>CM022948.1:91954268-93154268 GCA_012931725.1 Litsea cubeba | reverse complement strand
AGAGAAAACCATAGGGAAACACGAGAAGGAATGAGTTTGTTAACACCTTCAATGCATTTCTACCAAAAAAAAAAACCACCATCAGTGCATTTGCATTCATTGTACAGTTCATAGACTCAATATGGAAGCTGGAAGATCCAGTATTTCAAGAGAGTTGATACTCTGCAGCTTTTATATATGCACCCTAAGCCAAGGATATAAACAAGTCGGCCAATGGTCACTAACAATTTGAAAATAGCATCTAACTCCCAGGTTTTCTCTGAAACATTGACATCACACAAATAAAACAAAAACTTGGAAATACCAACAAAACTAAGATCATCATCATCATCATCAATCAAGTCCTCACATAGGTTGCACTTCTTCAGATCTATTGCAATAATAAAATGATATTTTTGCGATATTTACCTAAAGCCCCTTGAGAGAGTCAAACTCAAGTAGGTTTTGAATGGGAATTTATAGGATTTCACGGAAGGGTATGATCAGTGGGATTTTAAGGAATGGTATTATTAAAGTAGTTGACATTACGGAAAACCCGAGATGCCTGGAAGGCTCAAGGTAAGAACTTAATTTTGTCAGAAACACTTCTCAGGCTATTCCATAACACGTAATGGGCATAAATTTCCTGGGCATGCTTTTAAAGGTAGCAAGAAATTAGAGATATACATACCTTTATTATCGGCAATTATATAGATGCAGATTTTATATTTGTGACATTGTGACGTCATTATTAGCAAATTATAATGCCATTCTTTAACACTAGATGGGCATACCATCCTTCGTCTACATTAACGACTGCAGAGAGTCATAAATGTTCTTTCTAAAAAATGCAAAACCATAAAATATGAATGTAACTGAACATGACTAATGAATAACAAAGCCAACAGTATCGATAATTTAAGTAAACAACAACTATCCAATAATTTTATACTATCCATAATACAAATTCTTTGGCCATACTGACATAAGAAATAACCAAAGTTCAAAGTTTAAGTTCAACAAAGTCCAAATCAGTTCCAAATCCAGTAAAGAAAACCAAATCAAACAAACAGGAACTCTATGCATACAAACATACATGTGTAGGTACAAGTTAAAAGGAAACTCAACAAAAAATAAAGCATTTTTGGAAACTCTACCAAAAATAAAGCACTGACAAAAAATTCATTATAGTATAGCCACTAGATTTTAAAAAAAAAATACTGTCAAAACAAAAAATACATTCATTTAAAAAAAATTAAATATATATATATACATACATATCATATATGAACAGTTTTGCAATATATTTAAATGTGAAATCAAGTACATGGAATCAAGGAATTTTCACTTATTTTTTTCTTGCCTTCTTACTTCCTTCTCTTACTGTCAAAGAACTTTCTAGGAAAGAAAAAAAAATGGACCTCAGAAGGGCACATGCTACAAAAATATAAGTACTTACATCAAAACTATACGTTCTTACCTCAAAAAAGTATGGTTGATAGCCACAAGAGATCAGAGCAGCTTCGGATTATCAAATAGTCAAATAGTTCAGTCTTATATTGCCATCTTCATTTCAATTTTCTGGTGAGGATCATAGCCCACAAGAGTAAAATCAGTGGCCACAAAAGAATCAATATCCTTCTTCTGAGGGTTGATCTTCAAAACCTGTAGATTTTTTTTTTTTTTCGAAAAAAAGGAAAGTTCCAAAGAAAATCAGGTATAGATGATAGCACTAAGACAATCAAGTATAGATGATAGCACTAACTACTAAGCACTAAATACTAATCAATTCCCCAGCTTATTACTTACAGGAAAAGGTTTAGGGAGTTTTTGAAGCTGCTCTTGGAGAGGCCTAACATGAGTTTGATAAACATGTGCGTCCCCAAGAACATGGACAAAGTCACCAGGAGAAAGATCTACACATGAAGAGAATGATATCCATCCATTTCAAAAAAAAAAAAAGAGAGAGAATGATATCCATCA
This sequence comes from Litsea cubeba, assembly GCA_012931725.1. Taxonomy (NCBI): domain Eukaryota; kingdom Viridiplantae; phylum Streptophyta; class Magnoliopsida; order Laurales; family Lauraceae; genus Litsea; species Litsea cubeba. The sequence goes on along the minus strand of CM022948.1, from coordinate 93,152,306 downwards.
TGCGGAAATGATAGAGAAAATCTAATACAAAATTGTGTCAGGTCATCCAAGTCAATTCAGTTTGAATAAAAAGTGAACATTTTGGCTTGGGTGAAGGCTTGAAAGATAAGCATACCACAAACGTGAGCAATCATGCAAGTTAAAAGAGCATATGATGCAATGTTGAATGGCACACCAAGGCCCATGTCTGCAGAACGCTGATACATTTGACAGGACAGCTCCCCATTGGCAACATAGAACTGCAAAAATAAACTGAGTCTTGAATTTGATAAAAAGAATTAGACGAGAGGAGAACACAAGCAAATTGCCAAGACATATCCACTTTATGCACATTAAAATGTAAATACATAATGACATGATCATACTGATCCTAGGACTGCTTAAATACAAACAAGTCTGCAACTTTAGAGTCCAACTCTAGTATAAGGGGCCCGCAATGTGTGCGTCAATCAGTGGGGAAAGATGGGGTTGGAAGGTCTCTTTCTGGATTTACTAAGTAGACCCAACTTTCCCTATTTGTGGATAAAAAGACTTGGATGTTCACATCTCAGCTCTAAATTTGGGAGTATCGATGCTTTATGCCCTATTTGTGGATGTCGAGATGAGTCAATTGAGCATGGGCTATTTCATTGTGATTTTGCTAGAGTTGTTTGGTTTAGATCCCATTTTGGTTTATTGTCTCATAACATCCCTATTATGGTTTTGTTGATTGGTGCAATGAATTCTTTGAATCTAATCAACCGACTCTCCCTTTAAACAATTTTTCAATGTAAATCATGAATCTTAAGCTATACAGTAGGCTGTTTGGAGAGCTAGAAATGAATTTATATTTAAAGGATAGGCTTTAAACCATACCAAATTATTTTAGGAACCCAAGATATGTTTCAACTCCTTAAACCTCCATAAGAGGGTTGTAAGTGGAATGTATAAACTTTGATCCATGGTTTAAATTATTTAAAAGAAATGATGTGGTTTTGGTGTTCACAGATGCTGCCTTTAGGAAGCCAATGATAATTTGACATTTGGTTTTCTTATGATTTTCAAAGGCTCCACTGTTGGCAGTGGCGGACCCAGGATTTTGATTTGAGGGGGGCTACCGATGGTCAAAAGTCAATTTCCTACTCAACTCAAATGTTTACAAAAAAATCTCCAATGTTTACAAAAATACACCCTAAATCTAGAAATTATATAGACAGAATAATTTCAGAATTCTAAAGAGTATCATTTAAATGATCACTTAATTTCTGCTGATTTGAGGACTTTTTGAGAGAGAGGGAGAGAGGATTTCTGCCATTTCTTTGCAGTTGAAGAAAGGGAGGAGGGCTTGATAGGGCCTAATAGCCCTTGTGGGCCTTTTCAGTTTGGGTGGGGGCTGAAGCCCCCAGACCCTTCTATGTCAGTCCGCCCCGGACTGTTGGTGCAGGAGCTTTTAAAATAAATGATGTGGTTTTGGTGTTTACAGATGCTGCCTTTAGGAAGCCAAATGATAATTCGAAATTTGGTTTTGTTACGATTTTCAAAGGCTCCATTGTTGGTGCAGGTGCTTTTAAGGGACCTAAGGTTATCTCTCCCAAGAAAGTAGAAGCGAAGGTGTAATGGCCGAAGACTAAACCAACATATTAGTGATTAACCAATGTAATTAGGATCTAAACAAAGGGCATGTGTCCTTTCTTTACATGCTTACTCATTTGACATCTCATGCTTCTTCACTTTACACCTCATGCTTACACATTTGACACATCATGTTGTACTTCGAAACCATGTTTTATAACTTCATTGAAAACATCTCTTTTTAAAAGGTTTTGATTAATTCCGATCGCAGGATGGAAGAGGCGCATAGTTTTAGGAATTCCCTTATTTCTCCTAGAGTTCTGATCTTTTGTTGGGTGGCGAGATTGCATAAAATCCTCACTATTGATCAGTTAAGACTGAAGACATGTATCCATTGTTAATGGTTGCCTGATGTACTTGAGGGATGAAGAAACGGTTAGTCATTTGTTGAAGAAACGGTTAGTCATTTGTTGATTCATTGTTCCTTTGCGTATAAAGTTTGGGCAGCTATTATCAGTAAGTTTGGTATGAGTTGAGTTATGCCTAGAACTATTGAGGATCTTTTTGTGCGATGGAAGTACAAGGGTAATATGCCTTGTGTTGTGACGGTTATCTCTTTATGCCGGTATGTGGAAGATTTGGCAAGAAAGGAATAATAGAATTTCAGAAGTAAAAGTAAATCAGTTGACGAGATTGTTCAATATACTATCTGGACGGTTTCGAAATGGGCAAGATTTGTTGGGATTCCTATAGAAGATCTTCACAGATCATGGGCAGCTTGTTTTAATGGAGGAAGACGCTCTAGAAACGGTTTATACAGTTTGTTGACATTCTCCTCCAAAAGGTGTTTTAAAGCTTGCATAGGAGGAATTGGTAGTGTTATTCGTGATTGGAAAAGGAAGGTTGTGAAGAATTTTTCAGGTCCTATTAATTTGTTAGACGCAAACGGTGCTGAAATGCTTGCTTTGTTGGTGGGTTCCCGTGAGTTACGGAAGATGGGAGGTTATAATGCAATTATTGAAGGAAACTTTTTTTGCTATTCAGTGGAAGTCAAGGAAAATTTCTTCTTCTTGGAGATTGGCAGATTGGGTGGAGGAGGTGCAAGCTATTTCTTCTCAGATGAATCTTACTTTTTTTCATCATGTCTTAAGAGAAGCGAATGATGTGGCGGATGCTCTTGCTAGGGAATGAGTCTTTTGTTTACACTTTTCTATTGATGTTTAATTTCTTGAGTTGTTAGCTTTTTTGTTTGCTCCTCCAATGTTTGTTTTTCTTTTTCTATTGTTTTTTATCTCTTATTAATAAAATTTAATGTTATTAAAAAAAAACTCATTGAAAACATCAACCCAAAACAAATTTTAATGTTCCTAAAAATAAAAGAAAACAAAGCCTTAATGATCTGAAAATTTACTTTAATGTACTTCAAAACCATGCTTCATAACTCATAAAAAAACATCAACCCAAAAACAAGTTTTAATGTTTCTAAAAGTAAAAGAAAATAAAGCCCTAATGATCTGTCCAATTACATACCTAGAATCTTAATGATATTCTGGTTATGGAATTTATGTAATGATTGATGATGCCAATATGGGAGATCAACGAAGATGTGCTCAACCAATAGGGATGTTAACTATCGGAAGTGGGGCATGAGGTAGGATGAAGAGTGTAGATCTATTCCTCTAATCCTCTACCTCTATTTATAGGCAAGAATTCATGTACTGGGAAAAAGGGACACTCAGAGCATGAAGTGGCAAGTGGAGGAGACTAGGGGCACGAGGTAAAAAATGTAGAAGCATGAGGTGGCAAATGAAGAAGGATGTAAAGGACATATGTCCTTTGTTTAATCACTTATATCCTGGTTTAATCTTGGGTCATTACATCCTCACCCTATAAGAAATTTCTTCCTCAAAATTTGTGAACTAATCATGAAAAAGGTGTGAGTACTTCTCTCTGGCTTCATTTTCTCATTCCCACATTGCTTCTTCATGGTGTGTGACGCTGCCCATGAACTTTAACCAATAGAATCATCTTAGTTCGCAACACTTGCTCTTTTTTATCCAGAATCTGAATAAACTACTCCACACATGCCAAATCATCTCTAATTTGAACAGGCTCATAGTTTAGGATATGTGATGGATCCTGTTCATATTTCCTTATAGCATAGATACATAACATACATAATGGATGCATGCTAACTGACTAACCGAGGCAATGCTACCCGGTAATCCACCTCTCTAATTTGCTCTAGAATATTGTGGACTTAACGTCCTTTCTTGCCAAATCTCACGATACCTTGTCTAGGAGATACCTTAGAGAATACATGATCCCCAATCTGAATACAAGATCCCTCCTCCGGTAATTTTCATAACTCTTTTGTGTGCTTTGAAGCTTAAGTCGATCGCAACTAAGCCTAATTTTCGCTTTAGCCTCCTAGACTAACTCTGGCCCAAGTAGTTTTCTTTCTCCAACCTTATCCCAGCAAACTGCTGACCTAAAATTTCTTCCATATAAGGCCTCATAAGGTGCCACATGCTCAATTTATAACTATTATTATAAGAAAATCATATCATAGGCAAGTGATCATCACAATTACCCTTGAAGTTCTAAAAGTAAGTGATTAACCAGTGTGATTAAGATTTAAAATAAGGACACGTGTCCTTTCTTTACATTCTTCTTCATTTTACACCTCATGCTTCTTCATTTTATACATTTGAAACCTCATGCTTGCTCTTCACATTATACCTCTTGCTTACTCATTTGACACCCCATGCTCTAGGTGTCACTTTGCCAACTCTTCACTTTACACCTCATGCTTACCCATTTGATACTCCATGATCTAAGTGTCACTTTCCTATAGTGCATGATTTTTCTTCATGCCTATAAAAAGAGGAAGAAGAATTTACTCCCTCTTCATCCTACCTCATGTCCCACTTCCGATAGTTGTCATTAATCTCAAACGGTCAAGCGCATCTACATTAATTTCGCCTATTGGCATCACCACATCAAGATTCCAAGTAGCTAGCCAGTCATTTCATTACAGTTCTATTTTCTCTTACTTTTAGAAGCATTCAATCCATTTTGGGCCAAGATTTTGACAAATTATGAGACACAATTTTAAAGTGCATGCAAGCAACTAGTCAGATAATTATGGTTCTATTTTGTTTACTTTTAAAAGCATTAGATTCAATTTGGGTTTGTGTTTTGGAGGGTCAGTAAGCACATTTTGATAACTCGTCCAATCTGAATATCCGATTTGTCCAATTAAATTCTCGTTGAATCACCATTTTCAAACGAATATGTGATTTTCTTCTTTTTTTTTCATAATTTGATAAGAATTTATGCACTCTGATTTTATGAGAATTTATAATTGATTTGATAATTATTCAATCTGATTTTATATATGATTTGAATATGACGCCAATGGTGATCCAAAAAGAGATTTAATATGATCTACATGTGATTTGGTTTGAATGTCTTATGATTTAATCTGAACATTTGAAAAGAATACCATTAAAAAGGGTTCAAAGTGACAAAGTTGCTAGCCAGTAATCCCAAAACCAATTGGTGATAGGAGACGGTATAAACAACTACTTAACACCCCCCTCTCGGGCGGGACACAGCCCGGATCCGAAGCACACGCCCGCACAAGACTATAACGCGGCATGGGGCATTTTTGCCTTGTGTGGTTTCGAACTCGAGACATCATGCTCTAATACCATGACAACAGAGTGGTTAGCCAGTAATTCCAAAACCAATTGGTGATAGGAAACGGCGCAAACAACTACTTAACACAAAGTCCCTTGAGTGAAACACCCTAAATAAGACCCATTATTGGCGAGGTGGTTATCCAAATATTTGAATCTCCACTAATCATACCTTGATTCTAGAGCCGGTTGCAAGTTTGAGGTTGACACTCGATATTCAGTGCCGTGATTAACTACATGTGAACCTGAGCATCTATATGTGCGTCTGGCTATTTTAGTTAAATCTTCATTAGCTATATGTTAACTATATTTTGTGTTCAGTTGCTTTTAATCAGTTTGAACATTTTCACTGATTGTAATCTAAAAGGGAATTTTATTCTATTTTTGAAGTTTGAAATCTATGAATGGAGAAATCGAATTCATATAGCCAAGCCCAACATAGTTGGGACAAGGCTTTGATGATGATGGCCATGATTTCCTAGGTTAAAATAAGTTTCGAAAGATTTTCTATGTTAGAATCAATTTTGGAATAGGCACATTTATACATGAAACTCTCTAGTATTTCTAACATCATATTGATCATGGGATTTGCTTTAAATGATGCATGTTTTCAATCGACTCATATTCCTAATGAATATAACTAGTTACTTGCTGAGTTGTCGAGCTCACTCTTCTTTTATTGTCCGAGGAACGGATTTTCCATAGACGTTATACAAACATGCCCTAGAGAGAAAAAATACCAATAATAGAACTAATTAAGTCGGTCATGTTTCACAAAAGCAATAACAACAAATTATTGTTAACCTGGGCAAACATGTGACATGGGGGAAGAGCCATCAGTTCAAGATCTGAAGGATTCCAAGCTGAGAGAATAATGCGACGATCATCAGGTTTATTTTTTATCTTGTCAATCACATCCAGCAACTGATCAAACCCTTTGCCTGTGTAATCAGCATGCATGTCGGTATACCTGCAAAACATGAAATCTAAGGTGATGATGGATAAAAACAAGAGTAATAAAATCTAAAACTTGTTGAATACTATTGACTGACCTGGCCCCAAAGTGCCTCCACTGAAATCCGTAAATGGGTCCCAAATCACCCTCTTCCCTATCTGCCAAACCAATGCTGGAAAAGAATGTAGAAGAGGTGTCTTAGGTTTACATGATATATGTAGTGCATGCATATATATGATATGTACAATTCACTCATTTAAAGTACCTGTCAAGGAAGTCCCTGGATGCATTGCCATCCCATATTCGTATGCCTTTTTCCTGGAGAACCTATTTGAAGAAAAAAAAGATATCTTTTAAGATTTAACCCTACTTAATAGAAGGAATCTCTCTCTCTCTCTCTCTCTCTCTCTCTCTCTCTCTCTCTCTCTCTCTCTCTCTCTCTCTCTCACGATCTCTCTCTCTCTCTCAAGTGATTCCACGATGACTGTCTCTTGATTTATTTTTATTATTATTTTTGGATAACAATTAACAACAGTCTCTTGAAAATTGATGTTACTAATAAAAAGAAGGATGTTAGAACATATAAAGATGAGTAGCATGAAAATACCATGAACAGTTGTACATGTCAATCTTACCTTTGCATTTGTAGATCCACTGATGAACCACAGAAGTTCTTCAACAACACCTCGCCAAAATACTTTCTAATAGACCAAAACATAACACGCAATCAGATTGAGAGTTGCAAATGAAAATCTTAGACTCCCCAGAAAGAGTTGCAAACATGATGATGCAGACAGATGTAAAAAGAACATGAGAAATTGCAATGAGACCTAAAAACTGATAGCTTCAATTAAGGCCCGGACCCTTGAAAGCAAAATAAAATAGATATTCACCATGCACACTTGATTAAGGAAAATATTAAGACAGAGAGAGTAAACTACACCTTTGTTGTAAGAAGTGGAAGATTCTTGCGAAGATTGAACCGCATCTACAGATGAAGTAACAATTAGTAAAAATGGGTTTTTCAAGGAAAATAAAAAAGAAGAAAAAGAATGAGTAAAATAAAAATTATAACACCTGACAACCAAATTTTGACACCGTGCCAGTCCCTGTTCTGTCATCTTTCTGGACACCATTTGAGATGATATCTTGAACCAGCTTCAGATACAAATACTCTTCATGCTTATCAAAAATATTCTTGGGCAGAAAACTGAACTTCTCAACCTCAAATTTGGAAGTATCCAAAGGCTCAATCACAGAACTTCTAACTCGAACGTAAGTCACAAAAGTAAATCTAATGTTGTTCTCTACTACTGGAAAGGATGAATACCATGGATGAAACACTGATAAGTCAATAGAAGGGATGAAGGTGTCACAATCAAAGTTGGTCTTAATTTCTGTAAGATGAATGGCATCACACCCGGGCGCATTCAGAGCATCACTGCAGTAAAAATAAAAAGAACAAAAAATCAAAACAAGAACTCATTGATGTTACTTGCATCAGCAAAAGAACCAAGAGGTATTTAAACTGAAAAATTGAACAAAGTACTAACCTCAATACCTGACCACCTCCTATGACAAACACTTTCTCTATAGAAAGGCAATAAGGAGATGCAGCTAATAACTCCAAAGCTGACTTCATACTAGCACACATTACAACATTCTCTGCTGTAGCAATATCAAAACTCCCAGAACGCGTCAACACTACATTGAGACGACCAGGTAAAGGTCTATGCTCAAGTGGTATACTTTCCCATGTCTTCCTTCCCATTATCACTGCATTCTTCTTCACAGGATCAGATGTGGTCAGTGTTACCTCCTTGAAGAATTTCAGGTCAGATGGCAACTTCCATGGCAATTTCCCATCCTTGCCAATACCCATATTCTGAGTAGCAGCAACAACAACTTGGTAGGTCCTTTTGGGGTCAGGTTGTATTTGTGCATTGCCATTTGAAACAGTCATAGGAACATCACCAGCCATTGCTGAAAGTCTAAGTCTAAGTCTAAAATTGCTCTTCCCAACCCTGTTTGGAACTCCAACTGTGGATGATGAGAGCGCGAAAAAGCGCCTTCTATGCAAGAGCAGGAGAACCTGAAAAATTGGCAAATGGATGGACCCAGATACAGATAGGAAAGAAATGAATAAACATTTTACATCAAACCCTGAAAAATCAATGCAAAATGAATTTTTTTTTAAAAAAAAGGAACTCCAAAGGTAGACAGACAACCAACAGATGGGGAAAAAACCAGAGTAAAACACAAATTTTGAGGAATGTTGAAGAAAACCTTGGAAAGAGGAATGTTGCCTGAGCAGAATATTTGAGATTTGAACATCAGGATATCTGCCAAAGACTAACCAGATTCAATCTCAACAGTTCACAAAGCAGAGATAGGTAGGTGTTTCCTCATGAATCAAATTTAGGAAATAATTGGGAATGCCTATGTCTATACTCCCATAAAGTTCATTCTACAGGCATCCACAATCTCAAACTCATGGATCATAAAGTGAATACACTCGATATCATCATCGCAATGTTAAAAGGTATCGATCGCAAGCTGTTCGACGAAATGGCCGAGATCCTGAGATTTGAACGAGATTATCCTCAAAAATCCAAATGATATTGTGCTCTTCCCCCTCTTCGAGAAGATTAGAAAAAAAAAAAACAGAGGAAGACGATGAAGAGGAAACATCGAAGAGAGAATAGAGAGAAGATCGAATGACAGTTGCAGAAGAAAGGAAGGAGGGAGAGAGAGAGAGAGAGAGAGAGAGAGGGTACCTGATGGGGAAATCGAGGCCTGGGCTTCAAGACCTCCACAGAAGAAAATGCTCCCAGTCCCTCTCCTGCTTGCTGTTGCAGATGAAATGTTTGAGTAAAGGCTCCAATGCCCTTCACTCTCTATTTATACATAAATAGAGAGAGCGCACTTACTTTTAAGTCCAGGCGTCTTACAGCAGTCCAGACGTCTCATAGGAGGGGAGTCTTTGAAGCATGTTCGTTTGTGCCCACTGGAACGAGAAGACCCAAGTCAAATTTCACCCAAAATTCAGTACATGAAAATTTTCATTCTAACCCTAAGGCTGGCCGATGGTTCAGGATTATGGTTCCTTCCTCTTCTAAAATTAGAGGTCTTGATACCGACATCTAATTCCTTTTTCTTCAAGAATCAAATGTTGAGTCCACTTGTACTACCACTTAGGGGCCACAGGAATTTTATCAGGCTTCTCTATGGACCGAAAGGGAATAGTCTAGCCCAAAGGATTGGAACCCTACGTTAACAAAAAAAAAAAAAGAAATTTTCATTCTAACAAGAAAAAGACCCTTCCAAAAAATATTTTCAATAAAAAAAATATCTTTTAAAAAAAAAGACCCTAATCAAATTTAGGCCCATGGGTGTTGGACTCTAGGGTTTTGTATTTGAATCCCTCATATTTATCTGATGCACATGTTGGTTGAGCACGTGCCCGTGGAAGATTATCCTTTTATGGGTTAAAATCATGGGATACCTTTTTATGAGAACAAAAAGAGGAAGATCAAAATCAAATATGAAATGAGCTTTCTGCTTAGATTGATCAAATATAAATGTTTTATGTGGAAGTTTTTAAATAAATTTCTAGTAATATCTCAAATATCGAAAATTCGGAAATAATCTATTACATTTTTTATTTGGTAGGGTACATTAAAAAGCAAGGAAATTTACACATGATATCACAAGTGTAAGTCGTTGTATCATATTCAGGCCTCTCTCTATTCCTTTGACACATCTTGATAGCATAATCTTTCACAGAACTCTTACTGAAATTTTCCAAACAAGCCAAGCGAATTTAGATCATCGAGTGGGCCACATTTGTTCCTTAATATTCTCATCTTATCCACAAGTTGGAACAGATGGTCATTTCAAACCGTCTGCACGTATTTTAGTAAGTGCAGCTGCCAGCTGGCCTACATTGTCTTCATTTATCAACATAACAAATCTTCCGCATTCATCCATTTTCTGTATGTATCTGATTGTTTCATCATGTACATTCAATTTCGTGGGCACGCTGGCAATTTCGTTCATCAATCCACACTGATCCATTCAAATACATTCAATTTCACCTGCACACTAGCAGTTTCTTTCATTCATTGGACATTTCATTCATTCACATTCTCATGGTTCTGTTGTATTCAATTTCATTCATTTATCCATCGGACAACAAAATTACTTCTGGATTCGTATTCTCTCTCATTTTGGTATAAATGCTTATTTCTTGAAAAAAAATAGTTTTTCATTTTTTTTCTTTTGATAATAATATGCTAAACAAGCATTAAGCTGGCTATTCAAAAGCATGGGTCAGATAAACAACCCTTGAAATTGGACTGCTTTTATCATTGTTTAACCCAATGTGGGCAAGGGTTGGATATAGGTCAAATCTTTATTCACCGATGACTCTCTTACCACACTCGAGGGCATGATAGTGATAATGTTAGCATTGATGATTAGATTCATTAGCAACTCCAGGGGTAACTCAGTTGGCCTAAGAGTATGGTTTGCACTCGGAGATTATATGTTCGAAACTACACGACCACAAAGGGTTGAGAATCCTCCGATAGTGAAAAAAATTAGATCCATCAACATGGACGAATAGGAATTTAATTTGTTTTCTTGGGGGCATGTTTCAATAGTAAAATTCTATGAAAAATATCAAAGTTTTTTTTATGGAGATGTAAATGTAATGTTTGGCGTGTGGACTTGTCTGGAAAATAACTATTGAATATCTAAAGAAAGTAGCAATTGGCGGGATCCTTCTAACTTTTCTTAAGTCTTGCTTTCTTGGGATAAGTGAGAGTTTAAACTAATACCAAACTAACTCTCCTGTTTTTTTCATGCTGGGCAAAGAGTGATGCTAAACCTAAAGGCCCCAGATTGATCCCTAGGCTTGTGTTAGATTTTGAGCTGCTAACACTACTCAACTATGAATGTACTGGCACCAACCTAACTGAGTTGGATATCTTTAGAATTTCATTTTATTTACTATGACCGTGGTTATACATAGAAGAAGTGGCACGGGAGTGTGGTCATGGGCTCACAATAAAAGGGGCCGGCATTTAATTTGTTAGATTAATTAGATATATAATGAGTTTAAAACAAAATAAAATCTATAGTTAGCTCTCTATTTTTAATAAAGATGGTTTTCAGTGGTTTATAACCTGACAAAACTCTTCATTCGGGTGCACACACGAAACTCATACACACATGCACAGATAAGTCTAGGGTGATATTCGAGCACTGGGTAAGTCTCTTAAGAGACATCCGATGAAATTAATATTTATTTATTTATCTAGCCAAAAAAAACCTTTGATATAAAGGCCAAAAAGAGATTATATCTTTAATTCATAAAACCCCTTCAATATGGTCCTCGTGCCAGCACTGTTGTCATCTCTGTTGACACTTGACAACATGGTCTTGTTGCTGATTTTATAAGAAATGAGGGGCGCAGTTTCAACATTTTTTAAGGAAGACGTTATCAGAAATATAAAGTGGCAAAAGTGGCAAAAGTGGCATTTGAAAGGGAAGGGGAAGCTTTTCATTTCATTTTGACAAATAATCAATCCCCTGAATTCGCGCTTCGCCATTAAAAGGCGGGAAGAGCTATTTCTCTCTCCTCCACGCGCTTCTTCATTGCTTTGCCTTGCATTCTCCGCACCCACTCAAAGCCTTACACGTATCTTGAGCGAAACAGAGCGTGGGGACCACTACCTTGGTGGTTAAGGAGTCAGGATCGGGCCTACCTCTTTTTTCACAGTGGGACTGTGAGACTGTCTAATAACAATCCAACCCAGTCAAAATAAACTTTCTCCTAAGGGTGTTGATAGGCCGGGCCAGCCCGAGGTCGATCAAGATTCAGCCTGTTTTAGGGCGGGCTTGGATATGTTATCAGGGCCATCTAATAATTGGAGAGGCTTGGATTAAGTAATAAAAGCCCAAAGCCTAATTTGTCCCATATAATGAATGTAGGTAATTTAATTTAATTAGTCCAAATAATTGCTAGAATGTGCACAAAATTGCCCAATTGACTAAATGGACAGGATTCACCCTGACTTTTACGGGCTGTGTCAGGCTTGGCCGAACCTGGCATGTGTTCTTAAAATTAGCCTAGGTACATATGCCTTAGCCTGGTCTACCCGGGACATGAACACCATACTTGTTGCTTATGTTTGGGATTTCCTTGTATTTTAATATAAAAGGCATTAGTCTCTTAAGAAAATTGACCATACAATTAATAACATTATTTAACACAATCTCATGCCTTATTAATCACATTATTCATCATATGATTAATCTTATGGTTGGGTCAATTTGTATTAGAATAAATTCTAGGGATATCCCATATTCGACGAAGGCATTCATATAAAAAATGTATATATTTTAATAAATGGGCCGTACTTTGGAGTCACATGGATGTAGAGAAGTATTGCCCAATAGTATTACACGTAGGTTAGATAGGTAGCTTAACCTTACACAATGTAACAAATATCTCACTTATTTTGAATTTATTGTGATAATACCATGATGTTTTCCTTAAAAAAAACATATCGCAATAATTTAATGCTAAAATGACGTCGTCATTGTTGTGATAATGCCTTAATATCAAGCCCAAGATTATGTATATTTTGGGGAAAAAAGCATGTGCCTTTTATTTATTTTTCAAAGCTACTTTTTTTTTTATCAATAAAAACTCCTTATGTTATTCCAAAAACTGCAAACTTAAAATCATATTGATATCATCTTCACTAATATTTACCTTAATAGCCACAAACACTGCCTTTATGTAAGTAATTATGGGTTTTACAACAGAAAGAAAAATTATTCTAAGTTTCTCTACTGCACAATATTTCTTTATTAGGTTTGAGTGACACATTTTACTTGCATATAAGGGAAAAAAAAGAAGGAAGGAACTGATTTCCTTGGAAGAGAGGAAAAAGAATGCAGGATTCCTTTATATAACCAGGAAAAAATCACGAATGAAAAATCCTCACTTGTACACTTAAATTTTTGTAAAGAGAAATTATTCGCTTTTTTATCAATCTCTCTTAATGTTCCCTACTGCAATTGTCATCTAGATCAAGTTGAGAAATTTCTAAGTATTTTTATTGTCGAGAGTTCCATCATTGGATGGGACTATATTGCTGCTCAAAGAAATTGCAGTCTTCCTCCCGAAATTATAGAGTTGCTTCACTCTAGACAATAGTTAGCTTATAAGCTCTTGATTAATGCTTTGCCTCTTCTGTAAATCCCCTGTTTCTTTTTTAGTTGGCCGTTTTTCTCTGGCCTTTGTACAGTGCTTGGCCATTATTTTGGGGTCTTGATTTTTTCTTAGACCTTGTATTCTTTTCTATTCATACAAATTTGTGTTTAAGGAAATTAAAGAAAAAATCTCTCAATGTTCTCCAATCTCCACTGCTTGTGATTGTGGTGATTGACTGATTGACAAGTTCTATCCTTCCCCCCCAACCCCAACAGTCCACACACACAAACACACACCCTCTCTCAAAAAGGATATCAAATTAAAGGAGAAAACCACACAAAAGGGCGGCCTGGCCACATGTCTCTATCTGGGACTCCATAGAGATACACGCTTTCTCCAAACCTTATCTGGGACTCCATAGAGGGAGAGAGGCATCTAAAAGAGACATTTGAAAAGATTAGAAAGGAACGTATTTCTCTTCAAGGCCCCACCACTCTTTTGAAATGAAACCCTTCAATTAGGTGAGTGTGTGAAGGATTGATAGAGACCTAAGCTTCTCCCTACCCCACCCTTAGGCCCCCATACCATTGAAATGCCACATATCATCCCCTCATTGGATGACCTGTAGAAATTGGACTAGATGATAACAAATAGGTGGGCCTGTCCAAGGTCAAGGTACCTTGGAACTGAGTGAAGCCTTTGATATTTACTGCTTTAAATGGATTAGGTAGGGTTGGTTTCAACATTTAATTATGGAAATGGCCCCCCCACTGAACAATCATCTTTTAACATATCAGTTGATCTTGTACATTTTATACTAGATAAGACTTGAGAGTCATTATCAGTCCATCTGATACTTTAGCTAAATAAATATATCATTATGAGGACGAATGTTCATGTGTATCCATTCTTTACAATAGGATGAGGGGCACTTACATAATTGAAAATATTTATATGCAGAAGTGGGAAAGTCATATATTCATAAACAGAAGAGGAATATTCATATCCATAGAGGGAAAGTCACATAAGCATCTCTCACCCTATGATGAGGGATGGATGCACATGAACATTTCTCCATTATGAGTTCCACAGTGTATTGCACGGTATCACATATGTCACTCAAAGAACCAATGAACCATATTCCTTATAGAATTTTGACTCCTAGGACTCTAAAATCACTAGATAAGGAAGGAGAGATGAATAACAAACACACCATTATTGCAGATTAAGGAATGCTTGCCACAATACATGCAAACATTGTATGGTTTAAAGTTGTGGGTAGGTCCTGTTTGGATAAATGAGGAGTAGAATAAAATGAAGTGAATTCCACATGTGGAGCGGAGTAAAGAGAAGTAGGTTGAATTTAAAGTAGAGCACTCCATTTGAGTGCTTATTTTGAAGTTAAGTTTTGGTATTTTGAGGTTAAGTTTTAGAGTATCATCTACTTTTATTCGAGAAAATGAAAGTATTGATAGTTAAAGTGAAATGAAGTACATGTGGCTCACAACATTACTTTATTTATTGGGCTAAACTCATCCAAACGGGATATAGTTGAAATTTTATACTATTAGGGCCCATATAACTTCACTCGACTCTATTTTTTGCCTATCCAAACAGGCGTGCCCCACCAAGGGCCCAATCATTAAACATATCTTGCCAAAAGGAAAATGATCATCCACAGGTGATTGGTGATACTATGTAAATGTTACTACCTCATAAATACATGCACAAGGCCAGATAGGTTTTGATAAAACAAAATAAAAAGAATCCAAACTATGATTGCATTGATCATCTGCTTTTGGGCGAGCAAAAGAAACTTAGAGCGATGGTGCAGAATCAAGTGGTCGGAATCAGATAATCTCTGTAATTTTGGCCCTCAGGTGTCTGTTTCATCAGCAGGGCTGTTCATTATATAAGCCAGGTCATTCTTGGCTCAGGTCCGATTTTCATTGGTCTAGTTTGTGTTTTGGGCCCATTATTGGATTGAGATTCAACTCTTGGTAAAGGGTTCGGGATCAGCATCTAAAAGGGGTAGAGTTCCAAATAGTTTTGATTCCTCGTGATTGCTCTAAGGGAGGTAAGAGGCCTTCCAAACAACTTTTTTCCTTATTTTACATAGCGGCCGGCAACTTTTTTTTTTATCCACATTTGTAAAGGATAAAGCATTCATAGTGACTTTACAAGATCAAAAAATCTAAATGGCCTGATGTCAGGCCTGAAAAGTGGCATGAACATCACCCTGGACCCTATGAATTTCCTAGGGTCGAGGGTGATGTTCAGGCCACTTTTCAGGCCTGAACATCAGGCCATGTAGCAGGACTCTTACATGATATCCCTCACATTGGAACACACAATATCAGAATAGAACCATATCTATTCCATCTAGAACAAGGCAACAAGCACCATTTCCCCTACCTTTTTCTCCTACTTTATGAAAATAAGAAAAATGCAAATTTAAGCTTAAACTAATTATATTGAACGATTACCTCTTTTCTCCCAATCCAAATGCCTCCTACAAGATAAATTGGTAAATAAAAAATCCATTTTGAAATGTGGATGTGGAAGGAAGTCTAAAAAATCATAATTTAATAAAATTCCACAATGTAATTCTTTTAAAAGTTATATGTTCTTTAATGATATTATTATCACTTTTTAATAATAAAAATGAGTCTAATCATCTATATCAGGATTTGAGCCAACAGCATGCATAGATCATAAATCTAACATGTATTCTTTAGATAATGATGAAGGAATCGACATATCTGACTTTATACATTCCAAAGATGCAAATTCATAGCTAGGAAAGAAACTTTAGCGGATTTTCTCTGGAGGATGTCACAGCCTCATGGCGAGAGTGTCTTTAATTTAATTCAAGGGGTCTCAGCCTCATGCCCCCATAATGATCTTATTAGAAAGTCTGTATGTGGACATTTTCGAGTGAAAAATTAGCTTAAAACTTCTATATTCTTGTATTCTCAATACTTCTAATCTATTAAAAAGACCTTCCTAACATGATTGTTTTACCCAAGGATGGTAAATCAAGTTACCCATTTTGAATGAGACTGGAAAACTTTAATGGACCTATGCTCTCACAAGCGTACGTATGTATATAGACCTCATGCTTGTGGGCCTACGTACATCTCAAGAGCTAACACTTGGCCCAAAACCCCACAAGGTTCTCTCTTAGAAAACCTTGGAATCTTCTTCTAATTGTTTGGCTAAATCATTTTACTTATAAAAAAATAATCATTCTTTAAAGGTGGCAATAAATAATTGCAAGTCACTTGATGAACATCTGATGTCATCAAAAAAAATTTTTTTTTTTAGTTTAACGTTATAAATAGTGAACCTAAGCAGATGTCTTTGTAATTTATTTATATAGTATCGCGGAGTGAATGGTCAAATAAAGAGAGAATAAAATAAGAGGGGGTCGAATAAAAAAGCGTTAAATGACAAAATTGTACCCTTTTCAACTGTTTAAATAAAACTTACATAAGTTTTATTATCAAAATGAATGTGAACCTCCAGGAGAAAGGAAAATGGATCATTCAATTAATGAATATTTTGAGATCATTCAATTAATGAATATTTTGATATACTCTTTAGAGTATAATGTATTAAACTAGTGAATTGACCTTTCCCATATGGGCTACATGTTCCTTTAAGGGCTTGCTTGCTTTAGATTACATTAGAATTGAATAAGTATGAATTCTTGGTCAATAAGCTCCAACTAATGGTTATTTAAAATATGACGTGCAAATGATATAAGATAAGGGGTAAGGTATAGATAGATAACACTATAGATGAGATCTTGACTTTCCTATGATTTGAATTCCTAGGGTGATGTGAGGGAATTCAATTATTATATTCTCTTATTCAATTTTCATTAAATGAGAGATTATTTGATGCTCATTTTCATATTTTCACCTTGTATCTTCATTTTAAACTACTTATTAAATGAATTCTTATGTATTCAACTCCTATGTATTCCGTGCAAACACATAAGCCCTAAATGGATATAAAGCCAAAACTTTGGTCATCAGTAAGGGCCTGTTTGGATGCACAAGATAACACAAGAAAATAATATTTTATAGAATATAATCTTTCGTTTTTTAAAGAAAAAAATCTTGTGCGTTTGGTAACTCAAAAAAAATTTGGAGAAAAGATTCTTTTCTTTCAAAAAGCTCAATATTCTTTCCTACAGCTCCCTCCTGTAGAAAACTTTCTACAAGATAAAAATCTTTTAAAATGACGATTACAAAGTGGTAGAGTGAAGTAAAGATTTTAGTTCACCAAATCCATCATAATGTTTATGTTTACATATATCGTAAAGTAAAGTAAAAGTAAATCTCACAGGACAGTAAATGTGTGGTAAAGTAAAGGTGAGATAAAGTACATGGTGCAGTAAAGTGGGAAGGAAGTAGTTTTTTTTTTTTACTTTATCACATTTTATCGTAGTTTTATATGGGAAATAAAAAGTTACTTGTTTACAGTGTGGTAAAGTAAAATAAAGATTGATGTAATATTATGGTAAAATGTGAGGTAAAGTAAGGTCAAATGAAGTATGTGGTAAAACAAATTGGGAGAGTTAAAAAGTATTTTTTTATTGACTTTATTTTACTATACTTTACCATGATTTTATGTGATAAAAGAAAAGTAACTTATTGTAGATATATGAAAGTTAAACGTTACTTTACCACATTATTTTTTTATCTAGAAGTGGTAAATACATATAAATTAAAATATTTAATAAAAAAATGCTCTTATAATGTAATTTACTTTAATCATAACACATTTCAAACAGCTCAATTTAAAATCTGTAATATTCTTCAAAAATTACCAAACGGTAAAAATATTATACTATTATATTATTACATTATTGTATTCTATACTATTTTATTCTTGAAATATTTAAATCTGTCAATATTATATTCTGTATACATCCAAACGGGCCCTAATGCATTCATATCCTTGTTCACAAATCTCTTATTTCAACAAAATATCTTGAGAGGCCCAAATGGTGTTAAAAGCCTCAGTGTTAGGAGGGCTCTAAAAGTAGGGACTAAAATCCTCTCTATTTGAGAATGCTCTCATCACACAAATGGTGTCTAAAACATTCCCACCACCCAATTCAAGAAGATGAATTGATAAAACCCAAGGGGTTGGCCGAGTTGTCAAGACCACGGTTCCTTCCTCTTTCGGAACTAGATGTCTTAGTATTAACTCCCGGTTTCCCCTTTTTTAAGAATCGAAGGTTGAGTCCACTAGTGCTACCACCTTGGGGCCACATGTGTGTTTACCTGGCTTTCCTCTAGGCCCGGAGGGATTAGTCCAACCCAAAGGGTTGAGAACCCTTCGATAACAAAAAATAATAATAATAAATAAATAAAAATTGATAAGCAATATGAAACAATTAGGGCCAGTGAACACACCCTCCCACCATGTGTCTCACCTGACCAATCCTCTCCCAAATAAAAAAAAAAAAAAAAACACTTGCTGACATTTTGTTTATTGGTAAGCACATCTGTGTTGTTTGCAAGTCTTAAATGAAAACCACTCCAGATAATACTCAAACTTCTATAAAAATGTCATAATTAGATTTCATCATCTTATCAATAATTCCCATAATTAGATTTCATCACCTTCATTAGATTCCTACAATCTTTAATTCCTTCCCTTGCATGACATTGCAACAAGGAAAAACAGATGAGATCTCCAAAATTCTCAATTTGTCTGCTATATCAAGCACTTGGAGGTGGGACCGACCACTATGGCCAGCTTAATCTTTTATGTAACTAATTCTATTACTTGCACGGCTAGGATGACGTCTGGTTTTCTCTTATCTTATTTGCTTTCTGTTTCTTGTCCTTTGGGAGAACTAAAGGGCAAATGGCCCATGAAATTGTCATCAGTTCGGAGTGCAACTCGGGTCGGGCCAAACACAATCTTTCAAGACCCAATGAAATTTGGGATGGGCTTGTTCAAGGTTTTGGGATACGTTCTCGTACCCGCACTTTAATTCTTTATTCTTGGGCCTCGCTTTGCGAACAGGGATTGAAAATCCTGCACTGCCTCATGCGGGAACCTCACAGGTGTTGGCTTTATTGGTGATAAAATGGAGTCCAATCATCACTAGTGGGATCCCAGCTAAGAGTATACGTAAATTATTTGGTACCTACTTTTTTTTTTTTTTTTTTTTGCTGACGCAGGGTGTCCCGGCCCTTTGAGCCGGAGTAATCCCTGCGGGCCCAGGAGGCAAAGCCGGGTAAAAACCCCCTGTGGCCCCAGTGTGGTAGCGCGGTTTCGAACCCTCAACCTCCGGGAGCAAACCGTGGTCCTAGGCCAACTGAGCTACCCCTTGGGGTTATTTGGTACCTACTTAGCTTGATTGATTGTTTTCCCAACTTTGGAGTGCCATTTCTCCTACTCTGAATATGCCCCGAGATGTGAATTTGCAACCAAGAGAGGAGTGACCAAAAACCCTTCATAAAAGTATATATTGGACTCCAAATTTATGAAGGGGACCTAATTATATGGGTTACTAGTCCATAGGACTCTTAGCCCAAACCCAAGAACCACCATTTAGTGAGCTCATACCTCTCAAAATCCAAGCGTTTCTACACAAGAAAATCGAAAGATCAGGCAACTCAGAAATAAGGGGTGGGCCATGAATGTATGGCTTGCGCCACATGTTTATGGCCATCTCAGTGGATTCCACAAGCTAATGATTGTATACAAGGCGCATATATATATATATATATTTTGTTAAGCACCGGTGTCCAGAAGCCCACTGGCCCTGACTAATCCAGTTCGAGCTGGGTCGGCCCACTAAGGGGTAAAGCTCTCCGAGCGTAAATTTTCTCTATACACAAGACTCGAACTCGAGACCTTGCTTAAGAGGAAAAGTTTCTCTATACACAAGACTCGAACTCGAGACCTTGCTTAAAAGGAAGGAGTGCCGAACCATTAGAACCAACCTGCGTTTGTATATATTTATATACCATTATCATTACAAACTTTGTTGTCAGGCCTGTTGGGTCCTAGAAGCCCATAATAATTTGACCTAAAGGTTTTAGGATTGTGTAAGAAAATCTTTAACTTAGTTCTAGTTTTTATCCGTTCGTTTGGAAACTCTAAAAATAAGCTCTTTAATTAATAGACAATATTTTGGCTTAGTTAATAAAATATTCAAGCCCAGATTAGAGATTAGTTGAGTGCCTGACCTCGTTCTCATTGTCCCAGGGCTTAAGTGATGACTTAAAATCTGGAATCTTTAATAATGGTATGAGCCTGAACACATTAGGCTCCTACTTGGAAGAAAGTACAGGCTCAAGCATTGAAATGCCAATGGACCTCCAATTACCCAGTGTACAAACAGGAATCGACCTAAAATATTTGGGCAATCAGGTTCATGTTCAGGTCGAGGGTCCATTATACTCAATTTCCCGTGGACCATATATAATTAATCGCACATAGTTGATAATAAAATATGGTTGACTCTAAGGTCTATGGACTCTGGTTTGAGTCCGCCTACTAATAGGTATTTGTAATCCCAAGGGGTTAGCCGAGTGGTCAAGACCACGGTTCCTCCCTCTTCCGGAGGTAGAGGTCTTGGTATCGAACTCCGGTTCCCCCTTCTTTATGAATCAAAGGTTGAGTCCACTAGTACTATTACCTTGGGGCCACAGGGGTGTTTACTTGGCTTCCCTCTGGGCTCAGAGAGATTAGTCCAACCTAAAAGGTTGAGAACCCTTCGATAGTAAAATAAAAATAAAAATTAAAAAATACTAGTAGGCATTATCTCACAACATTTTTCCTTCTTTCTTTTTTTTTTTTTTTTGAGTTTGTCCCAGATTTGAGCCCACGTTCACCATGGATACACACTAAGCCCAACCCGGCCGTTTACATCCTTTCTGAACCCAAGCCCAGCAATTAATTAACTGGATTGAAAATGTCGACTAAAATAAAGGTCTCAATCCGGACCCAAGTTCGGTTTAGTTTAGCGAGCAAATTACAATTGGTTTGATTGGTTTAGAATTGATTGGAGTTGATAAGTTAAATAGTAAGAATGAACTTGATCTAATTCAAAACTATCTATTCAATCCGATGAAATTTGCGATTAAAATCTAACCCAAAAATAAAAAGATCAACCCAAACCTTTAATTACAAGGCAGGTTTCACGTGAGCTCCGGAATTTGCCGTCCCTAGAATTTCCTATGCAAAGACCTTGGCTGAGGATATTGTAAATCTTAAATCACCCTTTGCCAAGTCAATATTTGCTAAAAAAAGGATTTTTTGGGCCCACTTTCTTCTCTCTCTCCCCTTCCTTCTCGTTCAATTCCTAGTAATTGGATTTAGAAGGAAAAGAAGTAATTCACCCATGTTTTCTTTTTTCCTTTCTGATCAAGAATGCATGAAGAAATCCACAGATTGTAAACACAAACAAAAGAATCAAATGTGCATGAAACTACAACGTCAGCTCATGGGTCCATGCATAGATAGCACAAGTGCAAGCAAGAGTAAGATCGACGACGAGCTTGGTGAATAGAGAAACATTTTAGAAGAGGAAGCTTTGTCGTCCAAGGTCAATCACCTGAAGTCCAATCTTCTCTTATTTTCTATTTGTTCATTCTTATTTTGTCATACAATGCACTATAGCTCCCGCCCCCATTTGTTTGCATGGAATTGATTAAGTAGGAATTCATGGTAAAATGCGTTCCAACAATGACTTGTCAAAGAGGTGACAGGTGAGGGATATAAGCTGGAGATGCAGTCACCCGGAGATGCAGTCAAGTCACGTAGATGGAACCTTTAATTTCCTAAGATTTGAATTATTAATGTGATGGTTAGATATTCATTTACCATGTTTGTTGGTCTTTTTTTTTTTTCTTCAAAATTTTAACATGGATACATTTCTTAGAAACCCAAGGAATTCAATTCCACAGATCAGATGGATCTAGAGAGATTAAATCCAACGCATTGCAACCTTTTTGAGCGGAGCACTCCTTATTTTAGATCAAAACCATTTCAAACTTTTTTTAGGCAATCAGTTATCTAAACTCTATGTATAGGGGCTCCTAGGGGCTAGGAAAGCCAAATGATTTTCATCATACTCGAGCAGCCTTTCTATTCCTCCAACCATTTGGAGCCTTCCAAAGGTTTGAAGACAAGGAAAGACCCCTTAAAATTCGCTTGGTATATACCCATTGGGATTGTAAAAGGTCTGTTTGGTTCTTAAGGATCTTTCCATCGAAATTGTTCATCACGATATGAATCTAAATCTTTTTTGAAAATAGAATTTAATATCATAACCAATGCAATGCATAAGACTGACAAGATCATGTGGTCGAGTAAGATTGAATTTAACTTATACATGTGTGCTCCTCTTAGTAGGTTCATATTTTCAAGATTTCCAGTTAAAGCATATATTAACCATATTTTTATACCAAAATCAAACAGATCACTTTAAATGGATCCAAATGGTCAATTCAGTTCTACCTTCTTTCATCGGTGCATTCGTGCAATCAGTGTAAAGTATGGCTAAATTGTGTTTGTTCAATCTGATACAACTCCAAATGGACTGGAAACTGTACTAGTTATATGAAGCAAATTGCTATTTACTGGACAATCCAGATTGCTAAAATGTCTGCCCCACCATCGTGTGCAGAAATAATTATTAATGAGTCATGAGTTCTTTACTCATGTTTCTCTTCAGTCCAATGGTTGATGTCACTTTTTTCGGAGATCTCAGTGAGGACACAACTTGAATGGGTCAGATCTTTGAAAGGCATGAAAGACATGATAAGGATATACAATCAAGTTGAGACAATCAAGGGATATTCATGTTTGAATATTTCTTTACATCTGTATTATTTGGCAGTTACTCAGTTGTTCTGTTTCCTTCTTTTATGCTCATGTAATCTGTATATATGGTGCTCATATCAATATGAACAAGATACGATTTTCTTCATCTTATTATCTTCTTCATGGTATCAGAGCTTATTGCTCTTTGATCTCCAGCAAGCCTCTCATCCTCCTCAGTCCAATGGCTAATGAGAATATCCAAGTCATCATCCCCAATGCCCAAGAACCCACAAAACCACTAACTATGATTACTACCCATAACTCCATTAAACTCACACCCACCAACTATCTTTCTTGGAAGACCCAAGTGGAAGCAATCCTCATAGGCTATGATTTACAAAAATTCATTGATGGATCCCAACCTGCTCCTCCACTCACCATCTCCACCAATAATGTTACCTCTGGTAATCCTTCATACCAGACATGGCTACGTCAAGACAAATTACTATTTGGAGCACTTGTCGGCACTCTTTCACCCTCTCTAGTTCCTCTCATCACTCAATCTAAAACCTCCTATGAAGCCTGGCAAGTTCTTGCCAACACTTATGCTCGTCCATCTCGTGGCCATATCAAGCAACTCAAAGACCATCTTAAACATATTATCAAAGGTTCTCAATCCATTACAGACTACATGCAGTCTATTAAAACGCGGGCCGACGAACTTGCTACTCTGGGTAAGCCTCTGGACCATGACGATCTCATCGAAAAAGTACTTGACGGTCTTGATGAAAATTATCAGTCCATCATTGATTCTGTCAATGGCCGAGATTCCACCATATCTTTTGATGAACTCCATGAAAAACTCATCAATAAAGAACTGTCACTCCGCACCAAGACAAGTCCATCACCTCTACCGGCATCTGCCCATCTCACTAATGTTCGCTCTACTCCATGGTCGGCTCCCAATCGAACTCCTCGGCTTCCTGGATTCCAATCGGCTCCCTCGGCTTCCAGTAACACTCGAGACAATCGTTCTCCTGCTCTTCCATTCCTTGGTCGATGCCAATGGTGCAGCACTCAAGGTCATGTAGTCTCCCACTGTCCTCTCTTTCGCCAACAGTTTCCGCATGTGCAACCACCTCCTCGGCCTAGCAACTCCTCACCGTATCGACCACCATCTCCTCGGCAAACTCAAGCGAATGTTGCAACCACTCTTCCCTCCAACACAACATGGCTACTTGACAGTGGTGCCTCACATCATGTCACAACTGACCTCAGCAATCTTGCTCTCCACCACCCTTATGATGGCACAGATGAAATTATGATCGGCGATGGCTCTGGACTCCCCATATCCCACACTGGTTCCACCTCTCTTACCACTCCCTCTCACTCCTTTACCCTCTCTAATGTTTTATGTGTTCCCACTATGAAACGTAATCTTATCTCTATTTCTCAATTTTGCAAGTCTAATAATACCTTCATTGAGTTCTTACCCTCTTCTTTTCATGTGAAGGATCTTCGCACGGGGGCAATTCTTTTCCAGGGTCGGACTAAGGATGGTGTGTATGAATGGCCGCTCTCCACCACTCAGTCACCTTTAATTGCCTTTTCCAGTGTCAAGACCACTGTGTCTGAGTGGCATCATAGGCTCGGTCATCCTTCCTTGGCAATCTTCAAGCACATTATGTCTTCCTTTAATTTAGATGTCTGTCATCCTTCCAATTTCGATTTTAATTGTAATTCATGTCAATGCAATAAAAGTCATAAATTACCATTCTCTTCTTCTACTCTTTCCACTTCTTCACCACTTGAAGTTATATTTACTGATTTATGGACATCACCGGTCTACTCTGTTGATAATTTCAAATACTATGTTATCTTTGTCGACCATTTACCAAATATGTCTGGCTTTATCCCCTCAAACGTAAATCTGACACGCATGATGTCTTTGTGCGCTTCAAGGCCCTCGTGGAAAAATTCTTTAATCGCCCAATTATAACTCTCTATTCTGATAATGGGGGCGAATATCAAGCTCTGTCTTCCTTCTTAACTATCAATGGGATCTCACATCTTACTTCTCCACCTCACACTCCTGAACACAATGGGTACTCTGAACGTCGTCATCGTCACATTGTCGAAACGGGTCTTTCTCTCCTTACTCATGCATCCATGCCTCTATCATATTGGCCTTTTGCCTTTTCTACTGCCATTTATCTCATTAATCGCCTCCCTACACCAACTTTAAACCACCTTTCCCCATATATCAAGCTCTTTGGAACCTCTCCCAACTACTCCAAACTTCGCAGTTTTGGTTGTCTTTGCTATCCTTGGCTTCGCCCATATACTTCTCACAAACTTGAGTCTCGCTCCTCTCCTTGCCTCTTTGTTGGATATTCCCCCACTCAAAGTGCCTATCTCTGTCTTGACACCTCTACTGCTCGTCTATACACTTCTCGACATGTCCGTTTTGTTGAGTCCATTTTTCCTTTTGCTACTTCTCAACCTTCTTTTCCTTGTGCTACTTCCTCCACTGTCTCTGAGTGGTGCTCTCTGACTTTACCTATTGTGGCTCCACCATCCTTGAATGCCGGCTCTGTTCATGCTCCTACTGCCCTTGCCAGTGACCCACCATCCTTGCCTCCTCCAAATGACACTAATCAGCCTCCTCACCCCTCAGCCTCACCTCGTCTTATCGTCACTCGCTCCAAACACAACATTCATAGACCAATTCAAAAGCTTAACCTTACTGCCCAACTCCAACCATCTACTCTTGAACCCACCACTATTACCCAAGCCCTCAAGGAACCTCAGTGGCGCCACGCTATGTCTGAAGAGTTTGATGCTTTAATTCGTAATGGGACATGGGAACTAGTGCCAGTTCATCCTACTCAAAATTTGGTTGGTTGTAAGTGGATTTTTCGCACCAAATATCTACCTAATGGTTCTATTGACAGGTACAAAGCTCGATTGGTTGCTAAAGGTTTCCACCAACGTCCTGGCATTGACTATATTGAAACATTCAGTCCCGTCATCAAACCTACCACTCTCCGACTTGTTCTCAGTCTTGCGGTTAGTCAGGGTTGGTCACTCAGACAACTTGATGTCAACAATGCTTTTCTCCAGGGAACTCTCACTGAGGATGTGTTTATGTCTCAACCTCCTGGTTTCATTGATCGTGACCATCCTCATCATGTCTGCAAGCTACGCAAGGCTATCTATGGCCTCAAGCAAGCTCCCCGTGCTTGGTACCATGAGTTGCGCCAATTTCTTCTCCAATCTGGCTTCACCAATTCAGTTGCTGATACCTCCTTATTCATCTTCAACAATCATGGCTCCATTCTTTATCTTCTAGTCTATGTCGATGATATTATTATCACTGGGCATAATGCTGGTGCTGCACAGGAATTCATTCAGCAACTCTCTCAGCGCTTCTCCCTTAAGGATCTTGGCCCCCTGACATACTTCCTTGGAGTGGAAGTCACCTCCCATACCAATGGTCTATTCCTCAGTCAACGCAAATACATTGCTGATCTCCTGCATAGAACTCACATGACAGAAGCCAAGCCTGCTGCCACACCACTAGCAACTAGCCCGACTCTCACTTTACAATCTGGGACCCCACTATCAGATCCGACAGAGTATCGTACAATTGTTGGTAGTCTCCAATATCTATCACTTACTCGGCCTGACGTTGCTTATACAGTGAACAAACTCTCTCAGTTTATGCATCAACCAACCAGCGATCACTGGAATGCGGTCAAGCGTCTACTGCGGTATCTCTGTGGCACCTTAGATCATGGCATCACATTCCGTCCGACCTCTCCACTAGCACTTCATGCCTTTTCAGACGCTGATTGGGCAGGTAACAAAGATGATTTCACCTCCACTAGTGCATACATCGTCTATCTGGGTCACAATCCTATTTCTTGGAGCTCCAAGAAACAGCGAACTGTGGCTCGCTCTTCCACTGAGGCTGAGTACAGATCGGTGGCCTCCACCGCTGCTGAAATTCGATGGATTTGCTCTCTCCTTACAGAACTGGGTGTCACTCTTCCTCAACAACCAGTTATTTATTGTGATAATGTTGGTGCAACAAATCTCTGTTCCAATCCGGTCTTTCACTCGCGCATGAAACATGTTGCTCTTGACTATCATTTTATCCGAGAACAAGTTCAAAATGGTTTGCTCCGCGTGTCCCACGTCTCTGCAGTTGATCAACTTGCTGATGCTCTTACCAAACCTCTTGCTCGTCCTCAATTTGAATCTCTCAAGGTCAAGATTGGCCTTGCTCCACGGCCGTCCATCTTGCGGGGGCATGATAAGGATATACAATCAAGTTGAGACAATCAAGGGATATTCATGTTTGAATATTTCTTTACATCTGTATTATTTGGCAGTTACTCAGTTGTTCTGTTTCCTTCTTTTATGCTCATGTAATCTGTATATATGGTGCTCATATCAATATGAACAAGATACGATTTTCTTCATCTTATTATCTTCTTCAAGACACAAACACAAATTTGTTTGGCTTTACTTGACTACATCATGTTCCCATCCTTAGTCACTCCCATATTACATTTTGGATAACATTTCCATCCGTCTACTCCATCTAAAGGATACTAAAGCTTCCTGGACAAACAAAATACCAAAGCTTGGGCCAAATATGTCGCAGTTAACTTGTGATCAATAAGAAAAGTTGTGATGATTGATAAAAGAGACATCATCATCAAAAGTGTTTTATTTTTGTCATAACCATTCAAGAGATGGTTTTGGATTTGCATTGTCTGGATCCAATCAGAAGTTTCTGAATGAGAAAGTAGAATAAAAATTATTACTTGAACCAAACATTTTTATGTCTAACCATCAATCAATGCGCTTGTACATGGATCAAGATAGGTCAATTGATAACTCGCTTGTTGCATCATATGATATGTGTAAATCATAATGCATATAAAACTCAGGATGACCTGTTTGTCTGCACTAAATTATATAGGAATTTATGGTCAAATGAGCTCCACTGAAGGATCACTAAAGAGGTAAGGGGTGAAGGATATGATGTAACAATGTAGATGGGACCTTGACTTTCCTAGGATTTCAATTACTAGGGTATTAGGTATTTGATGGTCATTTGCACCTTGGGCATCTTCCATTGATTCAGTTTCCATCAAAGAAAAGGTTATTTGGCCTTCATTTTGAACTACTTATGGTATGGATTCCTATGTATTTAATTTCTGAAAATCTTTCTCTTGTGAGTCTGCAGGACTCTCCATGTCCATGAGCCAAAACTCGTGGTCTGCCTTTAATGCAGAGGGGCCTGCCCTGCATTAAAGGCGGGGATGCAGTTTCATGCATACAACCCGAGGAAATTTGGCTTCAATTTCTATGTATTTTATGCAAACAGGCGCTTGATATTTATTTTACTTTACAAAGCCTCAGTCTGAGGGTATTGTCAATCTTCTAAATGCTCTTCAAACAATTACCTTAAATCAATTTTAGGCTCTCTCTCACACGCACAGTTTCATTCAATTTGCAGCTGTTAAATTATCCAATAAAGGAAGATCCCATGTCCTATTTTCTTGATTGCGAATGAATAAAGCAATATAAGGTTATTAAAAATGCAATCAGAAGAATCAGTTGGGTCTGAAGTTACTATGTCAACTCGTCAAATTTCCATGAATGGTTCTTCTATAGACACAAGCAGTATAGAAGGAAAGCTCGATGAGGGGAATACAGAAGAAGCAGAATCTGCCCTCCGCGAGGCTTTGTCTCTCAATTCCCAGGTCTGTCATTTCAAATTCTGATATTCTCTTTATTGGAACCACCCCTAAACTTTCCCTTATGTGCTCAATTCTAATAATATCCTTTCTTATTACGGAAAACAATCACATGCAACCGTCAAAATGGTGTTGATGGAAGCTAACACCTGACATAAGCTACATTACTCTTATCTTTGTTGCTCCAACTCACTCATATCACATGCCTCCCTGTGCATAGGTGATAGGCCAAATTTTACCTAACCAGAGTACTATACATCATTTGATTGATCGCACGTAGAATTCATATCTCACACATGATCAATCTAGTGTATCACTCCAGTTAGAGCGCATTTGGGCCAATTCTAGTACAGAGGATGGTGTGTTATATAAGTGGCTTTGAACAAGCAAATGCAGGCCCCAAGACTGCCTAAATTGGGCAATTAGTGGCTGTCAGAACCATAATGATGGCGGCATAAATCCTCTTCTTAACTCTTTAAGTTCCACTATAGCTTATGCTTCTAAGCTGCATGCAATTCTTGTAATTGTAAATGCAATTACCATCTGTGTAAAAATATTGCAGGAGGCAAGAGCCATTCTTGGAAGGCTGGAATACCAGAGGGGTAATATGGAGGCAGTTCTTCGTATATTTGATGGCATAGATTTTCAAGGTGCTATAGACAATTTTCAACCTCCTGCATCTGAGAAGCCACAGTCTAGGAGGAGTAAATCTGTTGGTGAACCTTTGCAATTGGTGCCCCAGCAAGCCCCTATATTGGTGCTTGAAGCTATGTACTTGAAATCCAAGTCTCTTCAGAAGCTTGGGAGAATTAAAGGTATGCACAATTCTAATGACCACTTTGTTAATTTTTGTGAAACTGAAACTTTTTTATATAGCCCTGTTTTTGGGTAATACCTCATGCCCCTATTAATTATCTCTTGAAAATCTTTTATTAGCTATTGAAGATAGATTTTTGGGTTCTTATAGAGGCTGCTGAGGAATGTCGAAGTGTCCTTGACGCGATCGAGAAGGTATTCTGTAATGGCATCCCGGATTCAATTGTTGATAATAAGCTGCAAGAAACTGTTAGTGGCGCCGTCCAGCTTCTACCAGAACTGTGTAAGGAAACAGCAACTGATCAAGAAACTGTAGCTGCTTACAGACATGCTCTCCTTAGTCAGTGGAATCTCGATAATGAGTGTTGCGCTAGAATTCAGAAGGCATTTGCTACATTTTTGCTGTACAGTGGTGTAGAGGCCAGTGCACACAGTCTAGCAGCTCAGGTTGATGGCTCATTTGTCCCCAAAAACAATTTCGAAGAAGCAATTCTAATTCTGATGATATTGTTGCGCAAAAGTAGTATGCGAAAGATCAAATGGGATCCTACAATAATGGAGCACTTCAAATTTGCAGTGTCCCTATGTGGCCAGACTGATGTTGTGGCAAAGAAAATGGAAGAGGTCCTACCAGGGACCTACCCACGTTGCGAACGATGGAAATGTTTGGCTCTTTGCTACAGTGGGGCAGGGCAAAGCAAGGTTGCTTTGAATCTATTGAGGAAGTCTCTAAACAAGTATGAAAATCCAAATGATCCTATTGCTTTGTTACTAGCTTCAAAGATCTGTAGTGAGGACTGCCATCTTGCTTCTGAGGGAGTGGCATATGCACGACGAGCGATTGAAAATGCGCAAGGTGCAAATGAATATATGAAGGGTGTGGGTCTTCAAATGTTAGGCGTTTGCTTGGGAAAACAGGCTAAAGTTGCTTCATCAGACATGGAAAGATCTCTTCTGCAGTCCAAAGCTATGAAGTCTTTAAATGAGGCAACAGCTTGTAAGCACCAGACCCCAGAGTTGATTTTTGAGTTGGGTGTCACATATTTGGAACATCGCAATGCAAATGCTGCATTGCACTGTGCAAAGGAGTTCATTGACAAAACAGGTGGGTCGATTTTAAAGGGGTGGAAATTGCTTGCTCTGGCTCTGTCTGCTCAACAGCGGCATTCGGAGGCTGAAGTGGTCATAGATACTGCTTTAGATGAGACTACTAAGTGGGATCAAGGACCTTTGCTTAGAATGAAAGCAAAGTTGAAAATTGCTCAGTCATTGCCTATGGAGGCGGTGGAGACATATCGATTCCTACTTGCCCTGGTTCAAGCCCAAAAAGATGCTTTTGTTTCATTCAGAAAAATTCCTCAGGTTGGGTTCATGTTTTATTCAAACTTCATTTGAGTCTCAAGAGCATATCCATCTATAAAAGAACTACCTTTCTTTGTTCTGTTTAAAAGATGGATCATGATTTGATCTTGGCATTTGCTAGTGATCTCCTGAAGTACCTATTGCTTTTAATTGACTTAGCAATTTTTGCCTCTTTTTAGGCAGAGGATGACAATGTCAGTGAATTTGAAGTTTGGCAAGGACTAGCTATTGTATACTCTAGCCTTTCACATTGGAATGACGCTGAGTTATGCTTGGAGAAGGCTAGAGAACTAAGGCAGTATGATTCTTCTACATGGCACGCTGAAGGTAAGGATCAAAACATTTTTAAGTTCTACATTACACACTGAACCCCATCCATATTTCTCTCTCTTTTTTCTTATTAGCCTGAAACTCATTCATATGAACAAGCTCAAGTAAAATGTCCCTCATTGATCTTCTTTGTATAATAAGCTGGTCCACATCCCGATTGCATCACTAAATTTATTTAGGTATTTGGGTAATCTGGTATGCATGACTGACCTGACCCAGTTACCTGAATGGTACACAACTTGGGAGCCAAATCGAGACTCAAATTCTTCTTCTTCTTCGAAGCAGCATAAAGATACCCTTTCTTTTTTCAATAAGCTGTTAGCTGCTATTACCATTTGCCTATCTGAATTTCCCCAAGAGGAAAAAAAAAAAGTTTCAGTTGCCGATCCAAAAAAAAAAATGATTTCCCCAGAAGGAAGGATTCATAAAAATTTGTTGGTTACTTACCAACTTGCTGTTTCCATTTATTATACCTATTCATCATTTCATTTTCTAACATGGAAAGGCTAGCATAGACTAATGTGGTATTCAGCATCAAGTCTCAACACACTGATTTAAATCTCCCTGTAATTTTACCAGGTGTGGTGCATGAAGCACAGGGGCAAACCCAAGAGGGATTTGCCTCTTACAGTGATGCTCTTTTGTTGGACTTGTATCATGCACCTAGTAAAGTCTCAGTTGGTGCTACAATGCGGAAGACAGGATCAAAATCCCTACCAGTGGCAAGAAGCTTCCTTTCAGATGCACTGAAGCTTGAACCAACCAACCATATGGCTTGGTACTACTTGGGTATGGTTCATAGGGACAACGGACGGATGACCGACGCATCTGACTGCTTTCTAGCAGCAGCTATGCTAGAAGAATCAGAACCAGTAGAAAGCTTCAGTTCAGCAATGTAGGCTACACCCCTTTTCTTCAGTAAAACATTCAAGAGTTTGAATTTGAGCTGTAGGTATTCGCTCGGCTGCTCAGACAGTGTTGAAGTGTATGTAGAGTAATTGAAGTTTTGTAGAAAACATTGAATTATTGACATATTCATTACCATTTTGTCATTTTGTGTGTCTCTGTAATTAAAATAGCTGATGTCAATGTTAATACATAAGCAACTGCATTCTTCTCTCACTTGGGTTGGAGTCTTTGTTCATATATCTTTGCTCTATATTAATCTACTATTTTGCATGATTATCTAGTTACAACTTACAAGAGATTCTCATTAACAATCAAATGGGAAATGCCTCCAATATATGAAAATAGCATCACATGCCTCCTCATGGGTACCTAACCTCGGTTAAACAACCATGTTAACTGTTCACCTGCGGCTCACAAAGTATGTGAAAAGAAGAAAAGTCCAATGAAAGAACAGCCCATAGTCCAAGCCAAAGCAGCTAGAAGCCCACAAGCCTGTGCCAAGCACGGAGGGGCAATGTACCATCTTATTACCTACCCTCATTATGTTTTCTTTTGATCTAATTCTACACTAAATTTTGGCCGAGGGCCCGTTTGTTTGCGTGAAATTGAATACATAGGAACCGATGGTCCAATAGGCTTCAACAAAGGATTATTAAAGAGGTGAGGGGGATATGTTATAAGGTTGAGCTTTAAATGGGCCTTGAATTACTAGGGTGATGTTTGAGTATTCATTTCCTATCTCGCCTGGGTTCATTTTCCATTAAAGGAGAGACTATTTGATGATTATTTTTGGATATTCACCTTTATTTTTTCATTTTTAAGAACCTCTAGAATAAATAAGTCTTAGAATTCCTAGTAATTAAATTACATGATTAAACAAAGAGGCGGGTAGCTAATGCTTGTAAAGATTCTATAATTACTTTCTCACCAGGCTTGCAAAGCTGTAGAGGTAAATGGAGCAGCCTAAAGGAGTCTGAGATGAACCCGATTGCAAAAATGATGATAGGCCTAGATCTAAAACAATAAAGTATGCAGTGCTTTTTGCACCACTGAGACTGCCAAATCACATTCTCAAATCCGCAACAATCTGAATAAATTCAAAATCCAAATATAGTCACCGTTGTTTCAATTCAAACAAATGTATGTTTTTATGAATTGGATCGAGCTGTCTTAACTGAGTATTAGATCTTGGAATAAAATGATAACTTCCGGCCGTTTTACATCATTTTTATGCTGAGAACATTTCCATTCTGAAAATGGCTTATGCTGAGAATAATTTATTTTGAGAATGTACTTCACAGAATTTGTTTGGTAACATTCTAGTAAAATTGTTCTAAAAGATCAGAATAAGAAAAATCGTGTTTTACAAGTTTTTGAATTTGCATCTTTTGTAAATTCTTCGTGTATCCATGTTATATGTTAAAAATAAAAAATCGTGTTATACTTGGTGGCCCACACTTCCATAGCACTCGTCCTATTTTTAATCAGCTCAAGATCTGAAGATAATTTAAATTTTGCATAACAGATAGGGGACTCCCTCAACTGAGCGCGGGGTGCTCCAAAACATATCGTGGGGCCCACATTTTGATCGATCTGATTGGACCATGAAACTGAGACCTCCCCGGATAGGTACAGATATGGCACCCATCCAAGTGAACTTAACATTCGATCGAGTGTGCACTTATTTTGGATGATTAGAACTTGTTCGTTGTAAATCAATTTGGGCCAAATGATGGTTTGAGACCCATCACCATGCACTGGCCCTTAGTCCCATCCCCATCTGGTGCCTTACAAGGGCCGTGCTAAGTATATACGGTGAACACAGACGCTAAGCTGGGGGGCTCATAGAGGGAGGTAAAGATGAGCGTGATATTTGGACAGACATGCTCACATTCTCAAAATGTAGAACCATCTCACATGTCTGATTAGTTATTTAAATTAGTATGATCTTCAGAGTAAATTAAACTTTTAACTTGATCTTGCATTTATTTCATGTGATTAATCTATACGATGAAGATGAATCTCCTTTTAGGACACTTCCTTTTCTTTTTCTTTTTTTTTTTTTGCGCTATTTAAGGGTTTCCAACCCTTTGGACTAGACTAATCCCTCCGGGCCCAGAGGGGAGCCGGGTAAACTCCTCTGTAACTCCATTGTAGTAGTGTAGTTTCGAATCTACAACCTCCGAGTGCAAACAATGGTCTTAGGCCAGCTGAGGTACCTCTTGAGATTAAGGCACTTCCTTGATAGTAGTAACATCCTAGCAATACTATTTTTGATATTGGGGTGTGCTCATCCTGAAATGAAAAAAATGATTTTTAATTGTTTATAAAACTTCATTCTATGGGCATGATTTTCTAAAAAAATATTTTCAGAGAAAGCGAGCAATCAAACACATTCCCAGAATTTTTGTTATATGGGAACGAAGAAGAATGTTGTAATCCACCGCTGTACAACTTAGAGCCCTCCCTCAACAATTGATCCCTACTAACCAAATGAAACCAAATGTGGCAACCCTTGCAAGCAAGTCTGGGCGAAGAAGGCCCCTACCTCGTGCATTTTAGGACCTTTAAAAAATATGCCTAGCATACCACCTTGCCTAGCCAATTTGTAGAGGACCATGGTCAAGGCTGCTTCTCCAAACGCTATGGAGGCCGAGTCCTACAAAGCTGCATGAGCCAAAATGTCACGGACTTACGGTCCAACCAGCCAATACATTTCAAAACGTCTAAAATCCCAGGTTTTTTCTACATCTATTAGGGCATATTTATGTAATACTTTTTCATAAAAAAAAAGTGGACGGTTTTCAGCGGAAAACCTATTTTTCAGAAATTTAGTGCGAAATAATTCCACGGAAACGCTTTCCTGTCTCGTCAGTATTTTCCCTGTTAAAGATGGAAATGAATTTCCTATGAGGGTATATGGGAAATGGATTTTCTCGAAAAATTTCTCCTGCTTTTCCCCACTCTTTTTCATTTCAACTCAAAACCCTCCAACTCTTTCATTTTTTATTTCATTAAATAAATTATTATTTGATGTTGAATAAATAATATATATGATATATTATTTTTTTTCAAAAAATTAATTTTCTATAAGGAATTCACAGCCGCACCAAATAAGATTAGCACCAATTCAACAAGAAAGAATTTTTCGCACCAAACATGAATTTTTAAATTCTGCAAAAATTCTTTTCCAAGGTTTATATTTCTATAGAATTTACTAACATAGTAATTTTTCTTTTCCACATAAAGTGTGTATACACAAATATGCACTTAATGTTGTTTTCCATCACATGTTTTGGTGGCTAGTTCCATGGGCGATGCTTTAGTCAAGTAAAGAGTTGATAGAGTTTCTCCTTGAGAGGGTGTTATTTTAACCCCCATCCTCTCTTTCAAAAGGAGAACATGTCCAGGGTTTCGAAGAAGAGAGCCAGTAAGGGGTTTTGCAATTTCTGATGTTGGGACCTGGGAGCACAAGACTTCCCTTCCGCGTGGAACAATTCTTGGGGGCTGCTTTGTTTGTTGCAAATCAAGAAAAGAGGAGGGGACAGCCTTAAATCAATTTTAATTAATCATGGATGATGTGCCTCCAAAAGACCATATGATCATGCCCCTTTAACAATCCACAACCCTTGATTTATGGGCCTAAAAACTATAGTGTGATCTCTCATCTCTATATATTTACAATTCTAATCAGTGGTGGTCAAACCTTTCCTCCTTTGACTGTAAGAATAAGTCTTGTCCATCTCGGACCTTGACTAGTCTAACCCCTCAAGTCTTGCCTTGACAGTTTAGACAGCCTTGCTTTACCCGTTCACGGAATGGCCGGCACGTAACATTGCTAAATAGAATACCAAACAGAAAGCTTTTCTGGCAAAGCCATCTTCTTCATTCCACCACCCAAACCAATATAATTGAAAAGGACACAGATTGATTTTTTTTGGGTAGTAGCTGTTTTGATTTGTTGGTTCTTTTCTGTTGAGGAATTCTATATTTAGATATGTATTGAATGGAGAGGATTGCATTTCGCCAACTTTGTCTGTTCTCAAAAGTGTCGTGCCTTCCTCATTTTGCCACCTCATCAACTAACTCATTGTCCCTCCCATTTATACTTCTTCCCTCTCACATACCCTCCATTTTATCTATTTTTCTTCTCTTAATAGGTATCTTTCTTCCTTTTTTTTTTCTTTCTCTGCCATTTTCAATCTCCAAGCTACCAACAATGTACATGGTTTTCTTTCCACTTTGATTCCATGAAACTCTAGTTGTTGAGAGAATTTGCTCTATTTGGTTGTAATCTTTATTAGTACATTGGTTTGAACCTTTAAACTAGTTGTTATGGTCTTTGGGTCACTTTTCTTTTAGCAAAAAAAAAGAAGAAGAAGAAGAAATTGTTAGGAATTTTGGAAAGGCAGGCATGTTTATTACCAAGCTGAAATGTGGAGTTGAAAGGCTTTCAATTTCTATCTCAAGTAGTTGCAAGACCCACTTGTGTTTTGTTAATAACATTCTTTTTTTATGATCTTGGATAGAATGGGTGTGTTTTTTTTTTTTTTTTTTAATGCAAATTGTCATTTTCTTTCAGTGAATAAAGTGCTGGATCCTCATTTAGGCCATGGAAGCAAGGAGTTTTTATTTTTGAATGGAAGCATTGATTGGTTTATTAAAAAAAAAAACTAACCAAATTTGGAGGATCTCAATGATACTCTTCCATTGTTTGTGGCTTTTTTGACCGAGGTTTTAGGAATTAGCCATGTCTGAAGTCAGTACTTGGTTCTACCGAGAGTCTCATGGACTATTTGACTCAAATTCAATGGTGATCGAGTCGATCACCGATGCTTAGATTTAAAACCATGTTTGTGTAGCTGCAGATAATATGAAACTTTTTTGGTTTTTTGGTGGTCATTTTGAATTGTTGGAAAAACAGGAACATAGAGATTGGTGGTGGTTTCTGTTCTTATTGTATTTTTCATCTTTTGCATTGTGGCAGTGGAAAAGTAGGTCTTTTTGGAATGCTACGGTACTGGGATTATTAATTCTCCCGCCATTGCTTTCACTCGCAACCACAATGAGCGACATCATGTCTGGACCCCTCGATCGATTTGCAAAACCTGGTAATTGAATGAGTCCTTTTAGCTAAATTCCTTTCCTATTGTTTTTAAGCATTTGTTTTACTACTAGGCAAACAGTGACTTTGGTAGAGAGATACATATGAGATATGCATCTGGCTATTCAGATAAAAATTTAAATCACGTCGACTAAAAGTTTGATTGGTTTCTGAAGGTTTCCATTTCTTAGTCTAATACATTGGTATCGTTCTTCAATACACACACAAATACAAATTAATGCAATTGCAATGAGGTTTTCAAACCTCAAATGTGATGTAGTATGAGATGATTTAGTTTGTAAGGTTCATAGGGAGAGAGGTGTACAGGGAAGGAGAGTGAAAATACAATTCACTGTACATGGAACTAGAGTGCAATTACAATTCGATCTTGGTTATGACAGCATAGATTTAGTAGGCTCTACTGTTTTGAAAAGAGTTTGCACATTTTAGAATGTGATGGCTCTTGTATGTGTTGATTAGTGGAGGATAGGGAAGGCGTTCAAGAGTGGTAGTAGCTTGGTCTCCACCTTATCTAAGATGTTTAAAGCTTAATTTCAAATGAAGTTTCATCAGTAATCTTTGGCTGGTGGTATGAGAGGTATTTAGAGAGATTACAGAAGCATGGTGCAGCTGAACTTGATGATGCAAAACTAAATGCCCTGCTGATTGGATTGAAGAAAGCAATAAGGATTTTCAATGGGCAAATCATCATTGGAGGGATACTAGGTGTTGGAAGATGGGCTGGTCCCAATGACCCAGTTCTGTGTCATCATGCTGATGGCATTGTGATCTTTGTGCCTAGGTATTTATTTGTAGGTGCTTCTCTCATGTTTTAAAAGAAGAAAATTGGGAAGCTAATGTACTGTCCAAAAGGGGTGTCTTCTGTTTTTGCTTTTATCCTAAAATGATTTGTTTCATTTGATAATAGTTGTTGCCAAAGAAATAAAGGTTAAAGATATAGTTGCTTGAATTTTATTTTCTGTTCCTTTTGGCTGTCTTCTCTGTAGTTCCATCTGACCTGCCACTAAATCTTAAAAATACAAAATGAAAGCATATTCTTCTTGAGGTAGTAGGTAGAGTTTCCATTCAAAAGGAAAATAAAAAAGTAGTAGTAGGAAGAATTCTAGGGCTCAGCAGCTTGAGAGACCTTTCATAGCCAAGGAGCTATTCCAGAACTTCAAGCTGTACCTTGGTGAGCTTCTCAAATATTATTGTGAAAGTCAAATTGAAAGTGGACGCTATTTTGGAGGAGGCGTCCTGTTTTTGGGTTCATACTACTATGATAATGTGTTTCAAGTTGTGACCTGTTCTTGATCCTCTCATTGCAGTAACGTAGATGGTAATATGTATGCCTCTTTCCTTTATACCGACGTCTTATTGCCTTTTGGTTAATTATGAACCTATAGCTTAGTAATTCTTCCAATTGTGTGCTCCCATTAATTGAAACACCTTCTTTAAAGATTCATACAGTTATTCTTTGATTGAGGACCCTTTTTCACTATGCTATACTGTGATCCTTGTGATATCATGACTTCTTAATTCCTAAGAATCCTCAAGAGGATGCCAACTATTGATCTCTGTAAGGTTACATTGGAAGCAGACAAGCAGTTGGAGGCATGGGTTAAGTACACAACTCTTGTACCATATACCATTCCAAATCCACATACAGAAGCACACAGAGGCTAATTCTTAGAGAACATCAATGTTTCTTATTAGATTGGAACAAACTGTTATGGTCCATGGGAATGGTAGAATGAGCTTGAGTGTAATGGTATAATGACCTCCAAAAGTTTATCTGGCCATCAAATTGAGATGAAAAGATTTGTCTTGTTTATTTGATACCCTTGTTTATTTTATACTTCAGTTAACAACTTTATTTGGTATGAAGATCATATTGCAATCCTTTCCAATGAAAAGCTGGGGTTTTCAAATGTTTTTACTGGAATACAATAAGCTTCGAAATGTAACTCCTATGGATTAAATGTATGCAATAGAATTACTAATTTCCTCATGATATCTGCAAATGTTTTGTTCTGATATCTAGTCCTGAACTGTCTTTCCCATTGCTTTCACTTGTTACAGGTCCTGATGGATCCTCTCGCCATTTTGAAAGGCGAAGATCCGACGTCGAGAATCCAGGGGATGATAGAAAGACTAGGGTTGGATCCCTGAAGAAAGCGATAAATGCCTCCACAAAGTTCAGGCATTCTTTGACAAAGAAGACTAGGAGAAGCAGTAGAGTCATGTCAGTTACCATAGAGGATGTTTGTGATGCTGAGGAATTACGGGCTGTTGATGGATTCCGTCAGGCACTTATTTTAGAAGAATTATTACCTTCAAAGCACGATGATTATCACATGATGCTGAGGTCACTTTCGTTTATTAACCCAATTATTAAGCTAAATATGTGCATAGATATAAATGTATCTATAGAGATAACATGGAATTTTGGATATGTTGATACGTATTTATTGGCATGTCACTAAAATTACACTTCTTGTATATGACACCTGTGATTATTGTAATGTGAAGCCAGTGCATTTAAAACATCACTGTCATACAGTTCTAAGATGTAAATATTGTTGTTGAAAACCAGTTATCGGTCTCTTATTTGTTATTAGATAATGCAGGTTTTTGAAGGCTAGGAAATTCGATATTGCAAAAACAAAGCAAATGTGGGCTGATATGCTTCAGTGGAGGAAGGAATTCGGTGCAGATACTGTTTTGGAGGTAATAGTCGTTCTTGGATATTTTCTATGTATAGTGTTTCTTTTTATATATGGACAGATACAGGTCCTATTTTTTAGGATGGCTTTGCTAATTTCCACCCTGTGATGAGTGAAATATTTGATGTCCAAGCAACAACATGTGGCATAATTTCATTCCTATCGATAATCACCGTTTTACTTATTTTTTTATTGTTACTTTTAGTTGTTCTGCTATGTTGCTTTTATTTTATTATTTTTATTTTCTGTTATACTATTTGGTTGAAACTTTGAGAGCTGTCTGATTTTTCTGATGTTGTCATATATATATCTGGCTGATTCCCTGTTACTTTAACTGTTCATGAAGGATTTTGAATTCAAAGAAATCAATGAAGTTCTGCAATACTATCCTCAATGTCATCATGGGGTAGATAAAGAAGGCAGGCCCGTTTATTTCGAGTCATTAGGCAAAGTTGATGCTGTTAAGCTGATGCAAGTTACAACCATGGATCGCTATGTTAAATATCATGTGAAGGAGTTTGAGAGAATCTTTGCAGTCAAGTTCCCATCTTGTTCAATTTCAGCAAAACGCCACATCGATCAAAGCACAACAATTCTGGATGTGCAGGGAGTGGTATGCGAAACTGATAACTCTGTGTGTTATAATTATCTAGAGGATTGTTTCACTCAATTTCAAAATTTTATCATGGTTGTGTCTTCTAGGAAATAGGGAGGTCTTAGTACTTCTGTTTCTCTTTATGTGCTCCTCTACCATGCTTAAGATATGAAAGTGGCTCCTCAGGGACTTAAAAATTTTAATAAATCTGCAAGGGAGCTTGTCTCGCGTCTTCAGAAGATCGACGGAAATAACTATCCTGAAGTAATTCTGTTATCCTTGTTCATTTAAATTAAATGCATTAGAGATTTGGAAGACCCATTATGATCTCGTTTATTTTTTTTACTGCAGACTTTGTGCCGCATGTTCATCATAAATGCAGGCCCTGGCTTTAGGCTATTATGGAACTCTGTAAAGTCTTTCCTTGATCCACAAACCGCGGCAAAGATCCATGTATGCAGTATTCTTTTCATTTAGTTTATATTTTTTTTTAAACTAACAAATCCAAATAACCAGTGAGGTTTTGACCTTCAGGTTCTTGGGAATAAGTATCAGAGCAAGTTGCTCGAAGTAATTGATGCCAGGTGATTTTTTTTGTCTATATGTCTGTGTGAGAAATGTGATATTTTTATGTTTTCAGCAATGGAAGTAAATTGGAAATACTTATTTTCATGGACTTAGCTGTTTGAAAGTAATTGATGCCCACTTGATTGTTAACACTTGGTTTAGAGTTTCTCCCAGTCAGGGCAATGAATAATCACCTACCTTATAAAAACCAAACCAGCAGTTAATTGGGTTGTGGCAGATTCTTCACAAGATTTGAGTTTTGGTTATTCATTTGAATCCCTGTCTAAACTCCTTAGACTCAATTGGGTTTCAGGTGTATCAACAAGTTTCTATACATTTTTAAAGGCCTCAAAAGAAATTTTTTGAAAAAAGATATTCTGAACATTAATAATAAGAATCATATAGAACTGCTGTTTGCAAAATTTGTACTTCTTTGGAATGATTGCGGCCTGTTTAAACTTGCATAAAAGCCTTATAGTAGAACTTTTTTCCTTGGTTTGTTCTAGTGAATTGCCGGAGTTCTTGGGTGGTAATTGTACATGTGCAGATAATGGTGGTTGTCTGAGGTCGGATAAAGGTCCATGGAATGATCCAGAAATATTGAAGGTTTTCATATTTTAAAAACTTTTGACAATTTTTTTTATCGCCTTCCTTGCGATGTTGATTATTAAAATGCTTATACAATTATTAATGGATATTTTGCTGCATAGAGGGTTCACAACGGTGACGCAAGATGTGCAAGAAAAGTTGTGACAGTCGATGAGAAGACAATCCCAGAGGATGAGGTACTGCACCCAAAGGTATTGCCTAGTTTTTGAACAAGTAAATTGATGAGGACCATCTATTTCTCATAACCACCCCATCCGAATCCTATACTAAGGGTTTTGATTGAACCCATGGGTCTAGGACGCGTGCCTAGCTAGCTA
Source organism: Litsea cubeba (assembly GCA_012931725.1). Lineage (NCBI taxonomy): Eukaryota > Viridiplantae > Streptophyta > Magnoliopsida > Laurales > Lauraceae > Litsea > Litsea cubeba. The sequence continues at coordinate 93,109,955 of CM022948.1, read as the reverse complement.
CACACATGAGAGCCTTAGTGGGGCTCATTGTCAGAGTCAGACATTACAGATTCTAGGTGTCATATTTTTGCACATCACATAACAACTTACTGAAGCTTAAACATGTAGCGCTTTGGTCAATTAGTGTGCTTTTTATTATTTCAACAAGCAACATCTTAAGTTGCATGACTAGTTATAATTCGACTCTTAGTTTGCTTCGGTGGGGTACAATGCTCTTGTACCTAGTTGCTCTTTTCTCTTTTTGTGTTTCCTCTTTCTTTTATGTTCTTTATTATCTCTTCCTCATTGTTTTCCTTTTTTGTAACCTTCTTTTAATTAATTAAGAAGTTTCAGTTACCATTCAAAATAGTAATAATAATAATAATTCGACTTTTAGTGAGGCACTCTCACCTGGTGATTCATCTGTAAGCTTGCATAAGCACCTGCACCATATTGGGTGTGCTATTACATGTTTGATGGTTGGGCATGGCTTCTATTGGATTTTCTCCTTGACCTGTGAAGTTTACATGTTGGTTTGACTGACTTTCCTTTGCTAGTAGCCGTTGGATTGTTATTTGGTGTGCTGTTACATGTTTGATAGTTGGGCATGGCTTCTAATGGGTTTTCTCCTTGACCTGTGAAGTTTACATGTTGGTTTGACTGACTTTCCTTTACTAGTTGCCGTTGGATTGTTATTTGGGTGGTGATTGAAACTGTCTAAGTGCTTTCCTAGGGTGAGGGGAACCACTTTTCTTTTGCTGTTCATTCTTCGAGTGAGGGCAAATCCTTTTTCTTTTTTTCCTTTTGGAAAAAGATGGTACCTCATTAGTTTAGAAGCCAAAATCCTCTTGGTTTTAATTTTTTTCTCTGTTTAATCTCTAGGCATTTTTTCTTCTCAAAATGTCTGACTTTCCAACTTTAATCTGAACTTATTACAAACAAATGTGGAACTGGTATGTAATGGATATGGGAAACATGGGTATGTGGCCCCTCCATTACCAGAATCTAGAAGATATATATGGGATACCCATTAATAATATTCTCTCTAAATACAGTTTTATTTTATTTATTATTATTATTTTGAATGGTAATGATGAAATATATTAAAGAAAGAAGGAAGATTACAAAAACCCCGCTCTCAAGTAGGTAGGAGGGACACAATGGTATATAAGCATTATACAAAAAAAATTACATAGTTAAAGCAACCAAATTAGAGGAGTATTTTGTAAAATTCAGTTTTATAATATTTACTTGAAATGTTTTACTTCTACTATTTTACTGAGCTTCATCGGATGAAGTCGTCTTTCACTCATGCTAATTGCAGCTAGACTATTATTTGTAAAATATTTGGCAGCAAGATATTTTTGTTGCATTCGGTTAAATATTGTTTCTCATGAAAATTAACTAAATGATTACAATTTAAAATATGATGGGCTTATTACAACTGCATTGATCAGAAGCATATCCTTCAAGATCTTATCATATGACCACCCTCTACTTGTATCTGTATTTTATTGCATCCAACATGATTGTTGAGCTTATTACAAGTCTGAAAGTATCTAAGATATGAGATCATGAGCTACATAATGTGAATTTTCTTGTACTGATGAGTGGCATGTTTGTGTTTTTTCATCAACATGAAGGGTCATGAGTCTACCAAAGGGGAGACAAACACAGATAACATGCAGTTTCCCCCTACAAAAATTCCAAGAGAGTTTATAGACCATCCACAGCTTTCTCCTGTTCATGAAGTAAGTGACCCAGACTTGCTGGGTAATGTTTAGTTATTGAAAAGCATGCATGATAGTTCAAAGATATGGGGGGTTCAGTCACCTCCAGATTGTCAAGAGACAGACTGACAGTTTTTAATTTATTTTCTTCTAAGCCTGTTGAATGACTGTGACACACCATGCTGACTTGTGATCTGGTTGCGGTTTCACCTAGTTCTGCAACATTTCTCAAGAGACATCAGTGATGAATTTAGTCTTTTCAAGATGAGATCTCAGCATTCTCAATTTATGGGTTGAACCAGAAAGATAAACGAAATATGTTCACTCATTTGTTTCATAGCTATGACAATGATCTCTTTGATCTTAGGTATTTCATAGATTTCTAGCACTCATCATCACTGCTGTCTCATTAGTTTGTACCATGTCTTCTGCAAACAAAGCACCAAGTACATCTTGGATATCTGAATGTCCATAATCAAGATGAATAATACTGCATTTCAACTCTAACTAGGAGAGAATGGCTCCTTACCTTAGTGGTAAGGAGTCCTACTTCTCATTGGGAGGTCTTGGGTTCGAACCCTGCCTCCTCCCTCTTTGCATATGTGAGTTTTATTACCTCACATGTGTGGATTGTGTTTATTCTCTTCGCATGTGTGAGTTTCCATCACCTAACATATGTGAGTTGTGTGTATGTCTCCTTGCATGTGTGAGTTTCCATCACCTCACATGTGTGAGTTGTGTCTGTCTCCTCTCATGTGCGGGTTTCTATCCTCCCTGCATGTGTGAGTTGTGTCCGTCTCTCCTCTCATGTGTGAGTTCCTATCACTTCACATGTGTGAGTTGTGTCACGAGTCTCAGGTTCCCAGCCCCTTCGCTGGGTTACCAAAAAAAAACTCTAACTTGGAATTTTCTAACTTCTCCACACACATTTCTCATAGTTACTGCCCTTCCACATGTCTTGCATAATATCAAAGTATTCATTAGGATGCTATTTTTCTTAAATGTCAAAGCACAACTATCTCGCCTTTCTTTCCTAGGCCTCCTCCAAAACAACATAAATAATATGTAAAATCTTTTCCTTTAAGCTATAATTTCTCCTCTCTTAACTTTTCCAGGGGTTGTCTTAATAGGAAATATGGCTTCTTTATTCTTTATTGAATCAACCTTGCATAAACCCAAATTCATTCTCTAAAATATTTGATTCTTGTCATACGGGTTGAATTTGCTTAACCAAAAAACCCTAGTTTTACCCATCATTCTATGTTTTCGTAGGTATATAATCTAGCCACACACTTTTCTTAAAATAGGTAAATCTTTGCTAAAGTTATCATAACTCATTCTTAACAATAGTTAAAATTTTGCAAAGATCTAAACAATGGGGAAAAACTTACCAATTGAAAACCTCATATCTGCAAATGGTGTGAAATATCCGTTTCTCAATCGTTATCATTTTGATTTATCTTGGTTATTAGATGTTATAGAATTTATTATAAATTTTCTGGCTTCTTTAAACATTAACTATTTGCAATATTTGGGTCATCAGAGAAGTCCTTGATTACCTTGTTCTATGTCCTGCCAATGAAATTTGCTTTTATCTTTGTGCAACTTACTTTTGTCAATTAGCTTCAGGTTCCAGATGCCCATGGAAAATTTCCTGGCACCTATGAGTACGAGCATATCCCAATGATAGATAAGGTTGTGGATGCCACTTGGAAGAAAACAGTGCTAGATGAAAATGCTGCCATCTTTAAAGGTTTGTTTCTTATTATTTGGTTGTCATGTAGCTCATTTCAAAGGAAAAATGGAAAATACTGAATTCTTAAGCAAATTCCCATAACTTGCCTTCTTTTATATATGTCCTATGATTTAAAGTTCAAGAATTTCAAATGAATGATAGACTTATTGGCATGATGAAAATGGTTGAAAAATGTGAAGAATGTCTTACTGAAAGAATAAATAAATCAATGAATCTTGTTCAGTTTTTGTGAAAATTTGGCCACATAAAAAGTAGGGACGTTTTTAGATTTTTCATAGCAGACACGCCAAATAAAAACAACCCTTGTTCTTGTTATTTTATTTTAATGACATTTGTATGGTACTGAATTTTTTTGTCTTTATTTGGATATTTGTTTTTCCGTTTTTGTGTTTTGATGAACAAGTATCTGAGAAATGGAAACAGTTTGAAAAGGGTTTGGCAGAAAGAATAACAAGGAAAAACCAATTTAGTCCGAGTTGACTATCTTTGTTGCTCGGCCTTATCTGTTATTTTGTTCTTTAGCAAAAACTTGTCTGCCTTACATTGTATTTAATCCTACTATGTAGCTTCTTCATTGCAAAAGAACTTAACTGTTACCTAGAACAAAAAAAGTAAGAAACAATCATAGTCATGCTTTTGGTTTGGAATGTAATTTTCAGAGAAGAAATGGAAGAATTTGCGAAAGCTTCAGTATCCCTTTTATAACTTTACTGTCTCTTATATAAGCTTCTAGAGAAGGTTACACAGTTATGTGTTACTAGTGTCTGTCCTCTAGCTAATGGGATGACATGTATCAGTATTAGCATGTTCTTACAGACTAAGTCAGAGTTGTTACAACAGTACATGGGTCAGTCATAGGGCATGGGTCAGCCCATGAGTCCCTTAGGTCCATTGTCCTGGCCCAAGCCCATGTAATCTGCTGTATCTTTGCAAGGAAAGCTTTCAATATATCTTTTTCTCATTTATCATTTTATCTACACAATATATTTCTCTGTATCATATGCTTTCATGAACTATTTTTTACAGTAATTCATTTTCTTCATATCATTATATGGACATACAGTGTGTTGATTTTTCTAGCATCATGGGTTGCAATGACAATATATCCATCTTCATGTCAAAATGTAATTTGATATTAATGGAACAGAGAATCACTTCTCATAGTTCCAAGCTTAATGGATATCATTTTCATCGCTAATATCATATTTCCCATCATTGACTTGAAAATACATAACTTTCTAACCAAATTTAATTATCATGGTGCTGCAGCTGTACAGGTCACACCTCATCATCAAATTGCACAGGATGCTATAAGCACCCAGATCATTTCTGGAGCACTAGCCATTTTCATGGGCATTGCCGCTATACTGCGGATAGCGAGCAACATGCCAAAGAAACTTACTGAGGCAGCCCTTAATTATGCTGGTCACTGTCCTGAAACAATGCTTAAAGGCCAAGTGTGCCGTCACAAGTTGCCTGCCCCAGTCATTTCTGCCACCGAATACTCCTTTCTCATGAAGCGCATGGGTGAATTGGAAGAGAAGGTAAGCATTATCAGCATGAAACCTGCGTCGATGCCTACTGATAAGGAGGAGATGCTGAATAGTGCTGTAAGTCGTGTTGGTGCACTCGAAGCAGAGCTTATGGTGACCAAGAAGGTAAGGCATAAGTAATGATTCTTAATGTCTCACTATATATGCTGTGGAAGTACGGATGTGCATCTTGGAACCAGACACTAGTATGAGGTTTCCAATTCGGCAAATGTCAAAAAATAGATATTATTCGCTATAACATTCAGTTAATAAAATCTGTCATTTCTTAACTAATATAATATGCAAATGTTACCCCATCAGAAGATAAAGTACAAACCTTACTCTAAACAATTAGGTAATACCATTCCAATATTTTATGTAGGCTTTGGGAGAATAAAAACATAATAATATTGTCAGCTACAAAATAATGCTTGAACTATTACTAGAAGAACCTGTTTTGTTGCGAAGGATCCATATCAATATGTGATATGCTGCTTATCTAGAATAATCTGTGCAAAATTGTACCTTAATGGGCTAGTCTACACTTTCAAAGAACAAAGTGTAAGACATGCAAGTCGCATAATTGTTAAGTTTTTCATCATATATGCAATTATATGATCTTCTACTCAATCATTTGCACTATATTTTCATCATATATGCAATTATATGATCTTCTACTCAATCATTTGCACTTTATCCTTGAGCATTGAGTTTCACCACGGCCCAGGCTTGGTAATTCCAATTGTTGACCAGGTGGGTCTTGTCCCAGATAGACCATGTCCAAACAGAATCAGTTTGTTAATATTGTAGCTATCCATTGTTTGACATTTTTGCGTTCTATGACAACCATGCTCTGCCTTTTTTATCTAAACCATCCATTTGAAAGATTAGCATTGCCCATCAGGAAGATTTTTTTTTTCCCTTTCATTTATGGTCTATTGGAGGAGCCCTCAGAATTAGTAATCTGGATCACATAACTATGATCTATTGGAGAGGCTTAAAAGATTCTATGGATATCTGTGGGTCAAGGATTATATTTCTCTACATTCTGAGGCTTAAAAGACACAATGGCAGTCATCTGGATAACATATTCTTGATTGTCAATACTATATAATTCTTTTTAGGTTTTTTCTGCCATCTGTAGTGCCTCACACGTGTCAGTCCCAAGCCAGGAGATAGTATGGTTAATTTTAGACTGGCAGTTAACTACATAAAAACTTGCCAAAACAAATTGAGTCTGCTTTCAGAAAAGTAGCACCAGACAACTACAGTTCGATGAGATATGGACATATGGTTCGTCAAAATGAATATCTTCTGTTCTGCCTTGCATGACTGGAGTTTTTTAGTTTCCTTTAAAACTTGAGTGTGATGCTGGTCTTTTCCACTATCACTTTTTTCATTATACAAGCTCTTTTCTTGATTTTGTTCACAAGTTAGCTTAATTCTATTACTCTTGGTACTTCATTCATGTAGGCATTGGATGCTGCACTTTCGAAACAAGAAGAACTCATTGCTTACATCGATAAGAAAAAGAAGAAGAAGAAGATGGTATGTATGCCTTCTAAGATCTCTCTCTCTCTCTCTCTCAAACTGTAGCTGTAATTGTATGGTTCTCCACTTAGCAATAACTTCTCTAGATAGTATAACTCTACTTAGACGCAATGTGGCCTCAGTTTACTCAAACTAATGAGTTTCCAAGAAAGGCCACTGTCTTAACAATCCATGGGGGCCCTTCCCAGGATTTGATTGAACGTTTGGGTGAATTCATCAAATGTGAACCCCCCAAAAAATAATTCATTTATTAAATTGAGAAAATTTGGATTTGTAAGATACAAAAACATAGTCTATATTCTTTTAACTTGCGAACATTTCGTTTCTTGATTGTAGAATCCACTTCGCTGGTTTAAAAAGAGCTCCTAGATGGAAGTTGTGCTGCTTCGGATAAAGCTATTAATTTGATCAACCTGATGGTGGTTTCCAGCTCCAAGCCCGTTTGAATGTACTTCTCTTTTGGTATATGGTCCTCACAGACATCGATTACAAGACCTGCGGTTGCTGTTCTAAAGGGATAATGCCTAAACCAGAGCGCTAGATGTGTGGTTAGCCCATCCGGATGTAATATGTCCTGTTGCATTGCCAAATCAGATCCCAAGTTCCAATTGAATATACAATTCTCATTCTTTCATCCTTCTGGTGTCTTAAATGAAACCCTGTAATTTTCATTTAGAAGTCCTGTATGAATTTATCAAAATTCTTACATGAATGAGATTTGTGTTTTGTGTAACTTATCTGAATTAAATATAACTGCAATTATACTATTTTAATTACATAGTGAATCAACAATATGCCCATATATGTTGATTTTGAAAAGGTTTGAGAGAACGTGCCTGATCTTCACCTGCATTACTAAAATTCAAAAGAATGAACTGAAATCCCAACAGATAACCAATGAACTGCTTGGTTAAAATAAATTAGAAGTAATTGTCAACTTGGGAAGTTAATGGCCGTTTCTAAATTTACAGTATCTCTGATTTTTTTGGGTGTTATATTGTTATTATGTATGACAGAATTTTACTTCAGGGTTTTAGATGTTTGGCTACTGTTACAGTAAAGAAAAAAATTCTGAATGACATTCGAAAAATCTTATTTGCATATTATTTCACAACAGATCTATGCATGATATCGAAAGGGTTGATCTGATGGGCCCCATCATTTGTGGATATGATTTAACCATCATAGTTAATTTGATAATCCTGAATGCTACATTTGGATAACTAAATAAAAGCTTTTCTCATTAAATCCAACTACGACAAAATTTCTAACCATACATTTTTACCAAAAGATTTACTCAAATTCTTGCTATCAAATGGACCCTAAAGGCATGTTTGTATAACACCGTTTTCACACAAGGGGTACTAAAAATCATCTACTTCTCTATAGTCATTCATTTCCCTCTGCTTGGTACAGAAAGGTTAAAGAAAAGTTGCCTAGAGCAGCTGTTTCTACCTCACTGGATAGAGAAGCTTTTTCGTATTGAGGATTGTGGGACTTACATTTTGCTAAAAGGAAAGGCAGAAGTCCTAATATGCAAGAAGGTGTATCCAAGAAGGTATCATTAATTAAGCAAATGACATCAGACTGCCTTTCCTCATGCAAAAATCACCATCATCATCAATCATCATCTTAGGCTTACCACATAAAGTTTGTGGTGGCTTAATGAATTCTAATGTTTAACTTAAGATAAGACTACTTGTCTTTCAATGGTTTCCACTTGTGAACAAGGAATTAAAACAATTGTTGTACAATTCGAGGGTAATACTATCCTTTCTTTCCTCTGTCGCTTGATCTAAATGGTGGAACCCACTACATTAATGCGTGTAAACTTGTATTATTCCTTTCCTAATTACTTGAGATAAAGGAAGGAGCAATCATACATTTATATAGGTAAAATTTAAAGCTCAATTTACACTCCATCCCAAAAGGATTAAAGAACAAAATTGGATAGAGATTGAATTCAAGTTATTGGACTGAGATCAGAAGCAATCTTCGATGAGTCGCCCTTAGATTGGCTAATGCACCTCATGTAGGTTGACAGCATGTTCGCAACGTGAAGCTTGGACTTTGGCAAGTGGAACTGTGCAGAAGTGAGGCCTTTTGCAAGTATATACTTGACTTGATCCCTGGAACCAATATACCAAACATATAGATCTCTCCAGATCACTCTTTCTAATATAAAGTGATAGTCAACTTTGACATGTTTGATGTAAGCACGCTGAACTAGATTAGATGGTAATGAGATAGAACTAAAAATGTCATGATATATGATTGGTGGTAACTCCAGAAAAACTGAGAGATTATGAAGCAACATCCTGATCCATGCCATTTCAGCCACTATAAAGGTCATGCTTTTTAGCACTACATGTTATTAGATTTTATCCAAAACTACGTAGTACCCACACATGTAAATTGGTGACATTTGGGCTTCCTGCCCAATCTGCATCAAGGAATGCTACGAATGTGGAAGATCCTAACTAAAACTGTAGACTTTGTGTCATTGTCCCTTTCTAAAACCTGAAGAATTCACTTGAGCAATCTATTGAGTAGTGTGTGAGGCATGCATAAATTAAAGGAACTAATTAACACAAAATACTATGTCGGGTCCAGTCAGGGTCAACTACCAAAGTGCCCAACAATGCTTCTGTATTCTATTCATGTAATGGGCAGCCATTTTTTTTTATAGAAAGAAAATTTTCTATTTACAACTTAATCCATTTTAGCTCGAGGGAGAAGATCATCAATATATTTAGTTTGGCTTAAATACAGTTCCATATTTGTGTTATGGACCTTAACACCAAGAAAGAAATGTAAAGGGTCCCAAAGTCTTTCATAGCAAAGATCAAATCTGTCATAATTCCTACCGTAAGCATACAAAATTGGATCATTCAACTTGACAAAAATGGTGAGATTGGACGAGGAGAAAATTATCATTAAAGCCAAAGGAGGCAGGACTATAGGCAGTCTGATCCTGTAGTCTACTTGTATAATCCTGTCTCAATTATGTGAGATAATCATACATTTATAGGTAAGCTTTACCATTCGATTTCCACTCCATCCCTATAAAGGATGAGATAAGAAGAAAAAAAGAAAGTTCCAATTGTTCAAGCATGTGATTGGATTTGAGGTTAATTAGACTCAAAATCTAGAATGGAAAAGTGTGAACAGATCATGATACATGTTCATGTTCATTAACACCAAAAAAGACAAACTATGATCCTTGTTTGCGACAGTGAAGACATTAATCATAAACTTGACCGACTGGGCATCAACTGTTCATTATCACAACCGATGGATCGTCAAGTGACCCACCTGATCAGATCATCATCTTCCACTGTGATGACTGGGTGGACAGTCTAGGACATAACATAAAAGAACCAGCATAAAAAGGTCACCCATCTGCTGTCAAGATCTGAACACCAAGGCATGGGTCCCACCACTCAACCACATATCTCCAGAAGGGAGATTAGTCAAAGCCGGCGTGCAATGCATCCACGGAATGAACCAATGTATACGTGCTGGTCACTCCCTTTAGACAAGTCAATCTTCTAAAACCATGACTTTTCTACCCCCACAGAAGACGAGTGGAATTGACTCCAAAAGAGCCACAAACAATCTCAACGAAATTCCAAAGTCATGTACAAACTGCATGTAAAAACAGAGATTTCATCTCATCTTCTAACACGAACTCCACAAATAATAACGATAATACAACACCCACACTTAATATATAAAAAAAAACAAAGAGTCAAAACACGTTTCTTCACCTAAGGTTTGAAAAGTATATTTTCCATTGTGCCTCACCCTCCTTCCTCATCTTTCTTGTTGGTTTTCCATCACAATTCACAGAACAATCTATTCTCCTTCTTCTTCTTCTCCTCAAACACAAAAATATGACAAGACAATCCTCTAAAGCTGTGGTCTTTCAAAGCTAAGGCAATACATGTATCTAGATTGCTTTCCTTTTGCATCTTCCTCTTTTCAAAGCTTTTTAGTTTTTACAGTTAAGAGCCATGCCAAGCAGGCTTCAGAAGGTGATTGCCACCATCAAGGATCAGACAAGCATCTCCCTTGCAAAGGTCTCTGCCACAAAACTTGAGGTTGCCATCCTCATGGCCACCACCCACAAAGAACTTCCGGTGGGCGACGCCTTGGTCGAGAAAGTAGTCCTCCTCACCTTTGCCAAGCGCGCCACATGCCTCCATTTGCATCCACTCCCTTAAAGGCCGCATGGCTCATACCAGTAACTGGGTTGTTGCCCTCAAGTCCCTCAACCTCGTCTTCAGAATCCTCCAAGAAGGTGACCCCCACTTCGACCAACAAGTCCTTAGAGCTGCCAAGTGTGGCACCAAGCTACTTGATCTCTCAAATTTTTGTGATAAATCGCACAGCAGTCCATGGGACTACACTGCCTTCATTCGCACCTTTGCGCTCTACTTGGATGAACGCCTTCACTGCACTCTAATGGGCAAGTTGCACCGGGCGACTAGGCCCGGCCATCGTCATCGAGATTATCCAGATCATGTCCATGGCGCAATTAAGCCCACTTTTCTATTGGACAAAATCACCTACTGGCAGCGGCTTCTGGACAGGGCGCTTGCCACACAGCCCACTGGATCGGCCAAAAGCAACAGGCTAGTGCAACTGTCTCTGTGGTCTGTAGTACTAGAGAGCTTTGATCTATACAGAGATATCTCCAATGGAATCACGCTTTTGTTGGATAATTTCTTCCACTTACAGCTCCAGTCCTGCTTTGAAGTGCTTGATGTGTGCAACAAGGCTGTGGAGCAGTTTGATGAGCTTGCAGCTTTCTATAGTCTATGCAAGAGCCTTGGTGTTGGAAGGAAGGTGGAATACCCATGTGTCCAGAAGATATCAGAAAGGCTCTTGAAGACACTCAGGGAGTTACTCGAGGACGATGAGGCTTCTTTTGAAATTGATAAGCCAATGAGATCTGGATCGCAGTTTCTTGCACTTCCAGCCCCGCCCTTCAAGAGATCAATCAGCTCTGATGAGGACTTTAAAAGTGAATTGAATTCAGAAGAAGAGCTAGAGCAACCCTCATTGTTGGCCCAGCAGAGTGTTTTGGAGTCAGCATTGATAGCTTTGAAAGAAAAAGCTACTAGAGTTCATCGATCGATCTATTTGGATAACAAATTCAGTCCTGACTTATTGCTTTTAGACTCTGGCAATCAGCAGCAGCAGCAACGGCAACTACCATCTTTGCGATTTTCTTTGTTCCATCAAGATGCCAATTCAATTCTGGATCTAGTACCATTGGGTGATCCATCTCAACATCGAGAAACACCTTCGCCATCTTGTTCAGAAGAGGGAAGGAATGAAAGCTGGGAGAGAGTTCTGACTGAATGTGTGGAAAAAATGTCAAACCAAGTGAACTGCAATAAATCAAGTGCAAACAATTCATTACTTCTGCAAAGCCTATACAACCACACTTCAGCCTATGGCCAACATCAGAACTATAGCAATCCATTTCTACAAGGCAACTATGATGCCAACGTCTGTCTGCCAACATTCTGTGCAAATCCAGACCAAAATTCCACATTGCCATTAGAAATCAATCCCTTCTCATCAGCATACAAAAAACCAGTTTGAATGGAACATCAGAAATAGAACTGAAGGGAGTCTTTAGGCAATTTGAACCTGTAAATGTGTTTTCAGGAAAACTATTAAACGTTCATTCTTGCACAAACAAGCATGTGAGGTAAGAACATGTTGTATTTCATTATATTCTCTGTACAGAAAACCAACTTTACACATTTGATATTTGGACTTACAGCTCTCTAATTATGTAGATGTTTGAATGATTACTTAAATGATGAGTTTTCCTGTATATTTGCCCATGTGGTATTGCCAAGTTGTAGAAAAATCCATGGCCCAAGGGGTATCACTTATTGTAATATTGTACATAACCCATGATTTAAAAACTATTTTGTAAATATCTAAGCTGTCTGACCCTTATTTTTTTTCTCAGCCAGCTCTAGAGAATATAATCCAGCTGGGCACAGCAGAAGCTTGTTTATGTTGTGATTTTTTTATATATTTTTTTAACACTCTGTTTCCTACACCTTTTTGAGTAGTTCAATTGATTTCATTTGGAGAGGAACATATTGTCCGTCTTAGCAAGAATAAAGTTGGTATAACAAGTGATTAATGGAAAGACTTGTGAAGACATTCCAGAGCCCTATTTCTTTTCAAATTATTGAATTCAAGACAAAGCAAGGATACTTTTTATTTAGAGGCGAGATTGAAGCTTTCTAGACAAACAAGGGTAATTTAGTGTTTTCTAAGGCAAACAATGGGGTTCGAATTGACATTGACTTTTTTATATATATACATGATAGGCATCCGAAGCTTGATTTTGTGACCTTGGGAAGTTTCTGATACGCATCCGAAGCTTGATTTTGTGACCTTGGGAAGTTTCTTGTTCTCCGCGTGACCTCATAGGAAGTAAACCATGACTTGAAGTGTTTGCAACTTCCATTGAAAATTGGGTTTTCAAATAAAGCAGTGTTTTTAATAAAAGATATTATAAAAAAAAAACACTAAAGCAGTGAATCATGGTATCAATTCTTGTAGCTTCTTACAAAATTTTAGGCTCCTTCTACTTGCCTAAATCCTTCCCAAAAAAGACCCAACACTTGACAAAGGATGCTACATGTCCTGGTTGACACATTGAAAGTGTCACCATGACTGATTGTTTGAGATAATGAAAATATGGAATCTCAAATGCAGGCAAAACCAGAAATGATCTTATCATATATCCTGAGGGCTATTTAAAGACGGAACAGAGTGCTGCTACAAGGAGCCAGCCAAACTTTTTTTTTTTTTAGGCTAAGGAGCCAGCCAACCACGCCATCTGAAACATGAATTTTAGACTCTACTTTGGGTTTTTTTTTTGGTATGTCATTTCCTATTGTCCCATTTTATAAAGTTAGGATCCCAGAAAAAAAAGACAGACTGGGAGAAATGAAGGTAGGTCAATAGAGATCACCAAATAACCCTCTAGACAGAAATCCAAGAGTTATGAAGGGAAGTGTCTCGGGACCATGAAAGGCTGAAACTTCCAAATCAACAATATTAGAGAGCCGTATAATTGATGGATGGCATCACCGCTTCAGTGAGGAAAAGTTGTGTGGAGATGAAGGTTAATCTTTTTTCTTTCTTTCTTTTTGTAAAGATAAAGGTTAATCTACCCAAATAAAGTTGTAGCATGAAAGCAGACATGTTTTGATTAGTTGAATTTGAATGGAAGGGTTCCATTCACAAAATAAATAATAATAAAAAACTGGAAACTATAAGGAGATTTCCGATTAAAAGAAATACTATTGGAAAAGGCACTGGATGGCTAGAATGCTTTAAGCAAGCAAGAGAACAAGAAAACAGGAGTAGAGTAACAATTCAAAAAATTAAAAAACCAGAGGTGGAAGTAGGGAGAGAGAAAGAAGAAAGAAATGGGAATGGAACCTGAACCTCCTCCTCCCTCTAATTTTAGATAAGCTGTAAATATTCCCAATCAAACTAATTTTAGATTTTTTACCAAAAAATTAATAATTTTAGATTAGCAGTAAAACGCCAACTCCTCGAAAAAAATATACGTAGATTAATTTTAAGAAAACTAAAATTTTAAAGAGAATTGAGGTTTACACAAGTTTTTAGTACTCTCAGAATGATACCACTTGTTATCAGTCAGGTACAAACAAAACCTACCATTGCCTAAAATGTTAAATGCTGGCAGTTTTTTTGGGTCCGTGGGGCCTTGAAGTTAATGACTCGACCATGTATAGGGTGGTAAGTTTAATCTTGATATTTTCCACAGTATTAGAGGAATGTTGCAGAGGCCTCCTGCATTTTTGGTTTCTTAAGAAACGAAAGCACCCCCTTTTGAAACAAGCAATCCACTTCAACCGTTACCATGAAATGTTTGAATATGGATAAGTGAAAGATGAGATAGCAAACCAACCAAATGATCATAGCTCTCAATTTTAAGTCCTCTAAATTTTAAAAGTTATATACATTTGCGAACTTTTTTGTAATAATATTCAACCATGAATAACGTTGGGTTAAGTGCCAATTCAAGGGAAATTCATAAAAAAGAAAAAAGAAAAAAAAAGAGACCATAATAAGAGTTAGTTAAAAAAACATTTTCAATGTAAGCGTTTTCACACTTGGGAGTATGTTGCTCCTCTCCGTTCTATAAAAACGCCTATCCTGACTGTCAGCAGCAACAGTCCCTTGTAAGCATCAAACCCAAATAATCAGTTTGCCCGGACAACCATTCAACTAAGTCAGACCAAAAGTCAGTGGGGAAATTGGCTTTGCTCAACCAAACAGCTGAACCAATGAAAATAGACGGCCCCCTCACTGCGGGGTGGGTGTTAGTGGTGCTCTCTAGGAAACCCAGGAAACTGTTTGTACACCAGGAACAGGTATATAATACCATTAACAGTAATAAAATAAAGCGCAGGAGGACAAGTGATGCAGCGTGGCTTTATTTTCACAGGACACTTGCATTTCCTAATGGAAAAAGGTCAAACAAAACCCAATAATATACTCAAACCACTTGTATCAAAGTATCTTATAAAAATCTGAAACCAACAGATAAAAGGGAATCAGCAAATGGATATTGATAAACCCTTCCTCAAATCCAGCAGAACTTCTTCTTCTGTCAAAATGAAAACAAAAACAAAGATGTCTAATCAATATCATATATGACACATGGATCTCTCAACTAAGAAAAGGAAGGATGTTATCTCGACTCACCCGGAATTTTGCCTCTTGTTGACGATCTATATATGCAAGTAGTTCCTCTTGCCTCATTAATGCTTCATGCAGAGCCTGCTCAAAAGTGAAAAGCAGAATTTAAGTTCTCCAGTACTCTATTTTTCTTGAGAAAAGAGAGAAGTGTGCGTATTTTTTCAAGAAAAGCATACAAAAAAAAAAAAAAAGAGCAAGAACATTACAAACATTGTACTGTATAACACAATTTTAAGACATCTCATTTGCAAAGAAAATCACTAGTCAATTCCAATTTGGGCAAATAATCAACCATCAAATTTCCATTTATGGATGCAGTTTACAAACCATTGGGATTCTTTAGCCAGGACTTTTATCCCATTTAGAATGTATCAGTACATAATCTGCCTCTTCAAATGCACCCTCAAAACTGAAACTATAAAGTCCCGATACCACTACAATCAGGGCTTCATATCTTTTGACAGCAAATGCATACATTGATCAACTGACCTGTGCAGATTGTATAGCTGCATGTAGAAACAGAGAAACAGAGAAACACCGTGGAGAGAGAGAGAGAGAGAGAGAGAGAGAGAGAGAGCGAAAACATTGACAGTGAGTGCTGAGATGATAGAGATACAACACCATGCAACAGAAGCAGAAATATACATTAGGAAAGGAAGATCATGCATACACACTCACAATCCCAATATACTCGCACGAAAGTTCAGTTTAAAATGCATCGTCAGCACATCTAATAGGAAATGCATGCTAAATATTTCTAGATACTCACCCACAAGCTGCAGATGAGAGAGAGAGAGAGAGAGAGAGAGAGAGAAGAGAGAGAGAGAGAGTGCAGGATAAAACATATTGACATGTGTGTATGGATGGATATACAAACACACATGCAAATAGAAGCAGAAATATACATTTACGGAAAGGAAGATGCATGCATACACATCTCACAATCCCAATATATTCGCACGAAAGTTCAGTTTAAAATGCATCGTCAGGCACATCTAGTAGGAAATGCATGCTAAATAATTTATTCTAGATACTCACCCACATAAGCTGCATGATGATACATCCCTCAGAAAGCATCTCATTTACAAATTTCATAGGATAGGATTTGTGGATTTTGCAAAATATTTTAAAAATTAAATAGCTATTTTAAATCAAGTAATATGAAAAATCAACACAAAATGTACAAATCTTACCCTAATAAATTCGGTAGTAAGCCTTTTTCATCAGTGATTGCATGGTCAAATTTTCAATTTTAAATTAGATTTGAGAAGAAAGACGTGATGATATTTTATCTACAGCAAAACAATATTTAAAGAAACTGTGTAGAATTTGGCACAGTGCCATCTCCATGCTTGACACTGGTACATTGGTCAATCTAAAGAGTATCCAACACAGTCACACAACCAGAGAGGGGAAACTCATTGATTAAATCATAAAATGTGGTACAGACACCTATTTCAGGAGAATGTTCAAAGATAGTTGGATCGACTACAGTAATGTTGAATCTTGATTATAAACTGGCAGGAAAACAAGGACTAGTTCGAAAGTCTGACAATAATTGATTGCCAAAATAAGAATTTGCAAAGGAAAAGAGAAAATAAAAACAAAAAAGGCTACAATTATAGATGAAAACAAATATGACATATCAATTTCAGTGAGTAAAGAAACAATCACCAAAAATGTGAGAACAACGAAAAATGTTGATGAGTATGGAAGTATAGAAATAGGCAAGTTCATGAACTTAATCATCTAGAATACAAGAGATTTTTAAGTGTATACAAAGGTCAATAGACCCAGCTAGAAGTTTTGTGCAACTTTCTGTGCATTAAACCCCCACAAGTAACAGAGGGCACTCTACAGTTTTTTATCTTTTGACAGAAATCTTCCTGTGCTTTTGATGATGATCCCTGTATATATGATGTATGATGGACTTGCTGAAGCTAGGAAACGCACAAGGAAAGATTAAAAATAGATGACATGTTCCAGCTCTTAGATTTGGTAAGGACTTAAGGACTAAATACAGATCAGAAGGTTTTTCTTTATGGTGCAATGGAACGCATCAATAGAAAATGAAAGGTACACGCATATTCAATGAATATGGATGGATATGGTGGTTAAAACTTAAAAGGAAATGCAGAGTCTGTATATTGCTTCAAGACAATAACGAAGATGACAATGAAAATGCAAAGTTGTACCTTTTTAGTAGCAATGAGCTCTGCTTCTAATGCATCCACACGGCAAACAGCAGCATTTAGCAACTCCTCCTTCTCAGAAGGCATCTCGGATGGCTTTGCTTGAAGTGTGTCGACCTTTTCTTCTAGCTCAGCCAGCTTTTTCAGTACAGATGAAAGGAGGTCTGCTTCTGTAAATCCAGGAGATGGTGAAGGGGGGCGAAACTCCTCCTTGGGTAATGGATCAAGCTCAATCTGAGTCTGATTCTGATTGTACTCGGATGATCCATTTGGTAGCTTCTTTCTCACTCGGTATGCAACTGAGCGGAAAAGAGCAAAGAGAGTCATGAAGAAGGCTGCAAGCACTTGAAGAACTTGGGCACGATACCCTTCCAGAGGCTTTTGTGAGTTCAAAGGAGGACGTATCCCTATATTGGAGATTTCAATTAACTTTTCAGTAATTCCTAGAATAAAATAAAAGAAGATGACAACATATCTTTAGATTGTATAGCAGGAAGAAAATGAAAAGTTGAACTTCAATAAAGAGATTAATTCGATTCATGAGCAAATAAATGGGCCACAAGCTACTATATATTATCATGTGCTTTACACCGGCTTCCAAAGATTGTCAAAATACCTGCCCATACAATTGATGAATTCAAGGTATAATTCCAAACAAAGGTATCTGAACCCAGAGAGTAACCCCAAATAACTCTGATCACCATGCAAATCGAGATGCTCAAATTATGGAATGGTACGAAGAATTAAAAAGTAAATTCCCAATAGGACAAAGATATTGAATTAGAAGATAGAGAAGAACAAAAGATGAAATGACCAAACCAACCCCAAAGGTTAACACACAGGCCATAATCCCCCAACTCCACAAAGAAAAAAGAGGCTAGAACCTGTAGACTCAGGTTCCCCACTAGCAGAGTTGCGTTCAAAGATATCATCGAGTGAGAACCGCTAGAGTTCCTTGGTCATTGCCACGAGGTGATGGACGAGGGCAACCGATGATCACTTCCATCCAGCTTAAAAATGTCAAAGGTTATATAAACAATTTAAAAATTATGAATTGCCTCAAGTCAGATAGTAATGAATCAAAGCCTCATTTTGTTGATTTCAGAATTTTAGTTTGGGTTTGTGCCAGGTAGGGTCCACTATAGAAGCGATTTTCCTTCCAAGACAATTTATGTAAAATTTTAGAAAGAATGGAAAAGGATATAGATATGATCTTTATAGATCTACATACGACATGTGATAGGATGGGAAATAAACAGGGGATAAAATTTCAGATCCTGGAGTGCAGTTTCAGGAAAAAACCTATGCACACTAGAAATAGGTGGGTTTCTTCTCTCTTCATCTCTCAAAATGAAAAAACCAACTTTTTAATTTTCCTTTACAAAATGGAGTTATTAGGTTGCCTCCTAGCTTGAATGTCTAAATCTTAGGTTTCAAGGATATGTCTCCTTTCTCAGTCTACAAGACTATTACCCAGAGACAAAAAACAAGCAATGACTAGGTAAAAAATATGTATTATAGATATATACAAAAACTTCATATCTCTAGTAAAGCAAACATTAAGTTGCCAACCTCTGGGAGAGGGGAGCTTTTGATGGGACACTTCTTTCTTCCATCCGGAATCAACAGCTTTGTCCACCATTGGGACGTACTCATCAAAATCTAAGAAGCCTGCTTTTCCAGCCATTTTGGCCTGCATATTCATCAAAACAAATCATAAAAGATGTAAAACATGTAAACCTGTATCCAGCTGTCTATTTACTTCATTTGTTCCAGTTCTGTAATTTGTACTTAAAATGGTTTTGAATTCCTCCATATGTTACAAGTTTTCTTTTCCCCTTCATGATTAAAATGAAATTAAACATTAATTACAGGAAATATAATTCTATTTGCATAACTTTAAGCCAATCGAGAAACTAGAAATTATATAATCAGTAAAAATGCATGTATTCTACATTTTAGCATCAGACAGAATATAGAACCTTCATGACATTTAATTGTTTGATACAGCCATCAATACCAAGATTTAAAACCATGGTGACATGGGACTTCAGTAGAAAACAGGGGACTAGAACCAAATTAAAGATCTGATGGTCAATGATCAGATCCAGAGATCAAGCACATGTTGGGCTAAAACAGCCAGAGGATGAAAAACGCCAAACTAAATCACTCAAGTGATGACTTCAGATCACTTAACAACTCTCTAGAGAGCCAAAGGCAACACATAGTCCAATGCTTGATAGAAACAATATACCAGTAAATAAGCTACCATAATGAGAATGCAATTTCTATTGTTAACTATAATCAAATACAGCAACACAATGCCTCAACTCCAGTCATAAATTAAAACATCAATTGAAAAAGATTATCGGTAGGTCATGTGCATGGTTAAATAATAATTTAATGGTTGTTTGCTGGAACATCAACTTTGCAGTGCAGTTCCTCACAATGAGTGATCACATTAGAATGTATGCAATGTAATATTAACAGTAAATATTAGTTTCAAACTTATATGCATAAACTTGTATCAAGGATAAAGTAGTAATTGAAATCTGAGTTGGGGAATGCTCAATTAAAGGGCAGACACCGGTAAACGCTTTTGGCCAAGCTCTCTAAAATGTTAATGGAAAATCATTGGTTGATTCAAAAATAATGTATGTCAATCATAAAAGAATGAAGACCTACTTCTTCACGAACAGGAGTCAACCGAGCCTGTGAAACATAACTCCTTATCGCCTTTGGGGAAGCAATCTCTTCAGCTTCTGATCCAGACTCAGCAGTAGATGTATCACCGCCCTTTACCTGGAATCATATGAATGCAATATTAGCTAAAATAAAATGTATCAAAAGTGAAACAGTCCTTTTAATAGCCAAAGTTTCCATCTAAATAAAAAGTCTCACCACAGGATATTGTGGCTTGATATAGGTGATTTTCCCATCACTGTTTGAAATGGTCACAATTTGACGGGCACAACGTGCTTCACCATTAAGAACCATCTGTACAACACAAGACATAGCATCCATCAGACATGGCCTCAGAACAACATAAATCAGTTGCACTCAGCAAAGAAAAAGCTTAAAGGCTAATTTTATTGCATTTATATAATATGGACAATAAATGTTCCACAAAGCAGTACAAAACCTTCAAAATGGTTGGGTCCTTCCATGGTCCTTTATCAGATCTAAGGCAGCCCCCTTGATCTGCACATGTACAAGTACCACCAAGAAATTCTGGTAACTCACTGCAGAAACCCAAAACAACAAGTGTTGAGAAGAATAGGTGGGACTATGAACTAATTTTTCAATAAATTATAATCTGAAATATAAGATAGATAATTACCTTGCATCAATTATTTCAAGTAGCTTGCTCTGGTACTTGGTTCCAAGAACCTAAATTTAAGTTATAAGGAAAATATCAACTAATTATACAAGAAATAGTTTCTCAGGACAAAAAACATTCAATAATCGGTTGAAAACAGACAGAAGAAAGGTGCATGCATACATGAATCTTCGAAGCAGTTTTGGGATCAATAAAAGACTTCACTGTGCTCCACAGCAACCTAAAACCAGGGCCAGCATTGATGATAAACATTCGGCACAATGTCTGCAGTGAAACTCCCAAGTTACATAACAGTATATGAATTTATAGTCCAATAAAGTTAAGAATTACTTCGGCTTAGGTTTTGAACCAAACAAGTAAAACCATGAATTACATAACACCACATACCTCAGGGTAATTGTCACCATCAATCTTCTGCAACCTCACAATGAGTTCACGGGCAGTCTTGCTGAAGTTTTTCAAACTCTGTTAACAAATACATTTTTTTCATACAACAAATATGAACCGAAAGCAATCCATCAATTTACTATGATTTTTTATTGGTAACACTTTGATAAAAAGATAAAATAAAATTTCATCAATAACAACTGTTTAAGGATTAAGAACGGAAAAGACAACATACCACACCCTGAACATCTAGAATTGTTGTACTTGAATCAATGTGCCTTTTTGCAGCAATTGAGCAAGCAGGAAACTTAATAGCAAAGCTTTTTTCAAACTCCTGCACATGGTATTTTATGTATCGGTCCATTGTAGTCACTTGCATAAGTTTGTTGGGCTCCACCTTTCCCAGTCTTTCAATGTAGACAGGTCTTCCCTCCTTATCCACACCATGATTACCATGAGGATAGTATTGTATAACTTCATTCAATTCTTTGAACTCAAAATCCTGGTAAGAGCATTAACTAAACATCTCAATTTATTAAAAAGTAACCAAGAAATCAAATACATGATTCCGGAGATGGCGACTAAGAGGAGAAAGGATCTCTAACTCAGATGTGAGTACATAATACCTGTTAAGAATTCGCATGGAAAGTTCCGATTAAGTAGATGAATATAAGAAAAGGAGTTACCTCCGAAATTGTGTCAGTCCCGAAGTCCTTCCTCCATTGAAGCATTTCAGCCCACATGTGCTTTGCTTTGTCAATATCAAACTTCCTTGCTTTCAAAAATCTGCAATTATCCACAATTGAAAATGTAACTATCTTGGAAATTAAAATAATCAAGGGCATTTATTGGAATTTTAGATAAAAAGGGAAAAATGCAACACAAATCCAGTTTTAAAAGGGGGAGAAATCAAGATCTGTAACCCTAGAAATCTCTCTAGAATGTTTTACCATCAATTCAGAACACATTGAGAAGTTGAGAACAAGAAGCTGAGATATCCATATAGGGACTCTGCGAGTATTTTTCTTTTCTATCAGTAAAGGGAATTTCATTCTTAAAGAAAAAGGGGAAAAACAGTCCACGTATGTGTGTGTATGGGCCAGCTCTCCTAAGCTCAAGCTTAGGATAAGGTAAGCTCAAGTGTGTGGTGGGGCCCACATGGGGATGGGGATTGGGGGGGAAGAATTTTAAGGAATCCCTGGGAACCTCCTCTTTGCAAAAAAATAGCTCCAACTGTGATTTCTATCATCTTCATATGGGCCAAAAAGTTTAATGGTCAACAGTCTATTCGGATTGATATAAAGTCGATCCAATGGTCTAGTAAATTCGGATCTGACCAAAAGTTGGTGGACATGTGCAATTTAGGGGGGTCATGTGTTTGGTCCATTTGGATGGACCAAAGGTGGGCCCTACAATCATGAGTTTACGGAATCTTATCCTAAGCTCAAGCTTAGGAGAGCCTCGCTTACATATATATATATTATGGGAGATGCTCCTATGAGAGATATCTCTCACCTTATATGAAAGATAGGGGTGGGGGCCCTCACATTTAAGTTGTTGGCATTGGATATGGATGTGAGGGCTCCCACCTTATCTCTCATATAAGGTGAGAGATATCTCTCATAGGAGCATCTCCCTATATATATATATATATATATATATAGGTAGAAACATCTGGTTGATGTTAACAGTCCAAGTATATAAGATATATATACCAGACAGTAAACGAAACCCAAAGAACTCTATAAAAAAGATCAAAGAATATCAAGAACCATTGTATCTATATCTACACCCTGGTGTGCAAGAGAATCTGCCACTTACATTAATGGTTCAAGGGATAAGCTTAAATTCGGCCTCTAAGAAAGAAAATGAGGGTCTCAATTTCCTTCAAGCTAAAGTGGAGTTTCCATGAGCATTCGATTTTACTCAACACCAAGAGATAGGATTAGAAGAATCTCTCTCCAGATAAGGCAGCACAAAAACAAAGAACTTTGAAAGTCGTAAAGCTTCCCTTATTGCCATAATTTCAGATTTATTGGACTCTTTGATGCCAATGGACTATGGAGTCCAAGAATCTATAGTTACATTCACTGTGAATGAAGTGATCACCCCTGGTCCTTAACATAGCCAGCTTGCCTCTAACAGTCCCACCAGCATTTAACACGAAGAAACCAAAAAGAGGCGGCACCAAGGAGTTTTCTTTATCTCTTGATGTTTACCACTCTAAATGCATGCTTCCCTAGAGCGATATTGGATCGTGTCTTGAACATCTGGAAGCCTCATAAAGATGAGGAGGAGCCATTAACCAACACAAAAAGGGATACAGAGGAGATACAAGCAGAAATCTACCTTCTCCACTTACACCAAAACCAGAATCTCCCCAAAATGTCGTCAACAAAATTCACTTCAACGATCATGATGAAGAGAAGTCAATCTTATTCAATCTTCCACTAAGAAAGATAATCATCACAACTAGGTCAGAGGCTCAACTTCTTAGTGAGATTGTCTCTTCATCAGCAGATTCATTTCATTATGAACTGAAAGAGGCTAAAGGCTGATGAGGTCCTAAAAACTTCATAAAATGAACAGCCATTCAATTTGTGCTATCAGTAGGTGACTCAAATCTAAGGTTTCTATGTTTCAATAAGGTACCATTGCTCCAATGCCATTTGAAAGCCTCGAGATGACTCAACTCTAGCACGATAAATTCTTTTTAGTTGAGAAAGGAATGTTTTGTGTCTCTATAACAAATAATCCATTTACGGATGGTTGAACAACGGGGCAATATGAATGCATGTAGCGGACTCACAATCCACTAGCTTGATTTGCTTGCCACATCCGTCCGTTCCCATGAACTGGTTTCTATCCCTACCTATGATCAGATCCTTTCTAGCCTCCTCCCTATGACCATTATTAAAGAGCAGCTTTCCCCAATAGTTGCAAGTCTGTTGTGTTTCGAAATTAGGGGAAGCAGAACATCAACAAGTAAAAGCTTCCTGGGCAAAGCTTCAAAAAAAGGGGTTTGGTTGTTACCTTCATTTATTTGACTTCAATAAACATTTCCTTATGGAAAAGTATGAGGAAAGGTCTAGTTTGTTCATCAATAAAGCCTTGTCCGTCTGTCCCAACTAGAGGACAGGTCTAGTTTGTTGTTAAGTTACGAATTTTGAAGGAAACTCCCAGCTAAAGTTAACGAGTTACTAAATGGAGTTACTAAAATTCGATACTTTATCACTTACATTCTCTTGAATTTCTTTACCTGTTAACGAGTTACTAAAAAGAGCAGCACCACTACTAGTCTCTGATTCGGCAGAACAAGCACAACAACTTCGATTGAAACATCCGTTCAAGTCCAAAAGGGTCTCATTGGTGTTCCTATATCTCAAACTGTGTGGCGTGAGTTTTCTTTGTCTACAATAGAATGTGCACCACGACCACGTCTAACCCCATTACAACCTCCACCCCCTCTATGGCCTCTTCCTGAACCTCCACCATCAACCACACCTGCCACAGTTGATTTATCTAGAACAATAGTGGTAGCTCAGGACTTAACATCACCCATTGCTGACTTTCTTTACCATGTAAAAGTGTAAACATAGTTCCCAATGGTGCAACTGGATCCTGACTCGCTATTCGTCCCATACAGTTTTGTATTCTGAAAGCTCCCCATTGTATTCTGAAAGCCCCCCACCAACTGGAAGATATGTTGTGCCTCTAATTCCTCTACCTGTTCTATAACACAACGAGGATGCATAAGCCGATGCATGTTTAACTCTTGGCACATTCTCTAAAATCAGGCTTAATGATCACCTAAAGTTAGATCATTCTACTTAAATTGTGCAAACTCTCTAGTCATTGATAAATCTAAGCACTACTCTTCTTATGAGTGTGAGGACTCGGTTCGGGCGGCACCCTAAACCATGGGGCATAGCGTGTCAACCACAGGCTTCCAACGGAGAGTCTCCACAAGTCCCACATCAGATATGGCTGCCTAAGATCCCTGGGCTTATAAGTCAAACCCCGTCTTAACTTAACTCAACATGCGTTTCAAAGTTGTGTGGCCCCAGATCCCATGGGAACTCCAGAGTTAAGCGTTCTCGGGAGGGAACAGTACAGGGATGGGTGACCTCCTAGGAAGTCCTCATGCGTGCACGTGGACCAAAGCAGACAATATCATGCTGAGTTGGGCGAGGCTCTGTCAATTGGTATTAGAGCCGAGGACGACTCTTATTCCGGTTGGGGTGAGTGTGAGAACTTGGTCCGGGCGACACCCTTAACCATGGGGCGTAGCGTGTCAACCACAAGCTTTCAACAAAGAGTCTCCACAAGTCCCACATTGGATATGGCCGCCCAAGATCCCTGAGCTTATAAGTCAAACCCAGTCTTAACTCAACACGACGCGTTTTAAAGCCGTGTGGCCCCGGACCCCATAAGAATTCCGAAGTTAAGCGTGTTCGGGCGGGAGCAGTACCGAGATGGGTGACTGCCTAGGAAGTCCTCGTGTGTCCATGTAGACCAAAGCGGATATCATGTTGAGTTGGGGCGGGGTTGTGACAATGAGCACAAATAGTAGTTATCGAATCCCATAATTCCTTAGTGGTCTTGAAATATCGTAAACTATCAGAAATAAGTTCTTCCATTGAGTTTAGTATCCAATTCATTATAAGTAATTTTTTCTTCTTCTTTCTTCTCCCCATACTAGGGATCATCAGAAGGGGGCTGTTTACTTATACAATCTATAAATCTCAGTCATCTAATTTCACCAATTGTCAGCTTAGCTGAGTAGGATCATTCCTAATAATCTTTGTCGTTAAATAAATTAATTGAAATAGATTACTTGGATTCCCAATTGCAAATACCTGAGTTACCATTGAACCCTCCCCCAAACTTAAAACCCATATGGAATGGTTTATGTATTCACAATTCTATAATAGGTAGAAAAAAGGACCCCAGGAAGATTTTTAAAAAAAAGGAAAAAAAAAAAAACACCTTCAGAACTTTGAGATTAAAATGCTTCAACCCATAGTAGTCAGTTTCATTTTAAACCCCATTTCAATTTGACTCCAAACACAAACACATTCTCGCCAAGTAGCATTTTGGTGTTTTGTTTTGGAGTTGTGTTTCGGAATATAATAAAAATTCAAAAAGATATAAATATAGAAAAATAAAAAAATGAAAAGTGCATATACACTGTACAGATTTAATTCATTCTATTAAATCAAAATGTCATGTGCTATGTCAACACAAAATACATGAATCCCAATTCCTATTACACTGGAAAAAATAAAAAAGAATAAATAAGAAGACGAAGCCCAAAGAAGAATCAACCTTTTACAGAGAGTAGGAGAATGCAAAAGACGAAGTAAAACAATGAAGAGACCAAATCAAAGGAATTCCTTCAAGCATAAGGCCTTAAGAAAGCCAAATCTCAACCAAACATGACTGAAGTCTCAACCAATGTCTTTCATGGGGGTTGTTCGTTTCAATGCATTGACCAATGAGAATAGTTTCACCATACATGGAACCCCAAATCACAGACCACCATACTTTACAGTCTACTTAACCCTAGGTGTTGACATCAGCCCTAGACTTGCATTACGGCTCATAACTTATTTTCTAAACCTCTTTTTATATTAAATGGAATGGATGTAGCTCTGATACCAAGTTGTTTTTTTTTTTTTCCCTTTTTGGTGGGAAGATACCAAGTTGTAAACTACAATATAGTAAAACTGAGGAGAAAGAGGAGGAGCACAAAGGAAAAAAATTACCCAGGAAGAAAGAGGAAGGAAAAGAAAAGGTGGAGAAAGAATAAAAGAAATATGTTGGCACTGGTCAACACACATTTGAAATTTTGAGTTTCTACAAAGCAAACCCCTGTAATTTTTATACCAAAATTAGAATTCAGTCCCTATAAGACTCTCAACAACAACGTCATGGTTGCAACAATTAGCAGCATCCAACTGTGTTTTACAGAAACAACCAATGTAATCAGAGTGAAGGAGGAAAAAAAAAAAAACAAGTTTCGTGGAGATTGGCAGTTAAATTGGAAATCCGGATACCTCATTTACTATTTCCAGTTTTTGTTCCAAACTTCCTCCAATCTAAAAATAAGCTCCCCTCTTCCATCAGTTGCACTTGCAGTGAGGTGATACATATCAACAACTTAGATTTAAAAGAAAACAAGCAAACGGAATGAGAACAAGAAGATAGAGATTATGGTACCTCAACATCATATGATAATCATCATGCCTTGCAGGAAGCAACTCTTCCAAAATTAAAGCCTGTCGAAATGCATCAACGGCATGCAGCTCTTCAACATCCCTTACATCTTCAATTGAGACAGAAATCACTCGACTTTCGCTCTTCCTTCTCCCCTTTTTCTTAAGAGAATGCCTGAACTTAGTCGATGCGTTGATCGCTTTCTTCTTCAGCGATCCAATTCTCGTCCTCCTCTCATCTTCTGAATTCTCAAAATCAGATTTCCTTTCTCTTCTCTCATCATGATTAGAGAACCCCTCAAAGCCTGTAAAACGTCAACAATCAGTAAAAAAAAAATCTACTTAAAAGCAATCTCTTTTTTTCTTACTCTTCGACATCCATGACCTTTCAGACCTATCAAAAAAATCAAATCTTCAACCATTCATCAAAAACATAAAAAAAATAATCATCAAAACAAAACGAAACACAACCCTAATCGATCATCATGACCTCAATACAAAACAAACCTCTCAAAACAAAGAAAGAAAGAAAGAGAATCAGCAGAAGAAAACGACGGATTCAACCGAAACACTCACAAGGCCTAGCGAATCGATCGAGCGGCCCGGACATGTCGACGCTTTCCGATCCACGAAGAAAGCGAGATTCAGCACCAAACAACCGCAATCATTACAGAGCCAAACCAATCTCTAGAAAAATAAAACCTGCATTCCAAAACCAAACCATGAAAATCAAAACCCTAGAATCGGTCAGATCGAGATAGAAATTGCATCAACATACAAGACATTCACCTCGAATTGCTCGTCACGAAGAGAGGAATCAAGATCTGAGGCCGGTAGTAGATCCGGAAGCCGCGATCTGATGAAATTCGTTAGCTGAGATTCGCATGTACAGAGTCCAAGATCGAGAGAGGAGCCAAAATTCTAGACAGAAATCGCCGGCGACGATTTGGGAATGGCCTCAGAAGCTTCCATAAAAAGGTTCGAACAATGGAGAAAAAATATTCGTTTTTTTAATTTTTTGTTTGGAGAGGTGGGTGGGACACAGCTTTGAAAACGCCACGTGGCAGGCAAAGGGTGAGACAGGGTGGGCCACGGGTAATCGCCGGCGTTGGGGCCTTTTTACTAGGAAGAAAAGTTGTTGTTTGGTGGGAAATTAACGAAATCTTATTTTACTAGCTCTGGCCCTGTTTGGATCCTCGTAGCTTTGATTGCCTTGGACTTTAAGTTTTTAATGATTCTGGTTTACCTGGAATTCAATTTACTTGAAATTGAGTAAAGCAAATTCATGAATCTTCTTCATTCTTAAGGCACAAATCGAGCTACCAACATCCAAACAGGGCCAAATATCAAATACGATGATTGAGTTGTAAGTAAGGAAGACTTTATTCAGCTAGTAAAATCTAACATCCTAGGGCCCACTTCTCGTCTATGGTCAACACCTAACCATAGTTAGTATTATCTTGTTTAATGTTTTTTTTTTGTTCTTTTAATTGGATTGAATATGTAACATTAACAAAGAAAGAAAGAAAATATTTTCCTGCACAAGAGAGCGAGAATCCGACTCAGACTCCCTCTAAATCTCGCTAGATTTGGTTTGACGCGCTAACAGCACAAGAGCGCAGGTAAAAATGATTCTAATAAAGTAATTTCAATCTAATATCAATTGATGTTTATAATTCGATAATACGGAAGAGAATCGAGTAATCAATTTTGCCATTGGTCTTGGTGACGGAGCTTAACATGGTGACTTGGCTTGTTTCCACCGAAATCGGCTTCACAAGCTCGCCATGGCTCCTCCTCGCCAACACTAGATTTTTGTCATTGTCATTTGGATAAGGATTTGAGCCTAGTGATGGATTTGAGATGGGAAGGAAGAAATTGAGAAATGTAAGAGGATTTTTTTTCTCCTACAATCCAAAGCTTAAAAAAGTGAAAGGGTGTTTTAGGGAAAAAATTAACAAGAGGACATAAAAAGGCTATATCTATTTTCTCTCACCTTTGACGCAACAAAAATGTTTAATTTAGCCTCTCATAGAAAATTTATGGACCACAATTTATTTTAATTTGTGAGATGGATATAAATCGTCAAAATTATAAATATCATGAAGAGAAGTGAGAAGTGTATTGCGATAGTTTTTATGTTAGTTTAAACTGAGGAGGTGAGATGTATTATTTAGGGTTGCACATGGGCGGTTCGGATCAGTTTAACACTAAAACCAGCAACCAAACCGAACCCGTCGGTTTTTTAATTAACCGATCCGATCCGACCGATGGAGAAGGCTTAAACCGAACCCGAACCGGACCGAACGGTTTGGTTCGGTTCAGTCGGTTAAACCGTTATTTTATATTTTATTTTTTTTTTAAAATCAAATATTGAAAATTTCAAAATGATGATACCCCGTCCTTTTCATTTATTCCAATGTTTAGTGCAAACATAAAAATCCAACATTCCAAACAAGACTAAACACATATAAAAAATAATTCTACTCCAAAAAAAGAGCTAAAACGCATATAAAAAATAATTCTACTCCAAAAAGAGAGTTAAAACGCATATAAAAAATAATTCTACTCCAAAAAGAGAGTTAGAACCAAATAAAAAACAATAACCAGCTTGCAGTGAAACATTCATTCCACATGATACCATTTGGAATTACAATAGAATAATAGTTCATGTCAAGAAAAGTCACACACAAACGGAATCTGTAAAAGAACCCACTGTATTTTTCAGAATTGAAGGTTTCTTAACACATTGGCTAGGTGAGACCAAAACCAACCATCAAAAGGCTAGGCTCTACTGGTTTTTCTAGCATTATCAAGAGTGCAGCCTTCTAATAAAAAACTTCATTGAAGCGAGACAAGAATGATGATGGAAGGAAAACACCCTGTACAGTAATCCCTCCATTTGCAATGAAGTATCAAAAAGCATTGGAGAGATTAGAGGAGATGCAGCTGAGGCAGTGTTGACTGTTGAGTTCATGTGAGAATGGAGTTGTCAAATGTAACTATGAAAGTAGTAAAAAACGAAACTCTAATGCTAAAATAGTAAAAAAGAAATACTTAAGTTACTACATACAGTCGGTTCGATTTAAGATGTTAATCGTGGGCTCAAACCGATAACAGACCGATGTAAGCGGTTCTTATGATTTTCAAACCGTTAACCGAACCGATCTACTATAAACCGATCCGAACCGCCCGGTTCGGTCCGGTTTTGCGGTGATATCAAATTTTTTATGCAGCCCTAGTATTATTCTCATCATTGTAACTAGTTAAATGAGTGAGTCAAGATGTATCATCTATAAATATTTTTCTCTGTTTTTTGAGGCATGTTTACATGATATGTTTTTCCAGATGAGAAACGGTCACAGATTTTTCTTTTCTATTGTTTGGTGAGAGTGTTTTTTTTTTTAGGAAAAACATTTTTTTTCCTACATTTTGTGACTTTGCAAAAGATATATATTTTTAACGAGGGTATGAAAAGTGCAGTGTTCCTTAGAAGGCGAATCATACTAAGCATCGATCCTCTTAGGATTTCTCCTATAGTAACCGTGAATGGACCAATCAAGGTCTGCCACGTCACCGTTGCCGCGTAACCGCAGGCAGACGGTGGAGAATTCTGAGAGGATCCGGACTCCATCCAAATCCAGTCTCGCCAGAGCCGGCTCGAGACAATTCGAGGCCTAAAGCGACGATCATAAATTAGGCATTTTCTATGTTTTAATATTATTATAAATATTGTATTTAAATTTTATTTTTCTTGCTTCTTTATGATGCGAAATTACTAATTAAGTTTTTATATTCAAGTTTTGCTAACCTAACTTAAGCCACATCCAAAACCCACATGAGAATTTTGGGCCCATCCCAAAACTCACATGGAAATTTTGGGTCACAAAATCCAACTACCTATTTGGCTCCAAACCCCGCCCCCCCAAAATCCAAGATGGATATCAGAGGTGTGCCCCACGTATTGGATGTTCCAGATACACAGTACTCATATGCACTGAGGGCAAGTGAATAAATTCCGGCGGGGCCCATTGTTTATCTTAAATTTTAAGATTTATTATTAGAGTTGAAACCCGAAGCTACCATTGATTTATTACAACCACATCACAGATCAAATCTGAATGGACCCCTATTGAAATATGATGCACAAAAATAATGAGAAACGCTTGTGAAATAAGTTCATTACTAAATGTATGGCTGAGATTTGATACACATGGACTGCTAAAAATATAATGGTGTGCTAAAATCAATTGGACTCCTAGCCATAGAAATATAAGGTGCAGATTTGGAAATATAATGGGCATAAATGACACTTTAAAGGTCGGCCTTATATTTTGGGGAGAAAAAAAAGGGATGACAGTTAACAAGTTTTCTATTTTGGAATTTTAAAAGATGTCATTTGTTATTATGGAGCCTTTCTTTTATCTTATTTTTTGGGACCTAAAGCAATTGTTTTTTTGGCCTTATGGTTAGCATCATGAATCCTCACATGGGTAGAAAAAGGTCTAAAAATGGAGCATTCTACTGGTACGGTTCGCTGCACCAAACAACCAATAAGGAAGGAAGGCACCTCCTTGTTTCTGCCGTGTTTGCACAAAAGTGAATTTAAATTAGCCAGGTTTATGTTCACATTGGACGCGTACATGTGCTAGAAAGATACTTAAGTCCAACTTAATGAGAGGGAAACAAAATTAAGGTGATCTAACCATCAATTATTGTTGACAAAATTATTATATTAAACAATGGAGTGGATCCTCTACAAACTATATATTATTTGCAGCTTTTCTCCAATAAGGAGGCGGTGGCGGCATATTTGTAGGGCCAAATAAACTGTTTTCAAATTTCTGTTAAGGAGGAAATAAATTGTTTTTTTTTTTTTTTATAATGCAGGTTCCTAGTCCTTTGGGTCAGAATAAGTTCTACGAGCCCAAGAAAGAAAGCCGAATAAAATTCCTCCGTGGCCTCAGTGTAGTAGTGCAGTTTCAAACTCACAACCTCACTGGATGCAAACCGTGGTCCTAGACCAACTGAGCTACCCCTCGAAGTTAAATTAATTGGGCATCACTATCCATCAATTAAAGCCATCGATTGAACAGTCATGATAAAAATCTGCTTTATATTGATCATTCTTTGATT
The DNA here is from genome assembly GCA_012931725.1 of Litsea cubeba. Lineage (NCBI taxonomy): Eukaryota > Viridiplantae > Streptophyta > Magnoliopsida > Laurales > Lauraceae > Litsea > Litsea cubeba. The sequence continues at coordinate 93,077,356 of CM022948.1, read as the reverse complement.
AATCTCTCTCTATCTATCTATTATATATCAAATCCACTGACTCCCTTTGTAAGGTGAGGCCAATGGTCCCACACGCATGCCACATATTCTACTGTTAAAAGCCCAAAGACTAGACCATGGAGGATGTTGGTAGCACTAAATCACAAGTGGGGAAATCATGTACATGATCTGAAACTCTATGGTTTTCACAAAATCACAAATTGAGGGTCCAACCGATCTATCACTAATTACAATGTGATCTGAAATCATTATAAATATAAATTCTATTTTATTTTTTATTGCTTAGGTTTTGATAATACTATAAAAACTCATCACATTAAAACATTTTATCATGATTTGCATATATTAGAAGAAAAAGTGCAACCTATTCAAAAATCTGGTAGAATGACAAAACAGAATTCATATAGCTCCATAGTTGGAACAAGTGGTTGACGATGATGGCGATGAATTGATGATGATAGTGAGAGGAGAAAAAATTCTTGAGAGGAGAAAAAATTCTTCTACATATTGTTGTCTTTGAAATTGGCTCTCAAATAAGCCTCTAAGATTTAAACCCATAATCTTTCTTTCAAGGAATCAAGAAAAATTGACCCCCGAGCTAAGCATTTATCTATAAAAAAATGCTTAAGAAATAAATCAATTGAACATCTTCTAATACTATAAATTAAAATAAAATTTGTTATCTTGTTAGATTTGCAGTTTACATTTTAACAAAATGACGAACCAAATAATTTTAGAACCAAACAGACCCTAACCTAGATGTCATTATTCTCTCATCAACCAATTGGATTGTATTTCCACCAAGTTTAAAAGGGTTGTAAACAGGTCAACTCCAGGTTAGGTCCATCTAGATTTAAAACAGACCCAATTATATGTAGTCAGATATGGTCCCAATTCTAATATCCATACATGGACCTGAACCTGATTATATTTAATCTGCTCTAGCTCTATATCAGGTTCCATTCACTAAACTTGGACCCATGCCCGGTATTCTCAGGCCATGTCTAGTGATATTCAAGTCAGACCTGATCCATTTCAGCCTTAGCCATTTCTAGTATTTTTAAGGATTAGGACTGCAACTCCGGTGGCTGTGTTGAGAATTGGCCCAACCCAAGAACAAGCAGCCTGAACTCAGCCAACGGGCCAAGTAAACCTGATCATACCCAACCTGAGCCTGATCTGGATTGTTGTGAAATCTTTAGCCAATACTATTAATGTAAGGTCCGTGACTCAAAATTTCTGGAAGCCCATTTTTTCTTTAGAAGATTTTATGAATTTTTATATGTGATCCCTTCAAAATTTTCTAAAAATCTCTATTTCTTTAGAGAATTTTATAATTTTTTACACATGGACACCCAAAAAGTTAAAAAATAAAAACACTACTATATATTTTGAAAACTATATACATTTTTTCTAAGTGAGCCCCCCTTCCCCGCCCCACCCCCAACAACCAAGAAGTCCGATACTGGCTCCGCTGCTGAACCTATGTATTTTTGGGTCAGAGCTTATCCGATGGGAGGTGTGTGCTAATGTATAACTAAGGACCTTAGGGCTTGTTTGGATAAATGAGGAGTGGAATAAAATGAAGTGGATTTCATATGTGGAGTGGAGTGAAGAGAAGTTAGTTGAAGTTAAAGTAGAGTACTTCATTTCACTTCACTTCATTTTGGTGCTTATTTTGAAATTAAGGTTTGGAGTAGAATCTATTTTTATTCGAAAAAATAGAAGTATTTAGAGTTAAAGTGAAATGGAGTAGATGTGGCTCATAACATTACTTCATCTATTGGACTAGACTCATCCAAACGGGGTAGAGTTGAAATTTTAGACTGTTAGGGCCCATATAACTTCACTCTACTCTAATTTTTACCTATCCAAACAGGCCCGGGTGAGCCAAAGAAAGATTAAATTAAGTTTTAACTTCCATCAAATTTGGACCAAACTTGATACTGATCGCACCACAAGGCAATTTCGCTGATTTGTCCGTACAAAGTAAAAAAAAAAAAACTGATCTAAACAAGGCCAACAAAATTTCACTTCTTGTCAGTTTGGGTGTCTTACTATTACATTTACAGGTTTAGATTTGTCCTACTCCAACTTGAATTTCTTTCTTCTACCAGAAAGAAAAACTTAGGATTCCTATCATAACATACACAAAGCTCAAGACTCAAGAGGGAATGAGGTATGAGGACCATAAAACGTGATTGCTGAAGGTCTCAATATTTGAAAATTCTGAATACACATTACATGTGTAACAAGGAGATTCCACCATGAAGAGAAATATCAATTTAATTTTCCATGCAACTCACATCTTTGTTGTTTTGGTGTGATACTTTTTTATGTAGAGAAAAAAAATCTCCTGTAGAGAAGATTATAATTTTCAAAGGAAGATGGAAAGACAAAATTTCTCTCCTAAATTTTTTTTATAATTTTTTATTTTTTCACTACTCAAGCAGGAATGTGTTGGTAATTCCTTAATTTCTTGCCTTTACCAAAAATCATCTAATGGACTCAAGGACAGCATTACTGAGAGTCTGAGAGTGGAAAAGTAACCACTGCCAAAGTAGTCTCTACATTTGGCGCAGAAACAGAAAAAGCTAATAAAGTGATGAATAGCTCAGAATCTTCCAACTCTCAAGATATTGACTATCCAGGTGGGACCACCATGTTGTTTGACTGGTATCTAGGGGCCATGAAAGTTAATGCAGTACACTCCATGCTAAGGGCCAGTAAGAGTATGTTTCCATGAAGTTGACCCACAATGATGCTCGGCTAGGGGCGTTGGTTTATTTTGTTTTTGGGTGGCTGGTGCTACCTTTTGCCACTGTCTTACCCTCTTGATAGCCATAGCTTTATTTGTCACATTTAAAAGCACATCTCTTAAAATCCTCACCAACTTACCATCCAAACAAACCTGCCCTAGAATTCCCTAGGTTAGGAGGAAAATTCTACCATGACTTTCCAGCATCCAAGCCCCACCAAAGCTGTATGTGCCATAAATGCATCACCACTGTCACATCATTGTTTTGGATATTGAATGAGTGCCTGCCTACACTGAATTGACATAAGGTGCCTTTTCAAATGTCAAAATCTACCAATTAGCCCTCGGACCAATTGTATGGCCCTGCACCCCTGCCTTACCAACATCTCCATTGATGCAGCACCTAATTTTGTATTTAAGGTGGGCCACAGGGGCTAGCATATTGCAATCTATAGGGATTTTTACGCATCCTCCACCTGCTGAATGGGGTCTTACACATCAATCAGGTGGACCACTCCCAGTGAGAACTTAGAACCATTTCCTCTCATGTTGGGGCTTTACTTGGCAGGACTCACAAGTCACAACCCAATAGTTCCTCTATTAACTGCTTTCTCAGGCCCAGTTAGGATTGCCAATGGGTCAGCCCAGCTTGACCGCTGAAGCAAGCAGCCAATGCTGTAAGTGGGCACTCGATTAGGTAGGGGCCATTTGGAAACTGTAATCTAATTATTGAAAGCTAATTAAATTAAAGTTTAAAATTTCCCGATTAATGCGTTTGATAAAATAAAGAAAAAACTCTTATTTCATGAGGTAATTGGGGCCCACCTATTTTTTAAATTACAATGTAGAACCGGCCATTTGTGTTATTTTAAAATTTATGAGGTTATTTTCATTAAAAAATCATAAAATTTTCATTGCCCGCCTCTATTCACTTTATCTAAAAAAAGCTCTTAAAAAGTAAGCATCCCCCTCAACCATTTTTTTTAGAGGCAAAGGCTCTAGGTTATAAATAAGCTCTAAAATTAAAAAATTAATTAGAAGTTTACCAAACTCTCTAATATGTGAATAAGCTCAAAATCACAAAATAAGAGCTTATTTTTAGACCTACCAAATGGGAAGCTAGTTTCCATTGGACCCGCAAGGGAAATTGAAATGTATCTCATTATGATATTGATTAAAAACCGGTTCAGGTTCAAGTCCATTTAGGGGCATATTTTTTATTTTTTTAGCTAGGAACATACTTGTATGGTGGAATATCCCTTTGCTAAAAATATTAATACACACATTTGTTCAGGAACGCCGATCAACTGGTAGGTCAATCATCAATTGATCGGGCAACTCTTGACCATCAAACACATCAATCAAAGTATACACTTTTGACTAAAAAAGCAAATTCAACTGTTATATCCAACTCTTTTAACAAAAAAAAAAGAAAAAGAAAAAAAACAAACTGTTACTTATATCCAACTTATCAAGATCCTCCCATACACTTTTGACTACAAAAGCAAAAGATTCTTTCATCCCATGACCCATGCTATCCTCTTTGTGGAGTTTTTGAGGAGAGGATTCTAAGTTAGAAAAACACCTAAGAGAAGTCACTCTTTGTAATTAATGTGTTTCTTTACTTTTGTGAATTTACAAAATTTAATGGGAAGAGATAGAGACCGGAGAATCAATGAAAAAGAAAGGGTTTTTTTTTTTTTTATGGGTTTAGAGGATTTGAAAAATCCTCTCTCACTTTTCTTCGCTTCACCCAAACTTAAATTTCCCTCGGAAGCAAGGAAAATTAAAGGTGATTCATTGCTTGCATTGTATCTCCTCATATATGAATGATCCAGGCCGGCACATGAGCACCCCTCCCCAAGTCCCTGTCCGAGACAACATGATCCCTGGTTGCATCCGCACAGCGGGAGATGCCCACCACTTGGGCTACAAGAGGACAGGGAATAGGGAATTAGGGATAGATCACTATCCAGTCAATACATGTGCTTCATTTACCATTCATTTTCTTTTAACTAACTTTGTCCTAGCAGATTTACTACATTGAATTTTCCTGAACATTGTTTCTTGACCCCACGTTCTGTCTTCTGCATTTTGTACCTTGCTCACAGTAATAATTAATGTCCGCTGATGGCTGGTAGTGGTAACAGAAAGTTCTTTGTAATTTTACTCCCAGGTTCCAGGTAAAAAAGAAGCACTTTTTTTGGGAACTTCATTAAAATTATGCTGTTTTGGTGCAGTCGGCACATTGATATCCTCTGGCATCATTTCAGTTTATATGTTCTTGGACTCTGACCTTGTGGGGTATTTTAATATTTAGGTCATATGAAAATTTTCCTTTTTATGATTTACTTCGCCTCTAGTAATCATTATCACATACAACATGACCTGTAATGTCTCCTTTTATGCACAATGCATCTGCAAGATGCTAGTAAGTAGAATCTCAACTCTTCTTGTATTGGATCAATTTACATGTAATTGACTAGAAATGGTAGCATGGAATACTGCGAGGTTTATTGCCACAGGTTTGATGAATGGAATTCTGATTGTGGTGAATGCACCAAGCAGCAGGGGAAGATCCAGGGTATAGGCCTTTTTTTTTACTCTAGCCAAGGGGGTTGGGACACAAGAGAGAGCTCGCCGCATACACACGTGAAGGTAGCCCACTCAAGTGGGAAGGAAGCCCGCACAAGTTGGAAATAAGTAAGAGGGAAGAGGTGAAGTACTGGGGGTTCAAACTCGGGACAGCCGGGTAAGAACTGACACTCCTGACCACTTGGATAAGGAGTCATTCATAATATAGGCCTTGAGGGAGCCATTGTGAAAAATTAAATAAATTTAGGGGTTCCATCGCAAAAAAATAGCATTAAATTTCCCCTCCAGAGAAGGCTGAGTGATACTGTTGTCTGTACTATTGAACATTGAATCATATCATAAAATCAGAAGATAGCTAAAAACTGAATTGTGAACGTCACATGCTTATGTTTTTTTTTTGTTTTTTACTCTCCTTGAGTTGTGATTCAAGTTTTCAGAATCTGACATGCTCACACAAGAAACATGGTCCACCAATGAATTATGATGATGATGAATCCAATTTCTTTACAAGCACCTAGCCCTTTGAATTGGCACTAAACCTAAGAGTAATCCTGACTTCAATTTTACCAAAATAAATAAATAAATCCAAACTTTGACCATCAAGGGATCACATCATAATAAATTTACACAGCTCAACTTTACCCAAGCTAAGCTCAAGCTGGCTCAGCTGAGCTTGAGATGACATAGGGCCTGTTTCTTTGTTGGAATTTCAGGAATTCTTTTCTGGAGAATTCCTGAATTCCCAGACATAATGAAATTTCTAGATGCTCCTTTAACGTTGAGCATCCAGGAATTCTACTAAAATGCAAAGGGAGTGGAATTCCTAAATTCCCAAAGGTCAAACGAGACTTTTCATTTGGCTGGAATCCAAAAAATGCTAGTGAAGAAACATGGAATTCAGAAATTCCAAGGGAGGGCCCGTCACATCATGTCCAGGAATTCCTGGACATGGTGAATTCCTGGTAGAAATTTCACTAAAAAAATAGGGCCTTAAGCTGCACTTAGCTCAGTTAAGTTCCAGTCAGATTACCATTTCCTTTGAACCTGACCCTGACTCCTACCAGGATTGGCCCTATTCTACCCGACTAAAAGTCAATTTGGGTCAGTCGGGTTTGGGTAGGGCCCCCCAAAGTCCAACCCCTTTGAAATTATAAGAATTATAACCTGTAAGGATTCTTGGAAATCAGCCTCCCTAAGTCGATTTACATGTGACTCTGATTACCTGTTATAGATTATGGTGGGTTTGGATCTTTGTAAAGCTAGTTCACTTAATTTACACAAAATGACTATTCATGTGTTTAAATAACTTAAGAGTTTAGCTGTGAGTAAAGTTGTTTTATTCTTTTCTGAAATCAGGGTACAGATAAACAGAATTGTTCATGGGTTTACAATGAAACTGAGTAACATAGGTTAGGCGACAAGCTTTCAAGGATCAATATTTTCTTTTCTTTTTCTACACCCTCCTCTTCCTTGAGTAAAAGAGGTTTGTATTCAAACTAACCACCCCGAAAAAAAAGGGGCAGGAGCATTCTTCCACACTAAACAGTGGGAAAATCAATTTTCTATGAAAAATGGGCATTCCATGGAAAATGGTTATACAAACATAGGGTTTTCAATACATGGTAGAAAACTCGGGAGTTAAAATGGAACCGTAGAAAGTTTTCTCCACTTATTCTCTTCGCATTCAAAATACCCGTTAAATAAAAGACACGATAGCAAGCAGGAAGTTGACAGAGAGGTAACGTGATTGGGGCATGATTCTCCTTTCAATCTACTAATACAATGTAGATCAAAGCCCTCACAGATTAATCAAAAATAGGGATGTTCAGGGGCCGGGTTAAGCTGACCAGGCTGGAACTTGTCCAAAACAGGCCTTTTTAGTGTATTCAGGCATGTAGATCTAGTCCATGAATCGAAAGTCAGGACCAGACCCAGCTCATTTGTAATGTATAAAACCAGGCCCAGTGTGTTCTAACTAGTGGATCGAAAACTAGGCTAAGATCCAGCCCAGTTGCAGCCTGGAGAAGAATTTACCTATAGACTTGAGACTTGAGAGCATGGTTGAAAATATCGGCCTGGTACCGGTACGTACCGGCACCGGTCGGTACCGCACCGATATCTCAGCGAGATATCGGTCGCGGCGATACGGACAAAATATCGCCAAAATATCGCCATATATCGGCCGATATTTTCAAAATATCCTTTTTTTTTTCGGGGGCGCTGCCCCCTGGACCCCCGCGAGCTGACCGGTCAGCTCGACCCCCGCCGGGGGATACCCCCGGACCCCCTCTGCGAAGCGCATGTTTTAGATAAATGACAATCAAAATTCAAGAAAAAGAAATGATCTACTTGACCGTGATAGCTAGGACTCTTTTGCTAATTGTCTTTCTTTTTTTTTTGTGCTTGGATGTCTATTATTATCATAAACTACTAGATATGATATTAAACCTATTTAATTATGTTTGGAATGATATAGTAGTAAAGATTGTGTAATATGCTAATTCATGAACCAAAAGGCTTTATATTGAGTTAGATTCGATGTTACTCACTTATTTTCCCCTAGATCTAGTATTTTAAAGTGTAGATCTAAATTTCTTTATTTCCAAAATTTGGGGCTTTTCTTGAAATCAATTACATTTTTTCACATTAGTGTTCAAATGCATTGATAATATATTAATTTAAAATAGATCTATACTTTTGGAACAAAAAAGTATGAGTTTTTGCCAAAAATTGTGGTTGCATTATGTCAGATTTATGATATTTCATCTTATTGATCATGAGCATCGATAATGGTTGCATTATATAAAATACTGGAGAATAAAGCGAACAGCGATACAGACAGGACTCATAACTTAAGGTGACCGAGATTTTGATTTATTATTGTTACTAATGGAAAAAAATATTGTTTTCCAACATTTTCTAATATTATGGATTTTTTGAATATTTTTGCAGATTTTTTTGGATTAAAAAAAAAATTCACACCGCGACGACCGCGACGGACCGATATCCGCGACGATATCCGCGACGTATCGGTTTTTCGGCCCGGCTGATACCGCGACCGATACCGAGATTTTAAACCATGCTTGAGAGTGACATATGTACTTGAGGTGTTTTTTCAACTTCTGTGTTAAGAATACCGATGATTTAAAGATATTTGTACCAAAACCAATTTTAAATGGGCTGGGTTCTCCTAAGAGACAACTTTCCGGGCCCACTTGAGGCCATACCAATCACGAGGAGGTAGGGCATAGAAAGATCTCAATCAGATCCAGTTGTCTGTATAATATCAATCCTAATAGATCATCCTAACCCTTTCATCCATGACCCAGTTTAATGGTCTTAGAATGAATCATATTTTTAAGATTTCGCTCGAATGGCTAGTGACAGTTGGATGTGTAAAAGTTGCGCTGGTGCCCATTCATGGGGGGTCATAAGGGGGTCCCACGTGCCTAAAACTGGGGAATTCACAAAAATGTCTCTTATTAGGGACATCCTTAGGAGAACCTCTCCCATTTTAAATAAATTGTTAAAAACTCATGTATCACGGTTGGGCCAGTCCTACACCGAACTTAGCTCAGCCCACAGTGGCCTCTATTTGGGCTGTATCTTTTAGCCTGGGAACTGTGCATGGGCCTATTTTGGCTCAATATATAGTTTGACGGACCAGGGCTTGGCCTTTCTATATATGCTTGAATGCCCGGCTCAGCCTGATGTATATCTCACAAAGGACATAATTTTTGTGGACGGGCTCTAAGAAAGCCTAACATTTAGGCCCATTGGCGGTTGGACTAGGTTCAACACCAACCAGACCCAGTTTTTAATTAGGTCAAAATTGCCTGTACCAACCCAACGAAAAGTTTAAAAGCTTGTCAGGTTCATGTTGAGTTGCCATCTTATGGTGCAATTAGTCCGATTGGGTTTGTGTTCAAGTCATAGTTCAAGAATGGGCTCAACTTAAGTGGGTCATAAATGTCAACCCAAACCCAACCTGAGAATAAAAATAGATCAATCTGAACCCTGATCAGCTAGCTGATCTACAGGGTCAGGTTGACAGATTGGATTAGGAATTGCCACCCTGAAATATACAAGAGAGATATTTATTTTGGGCAATCTCAAATAAATAACCCTCATGGGTAAGGCTAGCCAGAACCCAACCAGAGCATGGCCTACATTGTTTGGATTTGAGCTTAGTTTTAAGACCAGAGCATGACCCGACCTTGCAGTTTTCATACATGACACCTAGTCTGGTATAGAAGGTAAAAGATGGGATTCAAATGTTAGTTTTCCCAGTATTCATGTGACTAGCTTGCCAGACTCTCTCATCCCATGCATAGAAACTCAATTAGTCAAATGTCAGTTTTCCCAGTATTCATGTGACTGGCCTTGCGTTGCATATGCATGGGAGATGAAAGGAGCTATAATAAAGGCAAGTAGTCACATGGCTGTAAAAGACAATCACATCTTGATGCCTTCTTTTAAGGAAATTCGTGAGGGCTCTCCACATTGACACTAACCTGTCAAAAACTTGAGCGGTCCAAAATAAATCCTCTTGCATGGGCCTTCTTCCCAGCTTTCACTAATAAGAAGAGATGTAAATTGCCACCATTAAACTGATCGTCTATAAAGTATAATTTTTGTATTATTCAAGTGTATTATATTTTATAAGTTTTATAGTGGTTCAAAACATATTTAGATTGAAATTTAATCGCGCCCCATAGAAATTACAGCCATTTTCTCATGCGTTCCTGTGCGCTCATGTGGGGCCTAATAAAATACAGGGGTCCCGCCTTCGGTGACAATCTGGATGCATGGGCAGAGAAGATTTTTCCTCACATGGGGAGTGATTTGGATTTTAAGTAGGCAAGGCCCACAGTTTGTTTTCTATATATGTTTGTTAAAAGTTCTTAATTAATGCCATCAAATACATCACCATGATAACCAATCAAGACTTAGCTATTGCTATATATGATAATCAATCAAGCCTTAGCTAGCTATTGCTATGTTGGTGGACCACTGATGCAATAGGTAGAGTGGGACTCCCAAGATTTCTTATAACAAACTCCCTCTTTTTACTAAAAGAAAATCATCACAAACGAAAAGTCGGGTTGCAATCTTGTGTCCCGTGACAAATTCATGGTCCAACCAATTCAAGATCTCTCATGTTGTTGCGTAAGACGCACATGGTATGGTCAAAGACCCTCCCCGCCTATCTCTCTCTCTCTAGTCTCAATACCGATTTTCTTCTTTTGCGCCTTCTCATTCTCTACCTCTTTGTTTTCACTACGTACATGCATGTATTCTTAGTGTGACTCGTTCTCGTCCCCCCACTCTCTCTCACATCTCAGGTTTGTCTGAGATCCTAACTCTCGTCCTTGTTCTTGATCTGAATTTTGATACTGAGGTTGTTGTTTTTGGTCAGTAGTAAAAAAGTTGAGAGATTTTGATACAGTTTGAATGGGCCGGAGTAATGGAGATTATGGAAATGGTTTGAATTGTATTGCCAATGATCGATTGGGTAGTAAATGTTAATGTATAAGAATGTTTTTCAGCTAGAGCTACATATTTTTAATATTGCAATATTTTGCAGAAGGTGGATATAGCTTGCAGATTGCTGTAAATGCCAAAACAAGTGCCTTTGGCCTAGTAGAAATTTGATTAGATTCTTTTGACAAAATGGGGTTTGATTTTATTTGAAATTTATTTCAAACTGTGCAGATTTCGAGCATCTTGGATTAGAAACTGCAAGAAAATTGAGCTCAGCATCATGGTTTCCAACTAAAATTCCAACTAGGACTACATTTCCAATTGCATTCCTCTGCCTATAAAAGCTGTGTGTGAATTTAGTGCTACAGAGGTCCAGAGTAGGATTTTTCTGAGATCAAGCTTGTTGTTCAAGGAGAGGAGGTTGACTATTATCAACTGATTTTGGTTTCTTCATTCTGATTGCAATACCAACTCGGCCATCTTGAGATGGCGTTTGAGTTCGCTTCCGTTCTGATGAGGATGGGGATTGTTTCCACATCAGATCATGCATCTGTTGTTTCGATTAATATATTTGCGTCCCTGCTTTGTGCTTGCATTGTGATTGGTCATCTTCTGGAGGAAAGCAGATGGATGAACGAATCTATTACCGCCCTAGCAATTGTGAGTATGGATGTTATTATCTGTTCAAACATTGTATAGTTTGTTGTGCCAGCCATCTCTGTGGCCCATGGTTCATAGACTGTTGAGCCCCAAAAGATCTGATGCACCTTATCATGGATAAAGGATGCTCCAAAAGATCTCCGAGACGAAATTATTTTGTTACGTTTGTGCAACCGCTTTTCCAAAGAAAAGACATTCTTATACATTTGGTGTGCCTGTTTTTCTCTAAAAAGCACAAAAATAAGCTAAATTTCCTGCAACTACACATAAAAGAAAATTTTAAGGCCGGGGTGGACCGCGGTACAAGAGTATGGGGCTGAAGCTAGGGATGTAAATGAGTTCCAATTCTCCAATTATCCGGAAGTCCCGACTCGTTAATAACTGGATTTGGGTCCTTATTTAGGTCTCGATAAGTAAATGGATCCAGGTTTACCCGTGACTTAAATGTGTTCGGGTCCAGGTCTACCTTGGTTTCGTCCCGTGGACCCGACATATTAATGTAATTTTCAAGAATTCCTCTTAAAGGCTGAGTTTTTCCCCAGATCATTCCCTACTCAGACTCGGATCCGGACCTGGACTTGTCCCATACACGAAAACCGTACGGTTTCTAGTTCTGGTTCCAGTTTCATCTCCTGATTAATGGTACCGATTTTGGAACCAGGAAATTGGTTCTGAACCGGTTCTGGATTCCGTCTTCTCATTAACGGTTATGGGTCCAGCATGGACCCAAACAAGAACCAACCCGTTTACATCCCTAGCGAAGACCCCACCCATACCTAAAAAAAGTTAAGTCTTTTTAAAAACCCCTGCATATTTTGAGAATTAAAATGCGTGTTTTTCTACATTTACCCCCTTTTCGGATATTTCTTTTACATAAAGCCCTCAAGTTGAATTTCCTAGGTCCACCGTTGTCTCACTGTTTGAGGGGGTTTGGAATTTGTTTTTCGGATGAAAGATGAAAAAGTTTGTAGAACTAGTTTTATGCAGACCTACACAAGGGTGGTCTTGGGAATTTCGTTTTTGATTAAAAAGAACCGTTGCTCTATCCAGTCTGTAACTGTATATTTGTAGCAAAATTGATTGAAGAGTTACAGTCTTCAGAGCTGTGAGATTTTCCGGAAGGTCCCTGATCCTATAAAAGATGGATTCGTGTGGGCCTGGTTCTGCATGTTGATGGCAAGCACAACAAACCATATTGTTTCTATGGTGCATGACATGACTAATCCTCTTTAATGATTTGGTAAATGGTGTTGATTTTTCTGTGCATTGATGTCAGGGGCTTGTTACTGGAGTTGTTATTCTTCTGGTTTCTAGAGGAAAAAGTTCTCACATCTTGGTCTTCAGCGAAGATCTTTTCTTCATATATCTTCTTCCACCTATCATATTTAATGCTGGGTGTGTTTAATTAATCTTGTCTGCTTCATTAAGATTATATCTTCTTCCACCTATCATAATCTTGTCTGCTTCATTAAGATTATATCTAGTCCATTTACATTCTCTCTCACACGCACACTCTCATGCAGAGAATCGCCATTATTTTACTAGAGGTGGTTCTAGTAATGTGGTTATACAGATTTTTGTGTCCTGTCAACCTTTTTTTCTTTTTGAAACTTGAATAGTATAACTGAATCTTCTCTTCAACAATTTGCTTGTGAGAATGGGCAGACCCAACCAAGTACATGCCTTGGTAATGGTGGGTGTGAGTATCAACTTCCTCTACCCTCAGCTCTCCATTTGCATCAATTGATGTCAGATGCTTTTACTATTTATATCTGCATTTGGGTTTCTAGATTTGCACGACAACAGGGCGGGGGTTTAGTAGTAAGTTCAAGGGTAGAATGCCATAAGCCAGGGTTTAAAGACCTTTTTTTTTTTTTTGCTCATCAGTGGTTGAAGACAAACAGGGTGTTATGATGTACCGAGATCAATAAATAAATAAGACAAAAGGGGTGTTTTTTTTGGTACCCAGCTATAAGGGACTCGGACACCCCACCCTCGGGTGAGGGTTGTACGCCTTGAATGAGATGATAGAGCTCTCTCGTGAAAGAAGTAGCATGCCTAGAGTTCAACTCTAGATGGATAGGTGAGAATCCACACCTCTTACCACGTTGGTAGGAGGCTGTCCTCAACATAAAAAAAGGTGTTAGTTGCAATATCCAATTTGAAAACCAGGTGACTTTCTATGTAGAATGCTTTTGGAATTTACTAAATGGAAAGCAATTTAATGATAATATTGAAAATATAAAATGTTTATAGCTCATTTTGAAAAAAAGAAGATGAAGACTTGAATATTTAGAAAATAAATAAATTATATATATATAGATATAAAATATTTCCACAGTTATTTCAATCAAGTACTTTTTATATATTTTTTTAATAACAAAAATATACCCTTATATCATTTTTCAAAACTTTCCTTTAATAAATTATTTAATAGAAATGATCAAGTCTAGTGGGGCCCACTTCAACTACGTGGATTCCAAATGAATAAAGCACAAGCTTCATTAAATGGTTATGATTATCAAAATCAAAATGACCGGTTCTGAGGAAGGAAAGAGGTTAAGTAAAGACAAAAACTTGTCACGAGAGAAGGCCGTTTTTATCATTTTATTATTTTTTATTTAGAGGACTTCATTGAAAGAATTGTGGAAAATTTTTATACTTTTTTAAAATATTTAAATCTTTAATGAGCCAAAAGTTTAAAAAAATTATTTTTTATTTTAAATTTTCCCCATTGAAAATTACAACGCGAGGTTGATAGCATGCCTTCTGTTAAAGTAATTGCAATAACAAGGTTGCTGCTGCCTGCTTGTTCAAATCATGTTACCCATTAAGAAAAAATTAAAAAAAGAAGCTTAATCAACATGGGGAGATTGTCATCCTATCCAGAATCAAGCTTTTGTGAGGAGATTGCTTTATCATGGCTATCTGGTATGTGAAACGAAAATGCACGTACTGATATTCTTGAGCATTTCAATGTTTGATCAATAACATGGGGTTTGTTAAAAGTCATGGCATCGACTATGATTGACTGCTCAAAGAGAACTTCTTTACTTCATAAGTGGTGAAAGACAGAATGGAAGACTAATGCCTTGCCCAGAATCAAAACTTCTTCTAGGGGCTTGCGCTTAACATTAAAAAAAAAAAAAAAAAAAAAAAAAAGAGAAAGATAATGCATTTATCTTCTTTTATCTCATAGCTCTCATTTGTGACATTAGAACTCACTTAATGGTAGCATCGAGCATTTTAAGGCTTGATTTGTAGCATTGGGTTAACCCCGAGGGGTAGCGCAGTTGGCTTGTGGTTTCGAACTCGCGCGCTCCATCTCTGGGGCCACTTGCCCGGCAATAGCCTGACTTACCCGGTGTGTGGGAGAGGCAGGGACTTCACGTGCCCCGAGGGGTAGCGCAGTTGGACAGTCACGCCTGTAGAATGTTGTGGGCCCCCTTTCATTTAAACATAAATTTAGCACATACTAAATTTAGTTACAGTAACTTTCTTAAGAAAATGTTACTCTTTTAGATTGTGAATGGATTCATTGCTTGCATTGGATCTGATCATATATGAATGATGAAGAGAGTGGTTTATAGTTCACTCAAGACATTTGCTTCATTCACCATTGTCTTTTAACCATCTTTCTTGGTGAAAATTTATGTCAGTACCTTTTCCCTCAACTACAAATATAGTGAGAGTTTTGTTTCGTCTGCAATATTGATCCTTGATTCCACAGAGAATATCTTTTGCATTATGTACCTTGCTCCCAGTGATGTTTCATGTCTTCAGTGATGGCTGGTAACAGAATATTCTTTTTTTTTTCCCCATTTCCTTTCAGGTTCCAAGTAAAAAAGAAGCAGTTTTTCCGCAACTTCATGACAATTATGCTGTTTGGTGCAATTGGCACATTGATATCCTCTAGCATCATTTCATTTTGTATGTTCTTGTACTTTGTCTCTGTGGGGTTTTTACTTTTAGGTCATAGATCTTATGATATACTTCAGTCACATGCCACATTACTTATAATTTCTCCTTTTTATGCATAATGCATGTGCAAGATGCTAGTAAATAGAATCTCAACTCTTCTTGCATGGGATCAATTTGCATTTCATTGGCTAGAAATGTTAGCACGGAGTAACCGCTAGGGTTGTTGGCACAGTTTAGATAACTATAAGTTGGTCAGGGATATCACATACAACATGACTTATGATTTCTCTTTTATGCACAATACATGCGCAAGATGCTAGTAAATAGAATATCTACTCTTCTTGTATGGGATCAATTTGCATTTCATTGGCTAGAAATGCTAGCACAGAGAAACCACTAGGATTATTGGCACAGGTTAGATAAATATAAGTAGGTCAGGGATATCACAAACAACATGACATATTTTTTCCATTTTGCATGTTGCATGAGCAAGATGCTAGCAGATGGAACCTCAACTCCTCTTGTGTGGGATCAATTTTCATTTCCTTGGCTACAAATGCTATAGCATGGAAATACTGCTAGTGTGGTTAACACATAACTAGAGTTCTGCTTAGGGTGTTTGCATATATAAATCCATGAAAGCAAAGATAGGCCTAAGTGATACTATTCTATTATTTATCATAGCATGCTCTGTAATTGAATCAGATTGTAAAATCATAAGAAAACTAACATCGTGAATAATGGATAATAAATCATGTATTGCAAAGTTGTAATTTGTGAGAGTGTCTTGTTGTAAATCACATTCAATGACTGCCATTTCAGCATGTGTTGGATAGCTCTTGCAATCCGCTGAAGCTTGGATATGGCTAAGAGTGGCAAGCTTACGATCCAAACACTAGACCATTCCAAGTGCCTTTGTTATTTTGTTTCATTTCTGGTTCATTGACCTGAAGAATTTCAAGAGGCACTTTATTCCCATAAAATCACCAAGTAACTTTATTAAAGGAAAGGATCTCAATTTACAGAAAGGAAACAGAAATGGAGGAGAAACTTAAAATTCAAATTCAAGTTTCTCTCCTAATATCTCTATCTCTATCCTATTTCAACAAATCAAACCTAATATCTCTAACATCATAACAAACATTCCTGTAATTGCATGGTCCTTTGAAAGAAAGGTTCTGCATCTTTAACATAAATATATATATATATATACAAAACCCGATTTGTTTGATATCTTGCACCATTAGTATCTTTACTGGTGATCACCATTTGTCTATAGAGTCCACCACTATTGCAACCTGCTCGTTTTGAGTAATTTGGCGTTGATGGCCCACTGGATCAGACCTGTCATGATTCTTTTAGAAGCATTCATGTTGTGACTTGATGATTGATGGTGAGATCATTGCAGAGGCGTTAGAGACAGGATTCTCTATCAGGCCATAGCTTTGATACCAAGAAGAATTTCAAGAGCACTACATTCCCATAAAATCACCATAACCTTAGTAAAGGAAACAATCCCAATTTATAGAAAGGAAACAGAAACAGAGTTGTAACCCGGTTCTAATCTGAGTTTGAGATTACATATAACAGACTATTAGGCAATAAATTAGCACAAATTGAATACAAGCAGCCTTAAAGACAAAGCTGGTTCACACCTAGATCTTAGTCTACCGAAAGATCAAGAGCATAGGCAAAACCCTCTGCAAGAACCTAAAGCTCTTAGCTCCCTATGTAAGAAGGAAACATATTTGTATTTCCAAAAGTATTTGAATCCCAATGAATCGTTACAACTCTTTCATAGAAAGTAATTAGAGACCTAGGAAGCCTAAAACATTGATTTGATCACAGTCTAACTCTATTCACGACCGATCTTCACATCTAGAAGAGTCCTAAACAAAGAAAGAGAGAAAATATTCCGTTGCATTTGTCTTAAATTTGCAAAACTTATGAGAAGGTTTATTATTATTATTATCATTATTGAATAAGGGATGGTTGACCCAAATGGGTGGGTCCTAGATGGGCCCCTTCCTACAACTTGCATCACTACTCCACCCTAATTTGATGGGGTATGGTTTTTAATAACACACACACACAACACACACACTTTTATCTGGTTTATTCTAATATATGTACAGGGGAATGATTACATAAGTTTGACCACACCATGCATTAAATAAGGTTGAATCAAATCCGTGCATGTTCAGTCCGCTTTGTGAAGATCCAAATCATTCATGTAAATTTCATAAGATGCTTTTGTATTAGACTGTAGACACCATTTTCTGTTGCGATTGGGCTGACCGGAAATGTTTGTCCTGACTTTGTGAGTCTTTTAAAAACCCAGGTGCTATGAAATTATTTAGGAAGATGGATATACCTCATCTAGACATTGGAGATTATCTTGGTAAACTATCTCTCTCTCTCTCTATTTTTTATATTTATGCTATCTAGTATCCTTAGTTTCTTTTTCTTGTATTTGTTTTGCTCTAATATATGTGTGTTTGCTATTTATTTATTGGGATCATCTTCAATACTTGCAGCAATTGGAGCAATCTTTTCTGCCACAGATTCTGTTTGCACCTTGCAGGTTGGAATATCATGTGAAGCTCTACTGCTCCATTAGCTAACAAAGACTATAAGTTGTTGCAATTAATTTCATATCATGTATTGCAGGTTCTCAATCAGGATGAGACACCTCTTCTTTATAGTCTTGTGTTTGGGGAAGGTGTTGTAAATGATGCCACAGCGGTGGTACTCTTCAATGCCATCCATAGCTTTGATCTCAATAACATTGACTCAACTATTGGCTTGAAGTTGCTTGGAAACTTCTTTTATTTATTTATCACGAGCACCTTGCTGGGAGTACTTGTAAGTCTCTCCTTGTTTATGCCACATTTAGCCTCTCTCAGACGCATGCTAAACACATGCACGCACACACAAGCACATTTATGATTTGCCTGTGAAGTAGAATTGCAGTAGTGACTGATATTAACTTCTTTCTGTCTTGCAGGCTGGTCTTCTTAGTGCTTACATTATTAAAACACTATATTTTGCAAGGTTTGTTACAATGACAGAATGATATACCTTAACAGTCTAGTAGTGCTGCACTATAGCTGCCTTCTTGAGCATGTGTCAGATATATTACATGGGTTTGGATATCAAATCTTTGTCGAATATATCTCAGTTATAACAAAAATTTTTATCTTAATTAGTTACAAACTTATTACAATTTTTAAAATAAAAGGAAATATGTAGCATTTATATCAATACCAAAAGAATTTTTTTGAAATGCTAACTACAAGTGAGATCAATATCTGGAGCTTCAGCCTCCATATCCGAGTATCAGTTCTGCTGTGCAAGTGCTTTGTTTAGAAATTTTTTTTTCTTTGATATCAAAATCCATTGCAATCTAGAGTAAAAAAGGAAAAAAAAAAAAAAAAAACAGAGAGAGAGGAAGAAATCCACTCCCTCCTTTCAATTGTTGCTCATATTGCATTCTATTGTTTTTCACTTAGTTGACGTGAAGGAAGCAAAATATCACAGGAAGGATTTGAAATTTTGTTTAATTTATTTTTCATTTTTTAAAACTTTAATGCTGGATATTCCAATTTCAGGCACTCCACTGACCGTGAAGTTGCACTTATGATGCTCATGGCTTACCTTTCCTATGTGCTGGCTGAAGTATAAATCTTTTCTGAACTTGTCACATTATCTTAGTCTTTCTTTTTGCATTATATTGAAACACAATCAGCTGCTGTATAATGTTTATGTTTTCTGTTGC
The DNA here is from genome assembly GCA_012931725.1 of Litsea cubeba. Lineage (NCBI taxonomy): Eukaryota > Viridiplantae > Streptophyta > Magnoliopsida > Laurales > Lauraceae > Litsea > Litsea cubeba. Next base: position 93,058,160 of record CM022948.1, on the reverse strand, counting down.
AGTTGTTCAAACTAAGTGCTATTCTTACAGTATTCTTTTGTGGGATTGTGATGTCTCACTATACATGGCATAATGTGACTGAGAGTTCGAGAGTTACAACCAAGTAATAAATAATGTCTATTCCAAAAATTTAGATCCATTATTGTTAATGTTATTTTATTAAAGTCAGCATGTGGTTTTTGTGAGTTCTTTTACTGATATTTCAAATTCCATTTATTGATTATTGCAGGCATAGTTTTGCAACACTGTCGTTCATTGCCGAGATATTTATCTTCCTTTATGTTGGCATGGATGCATTGGACATTGAGAAGTGGAGTTTTGTTAGTAATAGGTATGGCATATATTCCATGGGAAACTGTGGTTCATTAGAACCCACACATTATGCTGATGGAAGACAACTAACTTGGCAATATTCTTCCAAGGCTGCCTGAATGTTGCTGGCATAACAGCATTCAAAAAACAAAAAGAAAGGAAAAGAAAAAAAGAAGAATCGCTGGCATAACCCATATTTGTGAATTGTAACTGCAGGATAGAGCCATCTGATTTTGACATTTGAGATAGCTAGATAGGGGCCTTGCCATGTGAGTAACTATCTTGGTGTCATTGTATTGTATAAGAATAAGCATTGATCCCCTGCTTTTGTTGTTTAGATGGACTCTTAGGATCTTGTCTATCCTGTTTCCCTCATGGAAACTGGAACATATTAATGTGTTTGTTGAGCTTCTGGAAGACCATATTAGAAGATACTCTCTAAATGCCTTGTTGCAATTGGGATTAATTAAAAACCTGACCTAGCAATCTTGAACAACTCAACTGACATGTACAGACAAGTAACAGAAATATCTGTTGAAAACAGTATTCCATGCTGATGACTTTCTTCATATTGATATCCAAGAGGCAGTTAGGCAAGGAGAAATCCAGACTTGACCTTGCTGAACCAAACATGGACTATGTTGTCAGAACCCAAAACCAGTGACATAGCTTATTTCATTGTTGGTAGATGATTTAGGTTATCTACAGCCTCAGGTTTCCAAATTAACTGGCAAACTGTGCAAATATTTATCTTGGATTGAAAAAGCCATTCTAGGATAGAGTCTTAGATCATAACATGGGTTATTGCTTTTGTATGTTCATTTAAAATGCATATAACTAATAAGACAATTGATTGCCCAAGAATAAGGTGGTGGAACTTAAAGGGCAAAAATTAACTATTTCAATATATATATTGAGACAAACATATTGGCTTTAGACTATGAACCCTATCGAATTCTGGGCTTAAATGACTAGTGGTAATAAACATAGTTGAAGGATCTGAAAAATGAGTCCAAGAGAAAGAGTTGTACTCGTAAGGAAACCTGGAAGTGGAATGCAGAATTTCAAAAGGCTATTGATGAAAAAAAAATTTCTTTTCAAAGAGTGGCATAAAATGAGAAGTAGAGAAGACCTCTGGGCTAGAAAGGTAGAGGGTCTTTGAAAAAAAAAAGAAGAAATGGTAAGAAGTAGGGTAATTATGAATATTGAAGATTGATGTCCTGTAATTGGCTCTGGATTAACCAATTTTCCTTAGTGGTAAATCATATTAATTTAGAACATGCTTAGGTCTTGCTAGCTTATCAACAATACCTTATACCAAATCATAATAGGGTGTTACCCTGGGTCCCAGCCCCTACATAGGGAGCGAAACAAAGAGATGAAGGAGAAAGAACAAGTTGGATGGCTTAGGGGCATGACTTATGGGATTGTTTTACAAAAGAATGTAGAATTCTACTCCATTTTTCACCATTTTTTCTCGGAGACTGACATTTAGCCGTATTTATGTGTGTAAATGCATTGAGTTACCCAATCCTATGCCATAAATTGTTCAAATCAATAACTAAAATATCCATTAACTTTTGTTGCTTGATTATGCTCTTTTGGGTGTTGAGCCTATGGGAGTATGGGTTATCTCATTTATGTAAGATGCATAACTAAAACAACTGACTAAGAAAAGTATATGTTTTTGTTTTTTTTTTTTTTTTTTTTTTTTTGGTAAAACTAAGAAGAGTATATGTTGATTTCATTCTTTAGATAGCTGACAGGTTTATGTGACTCTGTTGCAGTCCAGGGAAATCAGCCAAGGTGAGTTTGATACTGCTTGGTTTGGTTATGATAGGAAGAGCAGCTTTTGTTTTCCCACTATCCTTTCTATCAAACTTAGCCAAGAAGTCTCCGAATGACAAGATTGACTTCAAGCAGCAAGTGGGTTTTCTTCTTTCTTTCTTTCTTTCTTCCTTTCTTTCTTTCTTTTTAGTTGTGGTCATCAGTTCCTCTTCTAATGAGCAGAATAAATGACTCCTAAAATGTTTAATCTACAGTTTACAATATGGTGGTCTGGTCTTATGCGAGGTGCAGTATCAATGGCACTTGCTTATAATCAGGTAAAACTCTCAATGAACAAAAAAGATTAATAGCAATTCAAAACCTTTGGGGAATCAATTGTTTCACTGAACTGGACTGAAACAAGCAACGCGATAGTCTGTTTTGTGCCAAGAACCTCAAAAACTATAAAATTGTCAAAAATTGGATTGATTGAATATGAAATGGTAAAAACAGTGTTCTAAATGGACTGCGCTGGAATTTCAAATTAACTTGCATCACAACATGACTAGGCCACAACCATCCAATTCAAATTTCAAACCAATGGTTGAACTGTTTTTGAGGGTTCCATCAGCTTCACTCTTCTGGTCCTCAATATGAATTTCAAGTATTTGTAAAAGAGACTGAGCTGAAGTCTCTAAAATCAGAAAATGGTACGCAAAATCATTTCTATCTGAAAATCAAGTAAGAGATGTATTACAGATCCCTATGAACTGTCAAATTATTATGCGTATCTTGCTTTTTTTTTTCCTGACTATATATATAGTAGTGGTTTTCTAATGTTTCGATATAGATATTTATTTTTTATCAGAATTTTATTAGATAAATCTTTTTCCCATACTCACTGGAAATCAAATTAGAACACTGTCATAGAATTGACACTTGACAGTAAGGTCAGTAGTCGTCAAAAGATGTAGTACTAGAGGATCACTTTTCATTAGTGGGAGGCATGCCACATGCTCCAAAAAGTGATGGGTCTGGTTGGTTCCCATATATTGTAGCAGCCAATGGGAAATAGTACTCTACAACTATTGTTTATCAGGGCTAAGAAATTGGGACTTACTATAGATACCTTGTGATTAAACTATGGAGAACTTATTTCGAGCATATACTTTCCTATCATGCATAGATCCTGAATTAATGGGATAAGGCTAAGATGATGATTATGACATTCCTATCATGAAAGATAAATTGACGATTTCAAGAAATAATCTCATTTTGTGATTGGGCCTTTCAGTCTTGTTCTTTGATGATGAACACTATTTGTTTCGATACATTTGCAGTTTACAAGTCTTGGGCATACTGAACTGCATGGAAATGCGATCATGATCACCAGCACAATCTCCGTCGTTCTTTTCAGCAATGTGGTAAGATGCCTTTTGCTTGTACTTAAGTGGTGTCATATATCACAGAATCGAACTATATGTATGATAATTTATATGACCGTGCCAAGTATCAATTTAAGTGGTAAAACCATTCTTGGGATCCACAATAAATATACAGTCTTTTAACTCTAATGGTGGATGAAAAAACATGAGGTCAAGTGCGTCGTGAATTGTATAGATTGCTGAGGAACCCAATCTCATACAAGTGGGCCCATTACAAAAGGAAGTGCCTAGATGTGTTTGGCACCCAATTCCATACCAGCAGGCAGCAGCCATGATTAGGTGATCCTGTATGTTGATCTGATAGCACAACTGTGGGTTGACTGCCCCAAAAATACCTCATGGCACAATCTGTGGCCTTTTCCTCTTTGCAGAAAAATGCATTTCCCCTGGATCTAAACCTTGATCCTGACTGTGCTATTCATTACATTGATTCAAACCATTCATGTAGAAAGGATTCTCCCTCTCACTGGTAAGCCACTCAATTCCACTAGTGCCAAGATTGCTTTTCAGCTTCTACTTAGTGATCCCAGTGTAGTGAACTTTAGCCAATCTTGTGATAATTTCAACATTGTCTCAAGGGTGAGGTGCTTTCCAGCAGTTTGATTACCAAAAATATATTTATTGAAGTTAAAATACGAAGAAAAAGAAAAAAGGAAACTACTCATAAACAAAATATGTAATCATAAATCATATTGTGCTTTAGCATATTTTTTTCTGAAGTTTTGATTGACAATCAATGTAGTGAACTGTTTAAGATTACTTTCAGGTGTTTGGTTTGTTGACTAAACCTTTGATAAGGTGGTTACTGCCTACAAATTCAAAGCACACCATCAGCATGTCCTCAGAACCACCTAGTCCGAAATCCTTCCTCTTCCCACTTCTGAATGGGCAGGAGGCCGAAGCTGCTGACCGCGATCGTCCATCTCGCCTTCGTATGCTTCTACGTGCACCCCATCACACTGTCCATTATTACTGGCGCAAGTTTGATGATGCTGTCATGCGCCCAATGTTTGGCGGCCGAGGCTTTGCACCATTTGTGCCCGGCTCACCAACAGAACCAAGCGTCCAGCCGTGGTAATTGTAGGAAGAACTTATGCACGGTTGCATTTGCTTGTTGTCTGTGTTAAGACTGGGTTCTTTACAAGTTTGCAGTGGAGGTGGTGTATCATTCTATCTGGGCTTCTGATTTTCAACTTCCTGCTGTAAAATTTTGTGTAAGCTAGCAGCTTAGTATATTTTACTATGGCTTGTTGTGATTTGGGTATTTGCATATTTTTCCCCTTCTCTTGTAGTAATATCTTTTACTTGTTCTAGAATTGTAGTGTTGCTATGTGATTTTAGATATACAATCTTAATGTTATTGTATGCTACAAATAATAGCCTTTTGGTATCAAGATTTTGTTGGATGAAGCTTGAGATGGGAAATTATTTTCCACTCCGCACAGTTTGTGTTCCTTCGATTGTTCGTATTTTGATGCTCTCTTCCTCAATCAGTGTGAGCATTATCATGGTTCATCACATGCCCTTGTTATTATTAGGCCATTTGATTTGTCTTGCTATATCCTATGTTTATTATAGGCGGAGCCAGCTGGGTTGGTGTTAGATAGACAGCTTGACATAAAACAGTAATGAGTACTATTTTTTGCAGGGAAAATATGAGTACTTGGTCAAAAGAATAAATGAATGAATTAAGCAGCAAGCAACAAATTGGATCTAATTCATTCATAGAGGTAGGAATTGGTGAAAGGAGAAAACTGTAGTGAAAGTTGACTTGAAGCTTTTGAATATAGGAATTGCACACAAGACCATGCGTGGATCTCTAGAACTCAGTTTTCTGGCGCTCAATTTAAATCTAATGACTTGTGATTTGTAAAGAAAAATTATAAGACAACTGACATTTACAGGCAACTCGGGTTATCCAAACACATGAATCATAATTTATGTATAAAACCAAGTTAACTGCACTCATAAAAGTTTTATATCTTTGAAGGTCCAACCAGCCCAAGCAAATATTATTCTTTGATTTCACAAGATGTATTGCAAAATGCAAACTACAGAATGGATCTGAAATTCGATTTTCTCAATGTACTGCAAAGCGGTAGATTTTAGAACCATGTTTGCTCGCTCAAAATTTCAGTCCTACGTGACACAGTTGTTTCCCTTGCTTGTGAGCCTTTTTCAGTTCATATAGGCTTAACTCAAAATTGAGCATATTTTATTGGCTTGATTTTTTTTTTCTTTAATCCTAGCTAAGGGGTGCTGGGTCTTGGAGAGAGACTCACATATAAGGAGAAAACCTGCAAGTACGGGGGTGAACTCGTGCATATGAGGAGTGACAAACTCGCACGAGAAGGAAACTCATACATGCAAGGAGGGCAGGCTAACAGCTTTCCCCAAGGATATGAAAAACCTCCATTTGGTGTAGCATCTTCCCAAGGAAAAACTTTCTCTTCCACTAAGGTCACGATGGGCAACCAACTCACCTAAGAAATTAAAACGCCCCCAAACCCCCCACCCCACCACCCCACGCAAAAAAAAAAAAAAAAAAAAAAAAGAAAAAGAAAAAATCTAATTCTTCTTTTCTGTTAATGTCTTTCATCATTGAGAGGAGGGGGCAACACCTACATCAATGGGTTGATGAACTAATGTGAGATTGTGAACTATCGTGGCTATTTTATGTAACTCAGACCGTATTGAGAGGAGTTGTGGGTTTTTAAATGGAGATGACATCTTGGCATGGTTGGTGGATTCCATCGAGGTGTTTCAGGTTTGAAGATTTTAAAATTACCTTTTGAGTGGCCTTGAATTGGACGGGTAGGAAAAAAATCTACGACCAAGTACTGGAAAAAAAAACCAAATATTTTCCTCGTCTAAAGAAGCCTAACATTATCGGTAGCCTTGATAAGGACCATGGGCCTAACCCGTATGCAACGGTGTGGTGCGTTTGGAAGAATGCCTTGCGCAGTTGAAAGTCTCCACAATCCTCGCACATGTCTGTGTAGTAGAATGTTCTTGTAGAGCCCTGTGTGAGAACTTGATACTGTTCAAAAACCTAAGCTTGTTGTATGAGATCCTCGTAGTTACACAATTTTTAGCCATTTGTTGCCTGACAAGGTAGTTTTGACTGTTCAGGCTACTAAGCTGTTAAAGAAAGGCTTGGCAGATGTTCATTTCCCTCATTTATTGTCTTGGAATTTCGTAACTAGCATTTGAATAAGAGGCATCACATGAACATAATGGTATATTTGTAGGGTCTTTCAACAGTGTATTCCTAGTTTAGGCTTCTAATAATTTACTTTGGCAAGCACTAAGAAATGTTGGCGGTGAAGAATAATAGAGGACATGGCTCTTTATTCTATGGAGTTGGTTGTTGAAGGATCCTTGATTTGCTCATCTTTCACCTCATTTGTGAGCAACCTAACACCAGAGCCGGGGAGAGAATTGAACCACTGGAACAAACTCAGATGAGGGCCACTATCAATTGGAAGGTTTGATTTGTGGGTTATTTAGTTTGACGCCATGGACCCCAGCTAAGATTGTCCAATTATACAGTTGGAATTAACTCAAGAGTCGCACTACTCCCGAGTGCCTATCAACAGCTACCTGCAAGCTCCTCAATTCTGAAGATAAATACAATAAATTAACTGTAAATAGATTTCAGCGAGACTTCCTGTATTCCAATTAAGAGAGACAGCCAGCCACTTGACGCAACATGTAACATACAACATAAAAAAAGACTAACAAGGTTTAGCATAGAGCTGATAGACAGAACACGAGACAAAAGAAGCTCGTCCTTCACATTTATGAGCTTTCAACATCTATACACAGACATATTCACAAACCTACTAACTAGACAGATATATACGATTTACCAGAGGCTGAGCTCGTCTCCTTTCAAGCAATGGTTTTATGTACACTTTGTGCATGTAATCACTGCAACAGAGAGCAATTTCTTGTGAGAAATGTGCCTTTAGGAAATCAAGGAAAAAGCAAGAGAGACTGCAAGGTTGAGCACATGGATGGTACAAAAGGATAATGTTTCCATTTGTACCTTTCATGTCCAGTTTCTCTTCTTCAGCCGGAGTTGGGTTAGTTTGTCCCTCCATTGCGCTGAATCACCACATAAAAAAGTCATGCAACTTTTCAGAATTCGAGATTACCAGAAATTAGAGAAAGGCCAACTAAAATAAATATTGACAAGGAATTGGATTTTAGCAAACTTAAAAGTCAAGAATGATATCTGATTCTTTCTTTCAAAAATATGAAACTCATTTACATATAATTTGATAGAGATTGAATTGAAGCAATAATTAACTTGACACATGACTTGGTGGTCAAGTATGGTGCGTGGAAGAGTGGTTCAAGTACCCTTTAATTCCGCATAAGCAAAATACAGAATAGAGAAGACACAAATTACCCAACTCTATGCTAGGTTTATCAGGTCTTAAATTCCTAAATTAGGGGCCCACATCTTCACAAACTAGACTACCAACATGATGACCTAAATGCCCCATAAACAGCACACAAGAAACATCCTAGACTTCTGACGTTTGGCCTAGCTAAATGCCTCAACTGACCATCTGCTACCCTAAAGCTTGACATTAGAGGCCCACATCTGCTCACAAGTGAAGCTAATCAGGTTGATCTAATATGCAAAGATAGCAAGCATATATAAAAGGATATAATGATCCCTCACTCCTCCAGAGAAGATTGCTTGCCTTTTTTTTTATTATTATTAACATGTAAATAATAACATGGTTTGATTATTTCTCACTTGAAAACAAAGTAATGGGGAATAGACCAAGCATAATATAAGGTGACCAAATAACCCATTTAAGTATTGTGTCACAACAGAAAAGGAAAGTAAATAATACAACAGGAAGAAATGGAAGAAATCCTACCTGCATCCCGGTAGCGTTCCTCAACGGCAGCAATCAACATGTTACGGACCAGATTAAATTCTTTGGTCTCAACACATGGCTGACCATCAGGCCTGCAAGCATGGATAAATCCATATAAGAATCCTCTTCAAATTGATGCAAAATCCATCTTATAATAATCCATATAAGATGTATCAACTGGGGCCCACTTTGGGATATGCACAAATCCCAGGAAGTGCTTGCACAGAGTCCTGTTATTGGAGTTTTTCCTCTCAGTTATAAGCATTATTAATTACGAACTAATTAAGGAACTTAGTGGATTAGGTTCCTTCCTGCTAGAGCCTTAGGACCCCTTGTTATAGAAAAAATTATAAATCATAGTGGCTGATTGTTCAGAAACAGTCAGGTGTCAGTTAAAAATGTTATATTTGCAGTAAGATGGTGTTAGAAATGTGCTGAGATCTTGTCTGTGGAAATTAATAAATGTGCTGAGATCTACTCTGCGAAAACAATTTCCACAGTGGCTGACTGAAGTAATTCACAGTCTGCCACGTGTGACCCACTTGGATGCACCAAATCATGGGGTAGAGAAGGAAAGGTGGGGTTTGGGGAGGGAAGGTCTATGTATGACCTAGAGCTGTCCAAAAGACAAGGGCCATATGATTCACATCCCTTAATTTAAGAGAATACTTTCGTGTATTTTCCATGATCAATCAGCAGAGGATAAAGGCTCGACAAGTGTGTCAAATTGGGATGGGTACCGTCAATTCATGGGATAGCAACTAGTAAGTGTGAAGGGGGAGGATTGATCATACATTGCCCCAAGTGAGTCCCACAGGCCATTAATAGTACATAGCAGGTTCATCACTCTAGATAATTCCATTTTGTTTCTGAGATTTGATGATTGGATTTGATATCACTTGGTAGTCAGTGGTTGTTGCTGTGAGAAGACACAATAGAATTCCACGAAAAAAAAATCTACTCATTCAAGATAAAGATGGTAATCTTGAATTTCATGAAAAAAAAAATCAACTCATTTAAGAAGCAAACAAAATCTAGCATTAAAGTAATAAGAGATATCCTATCCGTCCAAAAGAACAAATGTAGCCAGCCAGTGCCCCTCTTGAGTTCCCTGTAAGAATTATTTGAGAAAGAATATCAGCTTGCACAGCCACTACCTTCTGTACTTGTGGCGTAAAGACAACATGTGCAAGTGTTACTCAGAATTTTGTATTGCAAGAGTTGATTGGCAAAATGAAACTGTCACTGAGACACATCCACATCTCCGCTGAGTTGTAATTCAATCACTAATGGATGTGTCAATCTGATCACTGATGGAGGGATCACTTGGAATGCTGTAATGCAAGAGGTGATTGACAAACTGAAATTGTCAACTGAGACCCATCCACATATCTACCAAGTTGCATGTCAAAATGGCACATCTATCCAAGTGACATAGAGGTTTACTGGGAACCAGAATTGCTCTACCAAGCTGCAATTTGATTGTTGATGAATGTGTCAATCTTATCACTGATGGATAGATCATTTGGAATGCTGTATTGTAAGAGGTGATTGACAAGCTGAAAATGTCAACTGAGACCCATCCACAACAAACAAGCTGCATGGCAAAATTGACATATCTGTCCAAGTGAAATAGAGTCATGCAACACATTAGCCAAATCACGAGATTGAGTTGACAGCCAACCACAATCAACTCACATGCTGACTTTGTTATTTTTAATAGGAATCCTAGTTACATTAAGTTTTATATTAAGAGTGTATAACTTTAGATTGAGTTAAAAGTCTATTCATGATGGTTTTGAATTGAAAACTTTTTTTTTTTTTTGAATGGAAACTTTTTCATGATCGTCTCCTATTAATCAAATTGTATGTCAACCTATTGAAAACTTCATGCAACATTTTCGCTCCACTCATTTGCATAGGAGACGAAGATATATATGTATTGATCACATGACTCACACCTGCAAACTTATGGTTGTGAACAAATAAAACTGCATGAGATTTTATCATAATAAGCATTTCAGCATGTCAACCCACAAGTGTATTAGACATCAGGCATTTGAATGAAAGATTGACCCAGATCTACAGATTTCCTTCTTTGTATCTACACGACCTACTTTTTTTTGCTACATCGGATGAGTGGTACAATACTGTGGGAGTAGCCTAGGGTACTAGGGATTGACCCCCTGTTGTGCCTTGGAAGTGAAATGCCTCTACCACTGAGCTATTCAGTGGTTCAGCTATCTGCATGACCTACTTGTTCACTCACTCAGTAACCAAAAGTTCATAAAAAATGTATTTTTCTTTCTAAAATTCTTTTGACAAGTGAAAATGATTTTTAGCGTACCTATCCAGTTCTGTAAAAAGTAAACCATCTGAGAGAGGGGCCTGGATCGCTATCTTTGCAGGTTCAACAACTCTCATTCCATCGCTGTAAGCAAGATGTTTGTTAACTTGAATTGGTACCTGCATTGATCTGGAAAATCAGAATCTCGAATTTCTGTGGTAATGAACTTTAGAATTTATTTCAAGAAAAGGGGAGGCGTCGTAAATTTGTAATAATGAAATCATCCATCATCATGATCACACATGTGCATCACATACATGAAGTAAGAAGAGCTGTACAATGAGATTAATTTATCAAGTCAACATAGTACAAAAACAAATAAGCGAAAAAATGCAAATTGGCAGATTTCTGAATATAGCCATTTAGAACTTGAGTCTTCTCCAGCGAAATTTCAAAAGCATGCCACTCCCTTGGACTGTTAGTGAAGGTAGCATCAGGTGTGGACGCTGGACAGTAAGCCTTATTCAACATGCCTGAGCACTGGCTCTCATCATTACATGGTATCACTTCATCTCACCAATATAAAGTTCATGCATGATATAATTTGCTCTGATTGAAAAGACAAACAATGCACTCGCTAGTTCTGCATTGAATGTATGCTACATTCTGCCGTTGAGTAAGTTCAAACATAAAAGCACAAGAATCCACAACTATATCATGCATACCTACTGTTCATATGCCTGAATCTATTCAAGCAAGAAATACACTCATCAGAGTTGCTCTACCAAGGAGTAGCCCCTCAATAGGGGAGTGTCTAAAACTTGTCCAAAGGTCAAACTTGTGATCAGTTTAAATCCAACACACACTCATCACATTTAACAGCAAGAAGTGATTTCTCATCTACATTGCAAGACAAGTATGAAGAGAACTTGCGGATGCATATGTACACAAGTGATCATAAGAATGATACTTGATAGATTATTACAAATGCATACCCATTTGAAAAATTTTCCATTCATAAGAAGAACTTCATAATGCCAAATGCTACAACCAATCTTCCTTATGTAAATCCTTCGGGAAAAGATGTTGTAAGCGCCCCTAGTGGCAACAATGATGAACATGCAGGCCCCAAGGAGGCTTTCAAGTATGACTTGATCGAACACTTCAAGCACATACCTGCACGTCTGCACATCCTAGACTTATTGTGAATGTCTCCGCGCACTCGTGATAATCTCATTTCAGAATTACAAAAGCTAAATGAGGATGGCGACAAACATGCCCCGCAAATCCTCCAAATTGAAATGGACTATCGGGTCAAAAACTCAGAAACTTCCTCAAAGGGAGAAAAGAAGAAAACTGAGGGATCATGCATCGAATGCCTCTTGGTTCATACAAAATGGTTTCATGCCTCTTTTTGAGTTGATTGGACCATACAAAAAAAATCCAAGCCTCATGAGCTTCCAAAAATTCAAACCATCCAACCTCATATACCAAATTGAGCCAAAATCTTGAAATTGATATTCCACAAAAACCCAAACCACTCCATTGGACCCAAATAGTCCCAAAGAGTGACCAAAAACAAAAAACCGACCCCCTAACTTGCCACATACAGACAGTTACTACGCTCAAGGAAATTTCTACTCCCATAAGAAAATCAAGAATACAGTGGGTTAATGGTTAAGCTTCCCAATAAAAATAAAATCTAACTTGTACTTACAAAAACTTGCAATAATACCAATTTACGTAGAAAAACTCATGTGATACATAGTTGGGAAAGAAGGTTGTTGCATTACATTGTACATGGATACTTAGACCCAAATTCTTTATCTTTGTGATAATGTCACATGTCAACTGCTAGAATGTAATGGAGTACCTTGCATCTTACTGCAATATTGATGGCATCAGAAGGTCGGAGGTCAAAGCTGACTCGCTCTGTTTCATCACCAACCTACTTGAAATCATGACATGTTAGCAACCTACATTATGATATATCCAGATTGTATATCTACTGTTGTATAGATTAGTCAAGGAGCAACCATTTGGTGAAATAGGAACTTGCCTTTGCAAGGTATAACTGAGCAAAATATGCCTCATGTACTCTCTTGGTGACTCGGACGAGTTGTACCTACAGCAGAAAAGGCATGCCTTCAGTAATGTTACAAAAGGCAAGTACCATAATCAGAAGTGCAACCAACAAAATACATGATTGATTCTGTTGACCAACAAGACTAGGTCAAATTAAGACGAACTTACAGAATATCCCATCTTCTCAATCATCTCCTTCATAATTTGATATAGAGTGGGCCTAGCCTGAGGCATAATTTCTGATTTTAGTATTCTTCAGCAAGATGCTAGTAATGTTTAACAATAGAACCAGACATGAAAACTTAAAACTTTAAATAAGGGTGCTAAATGAGACTTTGAAAAGAAAATAAAAATGACTAAAAGACATACAATAGGAACATTTCTAACTGCAGCCATGAGCAGCACACTTGGCATCTCCACTGCATTTAAACAAGGACAGGGGCTCGTTAAAAAATAAAGACATTTGGAATTCAGCTCTTATCATGCCTACAGCTCTTGAGTGTCTTTCATTTATTTATAAATGGAATTGCTAAAATAGTCAATTTCTACATACAGACGATGATAGGAAGAAGAATATCGCTCCCGTCCTCCATCTTTAGCACAATAGCAGGATGTGGGGCGTAATCTGCCATATGTCCAACCTGAGGGTTGTTGTGAACACACCTCAAATGCCTACCATCTCGCATTTTAACAAGGAAACCATCTGCACCACTTTTCACCTCAACTGCAAATGGACACACTCAAAACATATAATTTATGATATTTATCACCATTAGCAATAATGAGAGATAAATTAATAAAGAAATTTAACAAATCAAGGTTAGCACTTAACAATGCATGAAAAACCATGATGCCTGAAAAATAAAAATAAAAATCTACACACTGTTCTTAAAATCCAAGTTCAGGATATAAAAATCCTACGAACCGTATCATATAGTAGGGACAAAGATTCATATGAATACAATGAATCCCATGTACAAGCAAATGTTAGGATTCAGGTGCGAATACTATTGCATCAAATCCCAATTTTCAGAAGATTCATTTGGACAGGAACAGCAACAGGTGAGCAGCTAGTATTAAGTCATTTTTTAATCTCTTTTTTTCATATTTTGTTCTTTCTATATTTTTGAAGTTATTCAGTGACTAAGGAAAATTGTTTAAGTTAAATTTGTGTAAATTTGGAGATGTTTTATAGAGTAACAAGTAATAGGCATGCGACCAGAGTACTCAACTGGAGGATCAAGTTTTTCACTCTATTTTTTTTTTCCAGATATTTCATTTTTTGACTAATCACTTATTTAACTTCAGGCAGCAGATCCTAATCATGTAACATTGACAACTTTGGATTTCATTTTTTATTTAAAGAGAACAAAAAATTACAAGTGGCCTATTTTTTTCCTAGTAACACCGATATCTTAAGCATACTCAACTATTCACATTTCACACATATCATGTATGATATTTTGATCATGTCGATGATATTCTTGATATGATTGTATCGCAGTCTCGTATTTCACTATATTAACAATGCAATGGAAGAATTATGAATGATTATTATTTTTCTTATCTTTTGAAAATTTAACTTTTTTTTTCATTTTGAAAAATAAAAAATCACAATTCAATTTGATTTGATCCCTCGAACAATTTGCCACATGATTTCAATTTTCAAAATAATGGATCCATAAAATCTCACAGGTGGTAACTTGTGACCCACTAAAACCAATAGATTCTTTCATTGGAATGCTTACATTAGGTGCAAGAGCACAAGAAATGACAAATAACATGTCACAGACCCATACCAGCTTCAACTACACTAGAGTTCACATAGTCTCCATCATTCTCGCTGAAATTCTCTGCCATGCTGCCATTATCATTAGATGACGAGCTGAAGCTACACAGAATAGTTCTACGCACTCGTGCTTGTCTTTGGGGAGAAAAAACCCCAACCTTGACTTGACTTCTGCAGCCACCTTTGCATCCCCAAAATCCACTTCTCAGAGTCATGGCCCTTGAAAAAGGCCCGTTCACAGGAAGAGTGCACATGCCACCATGTTTTGAGCGGATGGCAGGACAGATAACTGGTCCTTGTAGAGCATCCATCTCACCTGCCTTCACCAATGCAGAAGTTGAGACATTGAAACAGCGGTAAGCGTCACACTTGAAACCATAAAATTAAGAAAAGAATAGAGTAACAAAATCAACAATACACACTGTAAAATGAACTCCAGTAATAACCAAAACAATGTACATATCAAACTGTCCCACCACTAACAAGGTCAACTAAATAAATTAGTTAAGTATCCCTTCCAAAACTGGGATAAACAAAAGTCCAAGCTACACAGTAGTTTGACAATCATTTCCATGTTTGTTTGCATTTGAATTTTCAGTTTAACGCGTCTCACTCTCTAAAAAAAACTCATGTAGATTGTACATAAGTGAAATAATAGAGATCATCAACCAAGAAACTATAAACATTTGTTGGTTGTGAGGCTTGTTATTCAAGGCGAATCTAAGTTGAGAAACATATAGGACAAAAACAATCACATCTTCAGGATGTTCCAACATGAGAAAGCCTGTCGCAGAGATGAGTCAAAAGAAAAAAGATAGCATGAACCACACTAAGGGCACATATTTGTGTAGCGTCCATGAAAAAACTTGAGCTCTAATGCAGAATGCTTTGCATCTTCTACCCCCAATGGAAACACTTTCTGCAAATTTGGGGAATATTGGACTGTTTTTTTTTCATTTTTCCTCAAGGAAAGGTATCCACCAGAAAACAGAATCTTCATAAAAAAAAAAAAGTGGTCCCGTTTTTCCTTTCTGCATCCATAGAAAACACATTAACCAAACATGCCCTAAAGATTTTTTTTTTTTTCACTAGATCTGCAGAGAAAATACAGAGATGGGCGTCATTTGAGGTTTCTAATTCAAGCAATTCCTAAAACAATGTGACCATAGTACCGATATAGGGAAAAAATTGCACTTTTGGGCTAATAACATCCAAAATGAAATTAAAAGAATCTAACCAAACATGGAAAGATACATGCTACTATCAAACATATTTGGTATTTTCACTAAAACAGCACAATCAGGAAATGTAACAATATGATTCCCGATACAGAATCTACATGTTCATATAAACACAATCACCACACGTATATTGTATATAAAAGTACAAACATGACTTATTCCATATCGAATCAATGAATCGAGTCCCTTAAATTCTGATGATGATTTTAACAATTCTAACAGTAAAGATCACACGCAAAAGAAGAAGAAGAAGAATCTAATAGAGAAAACGCACGAGAACGGACAACACTAACTTCTGAAGATCATCATAACCTTCAGAAATTCAAAATGATCAAATCACCTTACCTTAAGGCTTTCCAAAGCTAACACTGGAGAGAACTCACAGAAATCCTCAAAACTCCGAGCGCTACCACCGCTGGCAAAGAAAAAGCTGCGATCTTTCACTTGCGACAAGATAATCCGTTCAAATTCCTGTAGATTTTCACAGATTCTTCAGAAAACCCAAGATTTCTAATGAAAAATCTCTGCTTTCAAATATAAAAACCATGACAGAACGCATTTTAGAAGCCGATAATAGGTCGATCTACGTGTTTATCCCCAAAAGGCGATGGATTTTGTGGGAAAAAAATCGATCTAAATGGAAAGAAAGCCGTAAAGAGGATCTGAGAATCGATGAGAAGGAAGAAACTCACCTGATCTTCTCAAAGATTCCACGGATTTCAGCTCCAAAAGCAAGGATTTGGAGAAAGAGAATTCAAAGAAGAAGAAGAAGAATTTCGATTTCGGGGCTTGGAAGCGATGAAATCGCACACCGTTTTATAAAAAAGAGAGAGAGAGAGAGTGGAGTGGATGAGGATAATTTTTGGACAAGATATTGAAGCGTTATAAATGGAAAGGAAGGAGGGGAATTTTTTTTTTTTCCTCCTTTTCTTTTGAACAGATTCTAGATTGAAATTACGGTTGTGTCCTCTAAGACCAAGGTAGCTTCGTCTTTTTTTTTTTTTTTTTTTCTTTTCTATTTTCGGATGGTGTCCTACATTTTCGATTATTCCCCTGGGCACACACGTGAAGTCGGATTTTTGGATGATAAATTTGAAATGGAGCGGGTTTCGATTTTACCCTTATATATTTCAAACCCAACAATCAAAAATGACTTTCTTGCTCCTATCATAATTGCTAAATTTTGAAAAAAGTTGACCAATCATATCTAATTTTCACTTTGGTCAAAAGCCATGAGATTGGGAAAGGGGGCAATGAAATTTGGAATTTCATTTTCATAACTTTTAAATTTTGTTACATCTAAATTTATGGCATTATCAGTGATGGAGATGATTTCTGGCAAGCCTCTAATACACACCAAGGCATTTAACCTCCACCCATTCTCTGTGTATGGCTATATGCACAATCACCTTTAAATGACGAGCCATATCACTACTTTTCATTTTATTTATTTATTATTTTTGTTCGGACATAACTCACACACTCCTACCCATTAGATATGGCATTACTGTCCTTGACTTGCTAAGATACGGACCGCATCGAGTTATTTTTACTTGTACTTTTTGGATAATTTAAGAAAAAAAAAAAAAAACAATGCCTTAGGTTTAAGTGGTTAGTTTGACTTTGACCTGCTATAACTAGCCTCCATTTTTCTTTTATCTTATTTTTAAATTGAGTCCTTATCACAAAGATCATATTTTAAGCTAAAAACATGATAATCATGAGTTACAAAGTTTAAGAAATATATTCATTACCTACCCTCAATGATCAATCTAAGGGCTTAGAAAATTAGATGACTTTAAAATTAAGTGAATGGAGTGTGAAAATTAAGTAAATACTAACAGTAGAGAAACACGAAATAGCCCAGTGATAGGGTGCATCCCGGCTCACCTTAAATGACAGGAATTGACCCTGGCACTTACGGAGCACAATTGGAACGCAAGCGGCCTGCCATTTTAGGCCAAATGATCTATTATTTTAAAATTTCTATTGGTTTCTAAAGATATTATTTCTTTACTATGCTTAACAATTTGGAGTCATTGGTGAGGGGGGGTGGGGGGTAAATCGGTAATTTCAGTCGATCTGGAGCTGCCAGTCTTTATCTCGAATGAAACCGGCTACTGCCGGTATTTGCGGGCGGTCACCGTACAACCGAAGAACATAGGCGGTGGGATAATATCCCTTCATGGCTCATGCCGAGGAACTGCCTCGGGCCAAACATTGGCCGGATAAGGTTTTCTCCTTCTCCTCCTCTTTGTTCTTTTCTTCCTCTTTCCTCAAATATCTCTCACAACTTATCACCATCAGATTCAAGAAGACTCTTCTTCATCTGTCACTTGGGATGATAACTGCTGCCAACTATATTGTCAATGCTAGCATCTGACGAACGGACGACATGACCCACATAAAATATCTCACAAGTGTATGTAGTGGAACCCATGATTTTTTATTGAGGCTGGTAGACCCAAAATTTTCATATTGATTTTGAAAGTGGATCTATATCTGACTGGAGCGATTGTCCCGAAGACCATATAAAACAGCAAAGTTGGATCATAAATAAATTGATATTAATATACACCAAGATTTCCAATCAACCAATGCTAATAGTTTTCATTGGTGTTTTTCTGGAGCTGCATTATAGTTAATAGGGAGAACATAATGATAGAAAAGTCACTAAAATAACATCTAACTCCATGTGCTTACCAAAATAAAGAAAAAGAAGTCTAATACAGCAGGGACATGAGTTCGTTCCACCACCTTTAAAGCAAAATAATATTTAGTGTGCGTGACTGCATGAGTTGAACCCTAATATATCTAATAAATAGATAATGAAGAAATAGATCTCAAGTATTTATAGATATATCTTTTAGTTTGAAGACTTACACATCACTACATGTATTTTTTTAAAATTACTAATAACCACATGCCTTTTCGTTTGGACCATTAGAAAATCCATGATTCTCGATTATTTGATGAATCAATCCACTGCAATTGTCGTGAATGAACAAAAAAATTATTCAACATCTGACCCCATTTTGATTAAATTTGAGACAATAACACAAAAAGAAAAAACCCGAAAAAGATAATAAGTCCGTTTCAATTTGATTAAGACTAATACACTCACTCTAATAATGTTTTCGGTCATTTCATGATTTATGAATGAAATAGCTCAAGAACTAATATATATATATATATATATTTTATAAAATCTATGATTTAGGATTATAATATATGTTGAGGTAGATGCCTTGACTTGGAGGAGATATAATCAGTGGCGGACCCAGGATTTTTGTTTAAGGGGGCTGACGATAGTCAACTAAAAATGTCGATCATTATTTTATTAAACCTTCTTCAAATTATCAATGGCAAAAAAGAAAGCCAGTCAATTGTATTTCCTATGATATGAGAGTTATTTTGAGGGAATCTAAAACTCGTTTAGCAGCAAAAAAAAAAAAAAAAGGGAGAAGTGGAAAATCCCTTCTAATTAAAAGCGAGACAAGCTTAGAGGTTGAAAATTCCTAGATGATGAAACCTCATTTGGTAATTAACTCATGTTGAGCACCTGCTGCCACATGATAAAACGATATTTAATACTTTTTTTTCCGAGTCAAATTATATGTGTAGCAATTCTATTATAAGATGTGCCAAAGTACAGCTTACCTCTATTCTCTTCATTTTTTAATCAAGTGTCTAATTTGTCATGTAGAAAAATTGAATATTGTGCACTTCGGAAAGTCCTTTTTTTTATAGAACTTTAAAAAGTTTGTTAAAAGAAATCCATGTAGTCTATTAAAAAGAATAACTAACAAAGGATTTCATAGATTTGGCCTATTGCCTTTTTGGCACTTTGATTGGAAACATCCTTTCAAAACCATCATTCGATCTTCATTCATTTGTTTGTTCAAATCAAAACTAAAACTAGTTCCTAAAACCGACACAAATCACAACCACAAACAACCAAATATTGCATCAAAATTAAATAAAATTAGCCAACAATCAATAACATGCATCATTATCTAAAAAACATTAATGATAGATTAGATGCATCTCTCATCCCCATCTCTAATCTAAATATTTGTTTAATTTGTTCTTGAAATCAAATCCAACTTCATCAAGAGAACCCATTTCAACAATGGGGATTTCACTCCACTTGTCAAAATCTTTTATAAATCAAGAGAATCCATTTCAAAATTGGGGATTTTCATAAGATGGGAGATTTTTAGAAATTTCCCATTTCTAATGTCATCATTTCTAAAAATATTTCTGAGACAAAGCACCTAACAAAACAGCCACCCTGCAACACTTAAAAATTGTTTAGGACCAATATGCAGAGGTGGAAAGAAAGACCGCGATGAGTGACAGAGCCAGAGGTGATTATTTGTCACTGATTTGAGAAAGAGAGAGATTTTTTATGGGGGCTAATGGGTCTTGTTTCATGGGGGCTGGGCCAGCCAGCCCATATAGCCCTATGGGCTTTTTTCAAGTTTGTGGGGGCTGAAGCCCCCAAGACACCATACATAGGTCCGCCCCTGTTAATATAATAGATGGCTTGCGCAAAGGAAGTTGCTATGTGATTAAAATACCTTTCATCTACCTTTTCCATTTTATAATATTCACCTACCACTTTGGTTTTGATTGCCTTCCCCCACAGTTTGTTTTAAGAGACCCTTTGAATCTGTCTAATTGGAAAGCTTCAATATTAGGGTTTCTAATTCAATATAAGAGTGTTCTGGAGACATTAAAAAAATATTATTGGAAACATCACTTTCAATAGTTTTAACATTACTTTCAAAAGGTTGAATAGAAAGTTGGACCATCTGATTGGCCCATTTGCTCCAAAATTAATTGGGTTTGAATGTGATTTCATAACTACAAAAAATAAAGATATCAAAAGCAGTTAAAACCAGTCAAAACTGCTGGTTCATAATCAGTTTATTTGACCACTTCTTAATCATTTGTAGGATTTAGGTTGAATAGAACCATCCAAGACTCCAATCCTAGTTGAGCCGAATCGGATTAAATATTTTGGTCTGATTTTTGGAATATTGATCTATTTTTCTAGTACCCCAGCCTAAGGGCTGGGACCCAAGAGGGCTCATACAAACTGGAAGAGGAAGCATATATTTTTTGGAAGGAGAGCCCACATAAATTGGAAGAGGAAGCCAATGGATAGCCCAAACAAGTGGGAAGAGACGCCTATAATGTGGGAAGATTGCCAACCAACTAAGCAATCCCTAATTATCCAAATATTGGATTTTAAGACTGCATTAGCATGTCTTAGACGTGGCTCAAATATGAATGGAGAATATTTATTTTAGTTTTAATAGTTTTATGTCGGCTATAAAGGTGGTTTAGACAAGGACCCTACAATATGACAAATAACCGATCGGGACAAGAACAGGTCGGGTTCAAGGCGGTCCATATCCAATTTTTGTTTGGGTTTTCTTGTATTGGGTAGGTAATTGAACAAACATGGATCAATTGGAGACAAAACATTTTTTTTTTATTTAACATTGGATACATGTTAGCATTCAACCATAGACCTAACAATTGGAGACAGGTCTATGGTTGGATTTAGTTTAGATGGTCTGTGTTCAACTTTTTCAGGTGCAGTCCTCGAGATAATTATGTAAATTGGTACCTGTTTACATCCAGATGAAGATATCAAAGCTTTAAAACAATATAATTATTGTTTTCTAATTAATACAGTTAGGGGAGGCAAGGGATCAGGTTTGATCTGAGTTCCGGTGATATTGAGTGCTGTGGGTTAGTTGTCAGGAGTCAGGACTCAACCCGAATCAAATGCATTTATCAAATCAGTTTGAAAATGTCAGCCTAAACCCAATCAGGAAATTACAAGTGTCAACCCGAGCCGTTCATTAAAAGTTTGATTTGGGTTGGGAACAGCTCATAGTGTAATTAGTTACAACCAGTTAAATAGCAAGTACTCAACATGAACCCAACCCATTCAATAATCGGGTCAGAAATGTCTATTTCAACCAAAAAAGGCCAAAAAAATTCCGGGCCAAAAGTATCATTATTGTCAAATATAAAGAGTGCTGCTACCTACACACTACAAAAATTCATCCATACATTGCAATTTTCTTAAAAAAATTAAAAAAAAAAACCCTAAACTCCCCTTCCTTCCCTTTCTCCCTCTCCCTGCTCCGCCGACCCCACCAGCTGCAGCCCTGCGCCGACCCCGCTAGCCGCTGCCCTACGCCGACCCATCTCGCTCCCCCTCTCCTTCCCTCTCTCTCCCTATCCCTGCTCCCAGGTCTTTCTGCACCCACCCGCCCTCATCCCCCTTTTCACCATCCTCGACTTCCTCGCCACCAATTCCCCTCTCGACCTCAAATGCTTTTCCGTCTGCAAATCCTTCCACGCAATTGAGTCCCGCCACCGCAAAACCCTCAAACCGCTCCGGATCAGCCTCCTCCCCTCCGTCCTCCGCCGCTACCTCTCCGTCTCCCACTTCGACCTCACCCTCTGCCCTCGAGTCGCGGACTACTCCCTCTCCACCGTTGCTGCCGCCTGCCGCTCCTCCCTCCGCTCGATCGATCTCTCCCGATAAATGTCCCGAGAGGGATCGGCGTCGGCGACGAGGATGGCCGGAGGAGGGAGAGGGGTAGTTTAGAGATTTTTTATTTAATTTTTTCCTTTCAAATTACAGTGTGTGGAGGGTTTTTTCGACTGTGTAGATAGCCACTCTCAAATCTGAAACTGCTCATGTAACACCGAGTCGCATGCCTGGAACCGTAAAATAAAGTTGGTTTTGCGGTTCAAAGCCCATATCAAGCACGGTCATTTATTGAGACATCATCTTGTGTCTGAAGATATCCTTACTTGTGCGTGGGACGAAGTAATATTGTAAACTTCGAGAAAAAGAAGTATCTAAAGGATATTTTAGGTGATTTTTGGAATAAATACCATTTAATGAAAAATAGAATGCAAACTAATTGCAATCTGCTGATATCATTATTATAAAGGATGCTAATAATATCCTCTGAATTATTAAACTAAATAATTATTATGCAAAGATAACAAATCCATATTGAACCAGCCGCTTATGATATGAAAAGAATGCGATCCATATACGGGTGGAAACTACCCTGAAAATGAATTCCCAGTTGATCCAAGGATCAAAAAACCAGGGGTCCACTATTTGGATCCATAATAATCTGGCACTATTTGGATCCATAATAATCTGGGCCAACATACGTATTGGTGTTAATGACCAAAATACCTAAAGTAAAAGTCCTATATTACATACAAGTATTCATTCATAACAAATATAGATATAATATTTTATTTCTATAAATTTGAGCATTTATTTGGGCCCGGTCCAAACCCTTTAATGTAATGTAGATTCAGGTACGGTATTTTAAAACATTTTAATCTAAATAGTATCAGTCAACACGCCCCTGATTCGACATACGTAGGTCCCCCATTTGTTGATCAATCTTCGTCATCCCACACGCCAAATTATGTGAAGACGGTACCCCAAAAAATCTGACTGCAGTGGTGTGTTAAAGATAATGTGAAACAAACAGTGCACATTGAAAACCCATACTTTAGGGCATGGCAGCGTGGGCCGTGGGGCATTGATAATGCCAACCCAGGGTAAGATCACTGAAAAGTGGCGTGAGATCATTCATTCCTCTTGAATTCAGAAAGCAAAATTCTTAAAAACAAATAGGTTATGGTAGATCTTTGCACGCTCAGAAATGGCCTTGAGCAACTTTCGTTGTATGAGTAGGCGTGTGCTGGTGACATCCAGCTGTATAAATGCAATTCAAGATCATCATCATCATCATCATTTAATTCGTGGAAACGTTTGATGAGAAGTAGACGTACAATCATAGTGCCACGCAGCGATAGCAGCTGCATCACAGACACAGGGGAACTAGACATTCCATCCATTTAATTTCAGAAAAATATCAAAGGGCTATGTTGTGTTGGCACCCGAGCACTAGGTAGCAAGGTGAGATGGGCACACGTACACACACAGAGAGAGAGAGAGAGAGAGAGAGAGAGAGAGAGAGAGAGTGTGTTTTTTAAACCTAAATTTAAAATGAAAAGAAAGCTATTTAATTAGTCTGTCACATATTCTTCCCCCATAAAAGGGTATCTAAAAGTAAAACTTCCAACTCAATGGTATCTCTTTACCAGTGAAAAGGATAAGAATCACTGGCTAAAAATGTGTTACAACTAACCAGGACTTAACGCTGCAAAAAGATGGGAATCCAGCTGGGGTTCAAAGTTCATCCTGAAAAAAAAAAAAAAAAAAACAGTTAAAATAAATTAATATAAGCACCAAAATTATCCTTAGGTTTAAAAAAAAAAAAAAGAGACGGAAATATATGAGTTCATAGGCATATGAGGTGTATAGTTATAGACGGTCCATTTGGAAGTATCCTGCACAACTAGAGGAGCATATTTATAATCCAATGGAGAAACATTTTTTATATCATTCATTTACTGGACAGGGAATGACACGGTATGGATCAAACCACATGGAATGAGATATAATTTTTATGCATCATTCCCAACATTATCTGAAGGAGCCAAATGTACCTTAATATTCAAGTTTGGAAAGTTAACAAGTGAACATGTTGGAGCTGGTCTTTTTTTGGCCCATGACTCCAGACAATCAAACAGGATGACCAGCTCTCAACTAGAGAAATCTCAGCAAGTTTCATTTACATGCATGCATATAGTGTAGGAGAGAGTCATACATGGTGATCTTCCTCTTCTTCAGCATCAGCATCAGCATCTTCCTTATCATCCTGTTGTGAAATTTGTTAATTAGAAACATAAATTACATGAAAAGACTGTTACAAAAGGGGGACAGTAGACAGGAACTCACATCAGATTGGTCAATGTCACTCTTCTCAGATTCCTCCTACACAACACAAACTTCATCAGAATCCACCATCCATAAATTAAAGGATCCATAAATTAAAGGCTGGGTCCAGCATGCTTTTAGGCAATGATGGAAAATAACTATTAAGGTGCTAAAATACCTCTGCTTCTTTCTTTTTCTCCACTTCCTCAAAAGCAGCCTTCTCAGCCTGCAAAACCAATCAAAAGTCACAAATTAGACACTTCTTTCTAAGGCTAAATGATGGACACACTACACATATCTGAAAGTCCAAAGGAAGTTCATATCCATACATCTTTTTGTTTCCCCCATGTTTCTTCAGCAAACTTCTTCGCATATTCCGGATCATCACAAATTAGAATGTTGTCAAACAAAGTTCCTGACTTCACCTGATACAGATATGAGTTTTGAACAGTTAATATATTACATTATTTTTTAAAAAAAATATGTCAAACATAAACAAAAAGTCCCATTGTAACTTACCTGCCATAACTCAGTAGCAACATACTTCAAGTTGGGGAAGACATTAAGATCTGGATCGTCCTTGTAATCTGTCATGAAAGTTAATTATTTTTCATGCACTGAACAAGTGATATATAAATTAAAAAAAATTGTCCTGAACAGATCAGAATATTTAAGAAAAAGAGGGCACAGTAAAGTAGCACCTGGGTTGTCAATCTTAGGTGCCTTCCATTTGCCTTTGTAGTTAGGGTTCTTGATTTTCTGTCACCAAAAATAAAATAATAAAAAGCTTCTTTTAATATAATTGTATTGTATTGGAGCAAGTAGAACACTTCAGAATTTATCTCACCTTTTGCTTCCATGGTCCCTTGTACTCGGGATTTGGAATGGTTGGGGCAGTCCATTCACCATCTTCTTCATCATCCCAGTCCTCTGGCTGTGACACCGTAATTCACAGTTCATATTGAGGTCATAATTAAATGCTTCAGATTTTACCTGACTGGTTTTTTAACAGTAAGAAGATGCCCCGCAGGCAATTCATGAAGGAAAACTTACCTTTTTCGCATCAGGATCAGTGATTTCCTTTGGAATATCATCATAATCCTAAGCACACAAAGATATAATTAATAATTTCCAGTGTAGTTTGAACAAATGGGAAGAAATGTAATGAGACACAGAAATAAACAAAAACAATAATCAAACTGAAAAAAAAAGCCAAAGGTCATCAGTTGCAGAAAGGTTATTATTGAACTCTAGGAATGAACCAACGGAAAAGATCTTGCAGTTTTATATTCGACAAAAACACATGTTAAGAGCCTAAAATAGTCAACAAAGCAAATCTGGGGAAAGCCTACTGGTTTCATTGATGAGCTTTAGTAAGAACCCACAATGAACCCGGTCAAAGATATTGGTCAATGGATTTTCAATTTCATATTCGGCAAAGCAAAAGAAAATTGGAAACACCACTTAAGTAATTACTTGATGGTACAGGCCCTGAGCACTAGGATGGTTAGGGAGGAAACTATATAACATCATTTATTGGAGGAGAACTGAATCTCCTGCCCTTCATTGTGGATTATCTCTTGTTTAGTGTAAAGAAGCGCAGAAACTATTAATCGAGGGCAACTTCGAAGTAATCATGAAGGGGGATGTAAAATCGATCCTAGGAATCTTCGCCTAGGGTGGTCCATGAGAAATCATCAGGCATCAAACCTGCAAAAAATCTCCATTGCAAAATGAAGCAATTGTTTCACACACAATAAACTGAATTAAGAGTTCTATTGAATATGATGTCCAATAAATGTATCAAACAGAATTTAAGACTTAGAACTCAAGACATCAGTAAGAATAAGGTCAAGGAGAAGGATGCTAATACTGTCGTAGGTATTGAATAATCACTTTAGGCAAAGAACTTTGCTTTGACGGGATACACAAAACATCTATGTTTGTTCCCTTTTATGATACTAATCTGAATTTATTGAAAAAAAAAAAATCAAATCTGATGAGTGAATATTACTTGAAAGATAAAACAAAACATCTCATATCATCAGCTGTGTCCTTACCTGTGTAGATTAGTACATAGAATGTCAAACAGAAAGGTAAACCAAGAAAGGAGAGTTGACACTTAGGCCCTAAACTCTATGATACCCGGATACTTCAAATAGGCAAAGTATTGTGTCATATCATATCCAATATTTCACTGAGGTACACTAATCTAGGAGCTTAACTGCTATTTGATGTGGCAATATATTCTAACGAGCAAAACAAGACTCATTCATCAACTGTACCATACAAAGAGTAATCTGCCTTCCCTAGGATTGACCTATCTTCAGTCCTTTAAAGCTATACTATATTCGGGTTGACATATATGACACATTTTTCCCAATCATTCCAGGAAAGTGTAACCATGCATGTATAAAGGAAGGTTCCAGTGGACATTGTGGCAGAAAGGCATAAACTAACTTATGGAACATGAGTCTGAGTTAAGGAAGACGTTGAATTGCACCATCTTATAGCAACTGAAACAAATTCAAGTGGGATCACATAATACAGAAAAAAAGGTCAGTATGATTGTTGTTCAATGAGCTATATCCACACACACACACACACACACACACACACACACACACACACACACACACACACAGAGGGTAGAATGCACATCTCAGCTTCAACAGAAGCAAAACAAATGACTGAGTTATGAGATAAAGTGGATTCTCCATGATGTCTTAAGTTTTATTGCAGAAAAAACCATATCCCCTACTAATCCTACATCAAACAGGCCTTAAATGATTACCGGATACCCTGGATCAAATGAGGTCAAGGTACCAGCGCTAAATATGCAATGACAAGGGCATGGGTAAAAGATCTATGTTCCACATTACTCGATGAACCCAAACACTTCTATTAAAAATAGTAAGAAATATGGTTAAAACTGACAAGAAAAAGTACTCAATTCCCAAATATAGTTTAGAATCCATTACATGAATTTAAGGGACAAACATGCCCCACTTTTAAAGTACATTCTGGAACATTTAAAGATATAGCCAAAACACAGATCAGATCAATGAAGTAACTAGTATTAGAAATCTTAAAACCATACATTCTAAAAAACTGAGAATGCATTCTAGAACAGACTGAAAACACACTAATCCAAGACATCAACAACAGAGAAAATATAGCAATCAACACAGAGAAAGAAACTAAAAAGTACTCTCAGACACGCGAGAGAGAGAGAGAGAACCTCAGGCTTCTTGTCCTCGGGGTCTGGAATGTATTCCTCCTCATCCCATTCCTCTGGCTGTAATAAGCGACATAGTAGTTTTAGTTTTAAGATAAGATCCACATCTATTAAATTAAATAAAAACTGCATGAAACTCATTAGCGAGTATCAAAACCTTCTTAGCATTAGGGTCTTTGATTTGCTTTGGAGGTAGCAAGTCCCAGTCGGAGTAAAGGCTTCCAGATTGTTTCTCTTCATTATCAATCAGTATGCTGTATGTAGCATCGGGGTGGATGATAAAGGTGTAAACATGGCTAAGCTGATCCGTTTCACATGGAACATCCTTTTTTATTAAATGGTTTTTCCCATCACGAGTCAGTATAGCATGGACTTTCTTTGTGCTGTATCCACAGATGTCTGGTCCAAACATAATGCTGCATAGAATGACATAAGAATTAATTAGGACACAAATGCACAAAGCATCATCAAGAAATTGAACATGTAAATATGTAACTTGTACATCCACACTGGCACACTACATGATGCACATGGAGAGTTCAAGCCAAGTGAGACACGATGAATTTCACATTGTGATGCATAAGGGCGTGTACAATATGCACCCAGTCTGCATGAGGCTCGTGATTGATGATCCATGCAATTGATGGCTCTGTTGCATAAAGAGAATTAAAAAAAGCAATGCATGATAAATTTCACAACATGATGTCGCATGATTGATACCAATTGGAAGGGAACAAATTTTGAATTTTTTAATTTTTGAAATTAAAAAATGTGTAACTTTGAATATCATACATAGTACTTGGACTTCATGCAAATCATTATTATATCTTTTTGTACTGTTTATGAGGTTATTGGCCAAAAGGCTAGGAATCTTTTGAAACAAGTAAGACCCATGGTTAGGTGATTAATAGCATTAATTGGTTTGACACTGAACGAGGAAAAAATAGCCAATTTATCTACCTTTATTCGGACTTGCATTTTTTTTTTTTCATAACCATGTAGTTCCAGGCTATAAATTGAAGGGAAACATCAAAATTCAGAATACTTCCAAAGAATCCTCATCGATGAAAACCAACGGGCCACGATAAGGCCAATATGGTCTGTATCATAAATCAATAAAGATTTGGCGCTTCAAAATACTACACATATCGTCATCACCAGGATTGCACAATAACTCCCTGTCATTGTTCTAAAAAAAACGAAAAGACCAAGTCAATTCAAAATCAGAACCTTTTGAGTGGATTCATTCACCATAAATGATTCAATATGCATTTGGCATTGTAAGGATAGAGAACCAATAAAATGAAGAATCATAACAAAACAGGATGATTGCAAGATATATCTACTCAAGTCATAGAGTAGAGGGTTATTCAATGTGTTTAGTTTGACATTTGTCAAATATTAGATCTCTGAATACTGTTGGCTACCTGTAAGGTGTCTCTCCACCAAACTTCTTTTGATCGACATCACCACTTAGTAACTTCATATACCCACCACCACAGTCAAGCTTTTGCTCATGCTTAACAGAAAATTGAAAAACCAATGTCTTATCCTTGTTACTGAACTCAGGAAACTGGGCAGAGATTGCAAAAAACCTATAATCTGGAGTGGTCTGGATGCCTACAAGATACAGATGTGAAACAATTTAATAAAAACGAAGAAATAATACTTCTAGAATATTCAAAGGGTGGGAACAATAAGTCAAAACAAGGAAAGGGGCACTCAACCATTACAATGTATTGAATAGAGCAACAAAAATCTGTTGTAGTAAAGCCAGGACAAAAGGCCAAATAGGTTTCAACTCAATGCAAGCAAGTCTTAAGTATTTCACAGAGCATGAAACATTGAAGTTTATGTTACAATAGCAGCTATCTTGTTTTGTAATTATTTGTAGATGGCAGCTATTCAGATGGTAATTAAGTTCATTTCCCAAAAAAAAAAAACAAATCTAGTTAGTTTAAGATTTATAAAAGCAAAGAAATCTAGTTAGTTTAATATTAAATAAAAACAGAAAGCTGGATGCATGAAACAAAAAAGGGCAAGACTACAACGTGAGCTGGAACAGTGTTTAAAGTTTGGCCTGAAAATTAACCAGTTAAATATTCACAAAAAGGAAAGCCATCAGAAATCATTTGTTGGTGAAACAATGATGTTTTAACCAATCAACTGTTTTGGAAATTAAAATATATATATATTTTTTAAACATTCATTTAAGTTTTGTTATATCCAATAGTCCCCTTAAAAAAGAAGGGCCTACTTGATGCAGCCAGCTCACAATGGACTGTGGTTGATAAATATGTTCTGCATGATTTCAAACCCGTACTATATTTCAATTTCTACTAACTTCACCATAAGTCGAGTTGAAATTAGCATTTCTAACACATTTAGCATAACAGGTTATCGATCTAAAATGTTAGCCCAAACTAAATAAAATTAAATTAGATCAACCAAAACATTACCAACTAAAAAGGCGACAAGGAAGCTAGCAACATAAAGGGAAAAAATACCTTTGTCGGCAGGATCACCACTCCATTTTCCAGCAGTGTGCACCCAATCTCCAGCCATGCCTTCATCTTTCTTCCAATCAGACTTCACCCAGCGATCCTCCCAACCATCTTTAATGTTCACCCATAAGGAAAAAAAAATCAACATATTAGAAGTGAAACTAATAAAATAGAAAACAAACACACAATACTGAAATGGTTATACAAAAGTCAAGAAGTTTACTACAAAAATGATCGCTGAACATTGTTTTGTAGGGAATTCAATCACTTATTAGCAAGACAGTAGTCCCATGACAAATATTGTAGTGCATTAGGAAAGGAACCATTCTACTATGATGTTTTCATCTTCTTTCAGGCTCTTCTTCCATCTATGTCTTCTCATAGCTTGCATTCTTGTGTTATCTATATTCTATCAAGCAGAAAAAGAAGGCTACATATACTCTTCTAAGCATTGTTCATCAATATAAGAGAGAAAAACATTTTGGTTCACAAAATGCTACCTTTTTCCTTGAAGAACTAAACCAGTTGAGAGCTAGAAAATTTCTCATGTTGCATGACCTCTTGCAAACAATTAACATTAGAAAAAGAGCTCTATCAAAACACTGCTTCATCCAATAGCTCACACTCACTCACTCACACACACACAAGTGAATTTTTCTGTAAATATGTATGTACGTGTAGTCGAAAAAGATGTTGAATCAGGGCATCAAACAGTTCAAATACTCACAGCCTTAGTCAAAGATCAAAGAATTCACACTATTAAGCATCAATTCATCCCCGCTAAGTCTAATCTGCATCAATCTATCATTTCAATCAGATATCTATCAATTATACTAACGGATATCTCCGGAATACAAATAAAACCTAAACAGTCTGCATATCGAAATTAAAAAGCTCGAAGCTAAGATTCTCTAGAACAGATCCTCTCTACATCATCAATTCGATCAGATCTACTCGTAAAATCAACCTAACTGGCATACTTTTCAAAAAACAACAAGAAAAACACACGCACAATCAAATATCCAGATCTGAAGCAATCGATGATCCGAATCATATCAAAGCCCTTCTCTACTGCACAATCAAACACATCAATCGAACAGTAGATCAAATCGGTATAAACAGCTCTAAGATCTACCGCATTAGCATGTCAACAACAAAAATCATTAAAAAAGAAGGGAGAAACAAGAAGAGAAGAGAAAGAACAGATCAATCAGCAAAGATCAGCTCACGATCGCCTATTTCAGATCAGATCCATATCACGAACAAAATGCGAACAAGAAATGAAATCGAAGCTCGAAAGAGAGATCGGGATGGAAAGAGGGAAAAGATCTCACCTTCGAAGCGCTCTTGGAAGAAGACCTCTGCAGATACGATTGAAAGGAGGAGAATTGACGCAGAAAGGAGAAAGTAGAAAGAGGGCGGAGTCGCCATAGTCTTCGCTGCGCCTGCGCCCTACACTGAAAGCCAATGGGGAGAGAGGGGGGCTATTTATAGATATCATACTACATGCGACTTTGGAGTCGAAAACGTTCAGAGTGAGTAAAACCCTTAACAGGAATTGATATGAGTTTAACGTCCGCACGTGGGAGTTTTAATGACGAAGATACCCCTCGGCATAACACTCCTGGGATTCGTTTGGAGGGTTGGAGCATCCTGATCGTCGGTTCAATGATCACGAAAAGCCTGATAGGATTAGGACGCAATGATCCACATGCTTTCAGTTACAGATTTGATTGGAAAAGTAGTTAAGATTTTGATTCTCACGCAGGAGTAAGCTTTTTAATGATCCAATAATATCTATCGTACCTAGTACCATCGTACCAAATGTTTGAAATCCTGTGGATTAGAGCCAACGCAAGCAATCCATGATGTGAGTTTCCTCATCCAGTGTGAACCCCGGGGGGTCAGTCCATTGGCGGTTTTTCTGTTTTTTTGAAACTAAGGATACGTTTGGATGCACAAGAAAAATTAAAAAAATATAATTTTAAAAAATATAATTTTTTATTTTCTAAAAAATAAAATCTTTTGCGTTTGATAACCAAAGAAAAACTTGAATCAAATATTCTTTTCTTTCAAAAAGCTCAATATTTTCTCTTACAGGGTCCCCTGTAGAAAACTTCATACAAGATAAAAATATTTCAAAATGACGATTACAAAGTAATATAGTAAAATAAAGACTTTAGTTCACCGAATCCATCATGATGTGTTTGTTTATATATATGGTAAAATAAAGTAAAAATAAATCTCACAGCACGGCAAAGTAAAAGTTGGGTAAAATATTTGGTAAAGTAAAATGGGAATGAATCGTAAAGTGATTTTTTTATTTAACTTTACTTTATCACATTTTATCGGAGTTTTATATGGTAAATAAAAGTGACTTGTTTACAGGTATGGTAAAGTAAAATAAAGATTGATGTCATATTTTAGTAAATGTGAGGTAAAGTAAGGTGAGATGAAGTATGTGGTGAAACAAAGTGGGAGAGAGAGTTGTAAAGTAGTTATTTTTTGTATTGACTTTACTTTACTATACTTTACCATGATTTTATGTGATAAAATAAAAGTAACTTAAGGTAAAAATATAGCAGTTGAACTTTACTTGACCACACTACTTTTTATCTAGTTATGGTAAATTATATTTAAATTAAAATATTTAATAAAGAATTATTCTAATAATGTAATTTACTTTAATCATAGCACCTTCCAAACAACTCAATTTAAAATATTTAAAGTTCTTCAAAAATCACCAAACAGTAAAAATATTGTAATATTATAATATTACATTATTCTATTCTATACTATTTTATTCTTGCAATATTTAAATCTGTAAATATTTTATTATGTAAACATCCAAACGGGCTCTAAAGGTCTTGGTATCAATTCCCGATTTTTCTTTTTTCAAGAATTGAATATTGAATCCACTAGTACTACCACCTTATGGCCACAGGGGTGTTTACTCGGCTTTCCTTTGAACCCGGAGGGATTAATCTAACCCAAAGGGTTGGAACCCGTCGATAGCAAAAAGAAAAAAAAAAGTGTGAACAATGACCAACCTATCTAATCTCTTTCTAATTTCTCTCTCATTACAAATTTATAATTCCTCTTAGAAATGAAACTTTTTTTTTCCAAGAAGGCTATGTTTAAACAAATTTATGTGCATGTCTTTTACACCCTTTTGTTATATGAGTTTTTTTGTTTTTATTTTTTTTTTCCTTTTTATTATCCATGGGCCCACTGGGCATTGACTTTAGTAAGTTAAGATCCAGTTGCGGAATTGATTTTCTTCTCTTTTTTTTATCATCAATCAATGAGCTATGGAGATATTATAATGCTCAAACAAGATAAAATGATTAATATAATAGAAGTGATAATTCAGGGTTTAAATAAGTTAATTGACCGAATGATGAGGATCATTCAGAGTGAGAATTTTCATCCAAATCATCTATATTGTGAACTAAATGAGGTTATTGAATGGTTCAATAAATGTTCCTTTGGTTAACTTGATCCAATCTATCCACATTGTGAACTAAGCAACTTCTTTATTGTAATTGTCTATGACTATAACCAACTTATGTGTATGGACTCTTAAATTGTTTTTTCAAGTTAATTAGCATGAATTGTTATTAAATGAAACACAAAAGGCATTGTAGAAATAGTATTTATTTTATATAAAAATACAGTCAACTATGAGCAGACTAACCTTTAAAAGCTACGGCAAGGCATCCCCATCAAGAAAGCAGAAGAGACAAACTATATTAAAGAGCCAACATTATTTCTATGAAAATAGAAAATTGTGAATTTTAATATAATAATTTATCACAATTTTTTTTATTATCATTTACATTTACAAATTTAACTGAATATTGAATATGTAGTATAAAAGAAATAAGAAAATGCGGCAAATCAAGATTCTAATGCAATACTAGAGACACAACATTGCAACAACATCAGGAACAAGTGCAATAGCTTGATTCATGGAGTCTTCCAAAGCATGAATAGTTTTTATAGGTTGGATCATTTTACAAGTTTTCCCTTTAAACCTGTGGTTTTTAAAGTTCAATTTTAATTATATTTGTGTTAAGAATTATATGATAACAATCATTTATAATTTATTTACAAATCTAAAAATATATATTTAAGATTTTATTTATTTCTTAAGCGGTCCGCATTGGGTGCGGGCTTGTTGCACTAATTATATATATATATATATATATATATAAAAGTAGGGGTGCTCATGGACCGGACTAGCCTGAGCCGGCCTGGGGCCCAACACGACTTGGGCTGGCCTTGGACTCTGTTGGATAGTGCCTAAGCCCGACCCAGCCTGATGGAAAAATAATAGTAGGGAAATGCAGAGAAAGGGATCCAAACAGTGATACTTTTACAGTGCCAAGAACAAACCAGCTGAGCCACACACCAGATCATTTAATTCTCTTTCTAAATTATATATTAATCTCGGGTGGGCTGCATGGGCTTACAAGATTTCAGGTGGGGACGACTTGGGCCAACTCGGGTTGGAGAAGCAGGGCCGGGCTCAGGAATGTTTAGGGGCGCATCGTTTCTTTCTCATCGTAATGCCATATTGCATTATTCATGCACATCCTCCTTAGAAAATCCATTCAAAATCAAATGAGAAGTACTCTTTACTAATATTTAGGAAACTCAAACTTGATTTTTTTCGAATTTTATCCCTAGAGATTTCTTTTCTATGAGGCAATGAGTTAAATTTTGCTGTTGATCAATTTATGGGACCCCCATGTTAGATCCAAGCTACCCAAATCCGGGGCCCATTTATAGATCATAGCTGGCTGCGTCTTTGTTATTTTTCATCGATCTATGGGGCCCATTGTCAAAGCCATTTTTTTCTTTGTTAATTCCAAGCTCGAATAATTTATGGGTGCCATTGTGAGAGCCAAAAATATTTTCTTTCCATTCTCACAAATTACGGGGCCAATTTCATCACCAAACGACTATATTTTGCTATTTTTTTCCCTCACTTTCCTTTCAATATTCTAAAGTCTCAATCTGTGGGGCCCATTGTGGGATCCAAATTGACACTTAATTTGTGTCCAAGCACGGATATAATCAAATCAAGGTCCTAAATCTCTACTCTTTACTTGATTTGGTTGGTTTTTGAGATGAATTGATGTAGTGTAGGTGAGTGTTGGGTTGAGAGATGGGAAATGAGAAGATTGGGTGTTTCATCTTCCATTTTCTTCACATATCTACATTAAGTATTTGGTTTGATATTCATTTAATTATTTATAAATATTTGTATTTAAGAACTTCATTATTATTTTTATCATGGATGCGGGCTTGTTGCACTAGTACACCTATTATTTTAGTCCGGCTATTCAAATCTATAGGAGTGACCCAAATTTGACGCAATCGAATCCAATCAATCCATCATTTTATACTTTTCAGCACGGATATAAAGGTGTCCGAACCATGTGGGTATGTATCCCAATGGTTTTTCACAATAGCCATGTGTCTTCTGATTTTAATCCGACCAGATTTAGATAAAAAAAACCATTTAAAAATTAAAGATGTCCACATGTGCTTAAAGCAAGAACATTTGCATGCATAACAAATACTTAAAAGTAAGTTTCATAATCATAGCTGTTGAAATTATGACAAATAAAATTGTTAATGCATTGTAAGTTTTATTGTATAATATATCAATTTATAATAAGGAAAAGTATTTAGCTATGCACCGTACATCCAAACCATGCATCATGACTATTCGAAAGTGGGACCCACCTAATAGTCCAAAAATAATGAAAGTGTAGCAAGTGCCAAAAATGAGATGAAATTGTATGAGAAATCAAAATTGAGATTATAATTATAAATTGTGTCAAATTGGTCCTCAATTTTGAAATCAAGTAGCCATCACTTAATATAAAATGAGGTTGGAAATCTCCCTGAGTTATTCTTGACTCTCCCAAGTCATCTCGTTTTGAGAAAAGGCCGAGTCAAATAGAAAGAAAACTCGGCCAAGAGTCATCACATTTTATTAAGTTGTTTGGATCTAAACCATTTGAACTAGTAAACCTAATTTTAAATAATTAATATTTACTTTCAAGTATGCACGCATGAGGTTTGAAGTTGGTAATTTAAAAAAGATGTCTGAAACATAATTTAAAACTTATATTTGGGTTTTTACATTTGATTTTGGATTAACAAATTAGTTAATATGCAATATCTTTTTTATTTTCCTTATTAGAGTTTTTTTTTCTTTATAAATTTAATAATTTGAATCGATCATCATGCATGTAAATAAATGTATAACCACTTGGTCTATTTTTACACATTTTCAAAATCATTTAAAAAAAAACATGATTCTATTGAGTCACCATGTTGACTCTATCAGAGTCAAATTTATTCATTAGACAAGTCGAGTCCATGTCATGAGTTCTCCAGCCTTAATATATAATAGTTAAGTCAAACCCCAAGGGGTAGCTCAGTTGGCCTAGGACCACGGTTTGCTCCCGGAGGTTGAGGGTTCGAAACCGCGCTACCACACTGGGGCCACAGGGGGTTTTTACCCGGCTTTGCCTCCTGGGCCCGCAGGGATTACTCCGGCCCAAAGGGCCGGGACACCCTGCGTCAGCAAAATATATATATATATATATAATAGTTAAGTCTAGGAGAATCCCAAGAGCTCCAAATGTGCCCCCAAAATAGAATTCCAAATATTCAACCTCCTCTAACATTAAAAATGGAAGCATTTTGAAAATTCATAAGCTTTTCATGTGGTATAAAATCCTGAAATCTTACATCAGTCAGAATATTTGGACTGCTCAGGGGACAAGATGCCACGTCAGATAAAAAACTTCCAATAAGCCCAATTCCTTATCAAAAATCCCTTTTAGGAACTTTTAGTAACTTTAAATTTATTTTGAATCCCAATCCTTTTAACATAAACTAGGGACAAACCGGATCACGTAGGCATGAATTCAAATTTAATCTAAATCTGAAAAAAAAAAAAAAAAAAAAACAGGTTCCCTATCAAATTTCCTGGGATTGGGAGACTTCTAATTATTCAAATAATCAAATAACTGTTCAGATCCATACCCTATCTCAGTGACACTAATGGGAAATCCCAACCGTTGGGAATGAATATTGTAGGGACGTTAACTCATCCAGCGTCCGCGTGGCGGTGCCCGGATGGTTGTATGTCACCCACAGGGGATAGGCGGAGGCCAGGGCCCGCGCCTATTGTATAGGCTCGGACTGTAACCTCTTGACTGTAACCCTTGTGCGTTTGTCCCACATCGAGTGTGAGGGCCTCCCACCCCCCTCACACCCTTGGTATAGTGTAGTGGTACATCCTTAGGTAACGCTACGGCTAATATACCAAGGGTGTGTAGTGGTTCATCCTTAGGTAACGCTACGGCTAATATACCAAGGGTGTGAGGGGGGTGGGAGGCCCTCACACTCGATGTGGGACAAACGCACAAGGGTTACAGCCAAGAGGTTACAGCCCGAGTGTATACAATAGGCGCGGGGCCCTGGGCTCCGCCTATCCCCTGTGGGGGACATACAACCATCCGGGCACCGCCACGCGGACGCTGGATGAGTTAACGTCCCTACAAAAAGGATAGTCAAAGGGTCGATACTCCTTTGACCAAACGTACGATGGCTGCTTTGTAGATAGAACAAAAGAACGAGGGTATTCTCGGCAAGTGAATTAAATGGTCAGACAATGGCTTCTGATTTCTGAATTGGTAAGCAAGCCCTAGATTGCGGGGAAACTGACCCTTTATATCATTTCAGTTTTGCATCATCAATCAATCGAGACCTATTAAGCATCCAAATCATCCCACATTTGAGGTCCACAAATGGAGTCTAGAGTAGATTCTTTGATGGATGATCAGTGGCTTACTTTTGCAATCTGAAACTTTGATGGATCAGTAATTGAAGGGGTGGCTAAACTTGACCCGCTGGCTCAGCCCGGACCCGACCCACATTAACTTGAAAAATCAGACCTGCAATATATGTATGTCGGTCATGGGTCTGGAAAACCTGACCCTCATTCAAATGGGTCGAATTAGGATCGACCCGCATGACTTGCATATTGTTATGGTGCAAAGGATAAAGATGGCTGTAGAACCACCTTGGGTTGAAGATGTTTAACCATGTAGCCGTGGATCCATGATTTTTGTTTAAGGGAGACATACCCAAAAGGGTTTTTGGGTCTTGGCCCTTCGAGGGCAAACCCCGGATTTTCATGAGTCTTTCGGGAGCGAACCCATAATTTTTATTTGGATTTCGGAAGTGAACCCAAAATCTTTGTATGGGTTTTGGAAGCATACCTAGGTCCATTGACCTTGTAGCCGCAGTGGTGGACCAAGGATTTTATTTAAGGAGGACAAACTCCAAATAGTTAGATGGGTTCTAGGGGCAAACCCTGAATTTTAATGTATATTCAAATTCTTTATGTGGATTTTGAAAGTGAACTCAAAATTTTCATATGAGTTTTGCGGGTGGGCCAGGCCCGATTGGGGGAACTGCTCCGAATGCATGTATGTAGGTCCGCCCCTACTTGTAGTTGTAGCTAGGTCTGTTGAATGGCCTTGTACTTGATGTTTTAGCACGATGGATGAAAAAGATTTATAGGCTCAAATACAGCTAGAAGGATCAATCTTATCGCCCGTACCAGCCCAAAATATTTAACATGTATTCTTATATTTCATTAGGAAAAGGCTTTGGACTGGCAGTTGTGGAATGACAGCAAGTTGATGATAGGCTCAACGTTAGGTACTTGGGCCTAGTCCTCTTTAGACAAAATTCTGTTTAATGTTAGTCCTTGTTGGTGGTTCGTGTTTAGATTTTCACAACCAGGTGACTATCTGTGTGTACCTAGGTTAGACAGGGCTTGGTTCAGCTGCACTTTCTGTCAAGTTAATGCTTGAAATGGATTAGGTTGGGCCAAACTTCAATAGATTGAGTCAGTTATGTGGCCCATCTTTGGATGCATGGACCCTACTGGGTTGAAGCCACCCTTGGGCGGGCCAAGGGGTAGAGTCCCATTCTAGGTTTGGACGAAGTATGGCTCACTTAAATTGGCCCAAACATTCTATTCATCTGCTGTTTTTTAAGGGGAGTGGTTATTCACACATCCCTTATTGGTCCCTGTACATCCATCCATGAGACCCTGATGGACTCCTCTGAAAAATCTCCAAAATACCCATCTCTTCTTCCCTCTCCCCCTCCCCCTCTCTTTCTCTCTGATCGCCGTCCCTCTCTTCCTCTCCCGTTCAGATAATGAGAGGGAGAGGGTACGGGTAGAGTTGGACGAGAGAGGAGGGAGAGAGACATGGAGATTGGAGAGAGATATGGATAAGGAGCGGGTGGCGGTAGGAGGCGAACAGGGAAAGGGAGGGGTAGTTTGAAGATTTTTCATAGGGGTCCACTAGGGATCTCATGGATGGATGTGCAGGGAGCAATGAGGGATGTGTGAAATAGCAGCTCTCTTTTAAAGGTTCACAAATTTTCTGTAAATTATAGAAAACGCCTTATTGTTTCTAAAAATTTAAAAGAGCACATGCACTCAGTATAAATGAATTTTACGGGACTGGTTGGCTAATCCTTGTTCTAAACCACTCAAAAACTTGATCTAGGCCTTGGAGGTCTTCTTTATGCCATCTTTAAGGCTCCATAAACTCTTCGACAAGTGAAATAATGGCCCTTTGGCCTCTGCCCATCGTTCCTGAAAGGCTATCTGGTAAGATATTACTTAATTCAAAAATTCCTAACATCAAAGCTCTATGCCTAATCCGTGAGAAAGGGGATGAGATGATTAGGCACTCTTTATTCCACTGTGATATTTCTAGAGCTGTCAGGTTTGGAAAGCTAACTCATAATCTATCATTTGACATTATTATGAAATGGTGGAATGGGTGGTTGGTGCCTCCTCAATACTCTGACCCTATCATTGTAGACCCATAGTCTAAAAGAATGATTGCTGGCATTTTGGCGTGCTACTTGGAAAACAAGAAATGATTTTATTGTTAGGAGGTAAAATATATACTTTGAGAAAGTTATTAATATTGCCAAAGCATGATGGGTGTCCCCAAACTAAGGATTTGAAGGATAAGGTGTTAGCTTTTCCTGATGTTGCTTCTAAAAGCATCAAGCAGGATTCACATCTGGACAGATGCGCGTGAAGTCGTGATGGCTATCAATGGAGAGGAATGTGGTCTATAGCTTTTAGGAATTTTTTACTTTTTTAAGTAAGTTTAATGACTTTGTCATTTTTTTTTATTTATGTCCCGAAAAAATTAAATGGGCCTGCTCATCATCTGACTAAAGTTGTTCTCAAATTAAATGTCTATCGCGAAGTGGCATGACCTACAATTTTCTGTGTTCTTCGGGTTGTTGGGTCCGTTGTAGTTTGTTTCTTTTTTGTGTTTAATGAATTCTTCTTAACCAAAAGAAGACTACGTTGTATCAATACCTAGCTTGGCTCACTAGCAGAGTCTGAAATCTAGCAAAGAATGATCAACTATCTTCGAGAACAATAATCTTTTTTTTTTTTTTTAATCACAACAGCAACGACCAAAACAATTAAAAAGAAGGGGATGGTAAAATACAAATTAAATGGAATGAAGATAATAGAATTTCAAGAGGATCCATTTAACATAAAATGGTAGATGATTAGTGGACCAAACTTGGTCGATCTTAGAATTCCTTTTTTTTTTTTCCTTCAAAAAATGACCAAATTTGTTCCACTAAGACAACAATAATAATTCTTGGTACATGCTTGCTGACTTAACTCTTGCTACAGTAAAACACCCTTCAGCTAACAAATGCCAACATCATTGAACATAAAAAAAAGATATTTTACTTGACAAGTAGTACCTAAGTTTTTTTTTTTTTTTTGGTAGAAGACAAGTACCTAAGTTAGACCCAGTTTTGCCTGCAAACTTATTCATGTGCCCCCACTATAGTTAGGAGGTGACCAAACACTCCCATTGTCATTGGTAACATATGATGTGCATGACAAAGGCACAAGACATAGTCCTCTACTTCTAAGATCTCTCGGTTCTTCCTTTTGCTCCTCATCACTGGAACCCTGATCATCATTTAACAATGAAATCGATGAAAACAATCGAAGTTCAAATGAATTTTGAAGTTACTAAGAATAGTAATGGCTTAAACTAACTGGTGATCAAATCATTCATTTTGTATACTTTTTATTAAACAGTGAAATTAATGTAACTAATAGATCGACTATTGATTGCAACTATTGATGGTGGTACTTTAAAAATTAACATGTGGCATGGTAGTGGGTATGTATATATGTGTGTATGTGTGTGTGTTTACAAGAGTGTATACAACTTCTACTGCTTTTTGTGATGGATGGAAATCAATTTCTTACCGATTGGGCCGTCCTGCAAGCATTGTTCTTCATGTAAGGTACGCTCAGAGTCTGCAAGTACAAAGCCACAAGTAAGATCTACAAACCCAAACTCAATTTTAAGAATTGTTCATAAATATTCTCAAAAGAGAAAAAAAACTAAGTGCACTTTTTTTAGAAGTGGTTAAAACTGAAGAAATAATGGTGAAGATTCATAAATAACCAATCAAGTAGTCTCCCTTCTATGAAAAATGAGTTTAGGAGTGATACAAATGAATACTCAGACATTACCCTAGTAAATTAAATCTAGAAAAACTTTATATCATTCACCTTTCACATCTTTAATAATCATTTGTTGAACTAATCTTATACTGAATTTCTAGGAATTCAATTTAAAAAAAAAAAAAACTGCCCTTAAGAGAACCTTGAAAAAAAAAACCATTATTTATACTCTATTCTTCAGTTTCTAGAAACTTGGGGTGTAGCATGATTTTAAAATTTAAACTCAGCGCAGTCGTTGCATTTTCGACCATGACCGATACCAGGTCAGGGTTATAACCTAAGTGTCCAAAGCGCGGAGCAAGAGCGAGAGCACCGAAACACTAAATTTTAAAATAATTATATGTCTGAAGCGCCTATACAGCACAATGATTATGAGTTTATAAACAATTAGTTAATGGGCACAAATATATCTTATCCATATATTCGAGTATAAAAAATGGAGAGAAAAATTAATTTGCAATTAGATCACATAAAATATACAATAATTAATAAGTCAGAAGAAAAAATTTCATTTAAAAGATAAAAGTCAAGCTTACAGAAAAAGAAAATATATATAAATTAAAGATTTGGCACGGTTCGTTTCATATTCAGTTGATCCGTGCTCCGAGCATCTTCGAACTGCGCTCCGAGGATGGATCCTCTTCGAAAACGCCAATCCGCTTTTTCGGAGCATTATCGCCGGGGGGGTGTTACTTAGGCTATAACCCTTTTACGCTCAATAAAATGGACCTATACAACAGTTTTGACCCATGTATAAACTGTGACACAATAGTTTCGATGTTGGCTGTTAGCTTGTTATGAGGTCTGAAGGGTAGTCTTAAAACCATGTTCTTTTTTTTTTTGGTACCCCAGCAAAGGGGGAGGGACCCAAAGAGAGAGCCCGCATACAGCATACATACGGGAAGATAGTCCGCACAAGCGGGAGCCGGGAAGAGATGATGTACCCGAAGTTCGAACTCCGGGCAATTAAGTAAGAACTGACGCTCATTACCACTAGAGTAAGGAGCCGTTCTTCTTAAAACCTTGTTCTTAAGATCTTCTATGATATTAGTTACAAAAGTGGATGCATGCTATAATAGGATTTCCTCAATTTACAAACCAGATCTGCCGAGGATTAGGGACTAATAAAGACTACCTTCAAGCTGAAGACCCCGGCCCTTTATTTTAGAACTCGTCTCAACTAAACTGGGTGAGTCAAGTTGACTCGCGAGGTGGTCTAGTCGGAAGAGTTGAACGAGTTTTACCGAGTATTCAGTGAGGGTCACCCGAGTTACATAAATTGGTGACCTCCCGAGCCAAGTTCTTGGGTCTTTTAAACATTAATCTTGGACAATCCATCCTCTCATACTTTAGGTTATAAAGCCCTTGCCAACCTTTTGCTTAGAAGTGGGTTTGCGCTCATGCTAGCTTTGAGTCCGCATCACCTATGATAGTTGTTAAATAGCCTAAATTTTTGGATGACGGGGCGGACTGTTATTGGTCCACTCACGGTGAAGGTATAACAACTGCGATAGGTGATCCAGACTCGCTAGCTTTTAAAATGTGTTAGCGGCGATAGTCATTTTTCTTTGAATTCCATTGTATTTACGACACTTTTAGTCATATGTAAGCTTGACATG
The DNA here is from genome assembly GCA_012931725.1 of Litsea cubeba. NCBI lineage: Eukaryota > Viridiplantae > Streptophyta > Magnoliopsida > Laurales > Lauraceae > Litsea > Litsea cubeba. The sequence goes on along the minus strand of CM022948.1, from coordinate 93,014,483 downwards.
GTAAAACTTTCTTGCATCAGGAACTCAGATCGATCTAAAGCACAGTCAGTGAATCTGATGAGTTGGGTTGTCTGTAGGACGAGTCAAAGAGACACTTGGGCGCCCCAATTAGTTGGGCCCATTGGGATGCATGATGATCATGACAGTCCATTAGATGAAGAGATCTATATAAGGCCTTCCTATATGGAGAATTTTTACTTCATAAGATCATCCTAATCTTTTGATTCATAGCCCTAAAACTTAATGGTTTTAGAGTAATTATTTTTTTATGATTTCAATCGAATGGTAAGGAAAAGTTGGATGAGTGTCATATTTGGACTTATGACTATTTTCATGTTTTTTTCTTTTGGTTGGGTTGGGTGTGTATGAAAAGACTAGATTGACTCATGGTGCTCCAGGATAATAAAAAGGCGGGGCAGAGAATGGGCATTTTTACGGTGGGGGCATTTTGGAGAATCATCCCCTATGTATATAAGCCGGTACGCATTAGATCCAAGATCGATGATCCAAATCCAATCTCGGATTTGGCCTGGGTCCTTTGAGTAATGAATAAAAGGGACCCATTTAATTTCCTTACTAAGGAGGAGGAGAACCCAAGATTTTCTAATCTAACCATTTTTGGGCAGTGTAAGATAGGACTTGTGCTGCATTTATTCTAAAGTAGACTAAGAATTACTTTGGTGAGCTTTTATGGTTGATTGCTGCTCTTAAGCATGACACATGGCATATGATTAAGACAATAGTCTTAGGGCACATTTTATCTGCCACATTTCCGTAGAAAAGGCAAGGAAAAGTTGGTTGCTTTTCCTCATCGAAAATATTTCATATTTGGCACACCTACTTTTTCTTGAAAAAAGACCAAAGAATAAGCTAAATTCTCTTCAACTCTACGGAAAAAGTATTTTTGACGCGGAGGTGGGGTTAAGGTTTTTTCTTCCTTTTTTAAAAGAGAAAATGTATGCTGAGCCAATTTTCCACGAACGTTACACAATCATACCCTTTATAGGTCATTAGAAGTGGAAAGATAACAAAGCATATGAAAGACCAACTTAAGGACAATATGCTTCAGGAAAGAAACCATCAAGTATGGAGCCTCGATCGAACAAGTCTATCCGACTTGAGGAAAGAAAATGTTTTCAGATTCATGGCTTGAAGCCACCTCAATGGGCTAAGAAAAGAACAAGAGGTCAATCAAATGCTATCAAATATTAATTCATTATGTGTGTCACTGACTACATCTACATAGCAGATATTTGGCTACTAATCTTAAAATCTTGAATACACACTCTCTTAGGATAATTTTCACCAACGGGGCTCCAATATAGCTACCATGCAAAAACTTTAATTTCATATTTTATATTTAAGGGGGTCTTACTTTTGTGGACAGTGTGGATTGAAAATCCCACATCATTTACCCATGGGAGTTCTGACACCGAAAGAAGTGCCACCTGCAGAAGTAGGCTCGAGTTCTGGGTGCAAAGTAATTCAAGCTCGATCCGAGGGTCAACCCTACTAATGAACATCCACCCCCTTCTGAAAGATCTCGAAATATGCATAATTGTGACATGATCATGCAAATTGGTTTTGATAGATTCTATAACGGCACGTTATCTTATTAACATTGTGTCAAATAATATGGTTTTTGGTTCTGACTTCTACGGTCCAAGCAAATGAAGCCCTCTTTTCTTCCAATCACTGGATTAATTACTAGGATTGAACTTCAGCATTGATATGCATGCCCATATAGTTCAAAAACTATGAAACTTCTTGCCCCGACTTGGAAGGTCACAATGCCAAGCAACTGAGGCAAGTCCAGCCAACTAGCCAAGTACTCAGGCTCTTTGTGGACTCACTGGACTTATTGACTTACTGAGCCAAGTTGACTCAGGTGAGTCAGAATGAGTTTTTTTTAAAATATCGTTGTACCACTGTGAGTTATATATATGAATATTGCCCCAGTTATCTAATGTTCAACTTCAAAAGGATATCATACCTCGACCTGGTCCTGAAGGAATTTGATATATCCAATGGCCTCAAGTAGCACAGATGCTGTGTCGGTCTGCAATTTTTAAATGCAGTTTAGCTCACAATGAAAAAAAAAAAAGAAGGAATTATATTAAGATATATGCAAATGATTTTTTTTCGAGCATTTCTAATGTCGAACAAATAATGAGAAATGAAACAAATACTTCTGAGAAATGTCAAAAATCTCATTTTGGGGATTTTAACTTTGGATGATAATGAATTAGTCTTTGTTTAGATATTATAAATAAACTCAAGAACATGCCTCTAGGTGTTTTCTCCCCTTTCAAGTCAGGCACTCCTTTCCACTCCATCTTTCTTTTGTACCAGGGCCTAGCCTACTTTTGAGTCTAAAATACAAGATATTTACGACCACATGTACCCCACTCCCTAATTTGATACTATCTGGTCATTGACCACTGTTAGATTCAATCAACTGAAGAATGTTAGCTCAATTTTTAATGGACATCAAATCTTTCTTTGGGAGGAGCCTTGAGAGCTTTGTTTAAGCACCGATAGGAATGGGCAAGGGAATATTAAAAACTTAGGTTAGATAAGGCGACTTAAGTTTTGATATAATACATATGGGAAAACCTCCTCCCGTACGTGCTCATGTTATCACACCTAGTGGACCTATCTTATAATCCATCCAAGCGTATCATAAAACAGGGAACCCATTGATAGCCGCTAATATCAAGTATGGCATCCATTCAAATGAATTATACCGGCCCTTGGATTTACTGTGTACTGATTTGGATAGAGAAAACTTGTTGGCCATTGATTAAGTGGTTATGAGGAGGATCTGATGGGCCCCACAAGTACTTGTTATATATATAAATTAATATAAATATGAAGATAAATAAAAAGAAGGAAATCATTTAATTTTGAGCTTTAAAATGGGAGACTGGATTATTTAATCGAAGTCATGTTATTTGACTCACCCTATATCCTCACTTCCCCTTATAAAGACCAGTTACCTCCGTGAATTTGACCCACTTGGACCCCACAAGAGAAGTGCACCTGGACGAGAACATCCAACTAAAACTAAACCCAATCAAAACCAAGGAGTCATTTGGATGTGGTGGAAACTGGTGGAGAAAACAAGAGGACAAAACTAAGGAGTCATTAATTTGAACTATGGTCAGCCTTTTCAACTTCCATTTTTTTTTTCACCTTTTTTCTTTGTAGAAATAGTCTAGAATTATTTAAAAATCAAAGTAGAAAATAGAAAAAAAATTTATGATAAACCCAAAAAATATATAAGTTTAAGTGTTTAACATAAAGAAATTAGGTAGATTGACATAAATTTTGTTCTAAAGTACATCGAAAAATCAAAATAATATCCATTTTATACCCATTCACCTTCATCTTTCAAAAATATTTCATACTTATAATATATATAAAAGATATGTGCGTCAGTGTCTTGAGCCCCCGTGAAATAAGTGATAGGATTATGTACACTAGACATCCATAAAAATCTCAAGATAACATTGGTGACCATGCATCCTTTTTTTCGTAAAAAATTCTTTAGATGAACCATTATGATTGTACAAAGAGAGTGATATTCATTGGGTTGTGGTCGATCATAGGGGAAACGATCTCCTTAGCAAGTTCATGCAAGATGGGAATTAATTAGGTCTATCCATGGATAATAAAATAAAAATAAAAACCCAAAAATCATCCTGATGAGATTCTGTTGGTGTAGATTTTAAGACAATAAAATTAACCATAGAAGTGTTTTAAGAAAACTGTGCCTCAATATGACTTTGAATATAGGCAGGCTGAGGATCAAATTAGGGTGATTGCCAATTCAAGGGCTTGAATTAGGTTAAAGTGGAAGGGGGTTTGCTTGAGGTGATAAAGATCAAGATGTTTCATAAAAAAAACCAACGGCTGAGATTTGAAATTATGATAAAGCCCCAAGCCCCAAAAGAGCATATATATGATCGAGAAACAAATCTCATTCGACCATCTTGATCATTATATGACCCACGAGATGAATGGATCAGATCATTATATTCTTGCAATGTGTACCATGATCTCTAAAAAGATCGATCACCTTAAATTTTATACTACATCATCAACAAGAAGAACAATAATATTGTACTACCTTGCCAAAAGGTGCCACCAACTGTTGAAGAGCTGCAATTCGATCTCCCAGTTTCTCCTTTCTAACCTGTTCGAGAGAGAACAAAGACCAAGTCAGTATCAAATAAAAATATCAATTAATTAATATATGATCACAGGCTTTCAGTCCTATAGCCATCTTCATCTAGATAAACTGTGCACCTTAAAAGGCGGGAGCGAACGAGACTCGAATCGAGGCTTTTTGGGCTGTGTCTGAGATGCTTTAGGCTCTGAAATACCAAGACCTCTCTTTGTTTCAGCTGGCCCATCCATGAAAGATATCTTCACATGAACAAAACGAGTTGATAGCTAGCGATTGAAGCTCATTACACACCCATGAAATATTAAAATCATTACAATATCTAATCTTATGAAAGAAGAAGAGATAATGCCATTGATCAATAAAGCCGAAAAGAGAAACTACAGTAGAAGTGAATCTAGTTGATCTAGTGGGACCTACTGCAGATGACTAATGTTATGAAATCCGATTATGTATGCTAATTAACTCTTGGATCTGTGGCCTTGCAAGATGAAAGATGTTATACGTTTAAGGTCGTGGGTCATGATTGTAAATAGAATGATTTGATGTTTCAATCAAAGTGGCTTTTGCAATCTGGGTCACCCATAGATTTATCTTTAAGCCATTTCAAATATATATATCTTTAAGGAAAACACAAAATTCCTACAAATCTTTGAGACCTTCATCATATTCTAAACTGTGTGCCTCGTTGTATCTAAAGCTATAGTAAATATAAATTGCAGCATTAGTAACAAGGAGACTATTATTACTGCCATTGTATTGCTGTTGCCATTACTGCTAGTATTACTATACTACAAGAAGTTACAGCAGCAAGAGGAAGAACAAGAACAAGAACAAAGAACTTTATACTCACTTTTTGGCAATTGGTTGATGGACCCTGACTAGATTCTTGTAGATGGTCAAGACCAAAAGGTAAACCTTTAAAGGAACCCAAATTATTGAGTAAAGGCTGGCTAAAGTTCACACCAGCTTTAGTGGAAGCCAAGAGATCAAGAGCTTGCAAGTTCATGCCCAAGGAAGTTGGAAACGGCGATAATGGTGGATTTACACTTGAAATGTTAGCAGTTGGAAGAATCCGGCTATAGTTTCCTCTAACAGATGCAGTTGCTAAAGTACCAAAACTAGTATTACTTTGAGGATTGGAGTAGAAATCCCCACTTGAAGTTTGGAACCCATTTTCTTGGCAGCCAGAAGAGAAGTTCCTGAGCAAGAGCTTCTCATTTAGTTCTTGCAGAAATTGCTGTTCTTGTTTGATGTAGCTCGTCGAAGGTGAATGGATATCTTCAAGAGTGGAATGTTCACCAAATTTGGGGAATGAATCTGTTAACTCCTGCTTGATCTTTGAAAGCTGCAGATCATTGGTTGGATGGTTCGAGTAGTTCTCTGCACTGCTAGCCCACTGAAACCCTAAATCTTGTAACATGGAAGTGTTGAGTGAAGGATGGACTAGAATGTCATTGTTTTGCCTCAAATCTCTTGCGTTTAAGAGGACTCCATTGAAATTTGAATTGTAATTACAACCATTCCTGCATAAACCGTCAAGCAAAATACTTGAATCCAAGATAGCAGCTATGAATATATTATAAGTAATCCTAGAAAAAGAAACCATTGCCAATATTTCAATAGAACCCAACAAGAAAACTCCAAACCCTCAAATGATAAAAACAATAGCAAATCATTGAGACTACAATGACAAAGGGCCTTAAATATCCTTCCTAATGATTATATAGCATAGCAAGGTAAATCCAAAATCTGGGTACCTAGATGATCCCTGGCTAGTATTATGATGAATGAATCTCAAATTGTTTATTATAATGAACTCAACAAAAACCAACAAATTCCAAAGTCCAAACACTATGGCTAAAATTATAGGTTTTGCAGATCCTAACATGTCTATGGGTTTAAATTGAGACTCTTAAATTTACAAAGACTACAAAATAAACAAGAATAGCAAAGAAAGTTTTCAAAATCCTAGAAAAGTTTCATTGGTGGTTAAGATATCTCAGCTGGCTACAATTACTAGTTCATCTGATCATCAATAAAAACTTAACGGATTAAAACAGGAAAAAAGAAAAGAAAAAAAAGAAAAAAAGTTCTTTCCTAAAACTTGCATGATAGTTTTCACTTATCCCTAGATTGTATGCAGCTAGACATAAAGAAAATCATTGAACTGATTGTTATAAATAAGAATCTTGGAACTAAATTTTAGTCCCAGAAACAAAGTGGCCGGAGAAGACACTAGCATGTGAAAGACAAGGAATCACTGTAGAGAATACAGTAAGGTTAAACTTACAGTAAGAGATTTTGGTTCCATGAGTTGTTGCTTCCAACACCATTGATGGATGGGACTGCTAAAGAAGAAGACCCACCACCAACCTGTTCTTGGAGCTGATGAAGGTGACCAAGATTTGCAGACTCCATGTGTTTTTTAAAGGCTTGAAAATCCCAAGATGGGTATTAAACTAGCCTTAGGCAACTCTCTCATTAATCAAAAGAAACATTTCAGAGGATGCCCATAACAATTCTTTTGGAAGCTTTTTCCTATGCAGTCTCCTCTTTACTCTTTCAAGGCACAAGCTCAGCTTAAAGTAGCCATGAAAAGAAACAAGGAGGGGCTCTCTCTCTCTCTCTTTCTCTCTCAAGCTTTTTTTCTTTTCAGAGAGACTTTCTGAAGCTCTGAGTCTGTGACTAAAGGTGGATGATGATACCTCCCTCTTCTTTCTCTAATCCTTTCCTTTCTCTTTTTCTTTTCAGGTGAAGCTCTTTGGCCTCTGCAATTACAGGGATATGATTATACTTCAGCTACGCCATGATTAAAATCCATGCCTTCGATCCCAAGGCTTTTAACAGAAGTCTGAAGAGAGGAAATGATAGCATCCATCCTCTCTCTCACATGTTCAGTACCCTCCTATATCTAACATTTCTCACCATGTAAAGCCTACCGTATTTTTATTATTTTATTATTTCGATTGTTTTATGGAAAATTACTTATGCGCATTTAATCAAAACCTGTTAAAAAAATATCAAAACACTAGGTATAATTTGACAAGTTACAGTGCTAAGTTTAAGTACTTGTCACACATGAGATATGTTCTAATTTACAGGCCCACTAAATCAATGAAATAAAATAGGGTGTGATTATCCATCAGCTGATCACAATTATCTCTGTAAATTGGAAGAGTAGAAATGCCAAATAAAATATATAGGATATTGGTTCATGAGTAATTCAGAATTAGCCCTTGTATTTTATAGGTTTAATGAGTCCTACCAACATGCCACGTATTTAAAAATGATGGATTATTTAGTTAATTAGTTAGAAATCTCACCTCTCACATGGATTAGCAAACAAGGATCAATCCCTGATTCTCTCTCTCTCCTTACATGTGTGAGTGCTCTCATGAGTTTCAGTCCTAGTACCATTTGCTAGGGTACCGAAAAAGATGCCACATATTTATTGATTAAATTGAACTTAATTATAGTGGTATAATATAACTTGGCACAAGACCCAAGCATGCTGAGGAGGGTTTAAAATATCTTTATATATTTAATTTGATTATGAAGTATTTATGATGTCATCTTGACATCATTATTTAAGCATCATGACCTCAGGAAAAAGAGTGGACCAAGGACATTTAGTGTTGGTAATCTATGCTATTTTAGTGTATAGTAGGGAAGGTCAAACCAAGGAAACATATTATTGCAGAGACGGCTGTATGTGTGTTGTCACTATTTTTTCAAAAAGGAAGATATAAAGTTAGTGAATGGATTGGCTGGACAAGAGGCCCAGTTGGACCCAGCCTGATGGGTTTGTGTCCTGACCTATTTAGAGTGCAAATAATGCGTGTATGGACCCGAGTACTATGGTGATGTAACCTACTAAATCCAAACATTGAAACAATAATTACTTCAAAAATATATGTTTTTATCATATTTACATTTTTATTTTATTTTTTGTCTCACACAGTACAAGTAGAGAAATAGTGTTTTTGGGTACCTTAAATGCTTTATTGTGGTTTGCAAATTACAGACAAAATGACCAAATGTGTGTAAAACCACATGGAATATCATGGTTACATTATATGGGTCCATAGATATGCACATCAACACTTTTGGTTTTGGAGATTTTTTTAATAAGAAGATTAATTGCAACAAATTAAAAGCTATAGGTCTCAATCATCTTCATAGATTGATGTAGATCCAGCTTATTTGGACAAATTATTCTATGAGGAGCTGGGACTTAATATGGCTAGTGCATGAATGTTGCAACCAACAATATATGACAAACACATAGCAAATCAAGAGGAAATCCGTACAAATCACAATCGTTCGTCAATTGAGCGAAACAACATGCCCAAAGGATTAATATTGAAGCACAAATCCGTAGGGAAGGATTGTTTGAAGAAGGTAATGTGGAAAATAAAAGAATTATGCAATCTTTTTTTTTAATTATTAAAGAATATTAATATCCTACTAACATAAGGAAGCCCTAAATTCAAATCAATCCAAATCATATGTTTTCGAAAGGAGTAATGACTTTCTATTAAAGGAAAAAAAATTGACCCTCGGTCCGATGGTCCAATCCATTCGGATATGTGAAAATTCAATGGATCTACTGTATTTAAGTGGGGGGCCCATGTGTGTGGATGGTTAAGACGTATCATCGAGTCAACTCTACTATGTTGTCCCTCACCGTATTATGGTGAGGGATGGATGCACATGAATATTTCTCATACATATATAGCATCTTAAAACATTTATGCTGTAATACCGTGCCGGTCATAACAAGTAGGCCCCACAAGGACCACGTGTCCCATGTGGTTGGGCATGGGGCCTATTGGCTTGGTTTGAACACGCATGTCTATTATGGGGCCTGGTTTGGTTTTCTAAGTTACAGGTCAGTACTAGACTTGATGGGCCTAACAGCACACACTTGACATGATATTCCTTTAAAATCTTGAGCAATTGTTGTGAAAAATGTAGGGATTACATATATTTTGTGGTTATTTCATTAAGAATAACCAATGTTATTTCTAAGAATATGGCGCAGCTCAAAGTAGGAAATGAAAGTGACTTCAAACTAGAAAACTTAATCAAATTATGCCAAATCACTCAATAATAAGAAACGTAATTATAATATAACACGCGCCCAATATTATTGCCCATATCTTCTCAAATCTAATATGAGATGAATCCATCCTTTTTATATCCAACATTTACAATATTCTCTATTAATTAGAAGTTTATACAAGCAAATTAACTCTTCGTGGGAACCTTTGTTGAGTCTTTCTTTGTCAAATCTGAAATCTTTTCTTTTTGCTAACGGAGGGGTCCCAACCCTTTGGGCTGGACCCATCCCTCCGAGCCCAGAGAGAAGCCGGGTAAAGTCTCTATAGCCCACAAGTGGTAGCATAAGTGGACTCAACCTTCCGTTCTTGAAAAGGGGGAAATCGGGGATCGATACCAAGACCTATAGCGCCTGAAGAGGGAGGAACCGTGGTTCCAACCACTCGGCGAACCCCTTAGGGTTAAAATCTAAAATCAATGGTTGAGAATGTTTAAGTTTGAGTCTCTAATGCTCTCAGTTCTTCTTGAAAGAATTCTCCAGGTTTCTTTTGTTTTGTGTCTTTTTTCTAAATGAAGGGACCATACCCTTTTTTACAGACCTTGGATGAGCTTAGCACATGAGTTGTATGCCAAAGGGGATGCATGCTTTGTGCATAGGCGCTATGTGCCAGTGCCATGCACTATGTGCGGTGTGCCAAGACCCTGCTCGCCATGTACCTTGTAGTGGTAGTACTTAGCTTCAAATTGTCAAAGTATCTTCATTCTGACTGCTAATGAAAGTGTACCATAACTGCTGCGCCAGTACTTGGTGGTTTTTATATCACTCAGATTTTTCTTTTCCTTTCACTTTACTGAGTTTCCTTGTGTTTACAAGCCAATTTGCCAACCTCATTGGATAAATCAGCACCATAGGAAGTGTATATATATATATATATATATATATATATATATATTCATACATTGAAAAGCTCCCTAAACATAATCATAAACATCTAAGAATTCTAGATGTTTTAATATTAGCATTTCAAGTCTAATAAAAGGAAATTAAAGGAGTTAAACACATCTTAACCTCTTAGTTACCTTCGCCCTATCAGAAAATGGGCTATAACTTTCTAATATCTTACTAGAGAGTTATATAAACTGTGGTAATTGGAAAGTGATTTGAAATCCCATCCAAAAGATCAAACTTTATGTCTTTTAAACATCATCTAAGATATGAAATATGATTAACAGTATGAAAAGAGAGAACAAAACTAAAATGGCCCCAGAATTAGCTTCAATATGGATGACCCACGGTTGCATCACTAGGGTAGGGTTCATATGATTGTAGGTTTTAGGACTAGCATTTGCACCTGGACTCCGAGCCTAATTTATATTAAATAATGAGACCCAGATCGGACAAATATAAGTATAGATTTTGGTCTAATGGGATCCGACGTGTCATTGACCCAATTATAATTTTTATTACATTTTCGCCAATACTAACCAGCGTTAGAGTTACATAGCTAGTGCTTGGTTAGGATTAATTAATTAAAGGCAAAGCATAGTGGGATGTACATTTTAGGGAATATGCCTGTAGAATATTATCTGTTATGGGGTATTTCCATTTTAGATACTTGCATTCATTCCCTTAGGTAGCGTTTGGTTCGCTGGAATGGTTGTAAGCGTGAATGGAATGAATGCCAGAATCCTGATTCTTGTTCCTGCGTTTGGTACGCCAGAATGATGGCCAGAATGGAATAAAATTTATATAAGACAGACCAAAATACCCTTATTAGATTTTTATCTTTAGGTTAGTCAAGAGATGCAGTACTACACCCAAAACTCTTAACTGTGGTCCCATACCATACTTCAATTCATTGTAAACCAAATTCATTATGAACCACCAATATATATATTACTAAGTGGGGCCCTCATCTTTATATTTGGGGGTGGGCCCACAAAGGTGTAATAAAAAAGTTTGAAATTTCTTATAATAATATATTATTATATTATATTATATTATAATATTTGGAGGCGGGCTCCACAATGGTGTAGTGAAAAAGTTTGCATTATAATATTTGAAGGTGGGTCCCACAAAGGTCTAATGAAAAAATTTACAATATCTCATAATAATATATTATTATATTATATTATAATATTTGGAGTGGGCCCCACAATGGTGTAGTAAAAAAATTTGCATTATAATATTTGGGCCGGGGTGGGCCCGCAAAGGTGTAGTGAAAAAGTTTGCATTATAATATTTGGGGGTGAGGCCCGCAATGGTGTAGTGAAAAAAGTTTGAATCTTGGTATCTTTTATAATAGTAGAGGATGTGAAACAAGGGTATTTTGGTCTCAATAAAAGTTACAAAGGAATGGAATGACCATTCCTCTGCCCCCCAGTGGAATGGTCATTCCTCTACATAAGGGAATGGGGATTCCGGAGGTAATGGTCATTCCGTCACTTTTTGGCGAACCAAATGCGGTAATGATCATTCCGTTGGAATGACCATTTCATTCCGACCTTCATTACAGCGAACCAAACGCTACCTTATAGCCTGAAAATACATTGGCATTCATATGGAAAGAGAATGAGAGTGAAACCACACTTTTTTGCATTTTAGTTAATGAGTTTGGTTATAACATCGTGTAGTTTGTTCATTGTTAATTACTATAAAATTTTTAAGCTAACCTTAGATCGATGGGATGAAAATAAGTTGATGATGATGATTATTGCATTTTTCGTAATAATACTGTGTGAGGGATTTTCCAGACACCAAAGTCAGCGCCCAAACGGTACCAGGCAAAATGAGGGCCCCGGAGTCAGAATCGCGAACGAAACCCCATTCTGGAAGGGAAACAGTGAGATCTTCAAAAATCATTCTATGTAATGGACTTCTCATTTTTCGGCCAAATTCCACCGTTTTGACCTCGAAAAAGGGCCTTTTTACCATTTTTGCCATATTCGGCATCTCGGCTACAGTGCCAACCGAGATCACCAGCTAGGCAGCAGTGCCAGGCCCTTCACATCGGTCAGACCCCCCCCCCCCCCCCCCCCCATCTCTGCCAGGTCCTCACTTCGGCCTCGGCCAGACCCTCCATCTCTGCCAAGTCCTCACCTCGGCCAGACGCTCCATCTCGGCAAGAGCCTCATCTCGGTAAAAGTACTGAGCACTGACAGCTGTACCTCTATGGAGACTCAGCCACGTTACAGAATGTGCGACATGACAAGGGCACTGCCCATAATCCCTGACAAAACGACGTCCACGACTCCCAATGCGCTGTGATAAGGCCCGATGGGACAAGATGGGCTACGATGGGACTGATATTAAAGAAGAGTGGGCTACGATGGGATAGCTCCCTGACATAGTCACCTCCCTGCCTCCTCTCTCTCTATATATAAACACATGAACATGTTCAGAGCAAAGAATGACAAAATCCATATGTTGGTATGCCATCTGCCCCAAACTCTATCTTTTGCCTCTACTTAGTTATGCAACTAATTTAGGCATCGAAGAGCTATGCGCTGTCCAAAGCTAGGGTCTTCAACTGTCTCTCTTCTTCTCCCCTTTTCATGTTCAAAGGCACCCTATCATCTTTAAAGAGCTTCACCTCTTCAAGAGAGCCTCGTCTTCACCCCCGGGTCTGTGAATTTTTGTGCACTTACAAATACTTTTATGAGTTTATAGCCAATTAGAGAATATTTTAAAGAAAGTTCGATATTGAAAGGATGAGCTCATCTTAGTTTGAGCCGGATTACACTTTTTATTTTCAGTCATTGTGTTCTTATAAATAGTTATTGGGTATTCTTAATGAAACCACTTCAGAGATATGAAAAGATGTAGTAGTCCATAAATTTTCACAAGGTATTAGATATAAGGCCGGCATATTAGGCTGGTCATGGTCCTAATAACTTTATTTGTGTTCCTTAATTTTTCTTAGCTTCACCACATTCTGTCCTCTGATTCTCAATTCTCTCTTCTCCTCTTTCTTTCACATTAAAAAAGAGGACATAGAATTCGAAAAATCCAGCATCAGGCATGCCTTCTCACCAACTCTTCTACTTCTTCCTCCTCTCTTCAATTATCCTCTTCTCCTCTTCTTCAAGCATATGGCGATTCATCTAGTGAGAATCACTGAGATCAGCAATGGGACATGTCATGAAGGGCCTAGGGAGACCTTCTTCATCCCCACAACCCTCTCAAAAACACTAAAAGCCCCATCTCTTTCTTCTTACTCAGACCAACCATAGTCCTACATTCTTCCTCTTCTAAACGTCTTCTTCCTCTCTCTTGATGATGTCCGAAGTCATCATCCGTGGTAGGCTGTGCAAATTATTTTGTCATCTTGTGCAAGGATCTCATGAACGTCCTTCGTTCCTTTTCTAGTAAAGCCATAGGGCCTAGATACCTTTCTTTTGTGTCTAATCCCAGAACCCACCATCTATTTTCTCTTTCTCTTGTTACAGCAATGAGACTTTTGCAAGACAAAACCAAGATCAAAGACTTATTTTCATTGCAACCAATTGCACGATCATTTCTTTAAAGGCCCTTGCGATTGCGAATGAGTAATAGAGAATATTTTAGAGAAGGTTGAATATTGAAAGAATGAGTTAAATTTCAGTCAATATCTTTGATTGTACTAGGTGAATACCATTTTTAGAGATTTTGGCAAGATGTAGTCCCTGATTTTTCACACAACCAAATCTCTTTCAAACTTTTACTCAAAATGTTTCTAAAATTAATATAAAAAATGATTTAATATCTAGATCTCTATCCAACAGCCTCTGGGATTGATCCGTGGCTGCATCCGTAGATAGGGAGATGCCTCCCCACCTGGGCTATCAGTGGGTTGGCAAACCGTTCAAATTTCAAATTAAAGAAAATAAAATTAAAATCAAACACTAAGAGGAAAATCCTAATGCATGTTCAGATTCAAACCATTGAACATTCTCTCTATCACTCTCCATTTAATTACTAAGACCACAAGTCACTAATGATCATACCCATATGGATTTCGCTGACGTCCTATTCATACTGGGGCGTGACGATTTCAGTGGTTTCAACTGAATGCGTGATTTTCTTTCTTTTTAATCTAGGTAATGTGACTTAAATCTACAATCTTAAGGTTGCAACTAGTCATCATCTTTTAATGTGCTTCCAGTTCTTATAAAAAAATATATTATGTATGTGCATGTGTAAGGTCCTCTTATTTCAAAATTCAAACGACGGCCTTTCCTACTTTCATATAAATACTCATACCTAAAGATTAATAATCAGACCATATAGGGCTTATCTTATACTATTATATTCATTTGAAACCTAATATTTAAGATAGTTGAGCTGAAACAGTTTTGAGAATTTTTCTCAATGGTATCCCTCAGTGGCAAGCAGGCAAACCCAAACCCTAAAAAAAATGTAATCCTTTCTTCCTACCCAAAAAAAAAAAAAAAATACAAGATACTCTGCAATCATACCTTCTTTCTCCTACTTTCTTATAATATTTTATTTGGGGTAAGCTTGGACTCTCTCTCAAAAGAAAAAGGTGACAAATTATTAAAACATATATAGCAGAGTCCTAGTCAACTATGAGTCCTTTCTGTGAGAGAGAGAGAGAGAGAGAGTGTCAAATAATCTTATCCGGGGGTAAGGGACATTCAGTTCAGGGATTTATCACCAAATACCACTGTTATCAGAATATCCCAACCTTAATTTTAAGGTTTTTTTTAGTTAAATATCAATCCAATAGCATATAATAATTTAATAGTGTCAAATTAGAATGAGTGTCAATTTATGACAATAATTATTTTAAGAGTTTAGATTGATCATAGGCGGCACCACAGTACTAAATAGGTGAGACACTTACACATACGAGCATTGAGAGTTTGACGTTTGAATTATTATACCATATATGCCTAAAATGACAATACATTTCTCTAGAAATGTATATAACACGGTTACAAACAGTGCATCTATTCACATGAGCAGTGTATGTGCGCGCGCGTGTGAGAGAGAGTACTAGGGCTCTCAATGGACTAGGTCAGGCCCAAATCCATTTGACTCCAACTCTAATAATACTCTAGGATTTATACTGTCCAGCAAGCCTAGTGGCAAGGCCCAAATCAAACTTTAGGGCATGGATTGCTTATCAGCGAGTCTCGACTCAGGCCTACTGCTCTAGACCTGCCCGACTTTAATAATAAATGAATATTCACTATTGGGCATGTTTTGTAAGAGAGATACCTCTAATGAATTGCTTGAGATCAGATAAAATTTTAAAGTTATTGTGGAATCTGCTTGGATGCATGCTACTCACGTAAGGATAGTGTGAGAAAAACATCTTATTGTGAATTACTTCTCACGCAGTAGCAGAAAACGACCTATATGTGTACATGTATGTATATATCTACATATATTTGTACTTGGAGCTTTTCCAAGATGTATATAACATAATCATAAGCATTTTTTTTAATGGTAAAAAAAGTGATCTCTTTGACTAAAAAATGGGCTATCAAAGGTCTTGGGCCTTTCCTGCATAGGCTCCGGCCTCCTATGTTTGGTACTGGGATGCTCAGACTTGGGACCCTTTTTTCTTTTTTTTGTGGAAGACTAAGAGACTTGGGACTTAGGGTCTGTGTTTGACCCGGACTCAGACCCTTCTATATTTATCACCCCAAACCCCGGGCCCGGTAGGTCCTCCCTGAATCCACTCTATTCAATGAAAGAGAACTCCAAGAAAGTAGATATGACCCTGTTGGTGCGGGTTATAATCTATCTTATAGGAGTTAGAACCACATTCACATTCAATGATACATACATGTACATCCGTAATAACCGTACCCCCACCAAACATCTGAGAGAGAGAGAGAGAGAGAGAGAGAGAGAGATTTGAGGAAGATTGGGTTTTGGCGATTTGTGATGATGCCATGCTACTAAGATTGAATAAGCAAGGTTTAAGCTGGCCTTCCTCAAAAGAGAAGCCTATAATAATCAGCACAGCCCCACAAAAGTTCTTGTCAGGGGAAAAGGTGTTGGGAGAATGTGAAATAAGAGTATGGGCAAGGCTGCCTTTGCTTTTTCCTTGTGTTTCTTTACTCATAGAGCATGCTGGAGAGCCATCTACATCTATTCTTATGAAAAAAGCATTGTTTCTTTATTCAGTCCCCTCACTTTGCTTTGGGTGCCATCTTTTTCTTACTTCTCAGTATCACTATCATCCAAAATTCCTTTATGTAGTGCTGTTTTCTATATCTAGTTTCCAAGCAGAATGTTATCACTTTGAATTTTTTTTAGATGTCATATACCCCCCTCTTTTTAATTTGAATTAATTTAAGTGCCCCTTGAAATGATCATGATACCCTCAATTTTGTTAACCTACTTATCATTATTCATGGTTATTATTTTTTTATGGCATTGACATCTCTCTTTGTTTAAAGATGTTTTTCTTTTTTTTTATAATCTGATGAGTAGACTTTTTGTTTGGACTTGATCACTTGGACTAATCCTTTTCCACCAGTAACAAATTGGTAAAATGGTTTATACCAGCACAGACCAACTGTAGGACCGGTTTGACATGATGGGTTTGTTCTTGTTGTGATCGATTTTGTTATTATCTTAGATTTGAATTTAACTTATTTATAACACATCCTAGGTCAATGAAATCCTCGGTTGATCCGGTTTGGGTCATACTGTCCAGACTAGTAACTTTTTTTAGATATATCACAGCAAAGATCGCTGTGATGGTCCCAAAAGTCTTGAAGAAAAAGATGATACCTATTCAACACATGGACGCAGGTTGGTGAGAAGGAACACGTGAGCCTCGTTGAAAGGTACAATTTTATTAACAGTCTGCTTCTACGTATAAAATATATAAAAATTCATGGTCAAATGAATTTCATCAAAATATAACTAAAGAGTGAATTAAGGATATGCGAGGTAAGGAGTGAAAGATATGGAAAATTCATTTTTCACCTGCTTTAAGGTGTGATGCACTTTGTGGGGCCCACATGAACCCCGAGGGGATGGAAAGGTATTGATGGGCCCTACTTGAAAAAAATATTTAAGTCAATCGCATGGTCGAGTCCATTAGGATCAATACAAATCCAGAAATTTAATGGCTATCAAAAAGGGAAGAGGTGTGTCAACCACTCGGATGGGTGATTAGGTGGGCCTTACTAGGAGGTGTGTGCACGCACGTGATAAGAGATGCTTAAGGGATCTTACAATATGATTTTATCTGTAGGCAAACCGCCATGTGATGCTTGAGGCGTACATCAATATGAACAAGCGAAGTAGTATAAGTGGGTCCATGTTGAACACATAACAATGAGGCAGAATTAAAGGCACAGGGACTCGAAGAAATTGCACTGCATTGGCTGTCTAATCAAGCGGTTCAACCTTCAATTCAACATTTTAAAAAAGTGGTCCCTTCCTAGACTACCATTAAAATTTATCAACGATCTGCAATCCTGTCTTGATGATGAAGAGTTCTCACTTGTGAATGCCTCACAACCCAGTAGTAAAGAGGTGTCTTACCTTATAGCTGTCCATGGATCCATCCCTGTATGCAGTGGCAGGAACCATGATTTTCAGGTTTGAAGGGGGCGGATGATCATCATAATACTACTTTATTCTTCATTAATTTATCGTTACTTCATTGTTTTTTTACGGGGGCATGGGCGCCTTATTTCAGTGTTCACCACTTATGTTTCGGGCTTCTTCCAAGTCCGATTGGGGGCGATTGCCCCTAAAACCCAATACCCAGGTCCGCCACTGCCAGTGCGTGTAAATCTCACTATATTGTTCCCACCAGTTGTTCAGGAAAAAAAACAAAAGAGAGACAGCTCTCACCCGGGTGGGATTGGAGAAGCTTCAATGGGATTGGATAATTTTTCAGTGGGAGGTATCAGTAATTTAAACTGTTCAGTCAGGAGCATATTGTTTTATTTATGTAGAATAGATTTTTTGTAATCTACAAGTTAATGGACACTCAAGTTAAATGATTCTTTTGGGGACAGCTAGAAATCAAAGATGAAATATAAAATCATTCTCAAGCATCCAAATGACCTGAAATTACGTGGTATGGACGATTCAACCATGTTATTTGGTTAGAGAGCATTATTGACATATGCTAGGAATTATGTATAAGAAGGCAACTTACTAGGACCTCTGACTGGGGTCAGAAGAAGCATCAAAGTAAAGTGACGAGTATTCTATGAAGTCAACATCAAATACATGGTTTTTAAGTTTTAACACACTATTCAATGACATTTTATTAGCCAAAGACAAAAGGTTTACATATCATCGATCTTGGGGTGGAACAAACTTTTAATAGAGTATAAGTTGGCTACTTGCTTTAGCATTTTAAATTTCTATTAGATGGACTTCACTGTAGAGTTTCACTTGAATTTCTCGTGATTGTTGAGTCCAAGGTTCCCCATTCATGAGAAATTTTTGAGGCTCCTCAACAGGACCTACTTGTTATGGCCTTATTTATGTAACACCAGAGATGCCTCAGTGGCACAAAATATCTTTGATTTTCAGTCCTCGCCATTTCGCAGTCTAGTGTAGCATTTTTGGAAATGAAATGAGGAAAAAGTTCAAGTAATTTTTCCTCGAGCCAAGTAATTCTCATTTCCTAACGGGGGGGGGGGGGGGGGGGGGGGTAATGCTCCATGGCACCACGGAAATGAAAATTTGTGCATCACGGAAGTACAGTGTTGCACAAATTATCTATAAATCGAAATGGAACAAAATGAGCATCATCTTTGATGATGCCAAAATAGGTTTCCGACAACACCGGTCAAGTAATAAATGCTAAATGCAATAATGCAATAATTAAAGAAGAGAGAGGGGATTATAGTGGTTCGGTCAAAATGACATACGTTCACTTCAGAAAGGCAGATGTTGCCTGTGGTGTTTTACTTCCTCAATAAGTTGAGATTACAAGCTAGAAGAATACAAGAGTAGAATGAAATAGGAAAATATCAATCTTTTTTAAGTGCTGGTGGGGCTCCTCGATTTATAGTCTACCATAACAGACGGGGACGCTCCTATGCAACGTTCGTCCTTGGAGCCCTCGAACTGCCCTCGCGCTGAACGAGGCAGGTGAGATATTTCTCCGCGGGACCTGGTAGGAGCGAGACTGCTTCCGAAGCAACGTGACTGCCCTGACTCGGTCTCTTCGTAGGCTTGGACCTGAGCTTCATCCTCATGGGTTGGGTCATTTGGGCCTGACTCATCAATCTTGTTAAATGAGCTCATCCAAATTTTACTTCAATAGGAGTTGGGCTAACGTAAAATTACCAACTCTGCCACATGCTGAATATATATATATATATAAATATAAATGTAGTCGATATCATTGTATTTTGTAAGCCATAGATCAGTAGGTCCAGATCCTCCGGGAGGAGTCCAGACTCCAAAGAGCGGAACACCGGAAGGCTTTCGTGGCAGAAAGTTTTACACTTTTCCAGCTGCCATCTCTATACAAATGAGTCCCCTACAAACTCCAATCACTTTTTAAGGCCTATGGACTGTGGAGTCATATCCACACAGTTTGAATTTATCATTCTATTTTACTAGGATGATGATAGATGCCATACTGTTTAAAATCCGTACCATTGAATCAAGATCTTCACATTCCATGGGAAATCTAAATATTTACTTTGGCTGAGACATGACCATTCTATTGATCACAGGTAGAAAGTAACAGGTGCATAGCTTTCATTTGATTGTACACTTTAGTCACATTGTAAATGGAATATTTGTCAATCCAATTCCCATATCTGGGCATCTCAACATACAATTAATATTGGGGTTGGTAAAAATCTATCTAAGCAAAATATATGAGAGAGAGAGAGAGAGAGAGAGAGAGAGAGAGTTGTTTTCTACAGAAGAGAGTGATGGAGGGATTCCTCTCTATCACATAGAGATTGGCAATCATTTAAAAAGAGGGAAATGGGCATTGGGATTCCAAGATGCCGCTTGTGAGTTTCAAAACATTCGGGACATTTTTATAAGCTTTGTCCAAACGATGTCAGCTCAGCAGTTTAAAACAACTATATATATAGTCAGTATGACAGTATATGTGGTGGGAAATGACAAAAGGGAAGAATGTTTTCTGGAAATTGACATGATAAAGCAATCTTGTTGTTATAGGCTTTGGATTTTGGAAGCCAGCTTGAACAAAACAGGGTCCAATAATTCAAAAATCAGTCGTGCAAAGTTGGATGAGGGATTGAGGGTTGCAACTTGGGTCGTGTTGAGCCAAACCTGGTTAGGGTGGGGCAAATGGGTTTGGTCGGGTCTAAGTAGAAACTGTGATTTTGGGGGTCATATTTAATCAATCAAAGTCCCAACATGTGTGAGCCTGACCCAACCCTATAGCCCATTTTCAATCGTCTTTCTTTTTTGTTCGTGTTTTTTTATCTAATGTGTTTGATGTACCCGACCCTAATATAGTTGGGACAAGGCTTTGAAAATAATGATTTTATGACCACGTGTGGACTCACCATAATGAATTAAACTATTATAGGCTCATGGAATGATGATGCCCTATAGAAATGAAACTCAGAAGTTTTCTTTGCTAAAAGTGTGCTGAACCTCCTTAATTAGGTTTATATTGGAGGTTTAGTTATATCGAACATAAGATAAAGGCATGATAGTTAAAATGAAGACTTACTTTTAGAGTGCTCTGTGATCAACGAATGCCATCAGGATTGATTCCGGGATAGTGATTAGAGACCATCTACGACCTATGGAGCATAATATTGGCTCATCAAGAAGCAACATATGAACAAAATAAATGTAGCAATTAAGATGAGAATGTTGATGTGAGTATGTGGTAAAACTAGAAAAGGTAAAATTAGAAATGAGCAATTTCGAGAGCATTTAAAACAGCATCAATAGAGGATAAAATTAGACAAAACGCTTGAAACAATTTGAGCATGTCCAACTCAGGCCGGCTAACGACGCCAATATGAAAAAGTTTGTCTATGATTGTTGATAGCCAACCAATGAAAAGGGATAGGGCAAAGAGGATGTGGATAGAGGTAGTAAAAATAAATATGAAGAAGTGCAACTTATCTAAAGATTTGGCTCAAGATAGATCGGAATAGAGAAACAGAATTCATGTAGCCAACCCCGATATATTTGGAACAAGGCTTTGATGATGATGATGATGATAACAAAGGATCTAGTTAATAAGGTTGGTTAGGAACGTCGCCCGTTGTCTAACCCATTTAACTCAATGGCAAGAGATCTTTGAACAACGACACCAACCAATATAACGTGCAGATCAGGTTAGCAGGCTCGGTCAGGTTTTACCATCTCTAAGCTCCTGGCTTCATATAACTTGAGCTCGACCCAACCATTCCCAACCTCACTAGTAAGTGGCCCAAGATTCGAACCCGGGGTACGCCATATTTTCCCACTTGTGTGGATTTTCTTCCTGCTTGTACGGGCTTCTTTCCCACTTGTGTGGGCCTTCTTCCCGCTTGTGCGGGCTGTCTTCCTATGTATGGGCGGGCTCTTTCTTAAGTCTCTGCCCACTTGGCTGAGTTAACAAAATAAAAAATAAAAAAATTAAGATGATAAGAAATTCCCAAAAGAAAAATATCAGAAACCCTAAAATCAAAAGTGCCAAACCAATACCTTAAGTCAAATCCCAAATCAAATTAAAAAAAAAAGTTATCTAACTCAAAAGCCATAAATTAAATACGGATGAAAATTGATCCCGCAACACTCAAATTGTCTGACCTTAATTTAAAATAATAATAATAATAATTTGAATGTTTCCAATATTTGTTCCCATTTTTAATCAAAGTCCGGGTAAAAGTACTCCATGGATTTCTTATCTGACCCTGTATATGGGGTGTTGTAAAAGTACTCCATGGATTTCTTATCTGAGCCTGTATATGGGGGTGCTGTAACTATGTTTTATACATATACATAATACATGTATATGTATAGGGGAGTGCTATTGACACCTCATATTTTTCTCTCTCCACCGCACTAAAAGACAAAAAAAATATTTTTTCCTAAACTACCCCTCTCCTCCTCACTCCTCCCTCCTCCTCCTCCTCCCTCCCTCCCTCCCTCCCTCCCTCTCCCACCCTCCACCCTCTTCCCTTCCTCTCCCACCCCCCCTCGCGTCTCCGGCGGGGAGGGAGCCCCGGCCGGCAGCCCGCGGCGGGCTCCCTCCCCCTCCCCCTCTCCCTCTTTCTCCCTCCTCCTCCTCCTCCTCCTCCCTCCCTCCTCTTCCCTTCCTCTCCCACCCTCCACCCTCATCTCCCCCCCCAGTCTCCGGCGGGGAGGGAGCCCCGGCCGACAGCCCCGGCGACTGGGATTGGGAGGGGGAGGGGGAGGGAAGTGGGGAGTGGGGGAGTAGGGGAGGGAAGGAGAGGGAATGAGAGAGGGAGAATAGGGAAAGAAAATGGAAGGGGAGGGAGGAAGAAAGAGGGAGAGGGGGAGGGAGACCGGCCAGGGCTCCCGCCGCAGGCTACCGGCCGGGGCTCCCTCCCCGCCGGAGACTGGGTGGGGTGGGGGGGGGGGGGGGGGGGGGGGGGAGATTAGGGTGGAGGGTGGGAGAGGAAGGGAAGAGGAGGGAGGGGGGAGGGGTAGTTTATGAAAACTTTTTTTTTTTTACTGTGGGAAGAGAGATTTTCGTGGTGCCAATAAAGCCCCCCATATGTATATTTTGTATAAAGGGGAAAAAACAGACAAACAAACACTATGTCTTCTTCTTTTGTTTTTTTTACCAAGTTCGACTAGTGGTCTAGGGATTAATCCCTGGGCATGTTTTCATAAGAATATAGAAGAATTCATGATCAAATGAGCTCAATAAATGATTACTTAAGAGGTGAAGCATCAAGGATAAAATGAAAAAATTCTGTGACATTGGCTAACCTAGAATCTAAATTACTTGGGTGATAAGCGGTATTCATTTCTCATCATCCCTTGATTGACTTTCTATTAAAAGAGAAAATACTTGATGGTCATTTTTGAGTATTCACCTTTCTTTCTTCATTTTTAACCACTTTAAAAAATATACAGTCTTAAAACTTATAGGGGTTCTATTCAATGAAACAAAGGGGCCCAATATGATGCAGCCCGCCCTTAATCTTGAGTACTTTATCTATTTTAGGAAGTTTACTTAACCACTTGTATTTCTTTATAAATACAAATAGCCACCAACCTCATTATTTTTACACATAAACACATCTCTTTAGTCTATAATTCTCCATCAATCACCTTGTCTATTCTATTTATAAAAGGAAGAAAACTTTCTTAAATCTGTTCTTGTTCAAATTAATGGTCTTTTATGTCATGTGAGTATTGATAAGATGGGTTATGTAGTGATGATTAAAAGATCACTATATCAAAAGACCATTATGTAATGGCCTTTCTTCTCAAATAATATTCTTCACTAACATTTAATGGTCTTTTTATGTAGTGGGTGGGTGACCATGGTAAAAGAAAAACCTGATAAATGGCTTTGTTAGAATATTATGCTGTCAGAGGCCAAATTGCCCAAACGGCAGAATATAGCGAGACACATGCTCGCTATAGCGAGCTTGTACGGGAAAGCCCCGACGGATCCGAACTCTTTCAAAGAGTTTGAGGATGAGTGCTATTCTGAGTGGATTATGATTAGAAGACTTATGCACGAATTTGGGCCATTTATTGGGTGATTCTCTCAACCCAAATATACAATACACACAAGAAGTTAATTCTCTCTTGATTTGATATTAGAATACCCTAAGAGAGATTTCATTGTTTCTCTAGAGCCATTGAGAGATTCTTCTGAAGGGCTGTTCTAAAAGGTTTTGCTGCTTCTACTCTCTTGTAGAAGATTGATCATCTTGGTGGACAAGGTGCGAGGAGATTAAGTAAGGAGAACGGTGCATGGTGGAAGTCGTATTAGTGGATTCTGTGC
This sequence comes from Litsea cubeba, assembly GCA_012931725.1. Classification (NCBI taxonomy): domain Eukaryota; kingdom Viridiplantae; phylum Streptophyta; class Magnoliopsida; order Laurales; family Lauraceae; genus Litsea; species Litsea cubeba. The sequence continues at coordinate 92,990,312 of CM022948.1, read as the reverse complement.
AAGAACAACTACGGTCCTTAGGTCGAGGTACAGACCAAGGTAAAGGAGCCTGTGAGAATATCCTGTAAACTATTCGTGAACTCTTGATTTCTGATTTGTGGTTTTTCTCCCGGAAAGAGTTTCCATGTAAAATTTGTATCTGCCTTCTTGTGGTGATTGCTTGGTAGATTTATTTGCTAGTTCTGTCTGATTGGTTTATATCCGCTGCATTCATTGGTTAAATTAGAACTAGTAATTCATTCTAGTGGGTCCTAAAAAACCTTCAATTGGTATCAGAGCGGGTTACACTATTTTAGTGTGTTGATCCAAATATTGCTGGAATGGGAATCTACCGCAAAAAACACTTCAACCAAAATCCCTAAATCTGTTGCGAAGAAGAGATCTTCTAAAGGGATTCAATGTTATGAGTGTCAAGGCTATGGACACATTACTAGTGTTTGTGGTAATAGAAAACCAAAGAAAAGGGCTTTTAATTTGAAAATATCTGAGTCTGAGAAGCCTGAAGCTAGCAAAGAAAAATTCATCGCATTCATGGTAACTTCTGGTTCTGTTACTCCACAAGTTTCTTCTGATGAGGGGATTGATCATGATGATAGTGAGTCAAAAATAGAGCATGACTGGCAAGCTGAATATTAAACATTGTTTGCAAAGACCATGAAGATGAATGAAAAAGTGGCCAAAAAGTGGAAAGAATCTGAAGAGCAGAATTCCTCCTTGAAAGCTGAACTTGCAGAAGCGTCTGTAAAGGTACAAAAATTGGAGGATGAAAATAATAGGTTGGATGACAAATTGACTGCAGAATCACAAAAGTGTGACATACTTGATTCTAATATGAAGACTTTGAAAGCAGAGAATTTTGATTTGAATGGAAGACTCAAGATGGTTCTATCTGAGTTAGACACTGCTAAAGCTTCATTGAATAGGATGAATACCAGATCTAAAAAATTAGATAACATCTTGTGCAGTCATAAGGCAAATACTGACAAGCATGGCATTGGCTACGCTAATGGAGCATCCACTTCAAATGTCAAAGGTAAAAATTATTTTGTTAAAAATTTAATTTTACTAATCCTGTTGTTAGTGTTGCAAAGAAATCTCCAAAGAAACAGAATGTGTCAAGTCCCGAACGAATCCCCACTTGTCATCATTGTGAAATTAAAGGACACATTAGACCCCATTGCACTAAGCTGCGAAAGTCACCAAATCAAAAGCATTGGAAAACGCAGAAGGCTGAGCTGAAAAAGAAGAATACCAACGCTATCTGGGTTAAGAAAGAAGAGTACATCTCTTCTGTATTGGTACACACTTTGCTGAAATATTTAAATTTACAAGTGTGTGCCTAATCTTCATCACCCCTGATATGAAAGATTAAGCCCCCACCCCAGTGCTGATACGAAGATCATATTGAGGGGGAGTCAATATTGAGGGGGAGCTACTGGATCCAGATTGACAGAAGCTGAATGATGTTGTTTGTTTGTCAATTATGGACAAAAACAGGGGGAGAAGAATGGAGCTAGGGGGAGATTTACAAGCCAAGGTAATTCAAGATCTGAAAGTTCAAGCAAAGGCAATACATGATCTACAGAGCTAATTTTCTTGTTTTAAAATTCAATGTATTTTGGGTTTTACTTTTGGTAGATGAAATTATATTTTTTTGGGGATTTTGTCCAAGAATTGCCAAAAGGAGGAGATTGTTAGAATATTATGCTATCAGAGCCCAAACTGCCCAAACGGCAGAATGGTGTCTCGCTATAGCGAGCTTGGACGGAAAAAGCCCTGACGGATCCGAACTCTTTCAAAGAGTTTGAGGATGAGTGCTATTCTGAGTGGATTATGATTAGAAGACTTATGCACGAATTTGGGCCTATTTATTGGGTGATTCTCTCAACCCAAATATACAATACACATAAGAAGTTAATTCTCTCTTGATCTGAGATTAGAATACCCTAAGAGAGATTTCCTTGTTTCTCTAGAGTCATTAAGAGATTGTTCTGAAGGGTTGCTCTAGAAGGTTTTGTTGCTTCTACTCTCTTGTAGAAGATTGATCATCTTGGTGGACAAGGTGCGATGAGATCAAGTAAGGAGAACGGTGCACGATGGAAGTCGTGTTAGTAGATTCTGTACAATAACAACTACGGTCCTTAGATCGAGGTACAGACTGAGGTAAAGGAGCATGTGAGTATATCTTGTAAACTGTTCATGAACACTTGATTTCTAGTTTGTGGTTTTTCTCCCGGAAAGGGTTTCCATGTAAAATTTATGTCTGCCTTCTTGTGGTGATTGCTTGGTAGATTTATTTGCTAGTTCTGTCTGATTGGTTTATTTCCGCTGCATTGATTGGTTAAATTAGAACTAGTAATTCATTCTAGTGGGTCCTAAAAAACCTTCAGGCTTGATCATGTACATCTTTGCAATTCATAAATCCAACACTAGATTTATAAACCACCACAACAAAGGAGAAAAATGGGTTAACCACAAAGGTGTGGAGCCTATATAATTTAGAGCTTCAAAATGTCATTCAATCAGGAGATTATTTTCTGACATGTATGTATCTATCTGGGGCTAGAAATTGAAAAGCAAAGTCATCTTGAAAACAACATCAGTGCAGAAGGGTGACTGAAGGCAGAACTGATAGATTCGGACAATGGGAATCAAAGAAGATGAAAATGCAAAGATGTGGATGAATGATTATGGTCGTGCTAGAACTGACTCCAATGATCAGAGACCGGCTCCAGATAGAAGAGAATGGAGTCTTTTCAGATTCTCCATGTTTCTTCTTCAATGAATTGGATGGTAATTCTGCCTTAGGCTTTTCCATTTTCGTTTAATGGTAAACTGAAGTGTGGGCGATCCTAGTTGCCTTAACCAAGGCAAGGGATAGAGTATTCTTAGTTTTTTTGGACCCTTTGAGAGTGGTGAGAGTGAATAGAATTAATTTCAATTTTGTTCCTAGGAAACTTATGGGGCAGTCCATGATCTAGCTAAGCTTGATTTTGTTAGCAATGTTGACTCTATTGAGGTAGATGACCACCTGGCAAGGATAGTCTCTTGTTTTCAACCTCCCTTGTTAAACAACATTACATAATTTCACATGTTTCTCCATTTTGTAAGCACCCATTTATATTGATTTTACAGGGATTCATCATAAATTGAGATGTAAAGAAGTAAAATTGAAGGCGCGAAGAGTGAGAGATATAAGGCAGAGATGTAGATGTAGATAAGATCCTCATTATGTGTCTGGCTGATCAATTCTAAAGAAAGGATTGAAATTATTCTCTAAGCTTAGAGTACAAATAGTAAGTAATTATATAAATTTATTTGAAAAACTTTACAAACAAAAGTGGCTGTAGTTTAGTGGTTAGAATTCCACGTTGTGGCCGTGGAGACCTGGGCTCGAATCCCAGCAGCCACATGTACTTTTTTTTTTTTCCCCTCTTGGGAGGGGTTGAAATTCAGATTAAAATGGGTGCCAACTAATTGTGCATCATGTTCGAGCTTTTAACTCAACTAAACTACAGTTTCTCTCTCTTAGTTATTTCTAACAAGAACAGGTCCATGGGAACAATACCATTCCTTCTTCTTTTTTTTCTTTTTTTTTCCATTTTTTCCTCATTATGCCATATCTGCATTTACTTTGGGGTTTGGATGTGAAAAGTCAGTCAATCTTGGAAACTAGGGCTGTAAATGGGCTAGGTCAAACCGAAGATCAACTAGACCCAAACAGAAAAAACAGGCCTGGTTCCATGTTTGACCCATGGGTCTGCTCTGTGTCCAGGTACTGATCCAGGTTGCAAAACCAGATATTATGATGAGTCACCCAATTCATCCCAGAATATATATCGGATAAAATTATTATAGTGTTCTTGATGTTATATATGATATAAATATCCAGGCCCCAACCCATGCCCGTCTGGAACCTGGCATCAAACCCCACCTGTTTACAGCCTGAAAAAAAAAAATATCTCTGGCCTTCTTTGGTTAGTGGCACAAATCCAAGTTCAAGGTCAATGATTAAGATCAAGCTATATAGTCCATAATCCATTCAAAGTTGTGTCCTCAATTCTATTTTACAGTCAAGATTCATGTATATATACAGATCCTGCTTATGTGTTTGCTTTGATCTAACACCAGAGTTACAGGAGAAAATAAAAATCCAGCTTACCAGATAATCCCTAATTTCACTTTAATACATCTCAACTGTCAAATTAAAGAAAACAACATTTGGAGGAGAGTTCAACAGTCATTTCGTAGGCTAACTCAATGTCATCTATAATTACAGATGGAAAAAATAAGGTAAAACATTATTAATAAGCTACCTTCTTTGAAGAATAGCATCTTATGTTTCTCACTGGCTGCAAAGCTCTAAAGAAAAATCTACATATACAAAACAATTGGAGAGGATGTTAGTAGGAACTGAGCTGCAGGAATGACTAATGATAAATCAAAGAAAAAAGAATCACCACATAGAGCGTACGAATTAGGCAGGCCCCTACATCTGTTCAAACCAATGAGAGGTCCACTCTGCCCAGCCTACGTTACCTGTATCCTTCCCTCAAGACTCAAATTGTATTAGGTTACAGAAACAAATCACAACACCACAATCTTGTTCGTGCTCCTGCATTAGTACAAAACCCCCAATCACCTTTGTTTCTTCTCCAAAGGTTCTTTTACGTCCATTCCTTTTTCCAACTCACTCTCAATCCAAGCATCATAGTTACCGACATCGCATGTACTTGCCACCATCTTATCTGTTCGAACCACCGACCAGCTTAGTTTCTTCTCCAAAGGTTCTTTTATGTCTATCCCATTTTCCAACTCGCTCTCAATCCAAGCATCATAGTTACTGACATCGCATGTACCTGCCGCCATCTTATCTGTTGCCCTTTCCCATCTCCTCCTCTTCAGTTTTGCTCTGATTCTCTCCTTGTCCATTTCACTCAGTCCCATGCCCATCTGAACAGGAACTGATTCACTTCTCACAACTTGATCAGATACCAATGGTGTTGCTTGATAATGCGTGACCTCATTAAACTTCCCACTGTCTTCAACAAAATCAGATTCCAGTGGTATTGCTTGGTCGTGTGTGACCTCATTAAACCTCCCACTGTCTTCAGGAAGATCAGATTCCAATGGTGCTGCTTGATCATGTGTGACCTCATTAAACCTCCCACTGTCTTCAACAATATCAGGTTCCAATGGTGTTGCTTGATCATGTGTGACCTCATTAAACCTCCCACTGTCTTCAACAACACTATGTGCACTTCCGCAGTCACTCATGGAGCATTGTACATCTCCTTTATTGGAAAGAAGAATATTGTCATGAACCAGATCATCGCAACCAGGAGAATCATGATCGACTGAATTAGCACATGCAGAAACTCCATTTTCTTTGGCATGTAAATGAAATTGCAACTCTCCTTTACCGGCAAATGGAGCATTGAATCGAACCAGAACATGGCTGCAGGGAAGGTCAGGATTGACTGAATTAGCAGATGTAACGACTTCAATCTCTTTGTCAGGAACATGGCTTGATTCGTTAGTCAGAACAGACCCACTTAAAGCAGACGAGTGTGGACTGGTGGATACCGCCTTTTCAGGTACAGCTGGAGTTTGCCTGGCCTTGTCATATGTGCAAGGCACCTCAGCTCTTCTATTCTCATTCAGTATTTTAATCATTTGCTGAGTAACTTCTGCAAAATCAGAAGAAAGAAATGCAAAGCCAATGAGAAACAACACACCAGGAACTATGTAGCTTTATATCATAGTCATAACTGCAATGAATGAAATGAATTCTTCGCCTAAAAATAACAACTTCTTTCTAAAGAATGATGTCCCATTGAGCATTTGCTCCAACTGACTAAAACAAAGGTTTGCAGGATCCAAATCATTCATATTATCATACACAGTAGGGCCTACAGTGAATGGGAAACACGCAAAAAATCCTCATCAGATCTTTCGGACTGTGAAACCTTTAGCCCCACTAATGTGGGCCACTGGTCATAGGTTATCAGATTTCAAGAACATCTGAATGGGGAATATTGGAAATGGGCCATCGCATGATGGAGCCAACCAGATTACAAAAGGTGTGCCCAACTCTGCTCGGTCACCAATACATAATATTTCTTTCTTATCATCATCATCAAAGCCTTGTCCCAACTATGTTGGGGTTGGCTACATGAATTATGTTTCTCCATTCCGATCTATCCTAAGCCAAATCCTCAAATAAGTTGCACTTCTTTAGATCTATTTAACTGCCTCCATCGAAGTCCTCTTCGGCCTACTACCCTTTCCCTTGGTGGGCCATCAACCTACATAGTCAAACTTTTCCTTACCAGCGCCGTTGCCGGCCTGCATTGGACATGCTCAAACCATCTAAAATGGGTTTACCTAATTTTATCCCCTATCGATGCTAACCCTAAATGCTCTTGACAGAATGTCTTTCTATCACCCACAATACAACCTCTTAGCAAAGTCAAGACCAAACAACCAGCCTCATATCGAACCAGGTAGCAATTTTAGTCGAACAAAATAAGGGGCAAATTGATTATTGAACATAAAATAATGGGGGGAGATAGGATTAAACCTTCCAAACGTTGAGGTGTAACATCAAACTGTTGCCACCAGACCATCCCCTTCTCTGATGGCAGCTTCACTTTGAGGAATTTGGCAGCAAGGAACATAGAGCCAGCTGCAATATAATGGGGCTTGTACTGAAGGCATAATGTTGTCCTGAGCCTGTATAAGCAATAAACACAAAAAAATTCATATTCTAAAAGCTTATAGTAAAAAGGAACACGAGCTAAGATACTGGGGAGACATAAGCACAAAATCACATGCAAGAGGCCAAAGATCTCCAATTAGATTTAAGCAGAAAGGCCACTGACAAAGGTAGGTGATATACCAATCATTCACATAGGTCCATGCTGCTTTCCACACATTCTGAGCAATCTTTAATCGCTTAGCAGCTGCCATAAGAGGTTTGTAGGGATGCTGAATATTGAGATCAAACCCAATTGTACACAGTAATAGTGTTTCCCCAATTAAGATGCGTTCTTTCTGCTTCTCATAAACTTCCTGGAGAAAGGAGAGAGAAAGGCTTGCAAATCAGTTCTGGTGTACCATCTACATTGACAAACGTAGCCAGAAAAATGAAATACATGGTCAAGTTTGCAAAACCTTTTGTTTGATTCTACGGGCAGCAACAGGATCCCTTCTATACATTGTCTCATATGCTACTATAATAACGTCCATTAGCAAACGGGGTGTTTCTTCCACCTTACTCGCAAGAAACATGCTCACTGTTGCAATGGTCTGCAAATTACGAACAGTTAAAATGGAAGTACCGAAAAAATAACAATGCAAGAAAACTTGAGACATAATAACAATTAATCCAATGTTTTCTGAAAATACAAAATCTTTTATGCTGCCATTAGATTCATAGCTCTGTTGTAATAAACTTATGTCACTCTGTCAATAAAATGATGCAGCAATGTTATAAATAAAAATTGGCTGATTCAGGTTTTGGTGAAACATTTCGCAATAATGTTTTAGAGACACACACACACCCCGATTCTTTTTTTTTTTTTTCTTACACACATATGAAATGACTGCACCATTGGATCGAGGGTCAATTTTTTAGGTGGTGAAACTTATTGGCCGTTGATGAAGGGGTTGGGATGATCTGGTGGGGCCCATATTTTGTACATGTAGTATAGAAAATGCCCTGTCGTTTTTCATCTCTAACGGCCCTTTTTTTTGTCCAATTACATCAGTGTTAACAGGCATTTTAAATTTAAAAGGTCATTAATTCTTGGAACTTCTTACCGTGTTTTATGGCTTTTGATTTAAAGGTAATTAACTACTGCAACTTCTTAACGAGTTTTATGGCTTTGGCCCCTCAAAACTAAAAAGCATCATTGTTGCAATTCTATCAGTGGAAAATTAAAATCTAGTGAGGCTTCTCAAGAGGCTTGCTTTATGAAAAATCTAAACCAATAAAAACAACTGGATATGTATTTCATGGGTCCTCCCCAAATTTCAATCCAGTAAGAGGTGGGCCCATCATCCTTTTCATCTCATGGCATTTAAAGATTATGCAGCTCTTGCAACCTTGTTCCGATTTTTATGGCTATGAAAAAGTGTTGCTTTCCTTTTTTTTATAGATTTGTAGGTATCCTTACAATTTTTATGGCTATGAAATAGGATTGCTTCCCTTTTTCATAGATTTGTAGGTTTCAGAAAAGATTTGCAGATTTTATTAGGGTCTATAATTTATTTATAGCATTGCTTTATTTTTGAATGGTTTAGATTTCATGAGTCCACTAATTTATGAGTAGGGCCACCTTTACACTTACATCCAACTATTTGAAAAGTAATCAATCATTGATTTAAAGAATGAGGTTCCAAATTTATTGGATATCTTTGAAGAGGCTAAAGAACAAGAGATGTCGAAAAAAGTTTAAAGGAAGAAGTAAATGCCCTTTTGAAAGAAGAGAAAAAGTAGGAAGGTAACTAATCTTTGCTCTAAAGAATGAGAAATAGTCTCCAGCAGACTCCATTGTCATTGGACGCTAGACTAAGGGCAAAAACGCCCCTTTTCAATAAGGGCAGTTTATAAATTTCCCATATATATATATATAAATCTAAATCATGATAACACTGAATTCTTTGAACAACTGATCATTATAAGATTCTAAGATATGAACGACTCTAGAAATTTTTTTTAAAAAAAACTACTAATTTACCAAGATACGACTCAAGGTATATCTTACGGATTTATTCTTCATTTACTAGGATGAGACTCAAGGTGAACCGTCACTAATTTATTCTCTCAACAAGTTCCCAGTAAGCCTCTCCTTTGGTGTAAGACAGGACCAAATGGGCCCTGAGATGCCCATGGCCTTTGACCCAATGGGCCTCAGCATTCTGGTCCATGATCCAAAAGTCCATTTTGGGGCAGTCTCACTTGGGCTGCATCATCAGCTACTTTCTGTCATGCCATAAGCTCCTCGTTTATGATATATCTCAGTTGATCAGATCAAGGTAAAAACCAAGATCACAGAATTCCTGGAACAAAGTTTCTAATGTTTTATTGCTGTATTGAAACTTGCACTAGATTATGTTTATCAGCAGGAAAATGGTAAAAAGAACCCACTACCTAGAAATTCCAAGCAGGATAAGAGATAATCCTCCAAATGCTCAGTTAAGAAAATTATAGATCAAGACCATAAAGGCTCCAAAGAAAAAAAAAAACTTGCCTGTACAATATAAATGCAACGCTATATGAACTGACAGACAGTGCAACACATATTGGAAAAAAAGAGTGCTGAAGAGCAACTAAAAAAGAAAAGATCAAACAACACACTATTAATTAAAACAGTAATTATTGGGATAATTAGTATTGCCAACTATTAATTAAACAATGATTATTGGGACAACTAGTATCGCCAACACTCAATCCATAAGGAAAATGTCGCTAGAGCAATTGTAAGGATGTAAGATATATCATTTATGGCATTTACCTGCCATTCATTCTTTGCATGAGACTGGCGAAGGAAAAATCGATGGCAAAGCATCATTGCCGCCGCTATTGTTTCCTGAGGTCTGCAGGATAAAGATAAAACATCATTCCTTTATTTATTTATTTATAGAAGGAACACGAAACAAAATCTATAAATGGAGAAGGGTTTACATAGCAAATGAAAAGATGTGAAAATGTCCATATAATGAGACAATTGAGACACATATGACAGAGGGAAGTGTATAATGACTAGAGACTATTCAGGTACTCTTAGAACTCTTGAAAAATCATTTTTATAAAAACAGGGAGAGCCAGGATAGGCACAGTAATCAAATTATATAAAAGGAAAAAGATCAAAATTCAAAACATGATCAAAATGCTAAGCATACAATGCAGCCCACGAGCATTTGAACTTGCAAACTAGCAGTGGAGAAGTCCAAACAAAAGTGATAGGCAAGACAGCCTCAACATCAAACATTTGTTAATATCTCACCCAAAAATAGCAAGTCTTGTACAGAAAGCAGCTGCACCAGAATAATACTTTTTTCTATTTGAATAGTGACTTCATTAATGAAAGGACGGCTTAACAGCATAAGAGAAATATACTGAAACAAATACCGAAAAAGGCAAAAAGAAACCAAACAAGAAAAAGAAGACACGCAAACAAGCAAAGGCGAAGAAGAAAAATCCACTGATTCCAAAACTAAACCCTACCTCCCCAAAATATACATCACGTGACGGAAAGTGAAATATTACTATAACAGTAGAGAAAGTTCTAATGACAACCTCAAACAAGGTATACGGAGAAACTTGTGAAAATCTCACATTACTATAAAGCTTTCTTTTTACATAATATATTGAAGAGTCACTAATGAACAAGAACATACACTTTAAGCTTCAAGCCAATATCCTGAAGGAATGCACAGTATAACTTCCGCAGTTGAGTCTCTTTCTTCAAATCTATTCCATCCTTTCTGGATGGGGAATTATCTTCAATTTCTCTTCTACAAAGGTACCAGTTAGATCTAAACTGCTGTGACCCTTCTGACATGTTTTGAGAAACACCACGTGCTACATCTGTTAACATTCCATTCTGAAATAGATGCCCTGGCAGCTTTCCTGTCATGGCCATTTTCTCCTTTCAATTAGAATAAAAATATAAATATTCAACTCCTCTGTAAATTACACTCATTGTTTACAGGCTGCAGCCAGATCGGTACCAACTTCCTGCATAAGCAATATAAAAATCCGATAAGAGGGAGAAACATAGCAGACATTATATCTCCGTGTCATGATGCAACCTCAACAAAAGGGGAGCTTTGAGAATGATACAATGGATGATGGGAAAGCAACAACGTAACAGCTAGCCAATGAGAAATAAACTATCTTCATTTCAATGTTAGGATCTTACAGGAAACAGACATACACAATATATATACATATTGGTGCACCTTATTATGACATGTTTGACACTCCTTATCTTTGATGTGGTTCAATGCACATTAAAAGTACCAGCTAGATTACCTCGGATCTTCACTTCGGGAACCATATTGTTGTTGATTATTGGGTGTTTTAAAGGGATGTTTGTTTATAATCATTTACATTTTTAATATGAAACAATGAGAAACGCTTACATATCTGAACATTTCTTCTCAAATATTATCTATGACCAAGACCAACAACCACATCTCTTCTTTCCTCAATAAATAAATAAATAAATAACATCATATATCACACCAATTAACCTTAAAAATTATCAGAGTTCTTTAACACTATTCAAATTGTCTTCCTAATAAGAAGTGGAATTTTAAACTCATGATACATCCAAACTCATCACTTAGATATGATTATCAACATCCATAAAAACAAGAGTGCTTAACGAAGCTTTCTTAAGCCAAAACTTCTTGTCACAAGATAATAAGGTAACTATACAATTCAGACCTAATGTACCTTTTTCATCACTGTCCCAGCACACATTAGGAAACCAACCTTGAAAACACTTATCCACAAATGTCTAAAGAAGGCAGGACCCCATTCCGCACCCACACAAGATGCAACATGGGGACTTTATTGCCCGGCATGGATTCAAACTCAGGACGTATTGGCTCCGATACCATCTCAAGTTGCTAACCAATATCCAAAAATGCCCAGGCATTAGAGGTGCAGCAAATTAACTACGTAACAAGAGAAAGAGAAGGAAGAAAGAGAACCAGAGGGGGATCGGCAAGGGCATCGTTGTTCTCCTATTTTTTCATCAACATCATGTAAGTAGATTAAACACAATTTTTACACCCATTAATTAATATTGATCTCATGTTTATGCATTGATCCATCATCTAGTTGCATTAATGGTATATTGGTATGTTAATGGTGATTACTAATCTAAAGGTTTTACTTAGATTTATGATGATCCAATCTTTTGATTTATTTGTTACGTTATTCATGATGGTAATGACTCTAGGTTTACTGAAATATGTGTTCTAGCTTCAGATCTGTGATTTTGAATTGATGTTTGAGCAAGTTAGGACTAGTTTTCATGTTTTGCAAATACTGAGTTTTTGGCAGAAAATTCATACTTTTTGACTGACGTTTAAAAATAGTAAATGATTTTTAATAATTCTGAAGAAATTATGTGAGTTGGTAATAAGTTCCATAATTTTCAATTTTTCTAATTCCTTCTGATTTGGGAGATACTGTCGAATATCTGAAATTTGTCAAAACGGTCCAGGACAGAACCTGTACCCTGTATTTGGTGAATTTCTGGGAAAAAAGACGCGAGGGACTGGGTTTCGGTGAAAACGTGAAAGTTGTACGGACTACAGACAAGTTAAATTTCAAATGGCACCGACCTTGCATTTTTCTGGATTTTGTAGAATAAGTTATGAATTTTCTAATAAAACGTGTCAAAACTGTTTTTCAGCAAAAACGGGATTTCAATAAATTTGCACTATATTATTGGGTTTTTAATAAATACTTAGAGACTGTCATTAATTCCAAAAAAATTACTGAACCTTGACTTATCAGTTGGGAACTTTAGATAAAAATTTCAGATTCAGGTGTTTTACAGAAATATTATGAAAAATTCCAACAGCAACTGTGCTAAAGTTTTCAATTTCTGAAGTGCAGAATTTTCTGGTTATCTGCTGTGTTTTCGTATACCAATCCCAAGGAACAAACATGGTCCGGGACCCCTGGTGATTTTTCTGAAATATCACATGGACGTCTACGGACTGTGTTTTAGAGATGAGCCCAATCCAATGTAAAATGAATCTGTGAAGATTCAGACGCAAGCATGTCTCGGTTTTCTAAGATTCTGCATTGTTGTTTATTGATTTAGTGTGTTGAATCATATAGTAAAAGTCATAAGTAAGTCATATTATGTTCGTCCCTCTTAAGATTTAGTGTGATTACACTTTAATATATGATTGATTTTCTCGCCAAGTGTAAATTGAATATGAGATATCTAAATGGGGTGTTGAATAGTATGTACACGAGTGCGGTATGTTTCCAAATCATGTTTGGGTTGCTATTAATTGCTTTGAATCATGCTGAATATGGACAGGAGGCCTATAGTATGGGACATAGTTATCCCAGAAGTATGCAACCGGTGCCATTAACTTAATTACGAGACGAATTGTATAAGGAGGAGGTTTACGTTAAGGGATGCAGACTTTGGAATTATTCAATAAGTTTCTAATTAATTGTTCGCCTGATGATCCGAGTGCTGATGGGTCCAACATGTTGATTGTTCAAATGCAATGAATTGCTATATGAATTGAATGCATGTGATCTATATGGATTTACTTATTATATTGATGCAAGACGCTTGCACAATGTATATGTGATCTATATGGTTTCAATTATTACACTGCAGCCATTCAAGACACTTGCATAATGAATCCGTATTTATATAGAGTCCGTCTATCACTCACCGACTCATCTGTTTTGATATGATGCTCTATATTGGTTGGCTAGACAACCGAGAATCAAGTGGGCTGATGCGGTTTCTAAGCCAACGCACCGGCAACACACCCAGGGAATTGCACTCAGTGGGTTGATGTTGAAATGTTAATGGACCTGGTACCAGCATATATGTATATGCCGTGCTAACACTACCCTTGGAGCAGGTTTATATGGTGAACTGCATTCACAATTTGCCACATGGGCGGGCAATCGCCATGGCCCTAAGGGGTGCAACTTCTGTGAGCGGGCAAATGTTTCAGGAGTGTCGATTGCCATGGCTCATACGCACAGTGGTGATAATACTGGGGCACTGTATAGATATATGGTTTGACATGAATTTTTGGATATATCAGTCAGGTCCTGACACCGTCAGTGGAAACCACCCCCTAGAGGGTGGTTGAAGCTCAATGTGAAAGGATAAACTAGAGGTAACTAGGTTTGGCATGCATCAAAGGAACTTTACAAAATGACAAGGGAGAGGTCTTGTGCACTTTGAGTTTTCAAGCAAAGGTTTTAGGGACAGCTGATCATCAAATGGGACTCAAGAAACACAATAGCATGGGCGGCAAAGAAGTATTCCGGGGCATGAAGAATGGAAAACATTTTCATATAGATCTGAGAGAAGGTTACTTTCATAAGAGGTAAGATGCAGCTTCCACGTCAATTCAGAAATGCAAATGAAGTGGCGGACTCATTGGCAAAAATTGGAACTGGATAGCACTAATATTTCCATATCATTATCTTTATTGCTAATTTTGTGTTTTTAGAAGGCAAAGGGTTGTATGAGCCGTTGCTTGGTCATGCACAACACTCTTGAGCTGGCCAAGCAACTGAATTTATTTTTATCTTTCTCTTGAGCAAGAGGTCAAAACCAAGTTCAAAGGATAAACCCAGCTAGAAAGTCATCACCTAAACTCAACATTCTCTATAAATTTCAGAAAATTACATGCAACTTGACTCTTTTTTTTTTTTTATGTCTCTTCACATAATTGCACTGCATTCTTTAAAGGACCACAAAAACATTATTTGTCCAATTTTTGGATGATCCAATGGCTTATCATCCCAAAAATCCAGTAAGAAAATTAAAAGTCTAAACGAAAAACGAAAAAAAAAATTTACAGACCTACAGTTACAAACATCTACTTAGGAAAAAAAATACTATTTTGCGTATGTGTAGCTTCAATTCTGTGAAACTACAAGAATTAACTGCTCAGTCATAATTTAAAGAAAAGAATAACAAGCAGCAAACTTAGTAAATTAACAAATCATCATGTTCTAACTTCTAACCCTTGAAGAAGAAGATATGCATGCCATCCTTCATCAATGAGTATACAATGATTCAGACATTAATCTGATAGGCCGCAAAAGAGATGAATTTTGCCCTAAAATCCTCCCTAAAGGAAGAATCCATTAAAGCAGGTAAAGATTCCATCTGGGGAATTTTACGGGCATATCCACTTTCAGAAAAAGCCCATAAGATCAACAGTCGAGATCACCAAAAAAAAAAACCCAGAATCTCTAACAACTTGTCAACAAAATCTA
Organism: Litsea cubeba; assembly: GCA_012931725.1. Taxonomy (NCBI): domain Eukaryota; kingdom Viridiplantae; phylum Streptophyta; class Magnoliopsida; order Laurales; family Lauraceae; genus Litsea; species Litsea cubeba. The sequence continues at coordinate 92,975,287 of CM022948.1, read as the reverse complement.
TCAGAGAAACACAACCAAACACACCAAGCTGGAAAAAAAAAACGTATCAAACATAGAGAAAACTAAAGATATATGCAGACGGAAAAGAAAACAAAAATCCAGACGAAATTGAAACAAGTTCTAAAAACACGAATTGCGAAGAAGAGATCAAACGAAAATTTCGGAATTCAACACGATGGTGAAAGATCTCTGAAAATGTCGTCTCAGTCGGCGACTTTTTTTTTCTACAAATCGAGATCGGAATCGGAATTCAAAATTCAGATGCAAAGAGAAGATAAGATAAATACCTGATAAATCTTATGTCGATCGATCGAGCTACAAGGGCTTGAAAGATCGAACCTTTTTCAGAGAAGAAAACCTCGCGCGAAAAACCCTAGTTTCTTTGATTTTCTTCGAAGGGCATACCAACCAAAACCGTTGAGGGATCCTTCTAAGTTCTGACAATTTCTTTAAATGACGGGAATGCCCTTCAAAACGTGATTTATAGAGTAGGTAAATGGTCACGGCCGAAATTGCCACGTTACGGCACAACTTTCTGTTTTCACGGTTGAAATGTTGGTTTCGCACGAAGATTTCATGTGCCGTGGGGTCCACCTCATGCAGGTGCACACTGCAGAGCCATAATTTTCTTTGAGAAGGAATAATGGATACAAAAATTTCCAAATCATGTGTTCAAGTTAATTTTACCCATACAGTAATTATTAGGTTATGCCCAAAAAGTAAAAAAAATTACTAGTCTCCCCACTCAAATGGCATTTAATAATGGCTCTAGAAGACTACAAAAGAATTATAAATGCATGATACTTACCAAAGAACTATAAATGCATGAGTTTAAAGAAGATATGTATTTAGATGGATTTGTTGTGTCAATTAAGAAAGAGATGAAGAAAGTAGAAAGTAAGAATAAAATAGGATGAGTTATCTTTTGGAAAGAAATAAAAGATAAATTTGCACTAATGTGTTTTGAAAGTGGGTTTGTTTTAATTGAAGAAAAAATAAGTTGACGAGAGGCAAAATAGAAAAAAAGTTAAGAAGGGGGCAACTACCATAAAATTAAAATGCTTAAAATGCCTATAATAAATATGTTAGTTAGGTTGTCATGTTTAGGGCGATTTATATCAAACTCCACCAATTTGTCATCACTAATTGATGAATTTTGTTATCTTTATTGTTGAAGATACTTTTTTTTTTAATTTTATAAAAGACTCTTCAAACAAAAATAACAAAGGAATAATAATACAAGTGAACTCAAGTAGCTAATACCATTAGGAAAGGTAGCAGTTTAGAACACCGGACTGACACATACCACGCCTCAAGAATCGAGATCCTTTCATTGGGTATACGCACAGTGACATGGCAAACCGTGGTCGATCCACCCACGATCAACGTAGGATTTTACCTTGCCAAATTCGGACTCTCGCCTCAAACCCGACCAACCCATTGCATGTTTAATTTTTATAATACCAAGCTTGATATGAGAGAGGTGCAGGCTAGGTAGGGTTTGCTATTATCAATTTTTCATTTTTGAAATAAAAAATTATCACAAGTCCTATATAATGTTGAGTGCAAGGCTTAAACCCATGATCTTATTTTCACATAAAATATCTGCTCCAATTCTACTATCAAAGTATGTATATATAAAGTATATATATATATATATAGGGGCCTCCTCCCCTCAGCTCATGTGCACGATAAGCCCGTGCACTCAAGGGCGTGGGGCCCACATAGGGACCCACCTAGGCATGGGGATGGGGGGGATTTGAAGCACACACAGGGGCCCTCCTCTCTACAAAATCAGCCCAATCCTTAATTTCTATCATCTCCATCTGGGCCACAAGATTTTAATGGTGTAATATATATTTATATGTGTGTCATACGATCCAACGGTCCAATTTAATCGAATGGGGCCAAGTTTGGGTGGACATGTGCATGGCCCAGTTTGTCCATTTGAGGCCAACGTGGGCCCCCCTAGGCGCGGACGGATTCCTCCATGCGAAGCCGAGGGGAGATCCCCAGGGGTGGCGGAGCATGCGCACTAAAAACAAACCTAGTGTTTGCAAACTTTGCCAGAATTTGGACAACCCCTATAATATCCCTTGAATATTAGAATATTCAAGGGATATTATAGGGGTTGTCCAAAATTCTGGCCAAAAAGTTTGTCTATGTAGACTTTTTGAGAACCAAATTCAGCTTGGCCAAAATCCAAAAATCTATACTCAAACTGAACTTGGTAAACCCAACACCAAATCTGTGCCTAATAGGAGTGGGTCAAGGTGGATCTCCTCCATTGCCATCCCTATGTAGCGCTCTGGGTGTGACATTCTAAAATCCAAATCTTTTCTGAAGATATAAATATGCTCATGTTTTGGAGATGACCCCAACCAGACAGATTTAGTAGGTGAAAGTATCACACTAACTGTTAACCCTCTTTTGAAAATAACCCCAGCTAGACAAATTTAGTTTGACCTACATCCCCTGATAGACTAATGAGCTTCACCCTCTTGTACCTAATATAGCTGTAATATGACACTCACCTGATCAATATTTACCATTAGATTGATAAACCTAGAAAACTTTCTCCTCCACATTCAGACCATCACAAAGGCAGGACCCACCCCCCAATCCAACTTCTAATATTTTCCTACGTACCCTCTTTCCTGACATGTTTTTTTTTTTTTTTTTATAATAATTCTATAAGCTTTAAAAACCTCACTCCATGGAATTTTATAGTAGGGTCTCATGTGTGGGTCCCATGGAGTATGACAAGTGTTTCTTTGGTAGAAAAAAAATTTGGTTGGTGTTTGCACAAGTGTTGGTTAACAAAAAATTTTGGTACCTTATCTAAGAGGGCTGGACTCAAGAGAGAGCCTGAATACACACAGAAAAGTAGGTCAGTACTCAAATGAAAATGAAGCTTACATTAGCGGGAAGAAAACCCACAAAGTAGAAAGAGAGCTCGCACAATCGTAGAGATGTGAAGTGCTCGCATTCGAACACTGGCAGGTAGGTAATAAGTGACGCTCCTTATCACTCAGATAAAGAGCCGTTATTAAGTTGATAAGTGTCTCACTCGGGAATATTCTTCATTATATTCTCCCTCTTAGCTCCTACTTGTATATTACATCCGCCGTTGTTGCACCGTATTATTCGCAACGCGGGTATTCAGTATTGTAGACTGCCCAACCTGATACGTAACGATGACGGTCTTACTTTGAAGCATGTGAATCTTTCGGAAAGATACTTTCGTGGGAAGGAAATGTTGACTTGGATTGACCTTTTGGCTTAGGTGCTCTGTCCTTTTCGGATAATTTCGGGATCTTCTTTTCCATGACGTGGCAAGATAGGGGCCGTTGATTTCGGAAGCCCAGCTATCGCAATGGTGCTGGTATTTAAGCCATGCGCGCTGTTGTTCTAAAGCTCGTGGAAAGAGAGAAAGCTGTCACCAATTCGATTGCATAGAAGGCATACCCAAATTCTAAATGCCCTACCTACCTATAGGTATAAATTGGGTTGGGTTGGTTTTGGATATGTTTAGAGGAGAAATCATTAATTAAGTCGGAATCATTAATTTTTTATATTTTCAAATCAAATCGAATGGCTTATGTGCTCAAATCGAATTGAGTTATTTTATTATTTATATATATTTTTATAAAAAGATAGGAGTTCAATTGGCGAGAGACGAGTTTTCTTCACGTAATTTTTTATATTTCTTTATATATTTTATAAAAAATATATATTTATATAATTTGTTCGGTTCGATTTTGATTTGAGCGGTTTAACCACACCTTCAAATTGAAAATCGTAACGAACCGAATGATTTGAAGTAAATCCAAACCGTGACCGAACCGATCTACTACAAAATTGTTCTGAACCACCCGGGTTCAGATCTGATTAGCGGTTTCGCAATTTTTATGTGCATCCCTAATAGGATTCCAAAGATTTTGTATATGGATATTGTCCGTATAGCTGCTCTTAAGCCTTACATTCATGCCTTAATATATTAAAGTTTAAATATTTCCTGCAAAATTATTCTTACGATATAATAAAGGTCGTATGATATTACACTCTTATTGTGCGAACTCTACAAAAAAATATTTGCTTTGAGCCTTTGACTGTTTTGGGGAAGACATCAGGTTTAAAGGCAAACATATGCTCAAAATCCTTTTTTTTTATTTGATTTGAAATTTAAGAGGTGATTTTATAATATATATATATATAAGTAAATATAAATTAGTAGAGTAGGCTCGCGTGCAGCCCGAGCCTTAAGAAAAAAATGTTAATATCAAAATGTGAACCTCTTCGGTAAATTTGACAAACTAAAATTATTTAAAATCAATAATAAATTTTACCTTCAGAATTTTTTACTTTGATGTCACAAGAATCATTCAGTAGTCCCATCGTGTTTTTATATATTTTCTAAACTAGAGTTTTTTCATTTAATAAAGTAACATATTTGATTATTTGTTATATTTACTTGATTAACTTTTTTTTTCATAGTACAACATTGTAATAATTACAATGTAGAAGAATAATTGAGGATCAATGAACAAGTTACTAATATGTACGCAAATAATGATACGAAATTCCAAAACACATCATCGATCAGTGAAGAAATTACCAATATCTTTGTGAATAAAGTAGTAAAGAAATCAACATTCACTCACCATCAAAATGGGACAATGATAGGATTCAAGCTTCGATTTGTCATGGATTATAACAATATGGACATCTTCGCTGCAGATCTCATTCTCAAATTTATTTCTACCAGGATAATTGTAGCAGGAAATTTTCTTTGGAGGGGCCGCTATGAATCAAACAAATAAAATTTGGAGGGACCATGTGTCACAACTGCATAGAGTTTTACCCCCTCCCCCCAATTCACGTGAAAATGCATCATCTTTCACAGAGATTTAGAGCTACTCGCCAAACACAAGCAAACATGTCGCTGAGGCATGATTGTCATTGTAATAATAAAAATACTTGTCTTGCTACACTACCCTTGAAGGACTTTAAACCCCATCAGTGAGAGACAGTGAGAGTTTGTCTTTTTCTTTTTTTTTATCAATGAATCAGGTGGGGTTTATTTTGTTGAGATTTATTCATATGACGATTTTCACACACGAAGAATGTTCTTCTATGAGCTGATTGTATTAAGTTCACACGCAGTTTAACTCGTGGAGCCTATTTATATGTAAGTTTATTAATGGGAGGATGGGCAGATGGATAAGTCTCTTTATGGAAAAAGAGATCTAAAAAATCAGCCCCACTAAATTATCTTACCTCTTTATTTAACAACCTTAAAGTTAATGTATATTAACGGTAAATCTTTCTCTATATTCAATCCAATGGTGAGTGACAGTTTAGTGAGTGTAAAATCGGGTTTGTTGTGAGATTATGCAATGGAAAGAGTATCGAAGGGGTTGTATTGATGCAAGGTGGTTGTAGGAGAATTGGAGACTATAACCCATCTAATATACTCATTGATTGTTTGTGTACTTGACATGTGGGTATTCAATTCAGCTCAATTTTGAAGTAGGTGTAGTCCCTTTCATGAATGTTGAATATAACAAGATCATGTTAGGGCACGTTTGTGTACATGTTGTGGAAAATCGGTTCCACAAAAAATTCCCTTTCATGAAAAAAATCTCTCAACCTCCCCCTATAGGAATTTATTTTCCGAGGAATTATAGAAAACTTAGTTCATTTTTTACGTTTTTTTCACAAGGAAAAACAACCACACCCAATATTAATTTACAATAGCTCATATTTAATTTTTGCTATCTTTACTTTTACATGAAAAATCGGTTACACAAATGTGCCCTTAATGTTGCTTGGAAATGGAGTTTCCACGATGCACTAGTTTAATTCTTTGGTCATGATATGAAATGCAGGAAGAAAAATGATGACATTAAAGCCTAAAAGGAATAAAGAGCTAATCTAAATCTTATGGGAGGAATGACACTTTTTTTACTTGGACTACATGCACAGTAAAAATGTTCTAAAAACAAATTAGTTCAATAAAAAAAGTAATTCATTGACCCAACTTCAAGACTTTGGAACTTCAAAAGAAAAGTTCATATAAAATGTTTAGAAAATTTTGTTTCCTTAAATTGTAATTCAATTCAAACTTTAATCAATTCAAAATTTTGTATGTGTGGATAATCTAAAGATAATAAACTTTCCAACACCCTTTTTTTTCTCTTATTCCATTTTTCGAGGGCTTGGATCCCAATTTCACCCAATCCAATCTTTTCACACACATTGGTTTCTCTTGAGAAACTCTACAAATTATAGAGCTTATTTACTGTTGAATTTATCACAAAAAAAATTCCATGTTGTATAGCCATTAAATCTTGAAGACTTAAAAACTAATGACTAGGAACATTTGATTGACCTAATATCTCAAATTCCTGGAATCTATGTCCAAATCTTTCCATCCAAGTACTTCCCTTGATTGTCATATACCCAAGTGGGTCTCAGTGTAATTTCGGTACCAAGGCACAATTTGGCAGGGACTAAGCCTGGTTTTCACTTGGGCTCCTTAATCAACCTGATAAATTGGGATTTCATGTGGGCTTAGGCTCGGCCCAGCCCAAGTTGTAGAAAGAAGACGTCTAAATAGCACGTGAGGTTGAAAAACGATCAACCTTGATGCAGCCAGCTTCTTTGATCACCTGAATCAGAAGCTTTTGATGCTGTGATTAGAGTCGCATGATCTTCCAGCTATCCCTGAAATATAAAATAAAGCAGAAGAGATAATAATGTATGGTATATATAAAGAAGTGAGACATGTTTGAACAGAGCAAAATTGCAAAACCCTCATTGTATAGAGCTGTTTCAATGAAATCCTTTTATAAGTAGATTATTTGGCATTTAGTTCAAAAGGAAAAACAAGATCACGATATAATAAAAGTTGTATGAGCCAAATTGTCATAAAATAAAAGTAGTAAGGCGGACTTATAATATAATAAAAATACTGCAGGACTTAGCTAAAAGTAATGCATGCAAAGTTTTTATATAAGAGTAAATAATAACAGTTAATGGGCAAATTCGTAACCTTAGACATTTATGTATTTTTTTAATAAAAATTGTTTTTATTTTTGTTAAAAAGAGGAAAAAGTTGTTGAAATTGGTTCAGTTAATCGTTAACATAAACTTTTCTGATCAATATGTTGGAATGTGTTTAGAGTTTAGACATAATAAAGGGTGCATTTATAGGACAAGAGGTTTTTGAATAGGGAGGAAAATGGTAAGATTCTTTGTGGAGACCACTATTACATTATTTGACGTGACATTATGTTTTGGAAATTTTTTCTCAAAATAACTTTTGAAAATTTTACAACTTTAGCTTCATTTGCATTTGCAAAGCCTCCACCTAAGAGGAGGGGTTCAGGAATTCCACTTCAAGAGACAACTTTTGGAGAATTTACAAATTCTCTACATATGAACTCCCCGAATTATCCAAAAGAAGTAGGCCCTTAAAGCTGAGAAAAGTAATCGATGGCCCAAACATTTTATAATTCTGTCATCTAAAATGTCTCAAATAACTTTTGAATTTTTCTTTTTAAATTCCAGCCTTCTTTGCATTTGCAAAGCCTCCACCCAAGATGAGGATTTTGTAACTCCACTCCAAGGGACAACTTTTCTAGAATTTACAAACTTTCCACGTATGAACTGCCTCAATTATACTAAAGAAATAACTCTTAAAGTTGAGAAAAACAATGGAAGGCTCAAACATTTCATAACGACCATAACTTTGGCAATTTACTATTAAAGTAAAAATAATGTAAACAATCAAATCAAGAGTGAATAAAATATAAGGGAGTTATGATGATATTTTATATTCAGTGGATTGGTAGGGAGCCCTTTTGACTTTCTGCATAAAAAGTGAGTATTGTTTTGGTCCGCCATTATTTTTCTTCAGTTGAAGAGTTTTTTCCATTAAAAATCTCTAACCTTTTTTTTTATGAAAAAATAAAAAAAATACAGATTTCCTCAATGAAGAGGATTTGCATCTCTAGTATCTGGAAATTCAAATGCCCAAGAATTCTTTCTCCTGGATAAACAAAATGCACAGCAAACAAATCTAGAAATTAGATCCCCAAACAGCACCCTAGTTTTTGTTGTTTTGAAATCTAAAAAAGTAGCAAGTGGAGTGGCACTGGCGCCCTAAGTCTTTCCCTCCCCCAGAGAGAGCGAGAGCGAGAGGGCTCTCCTCTCCTCTCTCGCTTTCTACTGAAATGGCGAGACCCCCTTCTCTAATCTCACTTCGCCTACTCTCCTCTCTCTCGCTCCTTCCTACATCTCATTCGTCTTCTTCTCTCTTATCTTTCGCTCATCCAATTGCTTTCAACAGCTCCTTCTCTTTTCTTCGAAATCCTTTCATTTCATCAGGTATGTGAGTTCCTTTTTCTCTATTTCTCATCCCTCTCTCTCTCGATCAACCATTTTTGATACCCCCTTTTCTTTCTCTATCAGAGCTGCGGTATTTTGGCGGTCTCTCTCCCACTGAGCGCAACAAGGGCACCAAATGGTCTGGGAGGGCACCCAATCAGGTATTTTCACTTAAAAGTTTCTTCTTTTTATGTGATTTTTCATTAGCATGGGTTGGAGTGAGATGTATGGGTGATTCAACTGTCTGGTATCACTGTTCATCTGGTGGGATGTCTTCAGACCCATCTATATTCAACGAAATCCTGTCCATTTGGAAACACAAAAGGTATAGAAGACACAATTTCGTACTTATAATGAAACCCCTTTTCAAATTTGAGCTGCGTCAATCCAATCTATATTGTTTCGCAGCAGCTTGTTTTGAGTTTTAGCTGAAGACAATTCAATAGTTCTACTGAAACCCCTTTTTGAATTTCAGCTGAGACAATCCAATGTTGTTTACAAAAGCTCATTTTTAGTTTGTGCTGATACAATTCAATAGCTGAGAGAATCCAATACTTTAAACAAAAGCGCATTTTTAGTTTCAGCTGAGAAAAGATACGATATTTCACTAAAATCACTTTTCGATATTCAGTTGAGAGACAATCCGATATTTTTATTTTACAAAGGTCCATTTTGTGTTTCATGCTTTCAGGTGAGATAATTCAATTGTTTTACTGACAAGCCTTTTGTACTTTGAATATGACAAACAGTAGTTCTTACTAAAGCCCTCTTTGAGTTTCATCTGAGACAATTCGATAGTTTTAACAGTTCAGTAATTTTACAAATGTCCATTTTGGGATGCAGCTGTGACAACTTTAATAGTTTTTGCTAAAAACCCTTTCTAATTTGAGGCCTTTCAATAATTTTTGCATAAACCCGTTTTGAATTTCAGCTGAGACAATTCAACCTCTCTCCAGAGATTGTAGAAGCAACTTTGTCTCACTGCCCTTCAGATACAATTGCATTGAGCTTTTTCTTGTGGTGTGGTCGCCAACCGGATTACTTCCATTGTTCAACATCTTTTCTCCAAATGATTCCCGTTGTTGGTCGGCTTACAAATAAGTTTGAATCTGTAAGGGGAGTTGTTAGGGAATTAGAGAGTGTTGGGTGTTGCATAAAGGCACAAACTTTCTTGCTTTTGTTAAGAATTTATTGGCATGGAGGTATGTATAGGTTGGCATTGGAGGCCTTTGATGAGATGGTTAGTGCAGGTTATGTTCCAAACACATTTGCCCGAAACATAGTTATTGATGTTTTGTTTAAGATTCACTGTGTGGATTTGGCATTGGAAGTTTTGAGAAAGACACAGCTCCCAAATTTCCTGACTTTTAATACTGCAATTTGCAATCTTTGCAAGTTGAATGATTGGCTACGAGTTCGGGATGTTTTGAAGGTCATGGTAGGATATGGATTCTTTCCTAATGGTGGGACTTTTTTGGTGGTCATGAATTGTTTCTGCAAATCTGGGAGGCTGATGGAATCATTACAATTGTTGGGTCTAATGATTACTTTGGGATATCAACCCTCCGTTACTATTTGGGGTATACTGATTGATGGGTTTTGCAGGGCTGGCAGAGTTACTTTTGCAAGTCAGTTACTGAGAAAGATGATTAACAGTGGTTGTCGTCCTAATGTTGTAATATATACTTCTTTGCTTAAGGGTTACTTTGAAATCCAAAGGTTTAATCATGCGTTTGAAATAATGAATGACATGGAATCTGAAGGGTGTATTCCTGACTTGGTTCTTTACAATGTATTAATTGACTGTCTTTGTAAGGTTGGGAGGTATGATGATGCAATTGAGGTCTTTCTTAGTTTGCCCAGAAAAAATCTAAAACCTGATTCGTATACCTTTTGTTCTCTACTGGCCATTGTACATTCATCTGAAAAATTTGCTTTGTTGCCTGAATTAGTTAGAGGAATGGGTGTATCGGCTGACCTTGTGGTTTGTAATTCACTTCTAAATGTTTTTTGCAAGGCTGGTCTCCCTTTGCAAGCGGTGGATTTCTACAATGATATGGTTGATAGAGGTTTCACACCAGATAACTACAGCTATGCTGGATTATTAAATGGACTCTGCAGAGCAGGAAGGATTGATGATGCAGTCAATGTTTACCATGGTATTATTATAAATAGTTCTGATTTAGATCCACATGTCCACACTATTGTATTTGATGGGCTGATAAAAGCAGGTGAAACTCACAGAGCCATCAGATTATTTAGGAAAGCTATTGCTGAAAACCATTCCCTAGATGTTGTTTCGTATACTGTTGCTATCTGTGGACTTTTCAGGGGTGACAGACTTGGAGAAGCTTGTAGTCTGTTTAGCCAGATGAAGGAAGCTGGCTTCTTTCCGAATATTTTCACATATAATATAATGCTATGCGGTCTCTGCAAGTTGAGAGATGTTGGTATGGTCAGTAAATTGCTGAAAGACATGGTTGATGCGGGCATCAAACTGGACTGCATCTCATTTAATACACTGGTTGGTCTTTTGTACAAGTTAAGCCGTTTTTCGTCCGCTTTTAAGCTATTTATCGAAATGTTCAACTTGGGGTTGAAGCCTAACAAAGCAACTCATGCACTACTGGCTAAAGGTCTCTACCATGCTGGAAAGGTGGATGAAGCTAGTCTGTATTTGAAAGATTATTTGGAGGATATTATTTTTGTGGACAATACAGTTTCTGACTTTCCTAGTATGCAACTTGCTGAAATTTTGAAGGACTCTGTGGACTTAGTGGCAAAAATTGAAAAATGCCATGGAGTTTGAATTGACTCTGGGGAATTGATGATATGCTCATAAGTTCTGGAAGGGACTACTGTGGCAGTTAGACTTGCCATGCAGTCTGGAAATGCTGTCGATTCGAAGGAAATTGAAGAAACAAAATTTTGACCCAGCTAAAGGTATTGCCAAACTTCATTTAATATTTTGTAATGCACTGTATGGCCTGATGTTTGCAGTTTATGGATATTTGTTGAGATAGATTCTTTTTTTTTATTTGTATAAATATGTTCGGGAGTTATCATGAGATTTTTTATTCTAATGATAAGAGCTAGAATGAGATGTTAAGTGGTAGTTTTAGTTTTGAGCTCCAAGGGATTGCAGTAATACTTCCTTAAATGTGCTTGTCATTACATAAGGACAGGTCATGTTAACTATCAACTGATGATGAATGGAGAATATGGGCCCACTGCGGGCAACCAAGTTCTAGATTCCATCACCAGTTGACTAGAGCTAGCTTATTTTAAACATTTTTTCCCACCAATTAGCTTATTTTAAACTTGCATGCATACTTAAATCATTCCTTTCAACCACTTGTTTTAGCAAAATTTTGGCTGCCTGCAGCATTGTCACACAAAAACTTAACCCTAGGATGTCTTGAAGTGATCAGAATTCAGAACTAAATTGATGAACTGGAGCTGAAACTTCAACAGTTCAACTTTTCCATTTTAGTGAATGCAGCTACTGCAACTCAGCAAATATTGATAAGTTGAACTTCTCAGGGCCTGTTTGTTTACATAGAATATATAAGAATTGAATACTCAGGAATTCATGCATAAGTGGTTAAAAAAGAAGAGCAAACATGAGGATTAAGGATCATCAAATAACCTCCCATTATGGAAATTGGATCAGGGGAAGATAGGAAATGAATACCCAGCCATCACCCTAGTAATTCAAACCACCAAAGAATTATTAAAGAGGTGAGGGGTGAAGGATATAAGGTAGCGATGTGTGTGTGTCTATTCATTGTAGACATATAGAAACATAGATATGCAAGGGGATATGAAGCAAGGATTCCATAAAAAATTGCTGTATTGGTAGTGTAGCTGCACTGGGGTGCCCGGCTGCATCTTCAATTTAGTTAAAAATAATATGTTATTTAATTTTACTTAACTTATTTCATTAGCTCGAGTGATTTGTCTTATTTCATTTGGTTTTTAACTAGGTTTTGAATGGAATCTGCCCTAAAAACCTACAGTTCAGAAAAAGGGAAAGGAAAGATTATCTTTTGGGCAAAAATGGGGAAGGACAGATAAAGGGGAAGGGGAGGGAATTGGTCATCTCATGGCCACAGGTACAACCCAAGGCAAGATTGAATTGTAAGCAATTTTATTGCTTGGGATTTCTCTTCATAACAAGGTAAGATGAGCATATATGATCCTGGAGTTTTTTTTTTTTTCTACTCTACTTTCTTGTTGCATGTTTGCAATTATGAGGAAATATATTGCTTGAAATTCTCATTAGGACAAGGTAAATTGAGGTGTAGGCGCCAAGGGGTCCATGGAGTTTTTTTAATTGTTAATTTTCATTAATACCTTTTTATGTTCTTAGAATTATGATTCCCATGGAGACTTATATCGGATTTGTCCTCTCTTTAATTGTTCCTTTCTATTATAATTGACTTCACTGCCTCACACATACCCAGCGAGATGCTCGAGGAATCTCCTCCCATACAGGTGGTTAGTGGTTTGACTTTGACCGGCCCCATTAAACAGATGGTTTTCCAGTGGCGAGTGGCCAACCAGAAAAAAAAGGAATTCTCTAATATTTCAAAAACTGTGTTTAAATTAGTGTTCCTAAACAAAAAGCCTTTTCTATGTTGAACCAGCGACTGTCTCTTAACATACAATTGTGGAGTGAAAATATGTTTGATGAGACTTTTCATTGAAATTGTTCCCGAATTCCAATGACTGAAATTCTTCGTGAGGTAGTGAAATCGAAATTCTTCATGAGGTAGTGAAATCCTACTCTTTTCCATGACCACCACAAAATCACTCATATAGTCTTTGGCTCTTTGGCCTTTGCTCAAAGATCACAGCTCATTACTGTTTTTGTTTGCTATTATTTTTTAGTGCGTGCATTTACTCATGGTTTAAAATATGGCCATGGTTGCCTTTGTGATGTGCCTATAAAAGTGATACATCTTGGCGATACGTAGCAGTTTGTCGGCCATTGCAGCTTGTTGCGACGTGAATTTTGTCCAAAGAAATCTAGTAAAATACCCAAAAAAATCCGAAATATTGCAAAACACTAGAAAACAATTTTTTTTTACTATTAAACATTATAAACAAGAATATCTCCCCCCTTAACTCATAACATGTTGCTGTTTAATCGTTAATTGTTAAATATGTTTAGTTTTAGTGCTTTATCTCTTGGTTCATTCTTATAATTATAATTCCATGATCCAAAAGAGTAAAATCTGAACCACTCAAAATGACTATCATGTCTTATGTTTTCATTATGAAAAATCTCACCTCTTATGTTATCATTATGAAAATCTGCATTCGAAAGTAGTAAGGTGGAAGCAACATGAATACAACTTGAGGATGAGTTCTTTCCACGTGGAGGGCATCGCTAGTTACAAACAACTTTATGGAGCGTTAGGATTGAAAAAAGTCGAACCAATAGGCTTGATATGCATCCTAACTTCCGATGGACATAAGTTTTTTTTAGTCGAAACCACTATTTATGGTGAGTTTTGCTTCCATATTTCTAGTCAGACTTCATTTGTTTTTTGAGTCGCTAATTTTACTCGTGTGCTTTTATGTGGTTTGGAGTCTGCAGAGACATCTACTATTTTAATAAACTTACTATTTCTACTAAGTCAAAGTTGAGGAAGCTTAAGCTGTCTTCGTATGCAGCGGTGCAATAGTCGTGTGTCTAAATGAAAGAGAAATAATGCCATCTCTCAGGTTTTATAAAAGAAATATCACAAATTTGTAACAAAAGATAAAAGAATTCTATTGGAACTTGTTTATAATATGCTACATAATAACGAAGATAAAGGACTTTGAATTGACTTATTTATTTATTTATTTTTTTGAGCAGTAACTGAAATTGACTTAACTTTGACTTACTAAAAATAGTAAATGGTGCTTATCTGGACTCTAAAACTACATCAAAATATACGTAGTTTTCCTAATGACTCAAATAGCATATGAACTAAAATTTGACCAAAATATGAAATCCAAAACTTACTAAAAATAGTAAGTTTGACTAAAAACTTAAAATTTACGGTTTTACCCCTAAAATGATGGAATCATGTTATGCCAAATGGTGGTTCATTTGCCATGTCGAAGTACTCTTTGAAAACTTTACAATGACTTCATAATAGAGAATTTGATGGTCAAATTAAAAGTTATGCATGTTGGAAGTTAGGGTGAGCATTGGGCGTGCCGATTTGATTTCTTTTGATCCTGACAGTCCATAAAGTTGTCCATGATTTGTTATACTTTATATAGCTACTTGGGAAAGCAGGAAACATGTTGCTTTGAGGGCAAAAGTTTATACAAAACAATTGCTCATGGTGCTTGTGAGATATTGTAGATCAAGATTCTTGTGAGTGTGTTAGAAATCCCAATCATATTTTCTTGTGACGGTTATTATGGATCAAGGCTGTTTTGACTGACATAGGCATCCTAGTCAGACTTCCTATGAGATCTTGTGTTAATTGGGCTACCTTACATATTGCAAAAAATCTAATTGCACATGAACGGACAAAAAGAAGTTTGTCACTTCATTAGGGAGAAGGTGGGATCTAAACGTTGGTTATTTAATTCGCTCTATGTGCCACCAAATCACATAGTGTGCGAATCGAGCAATTTGTAATTCAGTTGGTTGGATTTGGAGTTTTGAAGAGGCTGCAGTATGCAGCAGTCCCTTATTATATGAGAAAGGGAAGAAAGAGTAGCAGTTCATTCATATATAGAAAAGGAAAGTAAGAGTCCAGCTTTTAAGATGCAACAGTTTGCATATTTGTAAAAGGAAAGAGAGAGTCCAACTTTTAAGATGTTACAGTTTGCACATCAATACTGTCCCTATTGAAAATTTTCTTTTTTCAAATTTTCCCTCCATTCTCTTTGTACTGATAACATCTTTGATATGCTTTCATTCAGAGAAATCAAAGAAGTGAAATGAAAGATGGATGGATTTGGGTGCAATGGGTTGTATGTCCCTTGCTGGGTTTGACTTCCTTATATCACTTCTCAATCAAATCTTTGCAGCTAATTACATCCTTTAAAAGTGTTAATCAAAATCCTATGTCAAGGTATTCTATTCCTAATCAAATCCCTAATAACATACAGCAGTATCTTTGAGCATATGGTACTCTTGGAGGCTACACGTTTGGAAGATGCCCCATATTTTGTGTGATGCTCTTAGAGTGCACATATTTTGGTGTGCCATCACTTTGACAATACCCCTAAAATTGGTGTGGATGATTAAGAAGCATCAATTTGCTAGTTAGAAAGCAAAGTCAACCACGGGCCATTACTTTAATAGGGAAAATGTTTGCAAGCTGAAGACCGGAGCCACATGTGGAAGGGTTACCATGCTTGTCTCCACTTGCTCTCTCATGAAGTGGCAAGCTACGTCGATATGGTTGGTCTGCTCATGGAACACTAGGTTATTTGGAATCTGAAATGCATTTGTATTGTCCACAAGAAGTAGGGTGGGAGATAAGAGGGAAATGCCCAACTCCTGTAACGAGCCACAAAGCCAAAGAATTTCTAAGAAGGTACAATGCATGGCACAATACTCTGATTCGGTGGAAGATTTAGAAACTTGATCTTGTTTTTCGCATTTCGGCGAAACTCAAGCAAAACCAAGAAACATACTCCACGCAGTAGTTGACTGTCTAGTGTCCGGACATGTAGCCCAATCAATGTCTGAATATGCATTTAAATGAATAGTAGATAGAGATGGAAAAAGGAGTCCTTGTTCTATGATACCTTGAAGATATCGAATGATGCGCTGAACAACAACCATGAATAAAAGTCAAGGAGCAAACATAAACTGACCGACAAATTTGACAGCATGAGAAAACAAGCTATTAATAGGTATGATTTAACCATATGACTCTTCCAACACACTCTTCTTTATTCTGCCATTCATCTTTCTTTACTTCTCCATTTTTGTGATTCATACAAATTAAAAAGTGAATCGGAGTTGCAGCTTATGTAGTGAAATCATATATATGATGGAACACTGTTATATGTGCAGTCCTAGAAATTGTAGTACAATGCTATATTATCATTAGTGGTTGTTTCCCCTTTGCAACTGGAGATTTCTCCATTTCAGAGCACACACTGTGATGTACTTAAAGCCTTGCCGATTAAAAAAAAAAATTAGTTGATGCCTTCAAACCAAATTATTACTCTTTAACTCATTGGGGCATCATCTACCCAATGTGGGGCCTTTCAATTTAATGGTCCTGGTCTCTGAACAATGGTTCTCATTAGTACAGATTCAATTCCTTAAGATCGTCAAAGATGGTCCCTTTCTACAGTTATTAAGGACAGAGGATCATTATGACTGTTAGAAAAAAAAAAAAAGTCAGGCTGTCAGAGGCAGAAAATACAAAAAAGGGCAGAAGGCAGAAAGTGGTCTCGCTATAGCGAGACTCCGTTGTGAGCCCAGTCCGATCTGGACTTTAAGTGTGTGTTTGAGATGGACTCTTTATTCTAAGTGGTTTATTATTAGGAGTCTTAAGCACGAATTAGGGGCTATAAATTGGGTATTTCTCACAACTCAAAAAGACACAGATCATCTCTCAAGTTCTGAATTAGTGATCAAATTGAGAGAAATATTCTCTAGAGATTTATTGAAGAGTTGTGCTGTCAAGTACTCTAGAGAGCCAGGTTCTTCTGCATCCCTTGTAGAAGATCATCTTCTTGCGTAGAAGATTTGAGGAGTCAAGCGCTGGATTGAGTCTATTGCAATCAACGGTGTGAAACTTCAGTCTTTAGATAAGGGATTTCTGGGGAGGAAATCTGAGTTTCTTGTAATTGCAAGATTCATAGTGTTTGATTTGATCCAGTTCGGATCGGTGGTTTTTTACTCGGTTAGGGTTTTCCACCTTAAATTTGGTGTCCTTGTGGTGTGTGCTTGTGATTTTATTTCCGCTTCGTAGATTATTGTTTTTTGCACACTAGTGGGCTGATATTTTGAGTGGACCAATCTAGAGATCTCGTACCCTAAACCTTCAATGACAGATGATGATGATGATGATGATGATTAATGATGATGAATAATTTGGTTTTTTGGTTAGTACTCAGGCGCAACATGGAGCTTAGTTGCTTGGTTGAGATTTGGTGATGAGGTCGAGTGTTGCTGAATGGAATCTGTTGATATTTTCACTTACTAGCACTTGAAGCTCATGTGCATGTTCTTTGCTTTGTCAAGGTAGAATTATTCTCCATACGCAGAATGGATGGGTGGTCTCTCCAGTGCTGTCAACTTCAAGTTAGATTAGAAGTTGCTTCTATTGAGGTAAGTGTAGTTATCCACATTTTTGTCTGGATGGATGCATGTGAGTTAAACATAAACAATGGTAATACGTAACTTTTATTAGGGCCCACTTACGAGCAATTAAAACTCATTTATCAACAGGTTCTTTGATGCTTTATTTAAGTTGCAATATAATTTTGTTGCCCACTTCAATAGATATAGATTATTTGCTCTAAAACTGACATTTGCAGATAAGTCTTTTTTGGGAAAATTTAGTGACTATTATATATATTGCAGGCATTTAACACTGTTAATTTGTTTCATTATCAAGAACTTTGCCATGCCCGCAAAGCTACTCAACATCTACAGTGGGGATTGAGAAGAAAATACTGGAAAAAGTTGACATTCTTCACTTGATGGAAATTATCATCAGGTCAGATTTAGTTGGTTATACTTAATTAATGGATTCATTGACAACAGCCCCATGGCAGTGGAAGGCGCTCCCTATTGCGACCTTGAGGGTGCGGGTTCAAGTCATGTCACCAATTTAAAAAAAAAAGTTAAATAAAACAAAAATAATGGATTTTCATCATTTGTTCTTCTGGGTCATGATATTGATATTTCAAACATTATATTCTGTAGCCCTCTGTAACCAGTATCAATGAACTATTGACTCTTTTTTTTCAGTCTTGGGAAGATTGAAATTAAACTATTCCATTGACATGGTTGATCAAGACTGAGCTCAGACGGATGTGGAAGTGTTATCTCGTGAAAATATTCTGTGAGTCTGATCCTGTCAACCTTTGAGTTTAGGGAGCTACATGGTCCTTTTTGCTTAGCCTTTTCTTGTAGTTTCCTTGAAAGAGCCTCTTGTATTTGTTGTGTTCTATACTTTGTGTAGTCAAAAGCCATAAGGTCCCCTGCAGTTTTACAGATCTTCATTAGCAGTTCTCAAGCCGGTGGCTGCATTTTGATATATGATCATCTGATATTGTTTCAAGTCTTGTTCTTCATTTATATGCAGTTGGTTCTCGGAGCCATGAAAAGTTTCTGTGGCCATTAATAATTTGTATGCGATATCTTTGTTTCTTCATTTATATTTAACATCTTAATTTGTATGAGATGCTCGGTTCAATCCGAAAAGAGTGTCTTCAGTTTGTCGTGGTCCTGTATTTTCAACATCAGTTGTATTATCTTTCATGTTTTGTTAATTTTGAGTATTAATTTTTTTAATTAGTCAGCTAGTGCACCTAGTTTGGACAGGGCTGTATTTTTGTGTTCTTCAATATCTTCCCTTGATTTTTATTGACATAGTTTGATCGGAGATCCATTTAATAAGTATAATGGAACCCATTGTGTTACTGGCCATCTGGAAATTAATCAAAACAAGAGCTCACACTCTCTCTCTACCGATCCTCCTCTTAATGCCCTTACATCCTATTACTGACCAAGGAATTTGTTTGTGGTTGATGGCTAATTTTCAAATGTCTATTGCATTTGCTTCAAAACATAAGAAAGATTTGTGGTGCCTTTTTTGGACTAGAAGAGGAGACGGTAGCCATTTTAAGTATAGTACATATGTAGCTGCAAATTGGAAGGCACATGCGATGGAGTGCATAGCCTCATAGATCTTTATTGTTGTTGATGCTGTCAAATATTTGATATAATGGAGGAGTCAATAAGCATTCCAGGTGCGCAGTGCTTTCGTATATGTTGAAAATGAAATTACTGGCCTAGTGGCGTTGTGATCTGCATTAATTCTTCAAATGAAGTGAAACACAAGAGGTTCATTTGTTAAGACTATAGTATGCATCCTCTACATTTATGGTCTAATTTTACTCGCAATGTTTGTGTGGGGGCCGTTCTTCTACAGCTTTGTGCCCGCCAGCGAGCCTGTATTTGTACTCGGTTCTTCTCACTTATGGTCGACGCTGCTATTGGGATGAGTGGAGGCTTAGAATTTCAATCAGTTACTTGCAAAATCCATATTGAATGGCTAAAAGAATTTCAAGACATGGGCCCTACTGTGGAGTTAGTTACATTGTGGGATCTGGAGAGAGAGTTTTGCATGATGATGTCTTCCGTTCATTATTTATGCATTTCATCTCCATTCTAAGATTTGGGCTTGTGCAGAGATTTCAAGCAAAATTGTTAAAACACTATTAAAACTCCACTGCTTTTTAACATCAATTTTCCAAACGCCGCCGATATCAGAAAATCTCTTGCATTCTCTGCTAGTGAACACTTGCCTCAGAAAGCTATGTAATGCTTATTTTTCTTTAATGTAAACTAGATACGTACGTACGTCGGATTAAAAATAGTAAAGCATGTGATTTCTTGGCCTCTGATCAATGTACTTCCTTTGACGTTCATCACATCCTCCTGATTATGCACCAGGCTTAATTTAAAATTTGTTTGACCTTTCTTACCATGGCGTTGAATCTTTTTTAAAAGTCAAATGGAAAAAAAGGATATCAAATTTTATTAAGACAGTTAAATCAGAACTTAAAACAACTTTTTTCCTCTTTTCTGATCCGATCCTGTTAGTGATGGGGGGTCATCTAGATTAAAACAATATTTTTCCTTTCTGATCCTCGTTAGATGACCCCCATGGCCATGTGATTGACTGCAGATGATGATACATAGTGGATAGTCCCGGTTCTGTTCTTCAAATTCTTTCTTATGCTAGATATGCGTGCGGTATCATAAAATGACACACATTAATATATATAGATATCGTATCTGCTCCAAGACTAGTACTAGCCGTCTACTACTACTATTACTACTCATAACCACATGCAGGGTGTACACATGCCCCTGATAGCTTATATTTCTGTTCTAGCAAGGAACATAACTCACAGATTACGTGATATATCTAAGATGGCATGATAATTAAACCACGTCCGAGTGAGTGCTTGCTTAGTGGCTGTGGTGGTGGCCAGGCAACTTCTCCTTGATCTTCTCAATAATTCCTTTCTTCTCATGCTCATGGTGCTCGTGTCCTCCTCCTGACAGTGGATTGTGATTTGATTTGTGACTACCGGACAACTTTTTCTTTATTATCTCTTTCAGCCCTTTCTTCTTTCTCCTCCCACCTAGACCATCATCTTCCGACTACACATAAAAAAAAATCATGAATTATAACAAAGGGTTGTAGTGGACATGTCAAATTAACACAAGCCGCGTTATGCGTTATGAAGGCAAGTAGCAAAGATAGACCTGAAAAGGTACGTACAAACCTATATATCAGGGTGAAAAATTTCACACAAGGGGATGATATATATGATGAAACATAATTCATTCATGTAGCTAATCAAGGTTTGATGCAATATATATGACGTTTTACAGAGTACTTTGTATTTCTTTTATTTTGCTGGACTCTTTTGAGGAAAAAGTAGGTACCCATCTTATTTATGAGAGATGTATGGCATGATTGCTATGATTGCCTCATCATGATCATGCTTGTATATGTATATATAGGAGAGATCGATCGAGATATCCAGGCACTTACAGAGCTGCTAGAGTTGGAGCTCCCAGACCGATGAAGAATGGCCGAAAGCCCATGATGCCCGGAACCCGTGCTGTGACCCGTCGGATTCATTCCTCCTCGAGTGATAGTGCCCGGAGCCCCTCCATAAGCACCCAAACTGTGGCCCGTAGCAGTCATTCGCATTCCAATCGGGTTCCCATATTCGTCCATTCTCTTCTCTTGGATTGAATCAAAAAGACGTCTCAGCTAATAAAACTGAAACACAACGAAACGAAGAGAATGAAGGGAAGAGTGGTGGTATGGTGTGGTTATATTTTATATATAGGTGAAGACTTGGTCAAAAGTCAAAATAAATTGTAATTTTCTGTTCATGCAGTTTCCACACGTGTCGACATGCAGGATTGGGTGTGTGAATACAGCGTGGCACGTGCCAAAAGCTGATTTTCTGTGGCTAGGGATAGAGAGCTTTTAGTTTTGGATTTCTATTCTGAGAATGATGATGCACTTTTGTAGCCAATACGTGTGTTCGTGGGCTGGGTCAGGTCGGGCTGAGGTATATCCGGGCTCGATCCTACTTTAGAAATACTGGCCTATATCTGAAGTATGTTGGGCATGGCCAGTAAGTGTCAGGCCTGAGCCTGCCAATTTAGTCAATCGATCGAGCAGGTCCAAGCCAGCCCAAATCAGGCTGGGCCAGCCTCGTTAGCAAGTCTATCTATGAGGCCTAGTATTTAACATAATATGAGCATGAGTGCTTATCCTTTTTGAGGATTTGACCTCTAATTAATGCATGAGATTGCGTTAATCCCTTGTCTAGTTGATTGGGATCTATCTCAAACAGATCAAACTTGCCAAATGGGCCCCTAATAATAATTAAAAAAAAGGACACTGATTAAGATCTTGAGTAAATTGTTAAGGGAAAACATATCATGCAAGATCTTGGTGTATCTGGTCCAACTCATCCACAAACAGGTATGTACGTATGTTGTATAATACATAATATGTACTCTGTGCCATGTGATGTGCGTTTTTTGAAATCCATATCGCTTGTTTTGAAAGCAGACCAAACCCAAAAATGTGTACCATATCTAAAGTGATTCAACCTGACTCGGATAGGGAATTTACACTTTGGGTCGGGTTGAATCAGTTTAGATACGTGTAAATCAGTTGGGAATTAGTTGGGCCATGGATGGAATGTTCATAGGTAAATATGAACTGGATCTAGATCAGATATGGATCCAAAATGTAAAGAACTTTCTGTTTCATCTAATAAGTTCCATATTCGGAACTAATGTGATCCATATAATGATAGCCATGATAGGTTCACAACTTTGTAAACTAGAGATGCTGTGCAATTTAGATAGCTATGATTGAGGTTAACACTCCTGCGATGATTCAGTATAGGGCTCGCTCAATCTCTATATATAGAGACTTTTAGAGTGGTCTTATTTAATTCAACCAAGCCAAGTAGATTAATATCATCCGAGTAAGAATGCAATTCTTAATTACACAATTAATCAACAGAAGTAAGGTAACTTCCATGAAGTACCCTTTTTAATTAACCTGAAGGTGGTTTAAGGCAAGTGTAGGGAAGGGACCAAAATGGCAAGGGGAAACAATGTACGCGCATGCAGGGTTGATTTTGGGGAAAGGTTTCTAGGGTAAAAAAAAATCTTTTGTACCCTTATATCACGTAGAACTTTTTTTTCACCATTTCAAAAAAGAAAAAAAAAATTCTATTATTTTTTACATCCCCCCAAATCTTTTTCGCCCCCCTCCCCAAAGCAGATTTTCTTATTCCACCCATGTGTATAGGTGGAACGCTTGAGGGCTACCTTTGAAAAAAATGCTAAATAGTTCACTAATTGAGTGCTCTTAATTATGTTGAAGATGAATGGAGCTAAATGAGGGATGTAAAGAATCATAGGCAGGGAGATCTTATCCGAATTCTCCTTTTTGGTAAAATTAATCTACTGAGTGAAGTAAAGTGAAGGGCCAAATAAAAAAGTATTGAACGACTTTTTGCCATTTAATGCTATGGGAAGGTAGCTTTTTGACCCTCTTTTGGTAAAAATAATAGCCTTTAGCTTTTCAACCTTTTTTTTGGTAAAAATAATAGCCTTTGTCATTTTTTCTTGGTAAATAGAATCTCATTAAGAAACCAAAGCCAAGACAACAAAAAAAAAGGGCAAAACAACAACAACAAACCACTTACCCATCCCCACCTAACCCCTACCCCAATCCAAAATAAAGTTTTAATTTGATTCAAGCTATAGTTTATTTTAGCAAGCATCTGAGCACCCCTTTTAGTAGCATGAGAGGGTAACTTTTGCCTTTTTTCTTATATAAAAAGACGAGGTGGTTTTTGAAATTTAGTACTATTTAATTTGATATCTTTTATTTTCTTCTCATCTGAATTAACCATTTACTTCACTTCACTATTTCAAAGTGAAGTCTCAAATCAAGAGAGAATAAGATATGAGAGTGTCTAATCAAAATGTGATAACTTTTTATCTTAATTTAGTTGCTCGATAAGGAATCTTTTAGGCTTTTTATTGTAAAAAGTAGATGAGTTTTTGTCATTTCGTGGGTTGGGGAGGTTGCTATTTGACCTTTTTTTTTTTTTATAAAGAAGGTAGAATCTTATTTTTTGTATTTTTGATATGACCCTCTCATCTTTTCATGTCGCTTAAATAGAGGGTTCGATTAATCACTTTACTTCACTTCACTTCACTTTACATTACATTACAAATAAAATACCAAAACAAGCACCTATAATCTTATCAAACAAGCTGGATAACAAAGAGCTTAGTGGGCTCCATTATGTCGCATGATGGACCATACTTCCAAGAATTAATATCTACAAAAATATGGGTTGCTAAATTCCACCTAATAAAACTTGGACAAACCATACACCTAGTTAATCATAAGACAACCTAAGCATTTGCATTCATTAATACATATATTTATGAAACCATATATTCACAACACGTGGATCATGCATGAGTTCACATGTACTTATGTTCTTCCATATATATGCATCTCTAAAAGTATGAGATACTACCTATACCATCACCTTACTATGTATAGACAGCATATATATAAGTAACTATGTATTTAGCTATTAGGTTCCTTGGAAAAGTAAAGGAGTAGGCACGCGGGTAGCATATATATGGTATGAAACATCAGTTAGGAATGAGCTTGAAGGGAGGTTTGCGAAAAGTAGGTGCAGGATCATAAGAGCCATAGTCTTTTGTGTTCACTTTAAGCATTCTGTCATGGATGCCAATGGAATCTTCTTTGCACCGCTTGTTTGGTAGCTCCTTTCAACCAAAAGAGAAAAACAATGATCAAATAGGCGAAAAAGAAATAATAAAGAATCACAAAAAGCAAGAAGAACAGCAAAAGAAAAGAAGAAGAAGAAGAAGAAGATAAGTGGTCATGTGTCGATGACTTTTAAGTGGCCAAATTTACCACCTTTCTGAGTTAATACAAATGTTTGATTGGTGTATATATGAGATATGTGTTTTATACAGTACGT
This sequence comes from Litsea cubeba, assembly GCA_012931725.1. NCBI lineage: Eukaryota > Viridiplantae > Streptophyta > Magnoliopsida > Laurales > Lauraceae > Litsea > Litsea cubeba. Next base: position 92,950,594 of record CM022948.1, on the reverse strand, counting down.
AATGATGTTTATCAACTTCAATTAGAATTAAATTTTGGCTAATTCCTAAAAATGAAAGAGGATGAAGCAACGGTGGGTATCACATTAGATCAAATCTCAAATCACATGGTCTCCATGCATGGTTTCATGATTCAGCTTTAAGGATATGACCATCTCTCGAAGATAAATGCTACAAATAGCATTATTGCAACTTCTTCTTTAATTATGTTCAAACCCTCTTGTTGATGTTAGTTTTTTTTTTTTCCCAGTCCAAGGGATTGATCAGACTGCCAATCAACTGAGCAACCTCTTTAGTCCTTGTTGATGATAGGGTTAAAATATATTACGATTATCATTTATAAAATAATATATATAGTTCATAGAGATATAATAAATAAATATACTGATGAATGTTATGTGATCACGTTGAAAGTGATCATTATCATAATTTCATTTTTGTTATATATAAACTAGAAATCATATTTTGTCGGCAGGACTCTCTAGCCCTCGTGTCAGTGTGGCCCGACCTTTTGTTGATCAAATTAAGCCATTCATGTCATACTCCTATCACAGATTGTGGCATTGGCCCAAATATCTTTTTAAACCATTGGATCGATCGTGTTTAGAATATGTAGCAATGTAAATCAATTCAATTGTGTCAATCACTCCTGTCCAAAAAATAATGGCCATATAGGCGGGAGGATGTGATGGTAATGTGTTTGATCAAATAAAGGTGTGCCGGTGATAGTTAAATAGACAAAAAATAAAGAAATGCTGCCACTGTTGGCAGGGTTATAATAAGATTCATTTAAACTTAATTGATTCAACCTACATGACACCCATTTTGCTAAATCTGATTGGTTGTTGAGATTTAGGATTTAGTAGTAAAAAAGAGAAGTTGCATCAAATTTTTAAGTTTTTGAGGAAAAAAGTCCAAAAAAAGGAAAACAAAATTGAAACCTCGAGCTTCTTTAAAAATCTTGCATGAAGGGAACGGTATATACCTTGGCATCTGAGCTTGTTTTCATCGTATATTCATCCATGTACTTCCATTGCCTACCTGAGAAAGGAAGTTTTTATGCACAGATTATATATATGAATAATGGCTCCCACAAGAATCATTTTAACATGAAAAAAGCTCCACTTTCGAAAGCATTCGGCTTGAGGGCTTTATAGAATTTGATAGTATCGACTTTTTTTTATTTATTATTATTATAGCTATTACCATTAGCATGCATATTTCTCAAGTTTGGTGGTATAAGCCGTTTTTTCCAAATAATTTTTGGGGTTTCAAAATCATGCGCGCTCGTAAATACCCATGTTCCTTAACCAGCACTGAGCTACAGCTGGGGATGGTGGGGTTTTGTTACATACCCTTCCATCTCTGCTCCTAATTGTTATAGTGCCTGAAAGTTGTAGTAAACCCTCTTCCATTGAAATGTTCAAACATCATTTTTGAGAAATTCCAGCGCGTGTTTTTGTGGACGAAAACCTAATTAATTATTTATTTGAAGAAGGTAAGATACTTTCTGAAAACAAAGTAGTTTCTTTGGAAAACTTCATGTATCACTTTGCGTGTGGATGTTCAAAATGAAAAATGGAAATAAAATGGTGAAACACCGTGAAACTCAATTAAAGATCATCATTAGCATCCATTACTTCAAATGCAATTTTACGGCTATATGTTGTAACGTTGTTGCGTGATGGATAGAAATGATGAGCTCTGGGTTGGCCTCGTTTGTTTGTGGGTAATATTTTAACTAGTCAGGCTGGCTATAAATTGAAGCATGCATTATCTAGACCTCTTGGCCGGGGGCCATCCAAATTGATACATGTTATTTAGAAGTCTTAACATTTTCTTTCAGAAAAAAGAACATGTCTTTGTCAAATAAAGACATTTTGATACTATATATCAAATAAGGACATTTTGATCTTTTGAAAATATATGTTGGATTTACCTATCTGCATGAGATGCACGTTTTTTTCCCTCTTTTTTTCAATAACCTTTTTCAAATATCTCAAGTAAAGTTTTATTTCTTCAATTGCTTATTTCTAATGGACCTTGTGAAATTGGGTGGAAGGGAATAATTGTAAAGATCTCACACGGCAGAAATTTTTTTGTCCTAACAATCATATCAAGTTACCCCACTCTCACATACTATCCCCCATAAATTGGTACGAGACTAAATTTGACACTCATTAAACTGTTATTAACCATTTGATTGAAATTCAAAAAAAGATGATGCTTTCTAAAACCATCAAATTTTGAGCCATAGATCAAGTAGTTAGAATGATCACCTTTAGGTTCTATTGAGATCTTTCCATCCCCGACTTTCACCATGATTGTCATGGCTCTATGTGGCTACAAGCACTACTTGTTCGGGCCAAGCTGAGTCAAGTTTCGGGACTTCTCTCATTTCATTTAAATCTGGCCCAAATAATAAATGGGGCTAAATTTTAGATATAGGCTTAACAAAAAAAACCTAAGGTCCAAACCTGGCCCACTGCGGGATGGACCAGGGTCTTGTCCGGGCTACCCCGGCTCATGAGCACCTTTAAAGTATACTCTAAACCTTATACCAAAAACAGAAAGAAAAAGTGGACTCTAAACCATGTAAGTAAAGGTTGGATGCTCTGCGACCTGGGCCGTGAAAGGAGCCCTAGGGTTTTCGTCAAGAAATAGGCTTAGGTGTCTTTTTTTCTTGAATTTTGCCCACCTCTTGTGAGGCCCACTTGGATGATAAAAATCAATTAAAGGAAGGTAGATGGATAGCTCTAAACGTTAATAGGGGTGTCGAGCGGATCAAATGATGCTAGTCTTTAGTTTTAGGTTCTCAAAGATCAATAGCCGTACACTGTGCAAATATATTGTGATAAAAACCAACGGTCATAAATATCTGGATCAATATAAAAATTGAGCTAGTTCTATTCATAGGGGTAAGGTTCATTTGAAGAAAGTGGATTGATAATATATGTGCCTCAAAATGAAAAAGCAAAAGAGACCCATTTTCAGCTTGGTCATGGGTGATCATCATGTACTTTCTTTAGGTCCAATGAGACTGAGATGACAAAGAGTTGATTTTCTTGAGAAGATAGAAACCCATGAAAAGCGATTTCCTGTTAGGAGCCATCATTTTTATTCTCTCCAAAGTTCTAGATCCAAAGATATTTCTTTCTTTCTATGTTTCCTGTTAGGAGCCATCATTTCTATTTTCTCCAAAGTTCTAGATCCAACTCTCTTTCTATGTTTCCTGTTAGGAGCCATCATTTCTATTCTCTCCAAAGTCCTAGATCCAACGATATTTCTCTTTCTTATGTTTTGCTTTTTCAAACCATTTCCCCTCTCTCTCTCTCTCTCTCTCTCTCTCCCGATATATTCATACATTATACTAGAAAACCATCAAAGCAATTAATACTAGAAAACCATCAATTAATTTCGTGGTATCTTACCATTTTAAAACACTCAATTAGGGAAAGGGATGACACTAAATGAAACATTAGTTAATTTGGACCGATATTAAAGGTTTTGGCTTTGACTGATAGTCTCCAAAACCATGTTCTAAAACATTGATTTCTAGCAGTAACAGCTATTGATAAAATCAAGGATTTAGCTGAAATAGTAGTCACATTTCATAGCTTCCCAAAATTATAAAAAAAAAAAAATCTTCACTAAGAAATCACAAATTAATTCATGATTAGATGGTTAATATTGGAATAAATTGGACATGGTTTATAGTTTTAATAATTAAATCACGAAAAATATATGATTGAATCGAAGTTATAGTAAACACAGGAAACACATTATTCAATACTCTTGGATTACAACTATCCTTGTGCGAGACCTTTGTGGGATCCTGCATTTCTCAACAATCCTGGGTATGATATATGCATTACTATTAGTATGAAAGATTAAGACAAACCCACCTGCAAATGAAGCAGAAAGCATCGAAGCTGAGATGATGATGAGGAGGACAGTGGTTTTCTTGAGAACTAACAGACCCATGATGAGAAACTTGCCAATTAAGCTGGTCCTGACTGTCTTCTTGTTGAAGAGTGTTGAGCAAAAGATGGTCTCTTTGTATGTAACAAGATGAGCATTGGATTCAATAACAGTGTATATGATATTATATTTGACACAATGCAATCTCTGTAGTGGCATGCTTTATGATTTTAAATTCAAACGGAAAAAGAAGTGAGCGTGACCACTTTTCTTCATGTTGAGCACTAACATCTTGGTAGGTTTATTTATTTATTTAAGATAAGTGCAATTTGCATTGAAGGGCTAAGGTTTTAGGAATTTATCAAAGGGATCTTCATTAACCAATTCAAATGGGGAGTCTCTGAAAGTTTTCTCAATGGCAAAGCAACATGAGCCCAGCTGAAGGCCCCACAGGGGAAAGGTGAGGATGGGATCTATACAGGGTCTTTTGGATAGGGGGTGGACCAAGTTTAGTTTTCTCTCATAAACCATTTAGAGTGGATCATGGTCAGGTGGCGAGAGACTTCATCCACCAAAAGCCCCACAACTAGAAATAGAATGATGAATCAAAGAGGACCATCTTTTACTAAATTGATAACAATGTAAATAATGGGAGGCTAAATATTTTTAGAAGGTATAAGTTTCTTGTCTCAAAACCTTCAATGGCCGATATGGGCCATGGAGATGTGAAACTTCATGTCTTCATCCATCCCTTACCAACTTGCCTTGTTGAATTTAATTTTTTTCTCCTCGTTTGTTTGGCATATGTCCACAGCGGCAGATGATTGTATATAGGAGGGCCTTACAAACTATTTCTAAGTAAATTTTAACAGTTATCCTTTTCATTTAAAAGACCAAACGGCTTTATTTGTTCAAAAGATGGGGAATTTTTCTAAGAAATACTATCTAGAAAAAACTTTTGGGGCCTGTCTGTTTGCGTTAGAATCATAGGAATTTGAATACACATAACTCATATCATAAGTGGTTAAAATAAAGATTAGAGGTGAATTCTCAAAAATTAGTATCAAATACCTTTTATTTTAGGGAAGAATCAAAAGAACGTATATGAAAAATGAATACCTACAACCTGTCTAGTAATTCAATACATAGAAAAGTATAAGTTTTATTTATATCTTTACCGAATAACCTTCACCCCTCACCTTTTTAATAATAGTTTGATTGAACTTATTTTACTACGAATTCCTCTATATAATTCTTATACGATGACGCTCCAAATCACTAGAATAACAACGGAGCCTGCCACCAATTGTAGAAACCCACCTAAATAGTTGAAAATATTTCAAAAAGAAGCACGCTCAGCTCATCACTAGGGTCCATCACATGCATCTTAAACAGTGGCTGAATCTGTACTCGACTTGACTTTTACCTGTCTCATGTCGGGTTTAGGATATTATGTAATGAAACATTTACCTACCCTTTATAACCAACCTGCCACCAAACGCGTACTACCAAGTAAGCATCAATATTAAGTGGAAAGAGAGAGAAGTGCTGGAAAAAAATTAATTTCAATAAAAATTTTGGAGACCATTTGTTTGCATGGATTTGTATGGATTTGAATTCCTAAAAACTCATGGTAAAATGAGTTAAAAAATGAATTCTGAGTAAAGGAAGTAAGGCGACATGTAGATGTGACGTTGACTCTCATGTAATTTAATTTATTATAAAATGATAATATTTATATTTTATTTAAAACTTATCTCTCATTTAGGGCCATTTATAGACTTTTACCTTTATTTATTCAATTTTAATCACTTTCAAAAATATTTTTCTTAAGATTTCTAAGAATTCAATTCCATACACATACACAAATCTTTAGAGAATTGCAACCTCGTTTCTCATTGAAAAGCTCTTTGAATCTCTAGTGATGACGGATGTTAGAAAATCCAAAATTTAATGCAACTCACTTTAAATTACTGAAATACAGTTTAATTCCACAATTGACATTTGTAAGTAGGTTTAAAAGAACTCTAAATCGCAAATCAGCCCATAATCAGTCAGTTTGCCTATACTATGCATACTACATATGTTCATGCAAATTCTCACGAATAAATCCTGTATGCCATATTTTCTCAAAGCTATAGATTATGTCCCTGAGCTTAATTATTAGATCCAATCCATCAAACAGACCCACTGACAATAAATGGTAAATCCCAAATTGACCAAGGCCATGGTCAATTGGTCACCGTCGGATTGATAAAAGTCTTTAAAAATGGGATTAAACTCTCAACATTGAATGAGAGCAAATCTGGTGTTCTACTTATGATCGATCAATCCAACTGTGATTATCTTTCCAATTGGTAGGAAACTTGGGAGACATTTCATGAGGGTAGGGTCCAATATGATGGAATTTTGATTGAGTTAGGATCTGGTTATATTATCGTGGGACAGGATTGAACCCATGAAACTCGAACCTTGAATGCAATGGTACTTCGTTTTAATTGGATTTGGTTTATACAAACTATACACTTGTATTGGGCTCCATTTGCATGAGCACTAAAACAAATCAAGGAAGTACTTTGTGGATAAGGCCATCTTATATTAGTGCTGCAAGTGGGTGGACCAAAGCTTGTCCAAAGTCAAGTCTCTTTTATGATTGGGCCAAACGTTCAGCCCTGAATTCAGCATAAAGGCTTTAGATTATTGCAGGGCCCAGCCCTTTAGGGCCTTGTTTGTTTCATTTAACTGAATACCACGGATTGTATTTCTACTGATTGATAAGGAATCAATTTTGTCATATACGTCAAACCAGGCCGGGCTGGCAACCTGAATGGGCCTTTAGGCAAACTTTAATGAAGGTTGTCAACAGAAATGGGTCTGGATCGATCGATCCACTTGAGCCAACAACTAAATACCAAGTTTGAACAATCTAGGAGGCCCAAAAGGTCAGACCCGGGACTCAAGTTCAGGATCCAAAACTCTTCTCGGACAGGATTCAGATCAATGTAAAACAAACCCATTACCCGGAAGATTTGGTCTTCTAATAACACTTGAGCTGGCTCAAATTCTGGCCCCAGTTCCATACCAGAATGAACACAGATTCTAGCATAATACCATTATCAGACCTAAACCCAGCCCATATAATTCTGGCCCAACCCAGCCCACTGACAACCCTAGCTAGAACTACAGAACTGGTTTAATTTTCCCGAATGTTGAAAGAGAAATTCATGACTGCGAATATACAACAGTCTAACTGTAACATCAGAAACGGCCAAACATATAGAAATCAAAAGAATACTTTAGTGAGTTGATGATTGGTCATTCCATTGAGGTCTCCATGAATTGAAAAAAAAAAAGAAGAGTAAAATAGATTTTCAGATGGTAGTGCTTTCAATTATCCAAAACGACAGGGACATGGCACCAAATACCATTGAAATGGATAGTGGTGGACGATAAAGTGATCCCACTACAAGGTTTAAACAATGCCCAAAATCATGCTTTCCTCCCATCAAGTCTCCCTAAAGTGGAGATATTTTTTGGTTAAGTGGCCCTTGGATCCACAACAAACAGTTATCTCCTTGGTTGAATTAAAAGATGGGTTGAATTGGAGTGGAATTCGGGCATTTGGATAAGCTGATCGAGTGCCAGTTGGAGAATCATTTGCTGGCATCATTAACAACTAGAAATCTTACTTAATCCAATGTAGCTTTCATTGCTTATGTCTGAAAGCTGCACTAGGCCTTTCAGGCCCATCACAACTATTCACACAATCGTAGTGATATTTACCGTTGTATTGAATATGTTAAATGTGGGGTTGGTTGTGACAGAAATAACCAAAGAAGGTGATTTTTGGCTAATGGCAAGCAAGTTAAAATACATCCATCTAGGCCATGTTGATAGGCCTTGAATAGTCCTAAGTCTTGACAAGTATATTAAACAGGCTTATTCTTTAGAAGATCCGCACTGGCCTGCGATGCGAGCCTTAATATACTGTCCAGGCCTGGCAAAGTGGATCTGGGTTTAGAGGCCTAATCCTTATACCTGTCAGGAATACTGACTGCATAGTGAATTCCTTTAAATAAAGCCCGATTGTTCAAATAAGGAGCTGATTGGTCAATTATCATATGTGAAAGCAAATAATTTTGACCCCTCAGTTTTGATTTGGGCCGGGTTATGTCAATTTTAATGGTTAATTGAGAAAGTAGAGTCCAATTTTTTTTTAGGAAACCATCAATTAGGAAGAGAAAGTCCTATTTCATTCACTTTCCTATAGGTTAGTTTCATTTTTTTTTAATTTACTTACCTATAGCTTATTTTTTATGTGGTAATTTTGTTCAATACAGATCATCTCTCTTTCTCTAAGTTTCTTCTCATATTCAAGTCAAGATCCCTATGGATTTTTCAGCTTTGTTTTGTTATTATCTATTGTTTGCTCACATCCATTTATGTTTAATTAGTTTTTTAAATGTGTTTTTTTTTCTCTCTCAATCAGACCACACTATCATCTCTTCTCTCCTTTTTTTTTTTTTCCCTTGATGAGGCCCACTTTCCCTAACTGTTGAATTCGGTATGTTTCATCCTCTCATGTAGAATATGTTTTTTGAGATATAAACCACAGCATGGTTATCTCTGTACATATTAATTGAAAGCTTAAAATTTTAATCTACATTGCCTCACATGCTTCATGTGCACTGGCCCTGTACTCTAGCATTAGAATGGGCAACTACATGCTACTTTTTGCTCTTCTAATTTACTAGTTACAATGTTCCCACCAAAACAAGGTAATATCTACATAGAAAGCGTGAGATACGAAATAGAAAAAAATGAATGGTGTTGAGTACATCCATCTCAGCTAATATGCTATCACTCTGCACAAAATGATGGGAAGGAACAATTGACAATTCGGAACTAAACTTGAGAAACAGAGGCAGAGACACCTTCGGCGAAGTGTAATAAGATGATTTGTAGACCATAAAAAATGCATATTTATCTTTCCATTGGCAATGCTAACCAACGAAAGTGATAATCCACCTCAATTTGCTTGGTGACATACATGGAACATGGGGTTGGCTGCTGTATGAGCAGCACAAAGATCATCACAAATTAGTAATAGACGTTGAGATTATACTTGAGAAAGAATAATAAGTTCAGGTGAAAAGTAGGATACCAGAGTTTCTCAGAGATTGTTACAGCCAAGGCATTATACAATTTATACTAAAGCTCATCACAAAAGTGTGTTGTTTCTTGGACACCCAAGAAGATTAGCACAAAATGCCAAGGAAACACAAAAAGCAGTTGTAGAGCGGTGGCTGGTTGGACAGCCTGCACAACTAGCATCCACAAAGATGATTATAAGTGCTAATGGACCTGGATGAGGTGAAGATCAAAACCCAGAGTGCCTCTTTTAAGAATCGAAGAACTTGCTTCATAGCTTGATCATGTGCATATACTGATAGCCTGATCGACAGCATAGTTTATATCAGGTCCTTTCAGGGACAGATACTAAAGGGCACCAATGATGCTCTTGTAGGCATGAAGATCAGGAAGGATTCACCTCCAATGAAAGACAGCTTTGTTCCTGTAGGGGAAGGATCTCATTCTCTTATACCTGTTGCCCCACAGGGGAGTATACACTTCAGGGCTCCCTAATCATGCATTTGTTCCAGCGTAGATTTTCCATCAACAGGGGCCTCCCCGGGACTCGAACCCTCAACCTCTCCCTTAAGAGTAAGTTTGCAAGCATCCTGGTACCACTTGCCAACTTACTCTTAAGGGAGAGGTTGCAGGTTCGAGTCCTGGGGAGGCCCCTGGGGTGCATGATTTACCCTCCTACAGTTCCACTAACAATAGGAGTTAGAGAGTAAGGGTTCCTAACTAGAATTCCATCTTGTTTGATAAGACCAATCATGTACATAAGATGAAAGAAACCCCATTTGGATTCAAGAAACTAGTGGAGCTTGCCAAGATCACTCATTCCAAACTTGTCTTTGAGACAACAGAAAAACTAAGAAAAAAGATTGGACTTATTGCTAGTGAGAATTATATCATCCACATAAAATAATATAACAAGGTACAAGCAGAGCAGTGGAGGACGAACATGGATGTATAAGTGGAACTTTGGTGAAAACGGGCACGAAATAGAAAGCTACTGAAACGGCAAAACTATGCTCTGATATCCACAGAAGCATCATATGAGTTCTGGTCATGTTAATCGTGAAGCAAATAGAGAGGGTGATGCATTATCTAAACTGAAAGCATCTTTTTTTCAAGGTTGTTTGATCATTTGATGCTCTGAATAATGCTGCATCGCTTTAGTTGAGGTTGTATTTGTGGATCTTTTTTTTTTTTTTTTTGTACCACATTCCAAAACATTCATTGGGCTCTGTTTTGTTACAATGGGATAGAAAGCATTTTTGTTACCGAAATCTCCTGGTTTATGTTAAGGAATAAACTACTGTGGATGCAATATCTGTCCCCTGCGGCAAATTAGCACCTCCAATCTAGGAACATTTGAAAACTGACTCATGGTTGCTTTCTTAAGGTTGAATTTTTGTACAAGGATACCTACATCATAAGAAGCTTTGACCTTCATAGAGGTTTGTTTCTTCATAAAATCAAGTAATTTAGAAGCCAAGAAATTTCTCTACCATTTTACGGGACAGAAGTTCAAGTCATCTATTCATGCTCTTGCAAAATGCAGCCAATATAGAACTAAGGAGTCCATTAAACCAATATTGCTATCAAATTCAGATTTCCAACCCCATAAATGAGCATTTCATAAGATTTGTCATTTATACATTGAAGTGCCCAGCTGAGCACCAGCCACTTATTCTGCTAAAATTTGATTAAAAACAGGCCAGTTTGTAAATTTTGCATTCTTGGGAAGTCCAATGATGTCTGGGTGAGGTCTTATGAGAACTAAGTGCTCCCTTGCAACACCAACGACTTGGGAACTATAAACCCAGATATAGGGTATTCACTTCAGGGAACGTAGGACATAACATGAACCTAATCATTTGACACACCTAGTTATATCCACAGACCTGTTTATATAAAGAAGACCATCTGCATCACTTAGACATTTCAAAATTAGAAGCAATGATATTCGAATGCACTGAACTAAAGTCACCCAAAAATTGTGAATTGCCTTGGGATCTCCTATATTGTTTATTTGGGTGCTCCAGCATTGCCTACCAAAGATAAGTCATTACTTAGATGGTTTGCAAGAGTAGGTATATATCATGCTAGTATGCATTGGACAATCACACAATATTTCAAGGCCTCATGGCCCATCCTACTTGTTCCGAGATGCGCTTCTTCTTTGGCTGGGTTTATCCTTTGACATGATGTTTTGTAGGGACTTAAAATTAGTCTCAAACTCGCCAAAGAACTGCCAAAGATTCAAAGGAACATGATGTTTGGAGTAGATTTGATACCATCCTGTGAGAAGCAATTTACTTAAATAGATAAATGTTTCCTAATCTTAGCCCTTGAATGCCTTGATATAGGTATTGCAATCTTCATGGATACACCAATCCCTAAAGATAAATCTAACATATGAATTATGATACCAATATATGAAGAAAACAATATTTCCTCTCATATGGTGTTCCACATAACCACCTATTTCACACTCCCCTCAAAGTGATGCTGGTGAATCAAATTACAATTTGTGAATCAAGAATATGATGGTCTGAGGTCATAGCCTTGGCAAATATGTCAGCAACTTGTGCTAGTAATTTCCCTTCAACAAAGGATTCTTGCATGGAAGTTGACCTCAATATGCTTTGTCTGTTTGTGAGGAATCAGAATGGCCAACAATCTTAATAGCACCAGCATTATCTGGAGTAGGTTATTGTGGAAAACTAAGTTCAGAAAGCAACCATGAATACCTGTGATTTTGGAGGAAGCAAAACATAGCACCATATTTTGGTACAGTGGAAAATTTGGAGATCAATCTTGGTTCTTACATTTTTTAGAGAGTAAGAAATTCCCTTACACCAGTTAGTAGTAGATCTTTGGGTGTCTGGATAGCCTACCCAACCAGCATAAGTAGATAGCATCATGGATGAGCGACAAGAAAAAATAATCCACAGCCTGGTGAACCATGAAGACAACAAATGATCTGATGTACAGAATCCATGTAAAGATATCTAGGGAATGTCATGAACTGATTAACAAAGTAAAAAGCATGTGATATAACCAATTGATTCATGGTAAAATAAACAATACCACTGCCTAATTTTTATTATTATAGAGATTTGAACTTGTAATGACAGTCTTATTCATTCTTTCAGTAATCAATAGAGTTTCATTGGTGTATCAACTGTCTAAGATTCTCTGCGAAGATTGGCAATATGACTAAGTTCCCGAGTATATTTGTGTTAACAAATATTTTCTTGTATGATGAATTTGCAGACCCAGATATACATCAATTCTCCAAGGTTTTCATGTGAACAGCTTCTTCAAAAATGTTTGTGGACACTAAAAGCCAACTAAATCAATTTGGTAGTAATTATGTAATCTACATGTACAAAGAAGCCAGTAGGGGCATGTTAAAGAAACATTGAAGGATCATACTCGCTTTGTTTAAAATCAGCTAGAATAATTGTTTTTAATTTTTTTTTTTTTAAATTATGCTTATTGGGGCTTCCTTTAGACAATATAGAGATCTCTACTGAAAAAACACCAAGCCAGACAAGTTATGTTACCTTGTAATTGTAAGGATCAACAGATCCTTGTATTGAAGTAGGAGAAGAAGAATAAGAGAGAAAGAGAAGAGAGATTGTGGAATTTGTCGTATCCCAAAGGGGGGATCGACTGTTGCTCCTTATACACAAAGTATTGCTCATTACAGCCTATGATCGATCCTAATTACATGTGTATATAAGTAAGAAAGGAAAGAATATAAAAACAATTGATATCATACAACTATACAATGTTGACCAAATCTAAGAGATCCCACACGTGGGTTTGAAGCTTTGGGCCTCTTAGTCATGGGCCTTGAGAGATGAGCCTGCTTCTTTGTTTGTGTTTCTATAGTAATTCATAAAAACAACCTCATTAGGGTCCCAAGACGCAATATGTTTTTGACATCCATTTGAAAGATTGACCAGGAGTGTGATGCATCTACCAGAAGGACAAATCAAACAATGGTGATTTTGGCAATTGGCACAAATGAATCATTATCGGTGTCATGATCATGTCTATTTCTGAGAGCAACCAAGCATGCAACCTCAGTCCAAGGAACCATCGGGACTTTTAGTTCAATAGACTAAATCCATTTGCAACCAATAGGATCGCTGCCTTGGTTTTGCTTCCTGCTAGTCGTATTTACTAAAAAATATGCATGTCCCTATCTAACAATAAATTTGGGTTGCAGCTTTTGGAATTTTCCCCAACAAAGGAGAGACCTTGACCTTGACCCATGAGAAAATCAGCAATTACAATGTCTGTCACAAATCATCATCTCATAGTCACAGCTTTTAGCTTTGAGATAAACCATTTACTCCATGGTTGGATTTAAAATACCACATTTCAGTTTTGAAAAATATTCCTCCATAGTTGCAAGAGTCAGAAAATAACAGTGACTAATAAATCAAACACACAACATTTCCTCTCATGAAAAATCACATGAAATCATTGATTGTGAGTTGTGACACTACCTACCAACAGATACTAGGTACAGCAATATCTTCCTCACCCAAAACATACAATTAAAAAGATCTTTTTCAAAACCAAGTGTGCATTTTCGCAAAGTTTAAAAATTAGTAGCCCATGCAAACCAACTTAATAAGCTATCCCACATTTTTCAGTAGCAAATAAGCAGATCAGGGATAAATCAAATCAACCGAATCAAGGAAAACAAATAAGCATTTCTAGGACAGATAAAGCAGGAAAAAAAAAAAACATTTAAAAGTTTGAAAGAACACATGCTTTTATTAGTACCAATTTTGATCTGTAAAAGATAAAATGTTTGCAAAATGGTACAACATATCACAACACTAGTATTTTCACTTTTTCAGACAAACTAATACTCCAAAAGAGTGAGAAGCATGCTGAAAAGAATCCAATTCTCCAAAACAGTAAGTTTATATCCACTCTGTTCATGATAATATATAAGTATTAGGATTAGTGTTACCTTTCCAATGGTAAGCCTTAAAAAAAAAAAAAAAAAAAAAAAAAAAAAAAAAAACTCATCTGCAGATGCACCAAAACTCACACCCAATATGTCATAATACTCTGTCATTCATCATGACTCTTAAGTTAAAAAAAAAAAAAATGCAAGCATCACAAATCAAGAGAACAAAAAGAACTATCAAAATGGCTGCAAAAAAAAAGAGGGATTGAACATCAAAAGAAAAGAATCATATAAGACCCAACATTCTAAAAATTCTGCATGAACAAGATAATAAAATTATTTCCAACAATGTGCAACTGAAGAACAGGGAAAGGCTAGATCATGCTGCAAATACTGAAAAAAAGTGAGTTACAAATGCCATTTGACAATGGTGAGGTGAAAATTGTGTGGCCCACCAGCGCTATTGCCAAGTCAGGGTTCGGTGGGATGGACATGGGATCATGTGTATAAAGGGTGAATGGAGTTCCACCATATCTAAGGATCCTAGGTTTGTGATTTAGGTGATTTTCCCATGCCCATGCATATGGTGAATGGTCCCTCCACATCCTACCAACACTTTGAGGTGGAGCCATCCTTAGGTGGGCCCCACAAAATCACCACACTTGTGTTTCATCTTGATACTCACCAAATCGAGATTGAAAAATCCAAATTACATTTTTGGATAAAATCGAAGAAACCCAAATCACATATACATATTGTTGAAAGTATCTATAATCAAATCCATAATTAACAATCCAACATTCTCCCAAAAATGAGAATAAACCCACTTTTAAAGGAAGAAGATTGGTTCTTCTAAATTTTTAGAAAGTGAAATCTAGATTCAGAATCACACCACAAACCAATGGAACCCTGCATTCCAAGGAATTTATGATGGTAAAATCTGTATTCCAACCAATTCATGGTAAAATGGGTACAAGAGGTTGATTTGGTCCCTATTCACCCCCTGGGAGTTTTTTCTTTTTTTGGTACTTACCCTTTGGGACGCATGGATTTGGTCCCCACATCTTTTGTTCCAAACCACCCCAACATTAAAAAAAAAAAAAAAAGTTCATCTTTGCATGCATAATCCAATTTGCTACTGTGAATTCATTTTCCATCAATGTGGAAGATTGTGACCAACCCTTTTTATTAGATAGACGATTGCATCATCTAATATATGGCAATAAAAATGGGAATTGTCTATCTTTAGTTGATTATTCTACCATCAGAAGGTTACAATGGCAAAAGTCTAATACTGTCTCTTTTTTTATTGGATGAGGCCCATCATGTCTGTCAAACTTTGAATGTCAAAGCAGGCAAAGAGGCCCTCACCTTAGCAGCCGCCCATGGGCAATCCCTGGGCGGGTAGAGGTTTTATGGTAGACAGACTTTCCCACCATTGGTCCGTTCTACCAAAAAAACAAAAAGAAGACATTTGAGTTTTGTTTTTCCTTTTTTCAGTGATATTCTAAAGAGCCATTCGGGTCACTAGCTAACCAGCTGATTTACCCCAAGGAGAAACTTTGAATGCTGTAGGTTTTTTTTTTTTTTTTTAAACTTTTAGTATCAGAATGCTGTAGGGTTAGTCACAGGAAAAAAAAAAAAAACTATAGTTTAGGACTGTCCAGATTGTCATAACCATTGGCAATCCACTATCAATTATCATTATTGAAATTGTGGATTAGTACACTATAGGCCTGTTTGTTTGCATGGAAAGGTTTTTTTTACTCGCACACACTCTACACAAGTTCTTCACTATCAGCGCTGTTTAATTACTAGAGACGAATTCACTTCAAGTTAAAAAATCGGCCATGACCAAGCACAACATCCTATTAAGTCTAATAGTTAGGCCAAGTCCATCGGGCAGCCTTGAGACTTGAAAGTCAAATGAAATGCAGCAATGAGAAGCAGAAGTGTAAATGAGGTGAACATCTAGGCAGGTCGAGCTTGGGTTGAACTTAGTTGAGCGTTTTAACAAACCAAGCTTGAGCTGCGCGTAGTTGAACTGAACCTGGCTCGTCAGACAATGAGCGAGCTGAGTTGCAAGATAGATAAGCTTGCTGATAGCTCCAGATCAGAGAAGCTTGTTCAAGTAGACCTGGCCAAGCAGTGTGTTTTTATAAGCTCATTGTTGTTAGATATGTTGGGCAAAGCCTGGGCCTCTAATCCGTCATTTAGAGAACATTATCCCAGTCCCAGCTCATTTAGTTGGCAGGCCCAAGATTTAGTCCAGCACCCAAACAATGGCCTAACAACTTTTAACTTAAATCCAGCACAAGGCTGAAACTGACCTAGCCAAGCCCAGTTGCAATCAATCCTTTCTAAAATAAAATCCTAGGCCCACCTTCATTTTTTACTATCTTTTTCCTTTCCCAAGGTGTTAAATATGTTGGGCCTGCTGAGACATTTAAGTGGGTCATTAACCATACAAAGGCCTAAACCCATCCTTTTGAATAATCAGGTTAAAAAAACCCTAGCTCTAGCCATGAACCTAAGATGGCAATCCAAATCCAACCGAATTATAACTGGATCAGGGAGATTTCAACAATGACTATAATTCCCTAATATCGTGTAATGATCTTATACCAATTAATACCAAAAGGTCTGAAGCAAATGGGAATACATTCAAAAACTCAGAATTTAGAGAGCATGCATATTATGTAGACCCTACTTCATATAATAAGGTCTGGGTCTTGATCTGCCTGGATCAGAACCGATTTTAACCCTTGCACATGAGCACAGCTTAATCACCACCCATTGATTAGACTAGCCTTTTGGATGTGCAAGGGGTACATTTGTGCAATGAGAGGATTTCATGATAGAGAAAAAAATTGCTCAGATTTTCCTTGCAGCCCACTCTTTATTTTAATTTGGTGTTGACATTTCTCTCCTTACGGAAAAGGAAAAAATAACAAATTTCGCTTGATAGGATTTTGATTTCTTATAAGAAGGGTAAGAACACAGGATTCATCTCTCCCGCACATGACAAAATATGCGGATCGTGGTGTCCTTAATTGCAAAAACACACTAGAATTCCCCATTACTTTATAAGACTCACACATGAGAGGTGATGAAAACTCGCACCTGCAAGGAGACACAACTCACACATGTGAGATAATAATAAGTCACATATCAGAGGGGGAAGGCCAGGTTTGAAGCTTGGACCTACCAATGAGGGGTAAGGAGCCGTTCTCATTGTCATAAATCCAGTTGCCATGTCTTTAGATAAAATTAGTAAGCTTAAAGAATCTCTAGATCTTTTTGGATTTTATTAGCAAAGATACCTCGATAGAAAATATTTGAAATAGAAAGATACATTAAAAAAGTTGCTAAATGTCTAACAAGAACATATCATACAAGTATTGTGAGAAGATCATGATATTATCAATTTGACACCATTTTGAAAATGACATGATAATAATATTGGGATTGAGCTTGATTTACCATTTTCCCTTGGAAACATTGCAGTACTTTGGACATTTTTCTAAGGATGTAAAGGGGTAGGATTTGATGTAGGACCATGGTGTATCTAGGACCCACCCATTATTTGTGAGACTTATTTGGTTTAGATTCAGATTCCAACAAATACTGTGTTCAGGGGCGGACCCAGGATTTTATCTTGGGGGGGGGGGAAACTTAAATAAATATATTTTAATAAAATTAAGATAGCTAATATTTTTTTTATATATTTAGATTTGAAGAAGCTCGGCTAGGTACGCCCCTACTAACTTAGGGCTCCTTCTTCTCTCTTCTCTTTCTCAGTGCTCTCTTTCTTTTTATTTTTTTTCCTGCGGGGTGGGGTGTCAATAGAGGCCAGAGGGATTGTGGGAGTGAAGTTTGACTGAGATGGGATTTTAGGGCTCGATGGTATGGGGAGATGGGAGAGGTGCTGTTTGGTGATTGTGGATGATGGGGATTTGGGTTTTGAAGGGTCTCGGTGGCTGGAAAATTTAGAGAATTGAGGTTTAGTATTAGGTTTTCTGAAAATCTGGGGCATTATAATTTACAAAGGGATGGACTTTTGGGCTTCCCTTTTCTCAGTAGTTTCTGGGAGTTAGGACTTGGGACTTGGCCCACTTGGGAGATGGTCTACGAGGAGATGGATGAAGGCCATTTCAATTTGGTCTTTTTTTTTTTACTTTGTGCAAACAATTAAGAGGGGGGCCACTTGGTATAAAATTAATATATAAATTAATTAAAACATATTACATATAGGGGATAGTGATTTGAGAGGGGGGGGGGGGGGGGGGGGGCGCAATGCCCCCCTGGGCCTACACTTAGGTCCGCCCCTGACTGTGTTGGATGAATCTATACTACCTAGCAAATGAAAAATTGGAAATATAGTCCCAAATATTCCAAGACACAACTGAGTGGACTACAAATTAATCCAATGGTAGCTTAGTGGCGAGGCACCTCCCTTTAAGATAAATAATCAGCGTTTAATCACTGGTTGTAGCGGTGATAGCAAAAGGAATTGGATGAGAATGTGTATGTGTGGGTGTATAAAAACAAGTTCCAGGACTACATTTAGGACTAATGTGAGTTCACTTGGATAAGCAAGTCCCAAAATAGATTTGTTAAGCATACAATCAGGCTTTATCAAGAGATGCATACTAGTGAAAGACATATCAACTCGTGTATGGTGGAGCAATAAGGCTACTAGAAGACTTCCATGCCAACAAGTGTGGCAGCCTATTGAAAAATTAAAAAAACACAAACAAAAATGCTAACTCTTAAACTAATAGTATGATCCAAACTCTTTAGACTCTCAACCCATAATGACGTTCTACCCTAATAGACTTTTGAAAAGATTTGAATCCTTTGATCTCTTCAAATGTAAGCTTTTGGCATCTCATATTTGGATCCTCATGTCATAACATGTAAGGATTCAGATTTATCTGACCACCAATGTTCATTTTCACGCCTATGTTTTCTCGGAAAACTTAAGGATATTCATGCAAGTATAATTTCACTTGAAAGTTACCTCTCGGGTAAAAGTCCAACCCCTTTTACGATCCACTTGGATGCATGTCAATTATGAAGAGATCGATGTGAAAGAAAGGTAAAAAAAAAGTCTAACAGTAAATTAGATTTTGGGCAAAAAAGTATCATCCCAATCATGTTAGAGTCATCGTTCGAGCACAATCACTGTAGGGGTTGGGCCAGTAATAAATAGTATATATATTCTTCTATTATGTTTTTTTATTTAATTAGATTTATAGTTATCTTTTAGGTTTTTGTTTTCTAATTTTTTAAATAAATCAGATTATCACCACCATTGATTAAAGGGCTTTAAAGTTTAGTAATATTTTAAGTTACATTTTTTTTTATAAATTCAATATAATGATAAATACATTTAGATAAGTGTTGAGTAGAAATTCATGGGAGGCCCACCAAGTACCATAATTGTTGCTTCTTATAGTAATTGAACCTCACATTTGAATATTTTAATTTGGATAATAAAGCATCCCTCACCCCAACATTGTTTGTTCCTGATAAATATAAAAATAAGTATGATGTCATCCCCACGACATTTCCCATCACTAACAGACTCTAGTGATGTCTTCTTGGATCAATCATCTATATTGATGACATAATATTTGTTATACATCAGTATCAAGTGATGAGCATCCATTAATTACAAGAGGGCCAAGTCCATTCCACATGCACAGTGAACAATCTCCTCGTGTATTTGGATCCAATCAATGCATGTGGTGCATTAGGGATCTAGGATTTTTATTTGAGTGGGGGCACATAATGGTCGATTGAAAAGGTTAACTTTTTTTTTTTTTGCTAGACATATTTCACCTAAATAATAACAGAAGAGAAAATATATTACATTTGAACATGTAGACACAAAATACTTAACTACATTTGCTAATATTGATTTCTCTCGGAAAAAATCAACTCAAACTTACATTATCCTGTTTCACTCAAAATTTATGTGAAAATCAATGCCTACAGAAGATCACTGCAAATTCAAGGTGAATAGGTATGGGAAAAAACTGGATAGAAGAACATTTCTCCAAGCCAACAAGACATTTGCATACGTGGGTCGGTTGATGTAAAGCCCATTGGACTTTTGGGGAGTTTCAAGATCCGACCTGGGCGACCGCCCCAGGTCATGAAAGCATAGGTCCGCCCTTGATGTGGTGGGCCATATCTTCAATAAGCATTTCATATTTTAAAAAGACATTGTCCTTCACACCTGTACTTATATATAACATTCGTCACTAAATGGATGAAGTTTAAGTATTTTTTATAAAATTGATGGTGCAATATTTTAGAACGATACGACATCGCACATAGAACTATTTTATAAATAACTCTACAAAAGAATATTTAAACTTTGATTATTTCGAAGGAAAATGTAAGATCTAAAAAGACAGAGGTGCGTTAACATCCCTATTTTGAGTTTATGGGACCCATTCGGGCATATGGGTGCATCAATGTGCCATGGGCGCCACTTGCATGAGATTCCAAAATGTGTACTCAAAGGAGATCCGTGAAATGATTTGAAAACCCTAGGTCCTGATTCCTGATTGATATCTTTGTCTTGGTCAGGCGCCGGACCGACCAAACTGAGACACTTTTCATCCCTTTGATCATGTTCTAACGTCATGGTCCATGTGCAATGAACGAATGATATCAAAACACATAAAATATTGAATAAATAATAGGATGCATGGGGAACTAAATCATTAGGAAATGATCCGAGATCTGTTGCCTACTTTCTTCAATTTGAACCGTTGGATCTAATCCCTCCTCCATGAATGCATGTGGTTGTTTTTTAATATTATACCCATGGAGTGTTATACGCCGCTAGATTGAAACATTGCAAATAGTATAATTAACTAAATCATATGTTTCTTTTCTCCAACAAATGAATTTCTTGAATACTTCCCTTGTCAAATGTGAGTATATTCACCATTAATTTAAATAATTGTAAATGGTGAGATTAATTATCTTGTATTCTACCAAAAAAGAAGAAAAAAAAAACTCAATTGTAATAATGACTTACATGTATTTAAAAAAAGTTCGTGGAGGGGGCCATATGTTAAAAAAAAAAAAATCCCATAATATATGGGTTTTTTTTTTCAAAAATTTCTCTAGGGCCATGGCCCCCTAATTCTGACAGTCCTAAAGAGAAGGAGGTCGCTACCCAAGTTCAAACCCTAGGCAGAGAGATAAGAACTGACGCCTCTTACCACTTGCGTCATAAAGCCGTTTTTAAGCTCGAAGAATCTTAAATTCATCATGATTTAACACTTATCTCAAAGTCTTAATTTATATTTTTCTTGTGTTAATAAACTTGTTCTAATAGATTCCATCTACTAAATCTCGTTTATAGTCCACACAACCTTTTCTTAATGTATAGTTTATCTCCAGTTATACATGAAATGTTAAAATATTTTCCTTTTCATTGAACCTCTATTTGAGTTTTCAAAAGTCTTTGTATTATTGATACGATAGAATAGCAAAGGCTATATTATGCTAGTGTGGGATTAAGAAAATAGTCAAATAAAGTTCAGTTGACCTATCCTTTCTATCTCTTAGGCCTATAAGCTTACTTGGTATTGAATTTCTAGGAATTCACGGTAAAGAGGGTTTTACCAAAGTAGAGGATTAGAAGATCTAAGGTGAAGAGGCAGATGGAAAATTCTAATTAATTAATTAGGGTGCCGATGTGATATTATTTTTGTTATCAAAAGGAAGATTCTTTGCTGCCCCACTATGCAGCTTCACCTTTAATCTTTTGCTACTTTATGCATCTTCACCTTTAATCTTTTGCTTCTAATTTCTTTTAATATGAGAGTCAATGCTTCAAAATCCTAGAAATTCAATAATGATTGAGCGAATAAACGCTTGGAATTTATCGAATTGAAGGGTACAATGCATCCATGGTAGGACAGATTTGATGAATTGTTCAGATGTATGTCACATTAACTGGCACTGATCCAGTGATACCAGTGGCACTGATCCAGTGATACCTGGTTGCAACTTACCAAATAAAACAAAAGCAAGAAAAAGATAAAAAGAGTAAAAAGTAAAGGTAATACTAATAAGTAATAACCCCATATCTTTTCCTTTCTTTTTTTTACCCCAAGTAGACATTTCACTCCCATCTTTGCAGTTTTGTTGGTAACAAAACTCCAAGTGGAAGGAAGCCCCCATCACTCTCTTACTTGCATCATGATCACAACCTCCCTTAATAAAGCAACCATTAAATATTACCAACTTCTCACTAAACAAAACACAAGAAAAAGAACCCTTTTTCTCAACTTACCCTTTCTCACAAATGGCTAGCCACATGCTTTCATCATCTCCTAATTAGTATATTATTTTTTTTTTTTTGAAAACGATAACAAAGATTTCATTAAAAAAAAGAAGTGATTTCATTAGTATATTAATTTCCTTAAGCCTTTTTCTAAATGCTATCAAGTCCAAAGTTAAAGGCAATGACAAGTGATTTCATCATCTCTTCACTCCTTTGGGTGGGTGTATTAGAGAATCACTAGCCACCTTACTAGCCATCCATTGGCATGTTCCCTTCTAACTTTTATTCATTGTTTCTTTCTCGGTCAAAACGAATTTAGACAGCTAAACAGTGAAATGCAACACCTTTTTCTATACCTTCCCAACTAAGAAGATAAAAGAATACTAATTTAAGGAAAAGGAACTTCACAAAGCATCAATTTGTGCTTACTGCATTGGTTTAACCTCTTGCTTTACGGTTTAGGTCTATAAATGTAATGGTGGGCTGTCAATATACTACAGCTAGATGTTTCTTTAAATTTTAGTTCTTTCCCTTTATTTCTCATCAAATGAAAAGGCCGGCCTCGTGAAATTCAAGATGCAACTATGATTTAAAATATCAACTGATACATATTATAAACACCAATGGTGTGCTACCTTTCTCACATTTGGATCATAGATGTGCCGGTTTTCTATGGCCCATACAAGGTCCTATAAGGAAATTTGAACCTATTTGGGCTTCATATACCATGTACAACAGGTATACATAACACTTGTTATATTGTACTAATTCAATTTTTTAGTCAAGGAGGGTGACTCTGTTATTTTGTGAAGAAGGCCACTTCCTTTGTATTTCTATTCTGTTGATTGTCTGCATTTGTTATATGAAGAAAAGAAATAAGAGAAAAAAAAAAATAGAGATTGTGACCTGAGCATGACAGAGTTTGTCTTCTTGTAGTATTTTTATTCTCTTTCATTTTCATGGAACAGATGTGCGGCAGGCAACATGGAAATTGGACAGAGAGTTTTGAAAATGAAAGAGAATCTTTTAATTATTTTACTGGTTTTTGTTGAATGAAATTAAGTTGTGACGCTTGAGAGCTTGTTATTGTTTAATGAAATGAAGTACAGTTGCTTGGAGATTTTAAGGAAAACAGGCCTTTATTTCAGTACTTTTGCCTTGAATCCATTTCCAATGTCTCCTTGCCATACATGAAAAGTGGTGAAATCCCTTGATTAATTCTTGTAGTTTCCAAGCCTTTAGTTTATTTACTTACATTTAAAGTTTCTCGTCTGTCTTTGTATCTATTCCATTAAAATAATTATCTAAGAACAGTCGAAGTCTTCATGCAAGTCGCTGGAACTCTTTTTTTTTTTTTTTTTTAAAGAACTGAACTAGCACCTATCTCAATGCATTAGACTATCCCTTGAACTACTATTGTTTCAGACTATTACTTGAACAACTATTCTTTATTGTGAAACACACACACATGCACTGTCCCTCTAAAATAAAAGAAGAAAAGTTTCCTGAGATCTCTCTGTCTCTTAGAATTGAAAGATTTTAATATGTACGTGCAAGGATCATGGGTGTAAATGATCTAAGCAGCTTTGTACATGTGTTCATGTGGAGTCCACTTTCCTTCTTAACAAATTCTTGGTTCTCAAATCGCAAATCAACCTGATGACAAGTGAAGAACACATGGATAGGGCTGTCAATCAGCAAAATTCCTATAAAAAAAGGGCTTTTGTTTTTCTTATTAGAGGTCTGAGGGTCGGGTTTTGACTAGATTTTTGCAGATCATCTCTCTCTCTCTGGGCAATGGCTTATCTATTCTTGTATATTTGTGTTTATTTGAGCATATATTTGGATTTATTTGAATGTGATTCTTATGGAGGTTCTTAATAACATGGGATCACTTCTTTTAGTTATTGGATCTTGATGAGTCAAGCCCACTCCGGATCGCGATACTGAGTCAGGTCCAAGTAACCCGGTCAGTCTAGGACGTGGGTCAGGGCCAGTAGGCCCCCGTTGAGATCCGGATTTCGTCAACGAAGCTCTTCACCTCAGGCTCCAGTCTATCGTTGCGAAGTCCTCCCCTAACCTGCTTTTACCCAGTCTCACGGAGAGGATCTCACCTGCCTTCCAACCTGGCTCGATCCCTCAAGGCCAGTCTGACGCTCCAAGAGACGTTTGAACCGATTGCATCCCCACCTGGTGGGGAAGCGTTATAACTAGATCCCTCTCATCACTTGAGAGATGATGGTTTTTCTCTACTTTCTCATATCTGTAACCCTCGACATTAATCAAAGATCACCATTTTGAAGTGGACGTAGGTCACGCTTGACCGAACCACTATAAATCTCTCATCTCTCTTCATTTATTGCATAGCATTAACTATCTGACCGGTGGTGTCCGAATTCCTGTTTTTGGCATCATCAGATCTAATGTTTAACCTCATATTCATATTCAGCTCCAATGGCCCACCTCTTGAATGGGCTAAAGTATGGAAAAAAAAAAATTAGTGCTACAAAATCCTAACATCATATGCTGACATAGTGACATAAGAGGAGTAACGTCAGGTTCACACTTGGTGCCAATTACAGCATAGAAAGAGATTAAAATTTATTTTTCTTCTCGGGCTAACATTGGGTAAAGACCTAGGTAGTGGAGTCCCTCTAATTGCTTTGGCTGGAACCACATATGTTGATAGTAGGGCTTGGACAACCCCAGGCTCAGCCTGACCCTTTGATACCCCTAACCATCAGTTGATTCAGTTATATGTACAAGCCCAATGCAGCTCTAACTTTTTTATTGATAAGATAAAAAGTTTCTACCGTCAATCCAAAAATAAACAGGTCAACCCAAACTAGCAAATCAGGTTAAGGTGAGGTTGGTGGGTGATAGTACAATGACTTGAGTTGGGTATTTGGTTGAGTTGGTCTGGGGTTGAATTGGCTGGTTGGATAGAAGTGTAGACTAGAGCC
The DNA here is from genome assembly GCA_012931725.1 of Litsea cubeba. Taxonomy (NCBI): domain Eukaryota; kingdom Viridiplantae; phylum Streptophyta; class Magnoliopsida; order Laurales; family Lauraceae; genus Litsea; species Litsea cubeba. The sequence goes on along the minus strand of CM022948.1, from coordinate 92,925,317 downwards.
TCCCTTAGGTTAGAAATGTCAAATTTAATAAATTCAAAAATTAAGAAGTCCAATCAGAACAATAAATCACTGGAAACCATTAAGGTGAGGTCGCACCTATCTCTCTAATAAACACATCTGAGGCGTTCTTCGCTCACCCAAAGGCTCCCTAACCTCGCCCAAAGACTCCCTAACCTCGCCCAAGGTCTCGCTGGTCCCAACTCCCAACCCCCTTAAATGGGTTGAAAAAAAAAAAAAAAAAAACACAAACAGACAAAAAAAAAATCAGAAAGAAAGAAAGAGCTATTAGAGTTCCACACGTATGTAATGGCTCAACTATAACTCAATACATATTTGATTATGATGCATTAACTTTTCCTGAATATTTGTTGACTGCACGTGTCAATCAGTGGTAAATTACTTGTATACGGATACATTCTGGCACATCCTTTTATCATGGAGGTAGGTTGAAATCAAGATTTCCTTAATTGTGACCTCAATTGTCATGTGGGGCCCACTCAAAACCCAACTAGAAACTATATTCACAGAGTCAACTAATTAGTGCGGAAAAGATGAATTGCTATTGCCAGCAATGAAATAAGCTGAGTACGGATCCTATCAGTGTCTCACTCACACTTTACTTTAGTGAGATGAGTGATACTCGATTTTAGAGCATCGCATTTGTTCAAAATCCAAACAGCTCAATGTCCTCGCATTATATGGGTTTCTCCAAATTGCAATGTAATTAATGTATGTTTGTAATAATGGATACATTTATAATAATCACATATTAGTTTTACGTTCGATTTTATGGTATGACCAACTTTTATTAAAGTAAAGTTTAAAACATTGTTGCGAAACTTGTTTAGTTTTGGACGAAATTTCGGAGAAATTTTATTTTGTTTAACATACTGAAATGAAAAAAAATCTCCATACCACTTCTCAGTTGAGATTTTAGTCAATTTCGATGGATTTCGGCTGGATTTTGGTGGATTTCAGAAATTTCAGCTACAATGACTAAAAAAAAGACACTTACTGAGATTTTCTTTCTTAAAAGCTCCAACCCTTATGCTAAGTCCTCTTTCAAACAAAAATAAAGGAGCAGGAAGATGAAGAAGAATAATAATAATTCCACTTAAAATAAAGTTTATAATCAAACTTTACTTAAAATAAATTTATGTATGTATATATATATTTAAATTTATACTTTTTCTGAAATATAAATTCAAAAAGTTTCACCAAAATTTTCAAATTGGCTAAAACTCACAACTATATATGGTTTAGAGACATTCCATAAAAACAGAAAGTTGAGGGAATACTTTTTTTTCAGACGCTTCTGTTTTTTGATAGGTAGGTCCTACCGTGGAGTTAGGGCTGTCCCACTTATGGTAAGGGAAAGTTAGAGAGTGAGAGGACCTGGACTCAACATTACTAAGTGGTCCATAATCAATGTCTACATGTGCCCCCACCTGCTCCCAGACGAAGGAAGCTTGCGGTGGGCTCCACCTACAAATGGATTAGTTGGCACGTGTGCTACAATTGATCCGCATCACCAGAATATTCCAAGCTCTCTTTATCGCAAACGAATCTTCTGGATGCAACATCAGACCACTGAGCACTAGCAAGAAACTTTATTCTTATTTTTAGGGATTTGGTTTTAGTTTTTAAATCTAGTAATCAAAGCATAAAACACAATGCTCTTAGCCTCCAATCACATTTAGGTAAATTTTTTTTTTCCGGTAAGAGAGAAACTTTATTAAATCGAAAAAATAATAAAATACACAAAACAGAAATAATCAACCACCACACCCAATCCTGAAAATTGTCTTTGTCAACAAAAACCCTTATCAAGACAAAAGTAGTACTTGCCTAGACATTTAGGCAATTAGGGTAAACTTACAAACTTTGTTGTGGAGCCTACCTCAATGTATGTCAATCAAGAAAGTGGAATCCAAAAGTTTAATATAAGTTAGTTATGGTCAAATATGAATATGATTAAATGAATATTTCATACTAAGACTGACGTCCAATCCTATTGTGTGATTGTCATGCATCAAGGTTGGCCCCACCGCATGGCTCACGAGTATGAAATTTATGTCTGGTTTTTGAATGAATTTTGTTCAATGTAGAGATTGTTAAGCGAACGGGTTTGGATGTTTTAAATTAATTTTAATATTCAAATGTTCTTATAAAAAACATAAACATCATGAAAATTGAATTTACATTGTTAGTTCTGTACTTCTGCTTAATCAAAAGAGTAATTACAATTTTTGGCTCAATGTGCTTTGTCATTTAACAGGAAGGTGTGTTAGATTGGGAGTCAACTATAAAAAACTTACAATAGTAATGCAAATTCTACTTTGAGAGAAACTTCTCAAATGAAGAACTTACGAAGGCCGACCATATATAGATGGAATAAGTCTTCAATTATGATGATGATATAATCTAAACTCTAGTTGTTAGTGTTGTGTACATGTTTAAAATACACAAGAATGTTCAAGATTCTATTTTGTAAAAAGGCTGGTACTGCATAGAAAAGTTGTCCATGAAATTCGTGTGGATTGATGACTAATCACCAAACATTTTGTTGTATTGCAACTTTAGTCATCAAATCAACACTTCAATAATCAAATTAAGGTTTTATTAGTTTTTCACTAAAGAAATTACAAGGTTGTAAATAAAAGGAAGGCACTTGTTATGAGAAAATAATTTGGATCATATAAGCCCGTTTTAGCATGATCTTGTCTGCTTCGTGCGCAACCTAAAGCCAATACTAGATCCACACTTCTGCCTTAAAAAATTCTCAAATTTTTAGCTTTTAAAATGCTAGGGATCTCAAATAATATATGAATACACTTGCGAGGACTACATTCAAGGAATCTAGATATCTCCTGATAAGAACTCTTAGATATCCCTGTTTGGTAACTTCATTTTACTAGTGAAGTAAGGTATGGGGGTCAATTCAAGAGAGAAGAAAAAAAAGATGGGTCAAATTAAAGGTTCAATTCAAGAGAGAAGAAAAAAAGATGGGTCAAATTAAAGGTTACTAAATTTCAAAAAACAGCTCTTCCTTTTACCAAAAATGTTTAAAAAATTACTTTTTCATGTTACTAAATAATAAAAAATTTATTATTTTTTTATTTGACTCTTTTTATTTCTTGTCTCTTAATTTGACATTTCACTTCACTTTATTTTACTAGTAAAGTTATCAATCAAGTCCACTCAATACAATAAAAGGTCCCAACAAGAGCGCCTGGCATATTTATTCATAGACATACTTTCATTTCATGTTTTTGGGGTTTCTGTGTTCTTGGATAGGGTTTCATAATATTGGTTTGGAGGATCTATATGATTCTCTAGCGATTCGACCACCTCAATATTAAACTTAAACAAATAAATAAATAAGCAATATTAGACTCGACTGACTTGAACTTTATTAGTAGTCTCAATGTCACTTGGATGATTGGACTTGACTGACTTAAAGTTTATTTAAAAAGCATAGCATATAGCCTTTAGTCTTACTTTCATCTCTCATGAATATTGTTGTGCCTTTGCTACTCTCCCAACAGCACCAACTGCACTGGCATGAAATTTTTTTGTGGTACACCTATGTGTTATCCCAAATTTTAGGTGGTGATTGGTGAGTCTACTTTTTAGATTTATTTGTCCTTTTTAAAGGGTATTTGGGTAGGTTAATAGCTTTAGACTGTTTCAAAAAGTATATATAAACGTGTAAATGAAAAAGCTTTTACCCCATTTTATTTCCTTTCCACTAGACAATCTTTGCTTCATTTTTTTTTCTTAATTTTGACAAGTTTGCTTGTATAATTTTTTTTATTATATAACAAGTTTGCATAAACCTCTTTTCCATGACAAGTTTGTCTGTGTAGTTTTTACTGATATGATAATTATCACATGGTCTAATTGAGATAAGTATCTTTCAATTAGATATAATTGGATCAGCTCTATTTCAAATAGGTAAGTGCTTTAAATAAGCTTATGACTGAAATTATACATGCTATTAAAATATATCACATCTAAAAGTAATGTAGTCTTTAATCTCAAAGATGTAAATCAAATCCTAGCAGAAATTTACCCGAGCAGGTTAGACAAGCTACCATAGATGCCACATTATCAACTATGGTGGTAAACAAATATTGTCAGTGCATGCAGTGCAGTACAGATGGTTTATCTCCCCCTCCCCCTCTGTGTGTGTGTGTGTTATGGGTGAATATTCTAGGAGTTGCTTCCTTTTTTGAAGTGAGGAGCCCATGATGAGGTATGAAATTTAAATCCACAAATGAACCCATCCCTCACACACACGTCTTGGCACTCCATTTCTTGCTCATTGGACAAACGTCCACTATTGAATTAAACTGGGAATAAAAAAAAATAGCACTTCCCCTAGAGTTAAACCTTTGAAAACTTTGAGGCTCTATAGTAAAATATTCTCATATTTAGGGTAGTTTTTTATTTATTTTTTTGGGCTAGAAGTGAGATTTATATTAAAAGCACAAACAGAACAAAGAGTACAGCAAATTATTTAGGGTAATTTATTTGTGTACATTTACATATGCATCACATTTACACATAGTTGCTTTGTAATTTGTGCTTAATTTTGTGTGTACTCATTTACACACCAAATGGATAAATAATGTGAAAAATAGTGTACAAATCAGATCGGTACAAAGAATGCTTGGGGCATATCACGAAATTATATCCCTTTTATCACCCTTATATATATATATATATATATGAAAAAATTACATATATAATCCGAACCATTCCACCTTAACTCATGTTCCAACAACTATAACATGCATGCCGTATATTTGAATTTGGACCTTGATAGATAGAAAGAAAGTTTGATATAGACTGTTGAATTGAATCACACTAAGAGATATTAGTTGAGAATATTTAATCACAAAAAGCACACCCGATCAGACCTGTTAGCAGGTTCTAGATCATGGGTTGTGTACCACTGCTCTATTTGAGTGGGAACTGGTTGTACAATATTATTAGGACTCGATTTCCAATTGTTTTTTAGAAGTGAACTATGATCCATGCTTCTCAAATGTAACCATGCATTCACAGTAGCTAACTGAGCAGTTGTAAAAATGATTAATAAACAAAAGACCACACACAAGCAACAGACGCCAACAAACAATCATCCCACATTTCAAATTCCAGTAAAAGCATTCATCATGCGGCCAACTAATAATTCCAAGCATGGAGGAAGATGTAGGACATCGGCAATAATGAGACTCACACAGACAATAAACATGGAGAATATTGATGATCTACCAGTTAGAAATCTTTGCAATTTTCCCAAAGACAAAAAAAAAAGAGAGGAAGTTTGGGGGAGGGGGATGGGTGCTATTTCTGTATTATTTTAATCACATCATTCAAACAGACACTTAAAAAACTTAGTACTACAAGAGCATTCATCATGTAGCCACTAGAAAACTGCAGCATAAAGAAACCAATAATCAGAAATCACACATCTTGCACCAATAATAAAACTTATTATATCATATGAAGGACCCACTTACAACTATTGCGTATATTACCCATATACACACACCAAGAACCTAACAATCAGATCTCTCACTTTCCTCACTAGCTTAGATGGAGCCCATACATTAAAAAATTACTTTAGGCATCCAAACACCACCACCAGCAAAACCCAAACCCAAACGCAAACCCAAACCCAAATACCCTTTTTTTTTTCATTTCATACTATCAGTTCATGAACATGTCTGCAGAAGCCATGATGGGTTGATTCAAGTGCAGCAGATCATAAGGGTTAAGGAAACTATCAGTGATCTCGGGGCCACCCATCTCAAAACCAATGTTCCCATGCATGTAGTTTAGGATCTCGTTGAGGGAATGCAGCCTGTGGTTCAGCTCCATCATCTGAGTCCTTAAAACTGAATTCTCACTCTCAACGTTCAAGTAGTGCTGTGTGGTGATGTTCAAGCTAGTGAGGATCTGATTATTTTCCCTCCTCAGCTGGGCCACCTGGGCCATCAGATCATCCAAGTGCTTTTGTTTCCTCATCCTTGACCTCCTTGCAGATTCACGGTTAGACTGCATCCTCTTGAGTTTCCTTTGGTCCATCAAAAGCTGCAGATCTTCCTCAGATCCTGAATTCTGTAGTAAGCTGGACCCAGAAGAAGTGCCACTGGGAGAAGCCATGAGGGCTTATTTACAGAGATTGACTGTCTACAAATACTCAGTTTTTTGGGGTAGATTTTTACTTTAAGACTCTAGAATTAGAAACAAGAGAAATAAGACCCAGATTGCAGTTTTTCAAGCTAATATATATGAAACTACTAGATCTTGGGTTTTGATTGTAGTATAATTATATTGAAAGTAATAGGGCCTAGAAGATCAATTTCTCAAAAGATGGTTGTTCATGAAAACACATAAAACCAGTAAAGGAACACAACAGAGAACGATTGAACTAAATGGGTCCTGCGCCTCAGAGTGGAATTGATCATAAACCCTGAGAGAAGGATTTCACAGAGAATTGGAGACATCAATCAGGAAACATTAAGACCAGGAGATTATGCATGAGAAACAGGAGGAATGAGAAGTTCCAGATAATGGAAGAAGAAATGAAAAACCCAACACAAAATGCTGGGATATGAAGACTCTAATAGTAGTCAACAAAACAGCCTGATCTCAGTGACAAAAGAACAGAGGGAAAAATCCTGTTTTTGACAAAAAGAAAAAAAAGAAGAAGAGATCTTTGCTTGAAAAACAAAGGATTCAAACCCAGAATCTAGTTGTGAAAAAAAAGCAGAAAATTTGGCAGAACTTATCTTTAGTCCAGCCCAAAATACCCTACAGGCAAACAGATCAAAACCCCAGAAACAGGAGGATGGCAAAAATGATGTCTTCTCACCAAAACAAAAGAAAAATGCAAAAGAGAGGGAGAAAAAAAACACAAATTCAGGAGATGGACTCAACACTGCATCTGAAAATCCAAACCTCCAGAGCAAAAACCCCACCACCCCCATGAAATAAAAGCCCAAAGAACAGAATCTCAACTCCCAAACAGAGTATCAGAACTCCAGAGCTACTAAAAAAAGATGTGGAAAGAGAGAGGCAGGGAAGGGGGACAGAGCAAGATCTATAGGAGGTAGAGAGAAGGAAGAGGAAGAGGTTTTTGAGCATGCAAGGGAGTGAAATTTATAGAAGAAAAAAAAATGCCCACCAAGTGGAGAGAGAAAAAGATATTCAAGGGAAGAAGAGAGAGAGAGAGCGTTTTGGAGGAATCTGTTCTGAGAGTTGTTGGGAGAGGTGATGGCGCATGTGGGGTAGAAAACAAAATCTCCAGTCTCCACAACCATCCAACTCCAGCTGTTGTGCAACACAGAAATTAAAATCTTGAAAAATCTTTTCACAGATTTTTACCCTTGTTTTCCCCACCTGTACTTTTAGACAGTTATTTCTCAACCGTATTTGAGAGTAAAGGGTAGTTGCCCGTACCCTCAGGAGTCGGCCTCTCAACTTCTCCCATGATAACTCCATCAAACACCTCAGTTCAAGTGGCATTGGATTGGTACTCGGCCAAGTTACACTCCAATTTGAGCTGAGTCCACTATCAGATAAATTATATTCTTTTATTCTACTTTAATTATAGTTGAGCTCACAAACGAATTAAATGCATGTAAAACATTATATCATAATACATATAAAAAGTTTGGAACATCTTGAAAGACCAATCAATTAAATTGGAGTGAAATTGGCCCATAACCAATGCATGTGGGACGTTGATTTTGAATGGTTTGGATCTTAGTTAGCTAATTTTCAACTAAATTAATTTGCATTGCAATTCATAATTTGTAACTCGAGACTAGCTTGATCCAAACATTACATGGAGGAGGCTCATTTGATTTCCATTTCAGTTCGCCTCTTTCAAAGTAGGGCCCACCATCAAGTTGGTCATGTGGGGGTTACACATGGACTCATGTTAATCATGGGGGCATAGTGCTTTTGAGTTGCTTGGGTTTTTGAAATGTGCTCTACTAAGAAACTTATTAGGACTCAGTTTAGAGAATTGCATAAGAATAATTCAGAAGTTAATTGTTTGAAGTGAACTAGTAGCTATTCGAAGGCCTCATGAACTAACTAGTAATCATCGTTTGAATTTCAGAAGTGGGCTCTGCTTATGAATTTTTGGGGTGGCTTAAACTGTGTGTTTGCAAGGAGAGGATTCTCTGCTCCATGGATTTCAATTTCTGCAGACAAATGAATGTTACATTCCCATCCCATAAGAAATTAAATTTCTCTCTATTGCAAAATAAACTAGCTTGATTTTTTTTTTCATTTTAGGCATATATCATATAAAACTAAACGATAAAAAGATTGTATGGCATAGAAAATCATAACAATTTTTTTTTTCTTTTCTACTATGGAATCCTCTCGTTGGACGGATGTACCCCCAAGAGGACCCAAATTCCATTTGCCAAAAGGATATTCTGGATATTTATAATGAAAATGGTATTTGGTAAATTTAAAAATGAAGGGGTAAATTCGAAATAGTTAAGCACTTAGAAGAAGACAGACATGGTCACATGGGAAGAGTCTGCCTTAATTGCCCTTCTGCTTGAGGAAAAGACAAGCAGATGATTAAGGATATTTTTGTCCTTCAGCAGTATGGAGGCATGGGCAAATGCTTCCCCTCACTGATTGCTAGTTATCGTATGGTTCTCTTTGCCTAGTGATGGAGGAAACCATCAAGTAGGAAGTGGGCAATCCGAACTCCCAGACAAAAACAAAAAAAGGTGGGCCATCCAAATTTGATTCAACGGCTTAAAATGTGGCAGGGTAAGTGAATAGTCAGGAGCCTTTCCATCAGATGAGGGATTTATGATGGAATACATTTATTTTGGGTACCTCTTTTTGGAAGCCTAGTGTAGTACATCTGAACTTGTAATTCTGGCATGATCCAAATTTTACTTATGTGGGGGCTCATTTTTTTTATTGTAACAGGCCGTTCAAACACTATGCCCCCAGTGACTAGTTAGTGGCCTAGATTTCATGGATGTTGAATTGATTGTGTACACTATATGGATGTTGAATTGATTGTGTACACCATTAGATTGATCAAAGATATAAAAAATAAGTTGGAATTAATTATTTATTTTTAGATTTCTTAGAATTGACAAAGCTAACAATGTATGTTGCTTTTCTTGAAGAGAAATTTGAACTTCTACCTTCGCGGAGGCTTATGATGTGAATGGATTTGATTAATCAAGTTAAATGGAAATCGTCTCAGGGAAACTCCTATGGGTATATTCATATGATCAGTTTATCTGCAATAAATTAATGCATAGGACTCATTTGATTCCATGGAATTGAATTCCTAGAAATTCATGTTTTGGTATAACAATTTGTAATAAATGAATATTATAGGGATGAGGGGTGAACGATATAAGGTGAAGGACATGAGACTTGCCTTTCTTAGGGTTTGATTTACTATCGTGATAGCCGAGTATTCATTTGCCATCTCCCATTTTTAAGTTTTTCATCAAAAGGAAAATTCTTTGATGGCTATTAATGAATCTTCACCTTTGTTCTTTCAATTTGACCACTTTCAGAAATACATTTCTTAGAATTCTTAGGAGTTTAATTTTATGCAAATAAATAAGCTGTAAAAATGAAAAAAAAAAAAAAAAAAAAAAAAAAAAAAACAGGCCATCAGTGCTCTACTGATGGTGGTTTACACCTTATTTAATGTGTGTGTGGCCCAACTTTGTAAGATCTGCCTCACTCATATGACTTACTTATGTTTAGGCAATGGCCCAAAATTTACTTCTACCTATATGAGAAAATTGATCCAAAGGTATTACTCCAATTAGAATGAAACTTGGTCCAACTCCTGTATAAAGAGGGTGGTGTCTGAATCTCATTAAGGTCAAGCAAAACTGGACTACACAATTTAAACTAGATGGTCTGTACAGATCATCAAAAAGGTGATCTTCTCCTATTTGACTAATGCCTCTCCCTATAGTGAGGATGAAGGGTGTGGAATAGTAATGTCACAAGTTTTCCTAATCCATCATGATTTATCAAAACTAGGTTGATTTATTAAAGTAGGGTGTGGAATAGTAACTGAATCCAAATCTTGTTAAAAAAGAAAAGAAAATTAATGGTGCTAATTAAACATGAACCACATGGGATCCAAATGTGGTGTTTAGGGACCGCACGCACAAAGACATTTTGTTTCATATTCATTATGCAGACCTAAGTTACTAAATTGAGGGCCCACAATCACAATCTCATCAATTCAAGATGAATATATCCTCAATTCAGGGTGGCCTTCATTAACAAAATATTCTAAAAATAAATGATTAACACTTTCAACTTTCAATGAACTATATATGTGGTATAGTTCATGATGAAAACACTCTAAAGTATATATTAGTTAGTTAATAGTAGCTTTCAAAATCTTCATTTATTAAAGATATCCTTGTTATATCACTCCATAAACTTATTACAGACAAAACCAATATTAGGTAGAAAATTCATTAAAGAGACTATGTGTGGAGTTCCATATCATTTGCATACATTCTATTCATTTTTTTTTTCTCAATTACCAAAGTTACAAAGAACAATAATGTGTGAGCAAACTTGATGTGATCAAGTACAAATCATTAATGACAATAAAAGGGCCTTTTTTTTTTTCTCAAATTGCATCAACATACCTTATGAAAAAAAATCTCTCTATATATAAAACAAATGATGTGCAAGAAAGTACAACCCTTTGATATTATACGTTGTCTTAGAGCTGCATTGTGGGGCTGGACTACCGAACAATGCTTCCTGCACATGATAGGGCACATTGATCACACTACCCACATGCATGTATTGGCATCAGTTGCAATCTCAATCTATCAAATGGCATCCAGTGTTCTTTCCATTAGATGTTATTGGACTTAGTGGACCCCACTTGTCATGTTTAGCATGGTTGCACACTATGTGGACATCCCTCAGTCTTTTTCCTTGGATATTGCCTGGGGTTGTGAATGAGTTTCCGATTTTCCGATTACTCAAAAGTTTTGACCGGCTAAAAACTGGATCTGGAAAAATCGGATCTGGGCCCATATTTAGGCCCCGATAAATAAATGATTCCGGGTCTGAACCAATGTCCGATTCCACCTTGGTTCAGACCCGTGGACCCGAGACCCGACAAATTATCTCAATTTTAAAAAATTCCTTTTAAAAATCATATATATATTTTTTAATATCATTCTCTACCTTGACCCGAACCCGTCCCATATATGGTTCTTGTTCCAGTTCCGGAGCCAAGAAACTGGTTTTGAAACGTTCCGGGTCTGGATCCGGTTCCACCTTCACCTTAACGGTTCCTGTTCCAGATCCACCATGGAACCAACCCGTTTACAACCCTAATACTGCCTAATTAAGATAGTTTTAAATGTTAAAAAAAGTTTTAAATATAAAATTTCTATTATTTTGTGAAATTCCCAGTGGGAATATTCTTGTATCCCCACTCTCTCTCTCAAATAAAATTATACACTAGCTAAAGGTATCCATGCTAAACATGGCGAGTAATGGAGAACATTTAAACAAGTAACCAGTCATTTACAACATAAATTTTTTTCCCACATATTATAATTGAGAGATATAGATAGTCCTTCTAAATAAATATAAAAAAAAAAGTTAAAAGATACGAAGAGATCGAGAGAGGTTTTTTTTCTTTTCAAATTTAGAACCATAAAAATGCCACATGTGAACTACATAATTGTATTAAATGAAATAAAAAATTTTAATTTCATTTTACTAAACAACACATTTTATAATATATTAGTTTAAATATTGAATGAAATAATTGAAAGAGGAACTTTCGAACTAAGAAAAATATTAAAATAAAAGATAAAAGAAAAGTTAAGGGCTAAGGGCGTGTTTTGTTGAACCTTTTAAAAATGAGAATTACCTTTGAGTAAATTTTGAGGCCGGTCCAGTGCAATCCAGATCATATCCGGGAGTGTGGTTCCCTCGAATGGACCATCAGGTGAGCCCTGGTAGAGAGTGCGCAAACTATATATATTTTTTACAACTTACGGGGTTGGGACCCAGCCCACTTGTGAGGGAAGTAGGCATCGGAAGAGGTGAAATAGGACAGCCCTCGAGTGAGGGAAAGTGGCTGCCCACGTTTCAGGTAAGAACTGACGTGTTGTTACACAAACTATGTTAGATATGCATATATGACATAAACAACGCCATTTATGTAATCCAGATGCTCAAACCGTTAATTAGATACCCAAGGCCCAAGTCAGAGCCTGTGATGTCTCTCATATGTTAAGAAAAGAGATGATTGAGGTTTCTCTGTTTTTTCTCTTTCAAATATAGTAGTTTCTCTGTCTTTTCCTCTGTTTTCGTATTTTAGGGCATATTTCTTTGCATGATGAACTTTAATTCATAAGAATTCTAGAAAATGTTCTCCTGAAAGTAGCTACAATTGAAGAAACAAAAGTGCAGATTGATAAATGACTATAAAATAATTTCCCTCTTAATAGAAAATGAATCAAGGGGAGATAAAAAAAAAAAATACCCAACCATTGTAAATCAAATCCTTAGGAAGTCAGGTCCCATCCACACCTCCATCTTATGTCCTTCGCCTCTTTAATGATCTTTCGTTGAGTACCTTGAATTCAATTCCGAGCAAACAAATGGGCACATAGAGTTTCTTTTCTTGTGATAAAATCCCACTATGATGGTGATTAAAACATGGACCTCTAAGCTTCCTCTCTTAGCTCATTCACAAACCCAAGCTCCATCAACCTTCAGGCATAATCTCATTGCAATGAGAGAGAATCCGACAATCAGTCTATGGTTTTGATCTACTCGATCACCTTGGACAAACATCAAGTTTCATTCATGGCCATTTGGAGTAAGTATTTTAAGGTTACTCTGTAATTTGATTATGTGTTTCATGCTCTATAAAGGTAGGCGTATTTTTCTCTTTTATAAGCTAGGAGTCTATATAGGTCCCCGTTGATTTTCGAAAGTCGACTTCCCAAACCTTAATCGCATGTAAATCTAATTACTTGGTAATTGGTTATGGCACAGAAAAAGCAGTTGTCACAGGTAACTCAGGTTATCCAAATGTACTGTAAGTTTCATTCATGCCAAAACTGAGTTACCTGCATTTGCTTTCAAAGATTCAAACTGTCCCAAAGGAATTAACTAAGGTGTGGGACAATTGTACTGGACAATGGAATGAGTCTCTCGGGTCTAGTAACTCCTATACTTGGGTTTTGGTTGTATCTATCATCACAATGGTAGGTCTATCAGGTCTTAAGCCGTGGACCTGGACCAGAACCATTAGGTCAAAACCTAGATCAACTCTCTCTCTGTATGTGTGTGTGGGGTTTTGGTTTTATATTGATCTCTTGTTCAATCTCACCCATTTATAGGCTAGCCATTTGTTTAGGTCTGTTCATGGGCTAGGCCACCAAGAGCTCAGGCCTGCATTGGGCTGGATTATGGTTGTACTTTTAGTTTTAGACAGGTAAACGTTCTCAGATATGCCCATGTCTGCTTAAAGGTCTGATTATAACGATGCCAATCCAACATGGTAAGATACCTCAGCCTGGTATTTTGTAGATGAAATAATTAAGCCTGCGCTTCTCTCAAAGGGTTGATCAAGAGTCAAGACTGCAGAGTAGGAACAGGACTTGAAAAAAAAAATAGCCTGTCCCCAGTCAACCAATCTAGAACTTGTTTTCATACTGACCCAAATTTCAGCCCAATATAAGTATGGCCAGTGCCAACTATCTTAATTAAATGCTTGATTAACAAACCTTATTAATAGATGTTTAGTTACTACAAAAACTAATTTTATGCATCTATTTCTCGCATCTTTCCTGCACATGTTCTTTACTCAGCTAAAAACGAGTAAAACAGGTCCGTAAATTCACCCTTTTCGCCTTTCCAATTTAAATTTCAAACTGCTAACAAATGCCAACCCCTCCTTTTTTTTTTAGCTAACAAGGGTGTCTAGCATCTTCGAGAACCGACTCCCGAGTGAGTCAAGTGACCCCAAGTAGAGAGTGTGAGTTCAAAACCACAACCTCTAGTTCTCGAGTCGTGGTCCTAGCCAACTACGCTATCTAGGGTTTGCCCTTTATAAAGTGGAACTAACGAAAATTCCATTACTATCAAAGTGAGGACCGCCTTATAACCATCACATATATAAAATGTGATTTATCTCTCAAAACCCAATGAGTCAATCACATGTTTCACGCATGATCAGCCCTACTCCCAGCTTGGATTAGTGTGAATGCACAAGAGGCACTATATTAAAGTTCCCAGTAGTGGACAGGAGTTCACCCTCTAGAGTTTTACTTTGCTGGATATTAAAATCAGGTCCTGGATACTGAACTGGGCACTTTGATTTGATTCCTCAGAATGTGCCGGTGTGATATGGTTAGATTTTGGTTGTACCTTGTGTTATGCTTTGTGCTTTCTTTGTGCAATTGCTGGAGATCTTTCTCAGCAAGATTGATGGATGAAGGAAAAAGAGAAGAAAAGATAAAGATTCTTGGGCATGTTTGGTTGCATGCCTATTAACTTTCAATTAAAGACCTTGTTTTGTTTAAGGTTTAAGGTTTCACTTTTCATTTTTGGGCCCCAACACGAGGAGTGCTTCCTATGTATTTTTTCCCTACTATGGAAAGATAACATGTATTTTTTAATTTATTTTTTCCTTTTTGTACATTCCAAGGGTGTGTGGGATGGTTTAAATAACTGATTTATGTAAGGGTTTTGCACAGTATATATGGGTTTCACTAGTCGCCATTACTGTGATGTGAATCTAAAGATCTGAAATATAAAACACAATATATCATATGCTGTAATTTAATCTGTAATTTAATGTTATTTACATCTAAAAAACTTTGGATTAGGTGGTTTTCAAATGCTAATTTTTTCGAGTATTTCTATATAAAATAATTTTCAAAATAAAACAGTGCCCCCAACGAACCTCTAAATGAGAGTCAGTGGTTGCTCAGTTGGATAGCAACTAGCAACGACCCATATCTCACCCAACTACTTAGGATTTGATCAGTCATTATACTGCCCTTTTCACTTGTGCAAGCTCCCTTTCTAGTACTTATCTGGCCCACCAGGAATTCTCCATATTTAAACTATCTATCATTCACATTTGTGCCACTTGATCACCAAACCTGATTTAGGGTTAGAAAATGTTTTCAGTACGTCCATAGGACCTGTTCATTTGTATGGGCAACTAGATTCTCATCTTCACTTAGACCTCTTTTTTTTCCCCTTTTAAAAGTTTGAAAGCCTTTATTGAACAAAACTTATCTGGAATAGAATTAAAAAATAAATAAAAATCTTCCAAGATTTATGTTAGCTAGCCAAGCTCCTTAAAAGTGGATTTGGAGATTGTAAACAAATCCCATAGTTGGTTAATTATAAAAGCGAGATTGTCATAATCTTAAAACTATTTTGTTAAGAAAAATTGGCTTATGAAAGGTTAAACAACTCTATCATAAATTGTCGAGTAAAAGTTTGGGACACATGATATGTTAATGGTGCAGCAGGACAAAACAGGTTGACAATTAGCCCATGAACCCAAAAAATAAAAAATCTCAAGAGTAAGGCAGAGGAAGAAAATTTTCTTTGAGGGAGCCAATATATATATATATATATCTATTTTTTATCGGCAAATTAAAGGATTAAAAGATCGAGCTCTATAAATAATTCTGAGAGGCCAATCTGTAAAATACATATGATATTATAAAAAAGAATTAAATGGGATGGGCCTCATGAACATGTCATGAGTCATGTGCTTAAGACCAGTAAGACTTAGCATCTTACTTTCCTAACTTTTTTTTTTTTTTTACGAGGGTCTCCCATGGTATATACCCGATAGGGCTATTCCCATAGGTGCATACATGAAACCTGCACACACACATACAACGGGTTAGTTTGGGGTCGTATTCGAACACAAGATGTGGAAAGCAAACTCATATATGTCTTATAGCTGTCACCCAACTCCTAGGTGAGTAAACTTAACTTTCCTCATGCCTTGCAAAGTCATTGTGAAAACTCAGTGCCTTTTCAAAATCATTATATCAACTCTTATCCTATTCATGTGGTGATGGAATTTCCATATACCATCCCCATTAATAAGAAAGGGACCACTTAGCAGAACTCCAAACCACACTTCCACCAACACACAAACAAATAAATTGCATTAACGATCAGAAAACAAAACCACAGAAATTACCTCTCGATGCAACCACACAAGCCAAATAATCCGTTAAGTGCACATATGGACAAACATGTGCATGGGTTGCTGCATGCCATTTACAGAAGCATGGATATATCATTCATATGGTGGGTTTCTAGTGACTTTAATTTATTTTGTGGAAAAACTTTGATTTTGGTTGGTGAATGGTCACAAAGAGAGGTAAAGGCCAAAGTAAAGGACTCCTACCAAACATGGGAAAAATCATCTCATCTTGACTAGTCCTTTTCTAGGTGAATTATCATGAATTGAGAGCTAGCTTATACTAAGATTGATTACTACATGCTTTTGGTATCAGGGGGAATGAATGAGGGCCTAAGCTTTTTAACTTATTAAAAGACATTGGCCCCATGATAGGGAAAAGGTGAAGTAATAGATTGCTCCAAAAAAGCTAAGAGTCAAAAAATAGAACAGTGGAATTCATGTTGTAAACCTAGTCAATCATTTGAGGCTGAATCCCATCACCAGCAGTTTTTTTATATGAAAGACTACATGGTATTTGAATTTTACTTTGTTTTTCCCTACTGATGCCAAATGAGTACTGTGGTTTGTAAAGGTTCTATCAAATAACCCCAGAAAAGAAGCACATCCACATCAATGGGAAGCAAGTGGATCCACTGGCTGTAGAAGATCACCCACTAGGTGTGAGAAATATTGACACTATGGACTGAGACACGAGACCCAAATTATCATTTGTCTGGAGTGCAACAGCTGAGAAACCAAGTGGAACTCATGTTATGATCATCTTAGATCATCTTTTCATCATATATTGCGACATAAGCTATTGTATTAAATTTTTATAGTAAAAGATAAGCTGTTGTATTATGATATATAATTCAAAATGGATGGCTTACGAAGTGGAACTTTTTTTTTATATATATAATTGAGTTCAAGCTTTACCTTCAGAGAGGGCAATTTTCTAACTCCTTTCTAACACGAAAGAGTCACAAAATCTGCCAGATATTCTCCACTTTGGTGAGGATTTCATTAAATTATAATGAAGATTCTTGTCAACCATTCTCTAAATTAACATTCTGCATGTATCAAACAGATCAAGAATTGTTTCTTTTATCAAACTTCTCTACTTGAAACTCTACATTTGAAATTGAAACCCTTGTGGCAATAGTAAATCTTCTATACATAAACAGGATACAATAGATTGTATCACACGAACTATGCCTTAAAAAAAATAGAGCACAACGAAAAACACTCTGTATTTAAGAAAATAACCATCAAACTTGCATACTCTCTTTTAATAAACGCAATGGGCCACACGAATCAAGCCATACTTGTCATAGTAGGTGCACGACTAACGATAAGACATTTGGTTAGGTGAGTGTCGAATTTGGGTCGGGAGGGCTGGGGGGTTTTGTTCGTTTGCTTGTTTGTTTAGGGAGAGAGAGATCATCACTCATTGTGGTTCTGCCGAAGCAGAGTTGTGGGAGGATCCAGATTGGAGACAAACTTAACCTTTGGTAATTTTGTACAAAGTGGCTACTCGCAGGTCTTGAACCTATGTTATCACAAATGACACTTGAGACATTTATCATTGCACCAAAGCAATGACCCTATGGGGTATGGGGACGGAGAGAGAGAGAGACCAAGCATTCACACGCAGACATCCTATGGGGAGGGATTGAATGCATAAGATGTAGGGAGGAGGAAGTTTTCTCTATTGAAATTATCTTTCTAAATTTGAATATGCTTTTAGGAAGAGAAATAATATTTTCTCAATGTAAGTTTTACAGGGGCGGAGAAAACAACCTTTCTCTCCAAAATTTAATTTTTTTATGAATAAAAATAAACATTCAACTATTTAGTAATTTATTATTTTATTCATAAAACAACTTTTTCCATTCAAATCCA
Source organism: Litsea cubeba (assembly GCA_012931725.1). NCBI lineage: Eukaryota > Viridiplantae > Streptophyta > Magnoliopsida > Laurales > Lauraceae > Litsea > Litsea cubeba. The sequence continues at coordinate 92,907,163 of CM022948.1, read as the reverse complement.
AATGCAATTGAGTCCACAAGAAGATCCTCCACCCCTTGTTATCTCTTTATTTCTCCACCCATCCAGGATTCTCAACTCATGATTTTCTCTACGTTCCACATCCAAACGGGTTACTTTTAAAAAAGAAAGAAAGAAAGAAAGAGAAAAATCCGAAATGAAAGTGAAAGTACCCCTATCCAGGGAACCATGTACAGGAAAGTGTAATGTGAAAGTGAAAGTAGCACTATTCGATCTCGAACCATTGAGATTCTTCTACCCAAAAATAAGAAAAAACCAATGAGATTCTCAGTAACTTGGATGCATTGCTACCACTAGGAGCAATAGGAGCATTTATAATTGATCAGTACACTGATTTAAATTCGATCAACGACCACCGCAAACTTATCTTTCAAGCACTATCTCCATATTTCTTTATAGCATCTCTTAGCTAGAACAGCAACAAAGAAAGAAAAATGTAGCATATCTCCATCAGATAAGAAAGTGTTTTGTCCATGGACCCCAGCAAATGGACCATAAAAATAGGAATGGCAGCACCATGATGAGATATGTGGCAGCATCCTGTCGAAGCAAAACAATATTCCCCTAGACATAGTTGTCATCCATGACATGCATTCATCCCAAAAGAAAAGTAAATAAATAAAATAAAAGTTTTTTTTGTGGGATCCACTGATATTCTTTGGTGTTCCTCTCACATTTCCTTAAGTTGTAAGTATACAGTAGTGACTTTCACAAGGTAAGTTGGATTCCTACAAATTTATAGTAAGGGGAATAAATCCCTTTATTTGATCATATTCAGGTGAATTTATTCCCTCTAATCAAGATTGTCAGTCTCAAATAGAATATGTATATAAGATATCTGGGACGGCAAACCAGGGTTGTAATTTGTGCTTATGAAACTGATATTTGTGTTTCAGCCTAAATTTAATCAAGTGAATAACGTAATTCATTGAGTTCTACCTTTTTGTTCATTCCTTCAGTTTTAAGCAAGTTCTTTATCGCATCTTGGTAATCAAAGTATCTCATATCTTAGACCACCCTTTTCATCCGATTTCACCCAAGTTTTACTTTATTAGTTCTGACACAGTCAATTGATCGTGTGGAAATCATAGTTAGAATTTAAGCATAATCAGTACAATGATGCGTGTCAACATTGTTTGGTGGCATAGGGAAATTCTTACGGTCACATGATCCACAAACACATAAGAAATCAATCACATGAACACAGCAAGATACGTGGTTCGCCCAGAATGCCTACATCCCTAGAAAGAGAAGACGCCAATTCATCTTCTTAGTTCTCCTTAGGTTAGAGTTTTACATACATCAAAATATATACCATGGTACAAATTAACTCTACATAGGTCAGTTGATTGGCAACACCGCATGTCACCTAGCTACCTATGGAACCTTGGGTATATCACTCTTCACGCTCGTTTGGGCTATCCTTCCCACTTTGTGGGCTTCCTATTCCTACGGCGTAGCCTCTTTCCACTTGTGTGAGCTCTCATGAACATATTTCAGGACTTGTCGTATCTTCCAGTTGACCCATCGAGTGAGAATAAAGGGATGGCCTAGTTTTGGGAATGGGGTGTCACATTCTCACCCAATTGCTTAGAGTTCAGTCCCTAGGTCTTCTCCCTTGTGTGTGCAAGCAGTCATATCTCATACGTGTGCAGGTAGTCTTCTTCCTATTATATATTGGGTTCACTCCCGCATCAAACGGGTCTCACCACCTTTAGTGGTAAAAGAAATGATACATCATGTTTCTTTTTTTTTTTTTTTCCCAAGCCAAGGGGGCTGGGTCCCATAAGAGCAGAAAATGTGGCGGGTGAGAACTGACGCTTTGATAAGGAGCCGTTCTCAATGACATATCGTGTTGTCCAAGTCAAATGGACACTGTTGGATATGGAGTTGAGTCCAATTTCTTCCTTCTTTCTTTCTTTCGTTTTTTAAATTGTGGCCCCAGAAAAGGAGCTCGTATTTTTTATGTACATTCTTCTTGACTATTAGGCACTCTTGGTCTTGGGGAGAAAAGAAGAAGAAAAGAAAAGCCTCTGAAGCCCATCTTGGCAAAGGCCTCTTCACAACCAATGCAAGGAATAGGTTCCATATTCTACATGTACAATATAGATACAACCTTGCATCTAGATCTCATGATAGATCTATCATCAATCTAGCTTAGGCTACAGAATTAAAGCAGGGATGATAGTGCTCAAAGTGTAAGAATTGCAGAGTGAAGTTTACTTTTGCAGAGGTGAGAATCATGTAAAGACAGCAAATGAGAAGTCTCCTTCATGGGCAAAAGGGGCTGGTCGGTTAGTGGGGTCGGACAGGAAAACAGGGTCCATTTCACCTTCCGCATGACTACAGCACTGGTGTGTACTTCCAGTAATGAGTTTCACATGCTTTTGTCCAGGGCTAGAAGTGTTTCTTTTGTTGGGGAAAAGGCGCAATGTGCACCCCATAAAAGCAGCATTGTAGTGGTGGTCACATTTCCTTTTCCAACTTTCAGTTCCTCCAATGCCAACTGGTATTTTCTTTCTCTGCTACTATGATATGATACAAGCATGGAGGGAAAAGTAATTCTGGTTTCTGCTAGTAAAAATGTACATGGTGATGGTACACACCATTGTACCATTGTTTCCAAACTCATTTTGGCTCGCTCGAGGCCGGGTGGTTCCCTTGACTCAATAATTCAGGCGAGTCAAATGAGTCGGCTGGATCACACCGAGTGCTCAATCGGACTTGCAAAAGTTACTCGACTCGGTGATCTTTTCAAGTGGAATCCTGAGTTTATTAAACCAGTGTTTTTAGATTGTCCAAATGGAATTACGAATTACGGCTGTTCTTGGGTCATCCCGGGCTCAATGTGAGCTATGATTTTGGTGCACTGGCAGGCTTGCTCATGATTTAAGGCCTGAAATGGTAGGTGGTTGGGGCTGGCGAGGCTAATCATCATCATCATCAAAATCTTGTCCTAACTATGCTATAGAGTCAATTACATGAGTTTTGTTTCAGCATTCTAGTCTATCATAAGGTCAAATTTTTCAATAGGTTGCACTTCTTCGAATGCACTTTCATCTATGTCCTTTGTGGCCTACCCCTTTCCTTTGAAGAACCATCTACCCATAGAGAGAAACTTGTCCTCACAGATGCCATTGTTAGCCTACATTGGACGTGTCGAAATCATCTCAAACCAATCTCTCTTAATATATCATCTATTAATGCTACCCCTAAATAGTCCTCAATGCACGGTTTTCATGTACGAGCTACCTGAACAAAACTTTTGCTGATGCTGGGTAAAGATTTCACTTTTTAACACTATTTTGGGCTAGATCTAGCCTAAATATTAGGCCTCTAAGTTTGAGATCGCACATCCTATCAAAAAAAAAAAAAGAAAAAAGTTTGAGAACGCACAAGCTTTAATTAGGCTCAACCCAGCCAATGAACAATCCTGAGCAGAACTAGTTTGATCGCATGGATGACAAAGTGTAAACAAGATGGGTCGAAAGCATATCCAAATTGAATCTAGGGCATTGGATCTGTATCCAAATCCATTCCGAGACGGATCCTATATGAAGGACCCAGATCCAAATCCTGTGTGCTGAGGATTCACAACCAAATATCAAATGGATCCGAGTCTGTATCCAATTATATAATATTTGTAAAACGTTATACAAATTGTCTTTCATAACCTGCCACACTTGTTAGTAGGCTAGGTTTTAGCCTAATATCCAAAAAAAAAAAAAAGGTTCAATCAATCGATAATATCAAAACTTTCACCATTTTTTTAGGCATCTTTCAAGTTGGCCAGTGCTGTTAAGTTGCCCTAATAGCTTTACAAAACTAGGAAACGCCGTTAAGACCTACCATCTTCTGCAACTATATCCATCTTCTCCTGCTAACCAATTTGTATTTAGCCACTGTGAATCCTAACACCTCAACTCCTCTACATCTTCCGACCAGAATTCAAGTTTCTTATGTTTGGAATGAATACGATAAGAGCTTGGGAATAGATGATATAGTTAAAATTAATCAAATTATAGATTTCGGTTTATTGAGTTTTGGTAGACAGTTGGGCGTGGTTGGAATTGATTTTGATTAGAGACAATAATGAAGGTGGGGCACACCCCCATTGGTCCCATTTATAGTGAAATAGTAGCTGGATAATTTTTTTGGGCTGACCAGGGTATCCCATCAAATTTCACCCAACAGAACTAATCCCCCAAGCGCACCCATGACCCCACAACACACGTGCACCAGGTAAATATGAAAAGCAAAAAATCATAATTTGGAGGGGTTTACATTTTAAGGTAGTTTGGTACAGCAATTAACTTCATGGCAAATCTGAGTTTTTATGGGGTTTTTCTGCATAAGATAAGAAGAAGCTTGCATCTGCCCCTCCCCCCTCGGACTTCCGTCCCCGTGGAAAAGAAAACCCCGCATTTCCTCTTCCACGGCATTACATAAACAAGCCTCGCTAAGTCATGAGCAACCAAGCTGCTGAGGAGAATGATGTATCTTTCTTGTTAGGTATAACCTCATAATGATCCTCTCTACTCGTTCAAAGAATCATTTATCAGGAACATATAGGAACTCTAATCGGCTATGAGGATGGTTCCCCAGATGAGGATATCATCCGAATCCAGACTATTATGGATCGTCAAGAATTTTATGAAACAAAGATGAGCACGCCGGCTAGCACGCTACTGATAGCATGAATAGCAGCAAGCTTTAAAATGCTGGCGTGCCTTCTATTGATATGGCAGACGGAAGCAATCAACAATATTAGCATAAGTTGGGAATCACAGAGTTGTCGCTGTGGATAGGACACCCCTCCCCCTCCCGCAGCTTCACCCAGGGTTCGATCCCTGGGTGGACAGTTTCATCCGCCTCCCTTGGCTACTTAGGCCACCTTGACCTATATATATATATATATATATATTATATGAGAGAGTAAGTTGACTGAAAACCAATATAGTTTCAGAGCCTAGTTATCTGACTTGAATAGGTACAGAAGTGGAGTAGCAGTTGCTTCACAATGGAAATCTAGCTCTGCAATATTTCACCAATCCATGGATGACAAGTTGACAACCATTAGTCTAGAGTAATGATTTTTTGAAACTTTTAAATAAACAATAAAAGCTAATACAATGAAGAATTTATTGTTAAAAAGAGAGAGTTTCAAGCATGCTGCACAACTGTTTGATGAAAAAGAAAATGACATCTTCGTAGATCCCCCATGAACATATATTCAATAAGCGAGTATTACTAAATAAAAAGAGTTTAGAAGGGAGTTTACCTAACTATTAGTTGTACATCCAACATTTTAGAAATTCAAATCCCAGCATACAAGATCTTCCAACATAATTCTGATCATGAAAAATATAACATCACCAAAATTGTACAGGCCACAAGTTTCCAACACACGTCGCCCTGTATATACAAATCAGAGACCATGTCATGCAGCAGAGCAAAAAACTCATAAAACATATAAAACACAGACAAACAGTATGTTTCCAAGCAATAGCAGCAAACCTCTAATGAGTGCTTATGACAATAATACAAAACCTTCCCAGGCTTCCAAGCAAGTGACTCAGTGCTAGATAGTGAGTTTGCAATGGATTCGCTATGAGTTAGCATCAGCAGCAGCTTCTGGATGATAGTGAAGCATTTCCCTCCACATCATCTCCCTAATCATCTCTTCCCCTAAATCCTCATCAATGTCGAGATCAATTGGGACTTGAGCTGGTGGGTCAGACTTTGGGTCATAGAGAGGTGACATGTATGGGTGCTGGAGGGCTTCGGTGACACTGATCCTCTTCGAGGGATCGAACACAAGCATCCTTTGGAGCAGGTCAATGGCCAGTGGATTGGCATTAGGGTAAAGGTGGGTAAAAGGGGTCCCGACAGAGTAAGGAAGGGACTTGATGTACTTGCATGCCTTTGGGTTGTCGATGAATTCAAGGTGAGACTCTGGCATGGTGCCAAGGACGTTGATGATTAGTTTAAGCTGGTTGAGGCACTCAGTGCCAGGAAAGATAGGCTTTCGCCCAAGCAGCTCAGCAAAGATGCATCCGACAGACCAGACATCAATGGAGGTATCGTAATTGTCGCAGCAGAGTAGTAACTCGGGGGCTCGGTACCAGCGTGTAACGACATACTCAGTCATGAACTGGCCCTTTCCAGTGCTGGTGCGGGCAAGGCCAAAGTCGCAGATCTTCAGGTCACAGTTGGCATTCACAAGGAGGTTGCCAGGCTTGAGGTCACGGTGAAGAATGTTTGCTGAATGTAGATACTTCAGGCCCCGGAGCAACTACAACTCAGGCCCAGGAAGTTTCAGTCATCGAACAGAAGAAAAGGCAGGAAAAGAGTTAACAACTAGCATACTAGGCTGAGTATGGCACAAAAATTCAGAGAAATTTATTTATTTATTAATTTATTTTGAAATTCTAAGAATTTTAATCAAATGCAATTGTTGAATGATTTGCCGAAAACAAAGTGATTCCAAATGATTTGAGGCAACCAGTCCTACAAATCACATAACTGTGTGGAAAACTTTCTATTTTGGGATTTGCAGGAGCAGGCATAATTTTTTTAAATTGATGGATGGTGCAAGGATTCTCTTACCAGGCCTCTTGTTAAGGCCAAACACAGCCTTGGATAAGTACAGCGCCTGGAGAAGTTTAAGGGTTTTTTTTAATACCCAAAAGATGAGGCTAGAAAGTAAGAGATAAACCAATTAAAAGAAAAAAGAAAAAATACAGCACAGAATGACAAATGATAATACAAAGACAATAACTACTTCAACATTCATAATCATCAATCATCATCATCATCATCATCTAGAAAGAAAGAGTTAAACCAATTAAAAGAAAAAAGAAAATATACAGCACAGAATGACAAATGACATTACAAAGACAATAATACTTCAACATTCATAATCATCAATCATCGTCGTCGTCGTCGTCGTCGTCATCATGAAACTCCTGTCCCAACTCTTAAGACATTTTGCCATTGGGAGATGCAAGTCCCATGGTTTGGCCTTGCTACCTTGCTGCCCAAAATATACTTCAGACTTCCAAAATCCTTCAGCTTTCCAACATTAGGGATCATGTAAACAAAAACACAAATCTCATTTCCACCACTTCGCTTTCTCATTTATCCTTATTCCTCTCTATCAGCCTCCTTTCTGCTATCTTTTCTTCAATTCTTCAAACACAACTCTTGGTGTTCGGAATATTAGATGAGTGAACTCAAGCTTGTGGGGGACGTAGCTGTGGATGGTAGGCAATATGGATGGGTCTTAATGGCGATCAATCCTCATCCAAAAACTTGGGTGATTATGGCTGAAGGGTGAGTTAAGCAATGATCCTCTCTTCGGGTTTTTGGAAGGAAGTCATGTCAATTAGGGACATCCTCTACCTAGTATCTCTTACTCAATGCCTGAAGAAACTAGGATCCAGTTCTAGTCTGTTTCTTGGTGCAGTAATAGACCATTAGCTAATAATTTCCAGAATTTTCTTGTTGTAGCTACCAATCCTATGGCCCGTGTATCTCAATACAAAAAAAAATTCGGAGATGAGGTTATGGTCCTCGGTATCTTTGGACGATAGGCTCCTCCCAGAGTTATTGCTTTTTGTTCGAACCTGGAAGGCATGCCTTAATAAGATCCAGAGCATTTACCCTTTTTTTTATATTACTAATCATTAACAGTAAAATTAGATTGAAAGAAGAAAGTATAATCTCAATACAACACGGATGTGAAATAAGGGAAAAAAGAACAGCGTAGGTATAAGAGTGTTATACCATACACAACTACACACAAAAACTGCATTATCGGAACACCCCTTAAATAACCAGTGCATCCACCATGCCAACAGTTGACCGGCCCACATTCTCATAGGCTACCTGAATGGATGCAGATAAGAATATGATCTCACTGAAATAGAAATCCCGACAATTGACCACCTTAGCAAACAAAACAGAGACTGATTATTACGAATGTTTGCATCTTTTGCCTAAGAGAACCATCCAGAACATGCAGTCATCATTACAAGGGATTTAAGTTAAAGAGTAGTCATTGATCAGAACTTGAGCCTGGCGCAGCCCCAGATCCTCAATCGGAAGTGTAGACCAATCTCCAAGAGATTGATCGAATCCAAAAGGATTCCAGCCCTAGGGCACAGCACAAACCATAACACACAAGAGAGAAAAATTAAGATAACTTGAATTAATTGAATAAAGCATAAGCATTACAATAGGGCTCCTCTGTATGTATAGAGTAGCATTGTTTCTAAATAATCAAGATATTAAAAATCAGGAAATATCTAATCCTAATCAACATAGAAATTAGAAAGGAAATCTATTAAGCAAACTAAGCAACATTACTAATTTAGAGACAGTCAAAATTAAGAATAGGAATCTCCGTAAAATCAGAGATCATGTGGACCCCATCAGGTGGGTCCATCAGGGCCTGCGGGTCCTGGTCTTGGATCGGGATCGGGCTGCATCAGGGCCCTGCCACTAGACAAGCTTATTGGTTTCACTAAAATTGAGCAGTGTAGATGTGGATGGGGTGGTGATGTTAGTATTTAAATGTCCCCTGATTGTGTTTAGTATGGACTTTGGTCCATTGTACCTTTTGATTGATTCATAATGAATTAAACCTGTTATCATTTCATAACAAAAATATAATATTAGATCGAATATTGATTGAAATATATTCTGGGAAAAGACCTACACAGGCTGAAATAGGCCAAAATGATGGCAAAAATAAAATATCGGTGCTTCAAATTTTCAATTCCAATATCATAACCAGAAGATGTAGTGGGTGAAGCTTAACAAACTGAAAACCAAAATAATTAGCGCAGAATCCATCATCTTGTTGAATCTCTAATCCACCCTTTACCCAGGCGTCATACACTAGTAACACTACATATACTAGTTCCATAAATGCCAGTGTTACATCTAGCAAACAAGGCCGGTTGTGCGATCTAATATTATCTATTTTATGTCCCATTATCAACTGCAAAAAGGTTCGACTCCATATCGGTAACTGCCACAGCAAGGATTAATAGAAGTGACAAATGAAAATGAATACATACAAGAGAAAACATTAACCAGTACCGATCTTCCTGACAAGAAAATGTCAGCAAAACTTTTTTTTTTTTCAATGAAGGCATTTCCACTGATCCATTCATATTTTAATTCTCTTAAACCATGCATATGCATTCCCTATGTTAACATGTATATCTTTAGCTATCAAAACTCAAAAGTTACGTGCCTAACTGTAGCATGATGCAAGCTTTTGAAATTGCTGGATTGGACAAGAAACCATGTCAAAAAGAAACTGTGAGAGGTACCACTTGGTAAAAAATTACAGATATATATTATAGTCAATATTCTGTGTTTACCTTATTAGCTATGTTGCACTGGTTCTTTGGAATGAGTTGCACACCTTAGTTGCATACGTGCCAGATGACAAGGTATCGGATTCTTCTAGTGCCAGATTACCTTAGTTACCATTTGATAAAATATTAGTATGCCTACTCTTCTTTAGGAATCTAAGCAAGATATTGATATGATTTTCACTTGATTGCCTAGGGCAACATTTTTATATTATTCTTTTGTGTTATTTTGCATATTATTCATTATTTGAAAATAGTATTTATTTAAACATTATGCCAAAACTGTGAATCCTATGTTTTGAGATTGGCTGAATTGGACACTTCATACTGGTGTCACTCCATTCCAACACCCATAGAGGTACCTGTACCCAAGCAGGTAGCAAAGAGCTAAATGATGGGTTGTAGTTCTATGATGATAAGTGGCTATAAATAGGGTTAAGTGGAAAAGGGAACTCACAAATCCAACTTGAAATATAAGATATGAGGCTTCAACAATGATCATGATGATTATGCGCTTTGCTTTTATGTATTACTAATAACCAAAATACATTTTCTTCAAGATCATGTGCTCAAATGATTAACATTAAATCGATAAGTTCTATCTTCCAATATTATGTTATAGTTGTAGAAGTTATAACTAAATTAGTGTGAAGGGTTATCCAACTAATACTTGCCCCAAACTCCCAATATCTAAAAGATACAAATGAAGTTAGCCGACAGGCAGTAATATCGTATCTCATAATTTTTTAGATTATTCACTTCCAATGGGCTGCTCTTTGGAATGCACCAGTCCCCAGAAAAGGATGGCTGACGTCAGATAGGCAGTTTTGTCATGAAAATGTGACAAAACCAAGATTTGAGTCTACTTTGAACAAAAGTGACAATCGGCCTACCCCCCACAAAGATTGGATAAGGTCACCACTGTTAATGATATGTTCACTTCTAAAAAGTGGTCCTTGGACATCAATGGTAAGCAATTCTAAGTTCCAACAACTTCAATAAAAGCATTTTGATATTTACCCAAGACATAACAAACAAGAAATACAATATATATATATATATATATCTTTCAGAATTTCATAATTAAGTTGATTTTGCATCAGTTTGTAGCACTCCCAAAAGTTGCAGAAATGAAATGAAGTACCTTAGGCAACCTAAATATATGAGTAACCACTAGTTCAACATAGAACATCTATCTTCCATCATTCCCCTTTACGATTGCATAGCTTAATTGATGAAGATAATATTAAAACACTCTAAGAGGCAAAAATCTTTACATGATGGAAAACCCATACCTGGAAGAGGAAATATTGGCAGTGATCATTGGAAAGAGCCTGAGAGGATTTGATAATCTGATGCAAATCAGTATCCATCAGCTCGTAAACAAGATAGACATCTTTGAAACTTCTTCTATGAACTGGCATCATGATGTCCTTCAAAGCAATTACATTATCATGACGTAGATGTCGAAGAAGTTTCAATTCCCGTAGGGTTCTAAGAGCATCAACACGATTTTCAAAGGCATTATTGATCTTTTTAATTGCAACTTTCTCATTTGTTACTTTGTTCACAGAAGAGCACACAATTCCATAGGCTCCTCTGCCGATGGGCTTGATTGGCACATATTTTGTATCAATCTCAAACAAGGTCTGCCACATAGAGTAGTAATGCTTCCCACAATTGCCAGTCCCATTGGGCGGATCCACCATTGTTGCCATTAATCTGCACATCACCAAAACAACAAAAAAAAAATGCATTTTCATTGGGATTCCACCTTTTTAGTATTAAAATAGACAGCATAAATTTCTAAAACAATCAGAAATCTATTAGGGCTTCAAAGATGATTTTTCATTTATAAGATCACTTAAGACGGAAGTAAAGATGGCTGCAGCTCTGTGAGGTGAATATATATGCACCAGGTTGATGGGGCATGTTATCAGTTTGGAAGTAGGACTTCCTTCCAAATCAATAAGTTTCAAGGTATGTTTATGTAATTGTTGGACATCACAGGGCTTTTCATGTAATTTTTGAAAATTTGAGAAATTACTATATTGGAGTGTCCACCCGAACCTAGAGTACGACCAACTCATTCTCTCTCTCCAGTTCTAACATCCATAGGGAAAACCCCAGATATCTTAGCATTCGGGAACTTTAGTTTCGATTCCCTTTATAAATTATAACCTAGAATTAAGTTTTGTTAGCAATGAATAGATGCCTTCTGTAGCAACTCGCCAACTCAAGAATCAAGCCCATTATGGATTTATGAACATAGCTTCCATGATTAATGAATGATAAGCCCTCCAGATGTAGTGTCATAACTACTACATAATCCACTCAATTCGCAAAATCCACTTGTTTCCACCGTTTCAGAAGCACAGATTTCCCGATCACGAATGTTCAAATGGTATTAGCAAATTAAGAATAGATGAAAACGTTAAGGCTCCTCATAGACAATAGTCACAATACCATCTATTAGTACAACCCACAACAATAAACAAGTACACAACTTGCATCTGAGAAAGTATATACATACCATAAAAGCATCCCTTAAATTATCCTAATCAAAAAAAGTTTGGTACTGCCTATGCCTAAGTGAGTTGCAGCACTGATGGTGAATGTGTAAAGGACTCATGGATGAAGCTTTCCTCTGTATAAACCAGATGCACATTTTCACACTATTCGTCAGTGAGTAGATACCATGACCTATGTAGCAACTAGTTAAATTCATGAGGTACAAATTGAGTTTTTTTATGGATTTTGTGAACAGAGTTTCCTATGAGTTCAAAAATATTAACCCTTCAAGGCAACCAAAACCCATGTGAAAACCAGTACATATTCCACTTAATCCACCCCATTTCATATTGATATTGACTTGATTTATGGATACAACTTTCCTGTACAAACATGAATATGACAAAGCAGAGACAGGGAAGTAGAAGGCGCTGTGTTAAACAAACAATCACAGAAACTACAATAAACTGGACACAAACAAAGCAGATGCTTACCTTACAAGATCTTTCACAGGAAGAAGATGAAAGAGTTGATTTTTCACTAGTAATTCTCTTGGATCTTCTGCAAATCTCTGTCAGATCACTTGAATTACACTATCCGATTCCTTTCTTTTTCTTCAATCTTCAACAGAAAATCTCCCAAATCTCCAAAATACTCGCCCAAAATCCCTCCTTTTCAACACATTTCTACTCTTCTTGCATCAAAATCTCCGCATACTCACCAAATCCCCTCAAAACCAAGCCCTAATCAGCATTCTTCTTCAAGATCCGATCGAAAACCTTTCAAACCTAAAAAAAAGAAAAAATTTTCAAGATCAAGGCCCGATCCCTCTCTTTTATTGGATCTTTCGCAGCGATTCGATCGGATCTCCACCGACCATTCGATCGTCCTCGAAAGCTCCGAAGAAATCCTGTCAAATCTTGATCGATCGAAGGATTTCTTTGTCGGATCTAGGTCCGACCCGATCCGCTTTCAAGTCTTCTCTGGCTTTCTTTTTTCTGGATCGAATGCGAGTGTGTTCGTCAGTGGAAGCAGATAAGGAAGGAGACGAAACGAAGACGGGTTTTTTCACTTTCTTTTCTCCTTCTTTTCTTTTTCGGCGCAAAATCGCCTTTTTACGTTGTTTGCTTCTTCGTGTAAAAATTAAACACATGACGACGACCGGTAAAGTTTGTAAATTACGAATACCCAACTAAAATCTTCATTTGTTACAAACAAATACCTCTATTTTGTTCTTAAAAAAATACAGTGTTTTTTTTTTTTTTCTTTCCCAATAACTCAATGTATCTCCCGCCCAAGACTTTGGCCTTTAGCATGAGGAACACTTGAATTTGGGTATTTGGTAAAATCACCAGAGGTGGCCAACGAGGGTAAATGTCGAACATAAGACCTCTCCGCTTCCTGATGTGCAAAATCTTTGGTCAACTAAGGTACAACTCATTGGTTTATACTAACAAAACTCCGTGCTATGCAAGGACCACGGAATCACCAAATGCACATACTAATACGAATTATTTTTATTAAATTTATTAATTAGTAAACTTTTAAGTCATTCTTTTTGTTGCTAATTTTGGTCTTTATGTGTTTTTCCATTAAGTATTTCAGTGAGAATCCTTAGAACTTCTTCAATATACTCGGGTTTGAGTTCCACTCACGTCACAAAAAAGAAAGAAATAAATAAAAAGATGACAAAGTATGATCTATAAACTGATGGCACATAAGAACACATATGGAAAGAAGTATTGTTGCAACTCCAAGTTTCTCAAATCCAAGACATGGATACAGATGTAAGCACCATAACAATTGTCATAAATTTTATTTTTAGAAAATCCCATAAAGATAAATATGGTTCTTCAAAGTATCTTCTTTTCCTTCACCTACCGAAATATTAGGATCCAACATATCCAATCAACTGCCTAAGATTAGGAGCCAACATCAACCCCCATCTCGGCATCTCCCCAACCCAAATCCAAAGCCCCACCCCCCAAAAATTAATAATAATAAAAACAACAGTCCTTCTGTCCACCCAATATCAAAATTCATTTTGACCTAGATGGTCCGCATGGCTTCATACTAAAACAACCAAATTCAATGATATACTCCGTGCTTTGAATCATGATTACGATTTTAATATATCAGGTAAACTAAATTCAAAAGCCTTTTGGCACTCAATTCACAATCTCACATGTTCGTTCACAGTTTCTGTGACCTCAACCCTTAGCCTCTTGGCCGAGAGTAATGGTCTAAAATTTAGCACTTTAGAAATCATTCTCTTGGAATGTCAAGGTGCCAACATTGAAAAAGTAAAAAATCGTTGGGTACGCATTTCAAAATAATAAATGCTGTACAACGTCATCCTGGTACTGTAGAAATGAAAAGGCTCGGTGGTTTCTTGTAGTTTTTAAGTTTTATAGGTTGTTTTGTGTAAACTTCAATAGAATACACGTTGGAGCCTGCCGCCTGCCATGTCATGTGTCTACTGACTCTAACGGCTCGGCTCGACTGGGCTCGGGCGCTCGGTTAAAGTAGCAGTAAGCCAGTAACAAACAAAAGAGCGGGTGGACGTGAATTTGAAGCATATGCTGGAAAAGGTGCTTAAAAGTGTAGTGTAGTGTAGGTGTAGTCCTCTGTCTGTGTGCATCCACTTCCTTACACGTGGCATACAAATTATTGGGTCGGGTCGTCAGTGCTGATGCACCAGTACCACCGCTACAAATATCTCCGATATATTCTCAAAATATCACCATCATCATTTCATTATTTAATATAAGTATCAGCATGATTTCACAAGAAATTTTGCATCCATCCATCCAACCAATCCTCTTATGAAGTGGGGAGTGGTGTGTGGCCCACCATTGATACAATTGTCAATGCCCACTTACGTAGCACGGTTATAGACTAATAGATAGTAATAAATCGGTCTAGATTTCGGTTGGATTGCAATGAGACGCCTCACCAATAAGATAAGGATTCCCCCACGACTAGAAGAAATGAGATGGTTATGGTCAAAATGATTGCCTTTTAAACTACCCTCATCATTATCATATCAGTATCAAAGCTTTGTCTCAATCACGTTCAAGTGGTTATAAAAACTATACTTCTCAACTTCTCTTGAATTTATCTTAATCCAAATTTTCATATAAGTTATACTTTTTTGTACGTAACTAACTTTACTATTTTCATTAGCATCCTCTTCTACTTCCCTTTCCCTTTTATGGGATTCTTTTAGCTTTTGGAAGGTTTTTAGAAGATATTGGGATTTTAAGATGGGTGATTCAGAAACCTCATTTTATGGCGAGATGTATTTCATTTCAAATAATAGTTTGGGGTGTTTGAAAGCTCTAAAAATAAGCTCTTAGTTTATTATTTAGAAATTATTTACATATAAGGTAGTTTAAGAAAGTTTTAGTTGTGTTTTCTATATTTAGAGATTAATTTTTTTTCCTTTTAAAAAGTTTAATGTAAGGGGGCTACTTATTTTTGAATTATTTTTTTTTAAAGCGGATTGAGGTGGATAATGCAAGATTTATAGTTATTTTATAGGAAAATGCCCTTATAAATCTTCAAAATGACATAAATGGCGGGTATAACATTGTAACGGATAAATGCTCTCCCATTTACTTCATGAAATAAAAGCTTTTTTCTATAATTTTTCCAAACAAACTAGTTATAAGTTAAAGCTTTTATTTTAGACCTTAATGCATTAGGGCCAGAGCTTTTATTTTCGACCTTAATCCATTAGGGCCTATTTGGATACGCAAGAAAATAATATTTTATAGGATACAATCTTTCATTTAAAAAAAAAAATCTTGTGCTTTTGGTAACTTAAGAAAAATTTGAAGAAAATATTATTTTCTTTCAAAAATCTCAATATTCTCTCCTACAGCTCCCCCCTTATAAAACTTTTTACAAGATAAAAATCTTTTAAAATGACTATTACAAAGCGATAGAGTAAAGTAAAGACTTTAGTTCATCAAATCCATCATAATGTGTATTTTACATATATGGTAAAGTAAAGTAAAAGTAAATCTCACAGGATGGTAAAGGTGTGGTAAAGTAAAGGTGAAATGAAGTACATGGTGAACTTAAAGTGAGAAAGAATGGTAAAGTAGTTTATTTTCTTTACTTTACTTTATCACATTTTATCGTAGTTTTATATGGTAAATAAAAAATGACTTGTTTACAGGTGTGGTAAAGTAAACTAAAGATTGATGTCATGTCATGGTAAAATGTGAGATAAAGTAAGGTCAGATGAAGTATGTGGTAAAACAAACGGTAAGAAAGAGAGAGAGTTATAAAGTAGTTATTTTTTATTGACTTTACTTTACTATACTTTACCATGATTTTATGTGATAAAAGAAAAGTAACTTATAGTAAAAACATGAAAGTTAAACTTTACTTTACCACATCACTTTTTTATCTAGACGTGATAAATTTCATATAAATTAAAATATTTAATAAAAAAATTCTTATATTGTAATTTACTTTAATCATAACACTTTCCAAACTGCTCAATTTAATATCTGAAATATTTTTTAAAAATTGTCAAATAGTAAAAATATTATACTGTTGTAATATTGCATTATTGTACTCTATACTATTTTATTTTTGTAATATTTAAATCTGTAAATATTTTATTACGTAGACATCCAAAGGGGCCCTTAACTCTTGTTAATTAATCAGAGGTTCCAAACAACCCTTCAGCTGCCAAATAGAAAAGAAGACTATAATTGAGAATTACTTCCTGTTCAAAACAATATTGAGTGTCCTTTTTAGTGGCTGTGGGGCTATGATCCTATTTGTAGGGCCAGCCACATAGTTGATTTTGTGGACCAAGCTCGAGCATCCATTAGGGGCCTAATTCGGGTCATGATCATCACTTCTCTATCCATCAAATACGATATTAATGGACCCTTTAAACTCAAATTAGTAATCATTGATGAAAATAATTAATCCACCAATTTTCTAATTTAGATCCTCAAATAATTCAAAATGTTATGGATTTAATTTTAAACTCAATTTTCATCTATATGGCCCTTTATTCCATGGTTGGACCCAAATTTGTTGATCTTATCCTGATTAACATGGATTATGAATTCATTTAGTAGATCAAGTTGATCTTTATAACAAAAGAGTACATATTTTACACATCCCTATCTGTATGAACCATAAGCTCCTCCATCAGTCTCTGATCTCTCACACACAGTTTTCATTTTTTGTGATTGAAGTATTTTTCTCAATTTTAAGTAAAAAAGCAATTTCAAACCAAACAAGTAGGAAAAGAAAACCATTTTAGGGAAACTTATTTCATTGCAGAACACAAATCGATATGAAGCTGAATCCATTTTCACCTTTTTTTTCCTTATAAAGAAATAAAACAGCTTGAAGCACACAACCATGCTCTAATCCGTTTGTATGTAGATTGTGACATTTGTGATGTCACCTATATAAATAGATAGTGATAATGATTTGTCATCTTGATGGATAGCACTGTGGAAGGGAAGTTGTAAGCTATAGCCACACTTGCCAAAATATGATAGATACCTTTAGATACTTTGAATAGAATTTTGGCAGGCACGTCCAAATCTATAATGTTTGGAAAATCTTTCAATTCTCCACTTGGAGCTTACTAGTGTAAATGCCAAAATACACGTTCTATGATTTTCTATTTCTCTGGCAGTCATACCAAAGGGAAGGGTTGGACTCCAATTTCATTTCTTCTCTTACAAATAGAAGAAAAGAAATAGAAGGGTCTCTGCGGAGAGTCTTGTCGCACCAAACCACGAAACATAGTGCAAAGGGAAAATAATAAGAGTTCACATTATGGTTTAAAATTTCGGTCTCGGTCGCGGTATCGGCCGGGCCAAAAAACTGATATCGTCGCGGATATCGGTCCGTCGCGGTCGTCGCGGTGTGAATTTTTTTTAATAAAAAAAATTCGCAAAAATACCCAAAAAATCCAGAATATTAGAAAATGCTGGAAAACAATATTTTTTTCCATTAGTAACAACAATAAATCAAAATCTCGGTCATCTTAAGTTATGAGTCCTATCTGTGTCGCTGTTCGCTTTCTTATCCAGTATTTCATATAATGCAACCATTATTGATGCTCATGATCAATAAGCTGAAATATCATAAATTTGACATAATGCAACCATAATTTTGGTAAAAAACTCACACTTTTTTGTTACAAAAGTGTAGATCTATTTAAACTAACACATTATCAATGTATTTGAACACTAATGTGAAAAAATGTAATTGATTTCAAGAAAAGCCCCAAATTTTAAAAATAAAAAAAATTTATATCTACACTTTAGAATACTAGATCTAGGGAAAAATAAGTGAGTAACATCAAATCTAACTCAATATAAAGCCTTTTGGTTCATGAATTAGTGTATTACACAATCTTTACTACTATATTATTCTAAATATAATTAAACAAGTTTAATATCATATCTAGCAAGTTATGATAATAATAGACATCCAAGCACAAAAAAGGAAAGACAATCAGCAAAAGAGTCCTAGCTATCATGGTTAAGTATGATCCTTTTGTTTTCATGATTGCTACTTCTTTAAAACATGCGCTTCACGAAGGGGGTCCGGGGGTATCCGAAAATGTCCCTTTTTATATAGTCCCATAACTCCCGTTACTTATATGGTGGCTGCTGCTTTAAGGAGTATGGAGATAAGAAGAGAGGAGAGGGGAAGAAGATGAAGATGAAGATGGGGAACAAGGTAAAAAAAAATAGGATTTTGGGCTTTTTAAAATGATCTCGGCCGATATTTTAAAAATATCGGCCGAGATCTCGGTAATTCCGAGATGCATACCATATCGGCCGATATATCTAATCGCCGAGACCGATATCTCAGTGAGATATCGGCTCGGTACCAGCCGATACCTATTCATATCGGCCGATATGAACTGGTATCGGCCGGTTTTTAAAACCATGGTTCTCACTTCCAGAGAAAATAACTTGCACAATTGTGTTGTCACTGAACGTTTGTGTGCACACGCGGAAAACCAATCCAGCAGGCTTTTTCCTCTTTCACGGGAAGAAAAAAATGGATCCCATATGGAAAAGGTTTTTTCATGGAATTGTGAAAAATTTTAGCTCATTTAAGAGTGTATTTGTGCAACACTGCGAAAGTATTTTCTATTCCGGGGGAGGTGAGATATTGAGTTGAGGGGAGTAGGGGTGTGCATAGTTTGGTTAAAACCGATTAACCGAATCGGACCGACCGACCGTTAACCGAATTTACCGGTTATTCTTAACCGATCGGGCGGTTTGGTTAAAGATGTTTGAATATTTCGGTTTTCGGTTAACGGTTCGGTTAACAGAAAAAATTTAACCAAATTAACCGAACCGAACCGAAATTATAGCAAAGTATATAAATATATAATATATATAATAAAATGTGTACATGTATATAATATGAAAATCTATTAATACTTATATAAAAAATCCAAAATAAATATAACATACATCAATTAATAAGTATTAATTCATGTTACCAAGTACCAACTTAGTAACTTACCAAGTTACCATGTAATGTAGCACATTCAATATATTATATATTTATATTTATCAAGATTAAATATGATAATGAAATTAATAATATGACAAAAAAAATATATAAACCATTGACATTAAACTCTAAATCCTAAGGTTAAAGGTCCCAACAATTTAAAACCTTAAATATTTTTTTTTTTGAATTGGGAACCATAAACCATATAAAACCTTATGAATATAAACCCTAAACTCTATTAACTAGATAACTATAGTCATTTATAAACTTAATAATTTTAGGTTAACCGAACCGACCGAAATCCAAACGGATATTTTAGGTTAACCGAACCGATGGTTAATCCTCTAAAAAATTTTGATTTGGTTAAATGGTTGAAATTAACCGAAAAATTTTAGTTAGGTTAAAAATATATTAATAATCGAACCGACTGACCGATACACACCCCTAAAGGGGGGGTATGCTCGGACCCACTGCTATCAAATGAGGAAAAATTACAAATTTTGGTAAGTGGAGTTGATCTCTAACCTCTACATTGCACTAACAAGTGAGACAGAGCCCTACTCACCAGTAAAACTATGAAGTCAACAAATGTCAAGTGCGTCAACCTGGACCAGACCATCAGCTTGGGCTTCAAGAACATAATCTCACGCCCCGCCAAATTAGACAACATGCTTAGGCCCAGAGCCACTCGGGCCTCAAAGTGCGTCATACACATAGTAAGGTGGGCTCTAGATATCCTGATTCCTGACCCATGTCTCAAAACACCCAAGTTCCAGACCCTCCTGGTCTGGGTTTCTTCCAGTTATAGTTTAATGAAAATCATTAGAATGTTTGTGCTAGTTGCCAGATTTGCACTCAAAGTCCAACTTCTGCAGCAAATTTTGCATTAGATAATAGTTCTTGAGACATTCATGCAATGAGGTTGATTGGAAAGAAAGCAAAGGCAAAAAACTACAAAGCCTGATGTTCCCAAAGGAAATAAAAGTATAAACCATGATTCAGCTGCACGGTGGCTTGGCTCTTTCACTCAAGCCACTTAAACTACCTAAGAATTACTTGATCCTTAGTTACTAGGCCTAATGTACAGACATGGATCCAGTTCACAAGCCAAAAAGTCTGGACCGACCAAGTCCACTTACAGAATAGTATCCCCCTTCATGTTACATACGTAGGGGTCTACAGTCACGTCTTTAGGCATAAACAGGCCTGGGGCTAGCCTGCTCTGCTATTGATATAAAAATAGGTCTAGGCCCAGCCCGTTGGCCTATAAACACAAATGAAGAATGCAGACTGGGCCATTAATGCTGGTCAAGTTTCTCTGTGTTTTGTGATAAAAAAAAAAAAAATCGTTAAATCTTGTGAGTGCAATTCATGGGGAATACAGGTGCCTGAGGGTGTGGATTGATCATTGGTCTTGATTGAGTCTAGGATGTGGCAACAGGAGTTTTGGCAAGTCATTACAGCTTTTCATCAAGTTTCTGAATTTGGTTCAGTCTAGTAGATTTGGGATGAAAATGGGCTGGGTTCAGGTGGAATCCAGAGTGTATCCAAACTAGAATTACTAAAGGGGACCTATACCTGGACCCAGACCTGACTCAGGTCTAAGTTACTGGACCTGTGCCCAAACCTGATTTTAGATTAAAGACCCGAACCCAGGAGACCTTGACCAAATTATAAGGGCATGGAAACAAAACCAAATTGAGATCAATTACGTACATAGTAAACCATTTTCATGATTAGCCAGACCAGTCATGTACTTGGAAGGGTCCAGCCTATTGGGCCCTCTCTGAACGAAAAAAAAAGAATGAAACAACGCAAGTATAGTTTTGGAAGGTCTCCTTGTAACCTTGTTAATCACGTTCAATCCAATCGCGAAACAAACTCTGATTGACATAAAATTTGAGGATATCCATATATACTTGGAGGGAGTTCATTTTGAACCGTACGGATTTTAATTGGTAGGCCCCACTATGGGTTTCCATTACTTCCTTAACTCAGGATTTCTATAGGTTACGGCCTTTTGGATTCTAATCCAACCAATCTTTTAGGGCCCGTTGTGTGATGACTACAATAAACTTAATATACAAGTAGTATGTGGAATGTGCACATAATCCTGATATATAGCTAGGGCGGCAAACCTGAGCCCTTCCCCACTAACCCGACCAGTATCCAGCATGCATAACTTGACCCGTAAATATAGGCAGCCGCGGAGCCAGACCTTTCCCTAGAGAGGGGCAAGTGATAATCTTAAATTTATTGATTTATTATTAATAATTTAAAAAAATTGCACATTTTTTAGTGATAGTTAAAGGAAAAATCTAAATTTGAAGATACTATATTTCTACGAAAGTAATTCTCAAAAGTTTGTGAGGGAAAAGTAGAATAAGAAAATAATAGAGTTCTCTAAAATGAATCGAAACCGCTCAAAGTAATCATTTTTTCCTTGTTTTTTGACATTGAAAGTTTGTATCTCGGCGTAATCAAAATACAACACATGTAGCCTCCATTTTCATCAATGCAATATACTACTTTGGAAAGCTAGGAATGAAGCTTTGTTCAACGACTCAAGCCGGGGCGTACCCAGGATTTCATCTTTGGGGGGGGCCAAACTTAAATAAATATTTTTTAACAAATCAAGATAGCTAATATTTTATATATATTTTTCTAGACATATCTCCAAGTTCAAGCATGATAAATATATTATAGTCAAATTCTAAATTTCGGATTAAAAATAAAACTAGGATCTAGCTGACATAAATAATTGTATTTTAGTACATTCCAACTTCCATAATCCATTAAAATGGAACTCGACGTTCTTTTAAATCTTAAAAGTCTTTAATGATTAATCCTGTGCTAAACTTCTCCGCAATTTTCCTCTTGATGTACACAAGAAAAGAGTCTGTGAGAAACTTATCTTCCATTTTGCTGCGAAGTCTAGTTTTAGTAAGGCTCATGGCTGAGAATTATCGTTCAGTAGTTGCATTGGAGACTGGAAGAATAAGCACAAGCACGATCATTCTAAGAAAAAGTTGGTAGACTGTTGATCTTCTAGTCCTTACCAACCATTGACACAATGCAGAAATAGTTGACAATTCTTTGAAGTCTTTATGTCGAACTACATTATGCTCATAATGGTTTAGTTGTATTTTCAGCTGCATTTTCTTATGATTTGTGAAGTATTGGGGATAAAACTTTTCTATCAACTGGCAAATGTCGTCAATTTTAAAAGACTCATGTGAAAGTTGATGATGCAAAGCTGAACTAAGCATAAGCAGACGAGGAGCCGAGGAGATGAAGTGTCGATCTGTACTTCTTTTTCTTTTTTTTTTACTTTGTGCAAACAATTAGGGGGGGGGGGGGACTTGTTATAAAATTAATATATAAATTAATTAAATTATATATAATATAGGAAATAAAATTTTGAGAGGGGGCCCATGGCCTACACCTAGGTCCGCCACTGGACTCAAGGCCATCTCTCATCAGAATCAAGGTTCAGCTTCAGGAAATTCTTTTCCTCTCCCTGAAGAAAATTTCTAAGCCTTTTAAGAGCAGCCAAACTTTGGTCTCTTCTCAATTTTTTTTAGAATTCATGATATTCCATACACAGCTCACTTGTAAGTAGTGCTTTGTATCTTGCCTCTTTAATTTTCCTTCTTTGGTCTTCTTCTGGTTGTTTCTCGTGTATTTTGGGGCTCCAAGAGCCTATGTAATTCTCTTTCTTCTTTTTCTCAATAAAAAGTAACCACTTAAGGGGAAAAAAAAAAAACACGTGTCCTTCAATTGTGCATTAGCTTATTTAGGGACCTGGGTGTATGGGTAAAATGCATGAGGATTTTTGGAAATTTAAACCTTCAATAGGTGCGCCTATGATAGAGTTTCTGCACCCCGTCATTGTAGTGCATGAACTTTCAAAAGTTGGGTTTACAATGCATGCTCAGTAGGATGAGTTCATGACCTTCTATTTGGAGGAGCCCGCTCTTGATTCTTCATAAACCTTATCTTATTGAATTGAACTATCAAGTTCAAGTGCCCATTTATTCTTGTAGCTAGTATTATCTAATTATTGTCAATCAGATGGATATGCTAGAAACATGTTGTAGTGCAAACTCTCAAATGTTTTTTTTTTTTTGGGGAGGATTTTTTAAGGATCAATAACAACACTTTTTTTAACACTTTTTTATTATACTAGAGGGTGTCCCAGTCCTTTGGATCAGACTAATCCCTACGGGCCCAGAATGAGAGCCGGGTAAATCTTCTATGGCCCCAGCTTGGTAGTGCAGCTTAGAACCTCAACTTTCAAAAGCAAACCGTTGGTCTTAGGCTAATTGAGCTACCCTTGAGGTTGAATCAATAACAACACTTGAAAGCATGATTGACAATTTAGTTGGGCCCCATTCCTTATTTTATTTCTCCAAGACATTGCCTCTACAAAGAACTCTTGTTGCTTCTTCAATCCTCTGTCCACTGTTCACTGAAGGTGATTTCAAACGCGTCTTAGTTAGCAAAATACCCTGACGCGTGTTTGGTACCTCTGCCACGTCAGTCAACGAAATGTTGCTTTCAAAGGTCTGTTAAAACTGGCTTAAGGAGCATTAATTAAATGAGCAATAACATAAGCATTTTGAGTCAGCCCTAACATACTCTTCTCCAAGGAAATCATTAATCAATTACCATACATGTCCACACACTCATTTTTTTATTTCTGATACTTGAACAAAAAAATAGGAAGGAAGAAGAAATGAGTTGAAAAGTTATACAACACAGGGAGCTTCCAACAGGTCTGAGGACCACAATGAACTTGAACTATATGCAAGCATACATGTACTAACAGCTCAACATTTTTAAGTCAAATGTGTTAAATTCTATGAATTTGGGGTCTGTCAAAACCACCCCAAGTCATCAAACTGCATTTTCAATCCTCTTAGAATATCATTCCCACCTTAATTTTTCTTTTTAGTGCACATGGTGTTTTGGTTCATGATTATTAATGGGTTTGTAACTTCAAAGTTAGTTTATATAATATTAACTAAATTCAGGATAACTTCATGACTCTTTTTTTTTTTTTTTTGTAATTGATTGTGGTTAAAAAATCTCAAACTCTTAACATGT
This sequence comes from Litsea cubeba, assembly GCA_012931725.1. Lineage (NCBI taxonomy): Eukaryota > Viridiplantae > Streptophyta > Magnoliopsida > Laurales > Lauraceae > Litsea > Litsea cubeba. The sequence goes on along the minus strand of CM022948.1, from coordinate 92,882,609 downwards.
TCTGATACTTTGTCAATTGTCATCGAATCTTGTAGTTAGTTTTACTTTATAAATAGATCTTAACAATAAGCAATGCATGCAGAATGTAGCTTTGATGGCGATGAAGAGATGACTAAAACTCAGCAGAAGGAATCTTGATTGTGGTTAGTTCAGTAAAATATTGTCTATAAATTGATTGATTGATTTGAGTCATTATTATCATCCTAAAATACTTACCCATCATTGTCGTTAGCTTTTTGAGTTTGCTTTTCTACTAAACCCTAATAAAGTGATGGTTTTAAATCTTGGAAACACCTCAAGGCGGTCTTCACAATTTCTTTCGAGATCACTATATATTGGTCTCATCCTTCTCTCTGTTCGTTGAACTTGTAACTCTTCAACAATAGACTATTTCTTGTCTTTATGTGACCAAGTCATCTCAAATAACATTTATTGGGTTTCTCATCATGTAGAACGGACTATATCTATTGATGAGTCAGGCCCAAGTGGCCTAGAATATGATGAGCCAGATCCAAATCCACCAGGGAAGCCCAGGTCCAGATCCACGGAATGACCAAGTCAAGGCAGGCATCTACGTCGCTTTGGAAGCAGTCCCGCTTCTACCAATTCCTACGGAGAATATCTCACCTGCCTCCACCTGGCCCGTCCCTCGAGGACAGCTCTGAGGCTCCAAAGAGAAGTCGTCCCCATCTGTTAGGGGATGACTATAAATAGAGGAGCCCTCTTATCACTGAGAAAGAGATGAACATCTTACTCTCTCTCGCTTGTAATCCACCTTATCAATCAAAGATCACCATATTCTAAAGTGGACGTAGGTCATACAGACCGAACCACTATAAATTCCCTCTCTCTCTCTCATTTATTTACTACATTTTCACCTAGCATTTATTACTTGACCGGTGGTGTTCGAAACCTGTTTTTGGCATCATCAGTTTGGCGCCGTCTGTGGGAACGTATTAAAGTTCTCATCCGTCTTCTCAAGTTATGGTGATCACGACGAGATCAACTAGGCGAGCAGAGGGCGAGGATGATCTCCACCGACTAATCCTCCCCCAAATGCTCTCACTCCTCAACAAATGTTGGAGACCATTCAACAGCCTACAACTCCTGCTCGCAGGGCAATGAGGAACACAGCTCGGAGGAGTACTGCCTGAAGTATCGCATCTAGGATACCCAACTGCTCCACGTCGGGAGCACCTCACCTAAGCGCCCAACCCTATGGCGCAGAAACCCCGGGCGCCCAGAAGAGATCCAAGCACCCGCCATCTGTCCTCTCTGCAGACAGGAAAGTGAGCCTACCAAGTTGCCCTACGCAGAGGGGGTCCGGGGGTGTCCCCCGGCGGTGGTCGGCGCCCAAAGCATCCCTCGGGCGCCCCGGACTCCCCCGGGCGCCCAAGTCCTTCTCTCCTCGCCCAAGGGGGGATCTCGCCCAGGGGGGCCCCTCGTCCTCGCCCAGCGCTGCCAGCGCGCCGCCCGCGGGGCCCGCTCCTCCCTGCGCCCGCTGCCGCGACGCCCGGCGCCCCTGCGCCCGCTGCCGCGGCGCCCGGCGCCCCTTCTCCCGCTCGCGCGACGCCCGCGACGCCCGTTGCCGCGGCGCCCTCGCCAGCGACGCCCGCGGCGCCCGCGACGCCCGCGACGCCCGTTGCCGCGGCGCCCTCGCCTGCGACGCCCGCGGCGCCCGCGACGCCCGATGCCGCGGCGCCCTCGCCTGCGACGCCCGCGACGCCCGCGGCGCCCGCGACGCCCGCTGCCGCGGCGCCCTCGCCTGCGACGCCCGCTGCCGCGGCGCCCGGCGCCCCTGCGCCCGCTGCCGCGGCGCCCGGCGCCCCTACGCCCGCTGCCGCGGCGCCCGGCGCCCCTGCTCCCGCTGCCGCGACGCCCGCCAGCGTCCCTGCGCCCGCTTGCCACGGCGCCCCTGCGCCTGCTGCCGCGGCGCCCCTGCGCCCGCTGCCGCGACGCCCGGTGCCCCTGCGCCCGCTGCCGCAGCGCCCGGCGCCCCTGCCTCCCTCTGCCGAGACGCCCGCGGGCTGGGCGCCCCTTGCGGCGCCCAGCGCCGCCGCTGCTCCCTCTGCCACGACGCCCACGGGCTGGAAGCCCGGGCTCCGCCCGCCAGCGCCATCAGCCACGCCAACCTCTCCTTCAACCTCGCCTAGTGCCCCTTGCGCGATTGCTGCAGTCCGCTCAGCGGGTCGCCAAAAAAGGCAGCCTATCTCCAGCTTAGCGGCTCTCTCACGGGTCGCCAAAAAAGCTTGGCCTCTGCACTGTTTTTAAACAGGCAGCCTATCTCCGGCTTAGCGGCTCTCTCACGGGTCGCCAAAAAAAGGCTTGGCCTCTGCACTGTTTTTAAACAGGCAGCCTATCTCCGGCTTAGCGGCTCTCTCCCGGGTCGCCAAAAAAAAAAAGGCTTGGCCTCTGCACTGTTTTTAAACAGGCAGCCTATCTCCAGCTTACCGGCTCTCTCACGGGTCGCCAAAAAAAGCTTGGCCTCTGCACTGTTTTTAAACAGGCAGCCTATACATCCAGCTTAGCGGTTCTCTCGCGGATCGCCAAAAAAGCTTGGCCTCTGCACTGTTTTTAAACAGGCAGCCTATCTCCGGCTTAGCGGCTCTCTCACGGGTCGCCAAAAAAGCTTGGCCTCTGCACTGTTTTTAAACAGGCAGCCTATCTCCGGCTTAGCGGCTCTCTCACGGGTCGCCAAAAAAAGCTTGGCCTCTGCACTGTTTTTAAACAGGCAGCCTATCTCCAGCTTAGCGGCTCTCTCGCGGGTCGCCAAAAAGCTTGGCCTCTGCACTGTTCTTAAACAGGCAGTCTATATATCCAGCTTAGCGGCCCTCTCGCGGGTTGCAAAAAACGCTTCGTCTCTGCACTGCTCTCAAGCAGGCAAGAAGTCTGCCTCTCTTTCCAGATTGAATGTCAACAATCGGGCCTCAACCGCTCCTGGATACTAAAGATCCTCCTGGCATCCCAGCTCCCTGCGGGTGCCCAGCACCCTAGCACCTTGGCGCCCAGCACTCTAGCACCCTGGCGCCCAGCTCCCTGGCACCTTTGCTCCTGGCGCCCAGACTGCCTGTCGACCGCCCAGGCCTCATCCGGGCGCCCAGCCTCCTGCTGCCTGCTTCGTCTGTTGGCGCAACCACCTCCTCTCCGCCTGCACAGCAAACTGCAGATCGGCCGCTTGGTACCCTCGTCCTCTGCTCCAACTTTGGGTCTGGGGCATTCTTTTTAGCAAGTTTTAGGCTCATCTCCTTCTTCTCAAAATGCCCCCCTTTCAAAGCTTCTTTGTGCGCAGGGCATTGGGGGCAAATGATGAGTCAGGCCCAAGTGGCCTAGAATATGATGAGCCAGATCCAAATCCACCAGGGAAGCCCAGGTCCAGATCCACGGAGTGACCAAGTCAAGGCGGGCATCTACGTCGCTTTGGAAGCAGTCCCGCTTCTACCAATTCCTACGGAGAATATCTCACCTGCCTCCACCTGGCCCGTCCCTCGAGGACAGCTCTGAGGCTCCAAAGAGAAGTCGTCCCCATCTGTTAGGGGATGACTATAAATAGAGGAGCCCTCTTATCACTGAGAAAGGATGAACATCTTACTCTCTCTCTCGCTTGTAATCCACCTTATCAATCAAAGATCACCATATTCTAAAGTGGACGTAGGTCATACAGACCGAACCACTATAAATTCCCTCTCTCTCTCTCTCATTTATTTACTACATTTTCACCTAGCATTTATTACTTGACCGGTGGTGTCCGAAACCTATTTTTGGCATCATCATCTATGTTTCATATGATATGCACGTTGGGATTTTTATTCCATGGTTCCATGGTGATGTGAAATCTGTCTCCCCACCTTTGTCCTTTAGATTTTAATTTCCTCTCTATAATGGAAAATCAATTAAAAAATGCTCATTTTTTTTATTAAGAAGATGTCGCACCAAATGACGAAAAATCAAACACCCAGAAAACAAGGGTAGTTTTTTTTTTTTTTTTCTCAATTTTGACATCCTCCCAGCGTACGTGTCTTTTGGGTTGTTTATGTAACATTGTGATTCTCCATTCTATGGAAACCCATTTTTGCAGAGAATACCATAGGAAAGAATTTTTGCAAACTAATGGAAAATCATTTTAGTTTTTCCTATTTTCTCATTAAAAAAAGCATGTCACCAAACTGCAAAAAATCTTCTTGCGGAAAGATTTTGAGGCCTTTTTTTTTTTTTTTTCGCAGCATCCTAAAACCCCAAGTTACATTTAATTTAATTTTTTTTTGGCAGCATCCTAAAGCCCCCAAGTGTTCCTCAACATGGTCTTTTCACATGACATTTCAACACTGTACGTATTTCATGTGTCCCATGATACCCAACCATGGGTCCCAGGGTCAGGATGGCCTGGTACAAACTAGAAAGCCATGCTTCACATTTCACAAAAGAAAATAATGAAATAGTAATGATGTCTTGATCAAACCAACAACCACTGCTTTACTTGTGTTTGTTGAACAATTTGGAATATAACGGAACTATGTCAGCTTAGACAACTAAAATATGCATGGTATGTGACCATTTTAATTTCAAAAAGACCCCTAAATTGACCAGCAACGTCAAAGAACCTCGCCTGTTTTCTTTTATCATAAAAATCTCCCTACATTAAGGTCAAAAGAAGGAACTTTTTTTGCCATTCATCTCTTCTAAATTTTTTTTTACCCCAACCAAGGGGGTTAAGACCCAAGAGAGAGCCTACATACACACGGAAAGGTAGCTCACTCAAGTGGAAAGGAGGCCCATACAAGCTAGGAAGATGTGACGTATTCGGAGTTCGAACCCTGGACAGCAAGGTAAGGACTGACGCTTCTTACTACTGAGGTAAGGACTGACGTATTCGGAGTTCGAACCTTGGGCAACCAGGTAAGGACCAACGCTTCTCACCACTGAGGTAATGTGCCGTTATTATCTCTTCTAAGTTTAGATTTAATGACCATCTGCAAAGAAGTTAATTATTAATTACACAACTGTCAACTTCATAAGAATCAGGTGGAAGGTTAATGTAAATGATAAGTTGAAAGAGAAGCAATGGAAGGCTTTCTTATGTGCAAGTTCTCACCCAGTTGAAAGAGAATTAAAGCAGTAGTATAAAATCACAAGATTGTATCTTGATTTTTGTCACTATTTTACTTTGATCATTGTTGAAGTACCCAAAAGTGGGTACAGTAAATAGGATGGCATATCAGATTATTTACTTAACTAAGGAATGTGTATAGTTTTTTTATGAGATTAGGCTTACTTTAGTCACTTATAATAAAAACAGACGATTTAGATTAGGTTTAGAAGAAGATAAGTATGATGGTCCTTTGACAAGTGAGAGAATAACATAAACCACACTTATCATGTACATGGAGATAGTACTCCATTGAGAGAGAGAGAGAGAGTATTTATAATAAAAAGTAACTAACACAGTAATCCGTGCTTAGCACAGGCATGTTTAGTTGTTCACCAATAACTGAAAAGTAGATTTACTGATTTATTTAGAAAAACTCAGATTACGCAAGATCAACTTTAATTACTCATGATAATGATTTGGTGATTATGATAGGGATAAAAATGAAGTTCTTGCATAAAAATGAAAAGTGGGAAAAAGAGGAGATTACATGAAGTGAAAATAAGTGGTTACATGTTGGAACTGGAGATGAGTGGTTACATATTGGAAGTAGGGAGTTATAACTTTCAGTTAAAATTATCTTCATAACCTTCCAGCTTAATATAATATAATTGGAGTCCTTTGAGGTTCCTAAAAAACTTTGGGATCCTACAGAAAAAAAAAACATATTTTAGTAATACTTTTTAAGATAACTGGTCACCAACCCCAAATGTATTTTTTTTTATGTTTATTAATTTGAGACTCTTACAGGCATGAAAATTTATACGTTATCCCATAGTTTTGTTAAAATAGTCAAACACTAAAATAGTATTATCATTTTTCAAAATATTCTTAGAACATTTTTTTTTTTGTGAAATTTGACTTTAGATATGCAAAAGGTCTTACCCATAATAATTGTATATTATAATGAATGTACCACATATGAGTCTCTCATGAGAGAAGAGTTGACATGGAAGACCTTCTGAGTAGCATTAGGGAATTGATTTTGTAATTAAAGTAAGCTTAGCACAGACCTAATTATCTTTAACTATATTTTTCCAATCTCTGTCTTTTGAAACAAGAGGAATAATGGGACACCCTGGCCAAAGGATTAGAGAGACATCTGTTGTGAGGAGATAGGGACACGTCTCACACCTGTGAAAAAAACAAAGTGCCCCTATGAGTTGTAGGAATATTGAAACAGTTGATAGGGTCTTCCACTGAGTTGAGAAGGTCTTCCACTGCATATTCTTTGATGATGGATAGGGATGTTAATGGACCAATCACCCAAAGGACCAAACTAATTTAACTCAATAATATATCATACATAATAGTATTATTTGTTATTATAAACTTGATGAAGCCCAACTTATCCTATGGGTTTCATCTATGATGATTTTTTTTCCTTGTTCTGTTTTTATGGACCATTTAAAAGGACAAGGGAAATAATAAAAAGAAAGAAAAGAGAGGGGGTGGGAGTTGTTTCCTGTCTAAGAGTGCAAACAGCAAAAGATAACCAGAGAGAACTAGGGAAGGTCTTGTAGCAAGTAAAAGGATAGAATTAAAGGTTCAAGCTAAACACATTTATCGTTAAATATTTGGTTCTCACTTAATCTACTCTAGAAAGTTAATGGTTAATGCTAAACAAAACACTGAGAGCTTGTTTGTTAATTACATTAGTATATATACATAAAGTTTTATGGTTAAATGAGCTCCATCTTTGAGATTATTAAAAAGGTCAGGTGGAAGGATATAAGTAAGACGCGAAGAATAAAAGAGGTAGCAATGTAGAGACGTTGGCTATCCTAGGCTTCAAAACACTAGAGTGATGGTTGTGTATTCATTTTCATCATCTCTTGATTCTATTACCATAAAGAAAAGCTTATTAGATGTTCATTTTTTAATATTCACCTTTGATTTTTATTTTTAATCATTTAGTACATGAATTTCTATATATTTTATGCAAACAAATCAGTTTTTTTTTTTTTTATGTCAACCCTGGGTATCCCTCGCTAGCCCGAGCTTCGGACCTTTGTCCTCCGGCCCGGGGTTACCCGATTCTAATGAGCAAGGACTATTCCATGGGAGGTATACAAACGAATTAGTAGATTGAATATATAGGAATCCATGGTAAAATAAGCTCCACCTAAGGATTATTAATGTAAGGGGTGAATGATATAAGTTGAAAAATGTAGATGCAACCTTTACTTTCTTAGGTATTGAATTATTTGGGTGATGGCTAGTATTTATTTTCTGTCTTCCCTTGGCTTATATATTTTCATTAAAGGGAGGTTATTTGGCAGTAGTTTTTGGATATTCACATTTGCCTACTAATTTTTATCTACTTATAAAAATACAAATCTAAGTATTCAATTACATGAAACAAACAGGCCTTACATGGCATATAAAGAATAAACATTCAAATGAGCTCTATCGAATGATTGTTTAAGCGTTGACAGGTGAGAAAGATGAGCCAGTAATATAGATTGGACACTTACTATCTAGGATAGCTGGATGTTCATCTCTCATCTTCACTTGATTCAATTTTCATTAAGGGCTTATTTATTTGCATTAGAATACATAAGAGTTGAAAACATATGAATCATGCCATAAATAGTTAAAAGTGAAGATAAAAAATAAATTTTTAAAAATTTCAACATCAACCCATATATATGATGGTCATTTTTAGATATCACTTTTGATTCTTCATTTTAATCACTCAAAAAAATATAAACTCTTAAAATTTCTTAGAAATTCAATTTCATCAAAACAACAAAACGATTTCAAAAGGCAAATATAACATTTCCCTCTAGGAAAAGCGAACAAAGGGGCAGTTTGAAGGGTTGAAAAAGATTTCAATATAAAAGAATAAGAATAAAGTAGATGGAGCAATAACAAGGCAAAAGCAAAACATTTCCCACATTGGTGGGTGTTGGGTGTGAGTGCATGGTCTTGGTCTGGATCTTGGGTGCAAGACTGCAAGGTGTGGGTTTGGATGACGGGGTGCTATGCTTGCTCTGAATGCTTCTGGTAAATAAAAATTTCAACGTTCCTTCTTTATGAACTTGTCCAAATCATACTTCCAGAAGAAAAGGCAACTAATGCCCTAGATTGTCACGGGAACCCGACATCTATGTTAATTAATAGAGTCCATCCTATAAGTAAGGACCTAGAGACACGTTGCACATCACAGCTTTCTGAAAAGTCAAAATAAATTCTATAAATAGGAAGTGGGTCCTAATACATTGCTACAGTTGTACTGTGGTCCTCCTTCCAAAATCAGAAATTCCTGCGTGTCCTTCAACGGCTTTTTTTAAGTTTTGTTTTTTTGCCTGGAACTTCGATGGCTTGTTTAGTCATGTATGTATATTGTAGATAATTGTGAAGGGAAGACATACGATGAGCAGGAGGATGCACCAAATGTTTTTATTTTATCTTTTTGTGTTGTTTTTTAGGTACAATGGAGAATGGATTAAACTGATGTAAAGTACACCTGATTTGTCTTAATGGCTAAGAAGTGGTGTCAACTCAGCAAACTTAAAAGAGTTGGTTTGGAAATTAAGTTAACTTATTATTTATTCTATATATAAATAATAAAAAGTTGTTATAAATAATATATATACACATAACTTCATGCAAAATATTGTAATGGCCAATGAAATACAAGTCATGTTGAAGAAAATTTAGACATTATACAAGAAAAATGACCAGCAATATATAACTTCTAAAAGAAGAGTAAAAGTGTAAAATATATATAGAGTTTCTTTTATGAGGCCAGCTCCCCTAGGATCAAGTTTAGGATAAGGTAAGCTCAAGTGTATGGTGGGGCCCACTTGAGAGCCCACTTGGGGATGGAGGTGAGGGGATTTCAAGGACTCTCTAGGATCTTTCTCCCTGCAAAAAATCAGCCCCAACCGTAATTTCTATCATCTCCATATGGGCCCAAGAGTTTGATGGCCAACAATCCATTCGGATTAATATATAGTCAATCCAACGGTCAAGTAAATTCGGATCTTACCGAAAGGTGGTGGACATGTGCAATTTAAGGGAGTCATGTGTTTGGTCCATTTGGATGGACCAAAGGTGGGCCCCACAAGCACGAGCTTACGAAATTCTCTCCTTAAGCTCGAGCTTAGGAGAGCCTTGGCCTTCTTTTATATATACCTCCTTGAGATTTTAAGGATATGTAAATATATAAGCCTTTGCGATTTCAATTTAGTGATATATTCTTGCATTTCATTTTACTACCTTTGATGCAACTTTGCAACTGCCATAAGTTTTTAGAGTGAACTTTTTTTTATATCTCTTTATATATATATATGCATTATTTTAAAAGTTTGAACTTCTTTTTTTTCTAAAGCTTGTAACATTGATCATTACTATAGTATATTTATTGGTAGAGAGTAACCTAGATAAATAATCTATTTTTATGAACTCAAGATTTTTATTTGGGTGGTGCGGACAATGATCAAGTGAATAAGTCAAATGATAAAATAGAATTTTAAATATACCATTAAAGGGGTTTCTCGAATTACGTGGGTGCAGTCGCATCTGCATGTGACCACTTAGGTCCGCCCTGTTTACTTGTATTTGGTTATAATTAACCCAATTCCAAATGACTAAAAAATTGGGACTAGCAGTTAGAATTGTTGATTTTGGAGACAATGAAGGTATTAAAAGGAAAAGGCGGAGATCTATCACTGAATACTCAAACTATAGCCTATAGGGGCCCAATTACAAGTTTTATAAACCTTAGGGGGGCTATATATAAAAAGAAAATAATCTATATTGGCTTGGTTGATGGACTCTACGGTTTGCTTAGTGGTCTACTGATATATATTAAGTTATTAATTTGCATATGTGGACCAAAATTTATTAATCTGAGCAAAGAATAAACATTAGTCATAAAGTGGGAAACCTTCCAAAAATAAGAAAGTACCTTCCCTAAACAGGCCTTATAAATAAAAAAAAATGATTCAAAAACTGCTAGGGAAGGGCTTCACCAACTGCATCTGCATGGGTTGGGACTGGGGAGGGCCTATTCTATGAAACAGAAGTCCCTAGCCAACGATTCCTGATTGTTTTTGTAGATGGTTGAGCAACTAGGGAATGGCTGACTCAGATCATGCATGTGATCAAACACTCTAATTTTTCTTATTTGATTTTCTTTTCCGAAGGTCAGAAAAAATATATACTTCACATATATATTATTAATTTCTGCACTGTATATATATATATATATATATTTATTTATTTTTTCTAAAAGGTGTACCTCTTACAGCTTGCTAGAGAGAAGTGGTTTGTAGACTAGACCCTTGTATGCTCACTTGGATATATTCCATTAATGATCATGTTAATGATTATCGTAATTGAAAGGTCTCATGAGGGATCTTGCTGGTATGCTTTTTAGTAGTAGGCAACTGTTGATGATGCCTCTCTCTCTCTCTCTCTCTTTAAACTTTTAAATGGAATATTTCATCAGAAATATAAGAGATATGAAAAGGATGAGAGTCTAAGCTTAATACACAATCCAAGAATCAAGAGAGTCCCCACCCACTTTTTTTTATCACAGCTTGCCAACTTATTGGATCAACTGATGAACTTAATTTATCGGGTTGACATAGCTCAGAAGATAAGAGGAGTCGAGTCACTTAGAAATGGCCTAGTAATGAATTTGACTCAGCCAACTTGAACCTGTAGGCCAAGTGGTCTGCGTCGTGGTTGCCATATATAAAAATAATTAGTAACCAGGAGAGTTGAACGCGCTTCATCTTTCGAACCAGCTTTGCATGTTTTACACTGTTGTATATAGCATATGGAATTTTAAATAAATAAGTAATTCTGCGAAAAAAGTGCTTCCATCCTATGGGAGGGTTAGAAAATGAAAATTCCCATAGAAAGGAAAAATTTCCACAAAACCGATTTTCCATGAACATACACAATTAACATGCCTTTGGGAGGATTATAAATTCTCCAAACATGAATTCCTGAAATTCTACAAAAGAAATACGCCCTAAAGGTCGGATTTAGTAATAGATGAGAAATTTGTAGATTGAGGAATCATCACTGCCCTTAGAAAAGGGTTATCAATTATCATTGAGGATCCCTTAGGTCATGTTTGGTAACAATTGATTAATTTATAGATTTGAATATTTTACATTCTCTCCCTTTTAGCAGAGGATTTTCACATTCTATTTTATATGTGGGTGGCCGGGTGGGTTGTTTGTGTGGGGGTGGTCCAACCTTAGAATCCTAAAAAATAGAAATTTCAGATGGCCCAAATTCTTGGAGACTTACAATTGTCATATGTTTTCCACGACTTTGTCAAAAAAGGAAAAAGATTTTCTTAGGTATTTGATTGCAAAACATGACCAAGTGGCATGTTTGTGTAGCATTAAGAATCCCTCGTGCAGAAATAGCTGTGAATTTTCTTAAGTGCCCCTTTTCACAGTCTTGTGCAATATTTTTCTGCGTTAAAAAAAGGGAATTTCTATTTTCTTTTCCTAGCCAAAATCGCTTGTAGTAGCACTTTTCTAGTGAAAGAGGTGTGTAACACTTTCGAACCATTTTAAGGGCATAAACTTTTACATGAAATTCATCTTATTTACACATTGTTTTCACACCTTATTTTATACATCATGTAATATATAAACGAACCAAAACCAATGTGATGATACATAAATGTTGTGCATACATCATTTAAATGTGAAAATATGTGTATATGGTGCAAACAAATGACCCTTAAAAATACGAATCAACCATATGTCTCCTCCGAGTTTGGATATTTCCTATTCAATTATCTCATTTTTTTTCTTTTTTATATATCTCATTTTTTTTTATTTAATGCCAACTTTGAATCAATTCAATGCGTGGCCCCCTATGGTCCCACTGTGTGTGTGTGAGAGAGAGAGAGAGAGAGAGAGAGAGAGAGAGAGAGAGAGAGAGAGAGATTATCAGATGGTAGTTGCTGGGCCTTCTCCTCCCTATGGGCTGTTTCACACCATTGGTGGCCTCGACCGTTTGTTTATCTAAGAGATCTTGCATATTGGCCATAGATTCAAATGTCCATAAGATAGATCACGAACTCCAGTGGGACCCACTAAAAGGACTGAACGATGGGGCTACAAATTAGACAAGGCATTTCTAATGTCCTGTTGAAATCCACGGTTAGGATCATCCAATCGATGGAGTGATGGATCTAATATACTACTAAGACGAGTAGCCGTGGGCCCCACCAGATGCAAAGTAGCCCCATCTGGTAACCGACCATATCAGGAAATAAACGTACAATAAAAAAGGAGTTCTCATATCAGGAAAATCTTGTCATGGCTATTTATGCACGTAGGATTACGCGGAACATCTACTGAAGATTTTCCAAACTTTGTTTTAGTATGAACGCCAGGGTTTCAAGATCTAGGATCAGTGTTTTGTATCTTGGATTATGAAAGAATGCTAGTTTGGGATCTAGGATTAGTCTTATGTATCTTGGATCATCAAAGAAATCTTAACTCGATTTTGTCAACTAGATCTAACTTAGACTTGTTGGGAAGGTTATGTGCCTCTCACAAAAACAAAAAGAAGTTATGCACCTCTCAATTTTAAGTAAGGTTTAATTTCGTTAAGACAATGTAATATAGTGTTCTAATTGCATTTCTTGGTAATTGTTGCAGAGAATTATAGATAAAGAAATGTAGATATTTCCTTCGCATGATTTGGATCATCTAAAAGTGGATTTTACATATATGGATTTGATTATACCTAACTTAACTAGTGCTAATTTGATCCTTAGATAGTGTTCCCTCATTTTCATTAAGGGCAAGTTTCATAAAAGGTGAAGAATCTACAAATTTGAGGATTCCTCATTGCCCCTAAAGCAGAGATTCCTCAATATTGAGGATTTCACACTGATATTGGTGCATATTGGATCCGTATAACTAAAATTTTTTGGTATTGGTGTGTAAATTTGTAAATATGAGGATTTTCAAATCCCATGGGGGAGGGTCAATTTAAAAGTACTCACATATGAGGATTTCCATAGGTTCAAATACTTGGGGATTTACAATTGTCAATGTAAGTTTTTCACAGCTATGTGAAAAATCATTGAGAAATCTCCAAAGATTTGATTGTCAAACTTGACCATGGCATTATTTTTTATCCCATCCGTGCGTGGTGCATATCTACGTTGTGACCAAAAGAAACACCTGTTTTCCTGTAAAGGAATGATCACTCGCTACCATTGTTAACTATTGTTGGCAATTAACACTCATGTATAGGCTCATGTTTGTTTGGTCCAACTTGCTTGTATATCGTAATCTAATTCTTAAGGGCAAGGCTTTGTTAAACCATTGAATTGATCAAGTATGAAATATATAGCGATGGTGAGTGGGCTAAATCATACAAAGTGTGGGCTTCACATCGTAATAATAGATCACAATTTGAAAAAATCAGCCGATCTGACATATATGACCATGAGATGAATGAGAACATCAATTCATCTCCATTTCATATAATAAAGCAGGTACATTTTTAAGCCAAAACTTAATCCCTACTTAAGGTTTTATAATACAACCCCAATCGACATTTCACCTTTTTTTTCTTCTTTCTTTTCTAACTTTTAGAATTTCATTGAAGATGGAGGTGTAACAGCTAGCTTTTAATATATACAATCTGATGGATGTTATGGTGTATTAAACATTGATAAACAAATAAAAATATATTATTCCTCATTATTATTGGAGCCTCTTGGAATGTTTTTATGATATTCTTCCCCCTTTTTTTTTCATAGAAATCTCACTAGCCATTGTGGAAAAAACAAAGGAAACCCTTTTCCCAGATAGCTGGGGTTGACATTAAAAATATCCTGTAACCACCTCTCAAAGTGTTACTTTAAGGAAACCCTTCAGTTGAAACTGTAACATCCAAAAAGGAAAGACTTAAAAAAATGAGATTTGTTGACGATCCAAACCGTTAAACACTAAAAGCAACGGTCTTGGCCGTGTAGATTATCTGGTTTGGATCATCATAAAGATGGGTTATGATGAAAGGTTAAAATTAAGTAGACAATCTTAACAGTCCAAACATGATAAGTTCATCCTATCGAATTATGTCATCCATCCATTTTTCTTTTCAACTTAGTATTAGCCAACAATTTGCAGTCCCACCATGATGACCCACCTAATCACAGGTGTTGATGAAAATTGAGGATGTGATTGTTCAAATCATCCAATAACTGGCAGTTTATTTTCAGCTGCCCTTCCAGGATTCAAAAAGATCGAATTGGACAGGTTCAGTAGTCAGTGCCGTTACATTCAGTTAAAGCCCAGAAGGTCCTGTTCTTGTTTGCTGAGGATTTTCTTGAAATGGGTGTTTAAAACCAGGATTTCAATGAAATGGGTAATTTTCTAAGATCAAAGCAAGGCACAGTGGCTACATTTCCAACTTCAAAGGGGGACAATAATCGCAGTAGGCGGATCTGATGCCCGTTCAAGAACTTAAGAATTCCAGACCCGTCTCCACGATCTCGCCGTCCTTTACCCATACTTTAATCCAATTCCACATCAGAATTCCCTCACAATTTCATATTCAAGAAGACTTCCCACGTTCTCCCAATTGCCAGAACATGATTCTCCCTCACTTCACTGACTCGCGACTTAAACGCCTAACTAATCATGGGGTTAATCCCTTTCAATCATTGTTTTAGACCCTTCTTTTGAATCCAAGTTCCATGTACCCCTTAAACAATTCCACATCTGATATGTGTCCTTGAGGCCCTCTAGAAGTCAGATGTTCTTTAGACCAATGAGGAGCTACTCTTATTTTAATCATCATTGCCTGAACTTGGCCCCTCTCTGAGTTGTACTGCCTGTCTGGCGGCCCCACCGTGGACTTCAATCCCCTGTCCCATCCATCCCGTCCCATCAATTAATGATTAAGAATGTTGATTGATGTTAAGAATGATGGAAGTCAATTTTCTGCAACATTCTGGGAGTCTGTGATCAAGTATAAATATCCAATCTTTGTTTTATGTCCATTACCATCCAAGACTCTTATCACAAACACTCTCAGACAACAGAGTACTCTTCCATTTAAGGTCTCCAATCTAGTCATGGAGTCTCTTGGAGCAATGCCAGAGGTGAATTGGACCTCATTCAATGCAATGGCGCAAATCGATGAGGCTGAATACATGTTGCAGTTGCTCGGGGACTACTCAAATGAGCAAGACTCTGACCCGAGCTTCGGGCCTATGTTTTGGTCAGTCGATGAAGCGGCGAACATGGTAGAGACTGATGGGAGTTTGGATTATTGTTCTTCAGATATGGTGAGTTCTGCTTGTTTGTACAGTTGGTCTCAAAGCAATGGTGGCAGTCAACTATTTTCGACTTCGAATTATGAAAGCTACCACATGGATGATGCTAATTTGGTTAGCTTGAATAAAAGCCCGGCGACAATGGATCTGTGTGTGATGGATGAGCTGAACACTAGCTCATCGCTTCGGGTGGCCACTGACATTCTATTTGAGGACATTGTCTGCTTGAATGATGAAATGAGCAGCGAAAATTTGGGTGAGTCTAATTTGAATCCGTTGGAAGCTGCTGTTCTCCCAAACCAGATATTACAGCCCAAAAGGAAGATGCGGGCGCAGCAATGTGATAAGACCATGTTAGATGAAAAAAACTGCAACAATAACACTAGCCCAACTGAGAGTCCCAAGAAGAAATCTCGCATTTCAGGCAATGTGAGTACTTAGTTTTACAAGACAATGTTGATCTTTTCTTTTCTTTTTTTCTCCCCATAGAATGTTGTGTGTGTCTGCTCCATAACCTATTTTGTTACGCCACAAATGCAGAATGGAAGAAACATACAATCAAAGAAGAATCAAAAGACAGTTAAGGGTGCAGATGAAGAGGAGATCGGTGCTGCATTGACTGGACAGAGCTCTAGCAGTTGCTCTTCGGAGGATGATTCAAACACTGCATCTCAAGAGATGAATGGAGCAAGTTCAAGCTCTAAAGGGCCCTCAGCTCTCAACCTGAATGGCAAAAGAAGAGCCAGCAGGGGGACTGCAACAGACCCGCAAAGCCTCTATGCAAGGGTAATTATCAAATAACATAATCATAAATTGACAACCCGATTTCTTCTGGTCTCTTCCAAAAAATAAGAACAGTTTCTTTAACATCTTTGCAGAAACGAAGGGAGCGCATAAATGAACGGTTGAGGATCCTACAAAACTTGGTCCCTAATGGAACAAAAGTAAGTACTTATACCACTCCATGAAAGTGTCTGCTTCCTTCCATCTACTGGGTTTTTGCCCACATCAAATTGCAATCATGCTAAAGAATATCACTTAAGTCATTATTTTGCATTGACTAAATAAAATGGTTGTTGATATTTCAGGTAGACATTAGCACAATGCTTGAAGAAGCAGTTCAGTATGTGAAGTTCTTGCAGCTCCAAATAAAGGTAAACTACATTACATTAAATTCTATCTAGGTTTTACAATCAACCCAGAAATATTTTGGGCCGTTTAAATATAAATGATAGGGTGATTATGTGCCACTTTTCTTTTAAGCTGAACTTGGATTTCTGTGAAACATTTTGTTTAAGAAAATGTCAGTCGTGAGTACTTCTCAAAATCAATAGAAGGAAAACAGAAGCACAGGTGAAATATATGATTGTTTATGTTTTCATGTGCTCTAACATATTAGTTTAATCAATTAATCTATCACAACCATTTCACACGACTGCATTATTATACAACCATTTCCAAAATTCCATTATTATATACAACCATTCCCAAAACTGTTTATCTTTCTAATCCGTTATAGGACAAAAGATGTCACGCTGCACATTTCTTCTCCGATGATGGGTTACGATGATCGCAAAAGAAACGAAACGATTTGTTAAGTGTTCATGTACACTAAACTATTGCTTGTAGCTTAAGCTAATAGTCTATCTTGATGGCACATAACTGTAGACATAGTTTAGTTTATCATGGATTATGAGGACATGCTATATTAATTTTAGTACAAAAAGAAATGCAGAGTGCAGTTCTGATTGATTGAACCTTTTTGTTTCTCATTGTAGCTTTTGAGCTCTGAGGATATGTGGATGTATGCACCCCTTGCTTACAACGGGATGGACATTGGGCTTGATCTGAAGATCACTGCACCGCGATGACTATTGGGCCTGGAGGAAGTTATGGTGTAGATGTTGTAATAAATCTTTTTATTTGTTACAGTTCATCTTCACAAGTTCTTTTTTGTTTTGTTTTCTTTGCAATCCATGAGGAACGAGCGCTGCGCTAATTTAATCAAATACCATTTGTTAATCTTATAAGCTTACATCAATGAAATCATATATGCTAAGCTTTTTTACACCAATAGATCTTCGTTGTCTCATGTCTGTGCAATTTTCCCCAAGGCAAACTGGTGGATTGAACTGTACGTTCTCTCATAATTAAGGTTGTGCTTGTGCTTTACTCATAGCAAACTGTTATTCATCGTCTGCACTGTTTAAATCCAATGGAAAAACCTACCTGGGTTCAGAAAAATAAGAAAAGATCCTGTGAACCAACAACTTCTACGGACCCGAAGGCCCATCCACAATAAATCTAGCTAGGACGACTAGCCCATTATAATAATTAGCACGTTAGATGGTTCTATCTAAAGCATTTGAGAACAAAGAAAAAAGGACAATTAGCCGATAAATATTAAATCTCTACTTCTGTTGCTCATTTTATGGCCATAAATTTGACAGTTATCAACGTCCAATTGACCCAAGATTTTAAAACAATCCCTTTTATGTGGTTATTCTTTTCCAGCTTCTTCTATGCCTTGTTTCTTTCTTCCTTGTGCCTTTTCTACAACCATCCTGATTGATGACTTTTACTCGTACTAAAATCTTAAAATATACTACCTAAAAGGAAAAGGAAAAAGAAGCACATGCTGGTGTCTATCTAGGTTGTTGGAACAAGACAAAAGCCCACGTTATCACATAAGAGCTGATGGAATTAATGAGATGGGAAGAAAACAGGAAAGCAAGATAATTTCTCAAGTTGACAGGCTCTTTTTTTAATTTTATTATTATTATTATTATAGAAGACAGGCTCTTTTATTATTATTATTATTATTATAGAAGACAGGCTCTTATAGTTTGGAAACACTCTTATTTGAATTAATGCTCCTATTTAGGGCTGGTTTGGGGTGTGTTTGAAGACTATTTCCATAGTAGCAGTAAGGGGTGAATGATTCTGGGATTCCAGGCCTCTATGGGACAAACTAATGTGCAGTTAGGGATATTGTTCAGTTGGTTAGAGACATGTGAAGCATGTGCGGGTGCATGAGTTAGAAGAAAAAGTCTACATGGACCGATGCCAGGCCACTTCCGATGCCAGGCCCAAAAAGTGGCCTGACATCGGTCCATGTAGTAGGGCTGGAATTAGAATTCCTTAAAAAGCTAAAATAATAATAATAATAATAAGAAGGATTTTAATAAAAATATTAGCATAAACCCTGATTAGTTAGATTGATTAAGAAATATTAAAAAAGATCGCAGGAAAAAGAGACGATTTTGCCCCGCATCGATATCATTAGGTTTGTTTAATATAACTAAGGCAGCGGCGATCTTCCTTGGAGCTCCCCTTCTTGCCATTCCCTTATTGGTCGCCCCACCCACACTGCAATTTTTCTTCATTGTTCGCGCTCGCTGTCGTACTTGCCATCACTCTCCAACCATCGCAATAGAAAAGCACGATCGAGGCAAATTTTCTCAATATATTTTCATCATTATATGATTGTCTGTGGCATTTTTGTGGGTATTTCTTCCCAAGGCAAATGCATTTGCCCTCCCCTCAAATGATATTGTATGTGTTGTTGGAACAATCGAATCATTTTTATTTTGTATTTAAATTTGGGGAGCTCCAAGGAAAATCGCGGTCGTCCCTCAAGCCAAGGAAGAAGGAAAAATCACAAGGTTTTTTTCCCCTTCTTTGAACATGCCCTACTGATGTCGTTCTTGCAAAGAAAAAGAGCTTTTTTTTTAATAAAATTGCAGGGTAAAATCATCTTTTCCCTACGTACAATACACTCCCTAAATCGTCTTTTTCCTGCATACAGTACGCACCCACGTTTTTCATAAAAAAAAAAAAACTCTAATAATAATAGGAAGAACAAAAAAAAAAAAAAAAAACTAATTGCAAGCTAATTTGGGGGAACTTGGTCCACATAAAGCCCGAGCCTTTTAAGCTCGAGTGGGATGGGCGACAAAGAGGAACCCACCTCCTGAAAGGCATAACTGGGCTGTCTTTATTTTATTTCATTTTATTCAAAAAAACTTTGGTGTGGGTCTCAATAGGCTCTCGAATTCCTAACTCACAGTCTCCCAAAACTCCACTATGGCACGAAATAATAATAATTCAAACTGTCAAGATGAATATGATCTCCTACCGTGATATGTCTCTAAATTTCAGTTCAACAGGAGTAGGCTCTACAGTCCGATATAACTAAAACGTGATTATATTGCATCATCACCGTCAAAATCTCAATCCCGCGCTCAATCTTCATGTGGGTCCGAATTATCATTCATGTGGGTCCCACGATTGAGTTTTCGGACCGTGTGACAAGGAAAGCTCGGATCCGATTTGGAGCCTGGGACTGAGAGAGGACCCACGCCAAAGTCCTTAATATAATACAAAAAAGTTAAAGACCGCTCCAGGTTAGGGCATTCGCGGGAGAGGGAATACAAAAGAGGGGGAAGAAAGAAGAAGAAGAAGACGACGACGACCAAGACGCAGCAGCAAGCAACCAGGGAGTGAGTTTTTTCTTCCATAGGTAATCTCCTCCCACCGGACCCTCTCTGAAGTCTGAATACTCCTCTCGATTTTATCCTGAAACTGTTTGTTAATTTGTGAACAACTTGTTAACATCTACAAACTGACCATTCCATTGAATTTGTGAATCTGAGGCATGATGATATATTTGAGATGCAGAGATAGCTACTAAAAGTGTTTTGACTCTTTGTCCTCATATTGTAGAATTGGTGATTTGGTCTCAGGCTAGGGTGATTAGAGATCTGACTTGGGTTTGTTTGATGATTTATCAGATGGGTTATATACAAATCAAACACCTAAATTGATCCTTTGGTGTTCAGTTATTTCCAGTAGGGAAATGGACTTAGAAAGAGGTATGATAGCTTTGTAGGAGGTGGTTTGAAGTGAGAGACAGATGAATGGTGATGCTAAAGTGAAAGATATGAACCCTTATATGGTGTAGATGGGATTAGGATCGCGTTAGTTTTCAAATATCAGACAATGTAATTTTTGTGATTCTGCTATTTAACAGGTCCTTTAAGAACCTTTATTGTGTGTTCCAGTCCAGTAGTGTGGGCTGGATCTTGATCAACTGGTTTTATTCAACTACCAAAACCATCGTTAAATCAAGTAAGAAATGTATGATTTTGGAACAGAGCCTACATGGAAAGCAATAATGGGCCTCCTCCAGCAAATCAGCTAGTAGGAAGCTCATCTCTGCAGCCAATAATATAGTCCATGTTCTTGCTCATTTGATATTTCCCACCATAATGATAGTCAAAGGTTCTGTGCTTTGTCACATGGATACAACTCTCGGGGAAGACATGACAGCAGCTAGTAGCAGCAACAGGGAGATTGAACCAGAGGAAAGGATAATCAGGGAGGTTCCAGAGGCATAGTATTGTAGGAAGCTCAGCTGTTACTATAGTCACTTTAAATTTCTTACTATTGGTTTGGGATAGATGTGTAGCCGTTATGCTATGCTAATACACGCTCTTTAATGGTACTGGTATTGTAGCTTAAATGCTAGGCAGTATATTATAGCTGGTACTTCCTTCTCTTGCTTACTAGTTTGTACTGTCTGGGCCTATGAAGCACGGACACGGATACGGGACACGGATACGATACGATACGGATACGCAGATACGCCATTTCTCAAAAAAGTAGGATACGATACGTCGGGGATACGTTGAATTTTTTTCTTTTAAAATATTTTTTATATGATTATGTAATAAAAAACTAACATTATTTCAATCAAAATAGCCATAAAATATGCACTTTCATTGATTTAATCATCATTAAACATTACACTCGATGCTTCCAAGTTCAAAATCCATGTTTCACCAACTACTACAGAAACATAAGCATATAACCCAAACAAACAGACAGTGCATCCACTTAAACTTCAATTGCCTGACCACCAGTACTAGAAGCCATTACAGTAAACAGTATCCTGCTCCTACTAGAAGAAAAATGCAGTAAAGACAGCAGTACTAGAAGCCATTACAGTAATGACAGCATAAAAAATGCAAATGACTACAAGAAACAATGACTTAAGCTCTTTCAACTGGCAAATCACTATAAATTTGGCAGTCCACACAGGTTTTGATCACTATAGATGTACCACAGCTATCAGCAATTAGTAACCAGCAACCAGCTACCTGCTATTTTCCAACACAGTGACTATCCTACTCCTAGATGGCATTTCGAACTATCCAGCAACTTTCTATTTGGGCCAAACACATCTAGACAACAACTATTTACCTTCCAAACAGCATACATATAATTAATCAATGATAAAATAATCAGTTAAAAAAATGCAGACCAAGGAAACAGTATGAGAAGACCCTAAAAATGCTGTCTTATTCATCCAAACAAACCCTAAAAAGCGAGTTCTGAGATAAAAAGAGAAATCTCAATAGAGGAAAGTTTTAACTTGCAGCAGTAGAGAAAAAAGGAAAAAAGAAAAAAGGAAAAAAAGAAGAGAAAAAAACCTGGGCGAAGTGGCAGCAGGCACAGTTGTAGTCGTCCCTTGCAGCAGCGGCGCAGTTGTAGCAATAGAGGCAGCAGCGACGGTGGAGGTTGCAGCGGCGACTGTGGAGTAGCCCTAACCCTTTCACGTCAGGTTAGGGTTTGATGATGACGACAATAACAGGTGTGCAGGTGTAGGCGATGGCGAGGTACTTCTCGTTGGAGGAGTGCTGGCGATGGCGATTTTGATTGCGAGGTACTCTTCTTCCCTGCTCTCTCTTTCTCTTTCTTTTTTCCCCTTCCTTTCTCTTCTCCCACGTTTTCTTCTCTGTTTTTTTTTTCCTTCCCCTTCTTTTTATTTCTCACTTAACGAGTCCCGCGCGTGTCCCAGACGAGTCCCGCGCGTGTCCGATATTTAAAAAAAATAAAAACAATTCAGATACGAAAAATGCGTATCCCAGACGTATCCAGCCCGTATCCGAGCGTATCCGTGTCCGATACGCCCGGGATACGGATACGCCCCCCATTTTCACGTGTCCGTGCTTCATAGGTCTGGGCTGTAAATCTTTCTTATAGATGAAATCTGATTCTAGGGAAAACAAGGCAAAATCAAGTGTTTTATATCATTAGTTTAACTTTAAACTGACCGACGCCTCTTGTTTATCAAGTGGTTGTACATTCATTTCCATTCAACCATTTGAAGATATGGAACTATTACCCCTAACATGTAGCTCTAATTCATGCATTCGGGAAGTTGAAGCAATCCTTAGAGATCGTAAGCAAGAAAAAAGAACTCAGAAAAGAACCAAGGCTCCTAAGACGGGGGAAGAAAAAGGAATTTTAAGCTATAACAACTCAATACACAAAAAGGAAACAAACCACCGAAATTTGAAAAATGGTTCCTTTTTTTTTTTTTTTGTCTGTTTTTTTCACCACAATGATAAGATAGATGCCTTCGGGCTTTTTTTTTTTGGTACAAGAAGATGCCTTTGGGCTTTTATCACCGAACATCTCCTTTCAATTCGTCTCACGTGTATTATGCTCAATCAAGTTTTTTCCCAAATTTGTTGAGGTTTTTTTTTTTTCATATGAATACAAGACAAAACTATATTAAAATTTTAAAAGTTTTTTCCCAAATTTGTTGAGGTTTTTTTTCATATGAATACAAGACAAAACTATATTAAAATTTTAAATTTTTGTAGAGATCACTAAATCCAAGTGGTTTTGAGGTGGGGCCACATGAAATGGCACATGTATTGCTTTAAGTGGGGCCATTTTATTTACCTACAAGGCTCCTGCGTACTGTATAATTTATCTATTTTAATAAAGATCTATATAAATTATTATATGTTTAAAAGTGCTTTCTAGATGTCTAACCAAACAATCTTAAATGCTTTTGTTGTTAAAAAGTAAGTGCAAAAGCTGAGCTCGCCAAACAACATTCCCCCTTAATAAGCTGCTTTGATGAAGTATATTTCCGAAAGCTACTTTAAGAAAAGCACGTCTGATTTTTAAGAAGCTGAACCAAACACACCCTTAGAACCTTGCAGTAAGCATCAATTACCTTCAAGAGTCTTTTTTTTTTTTTGGTAATCCTATCTAACTTGATGTTGGGTTTGGTTTGATACTTGGATTGGTACTCTGAAGATGGTTTTAGGGATGGATTTTGGAAAGTTTGAAGTGGATAAAAAGGGTGGATTTGGGTTTGACTTAGGACTATTAAGAGGGTCGGATAAGGGTGTTTTTGGGTTTGTGAAGTTGGATGGATTTGGTATTGCAAAAAGGGCTGCATATGAGTATATTTAAGATGGCTAAGGTGGTTGATGGTTAAGGTAGAGTTGGTTTTGGTCAATGAGATGTCTGGCTGCAGAGCTGTATAGGTGGATTGCAGGGATGGTGATATGGGATTGTATTTATGGGTTGCAGGGCTATTACACCAACATGGGATGGCCTGTTCTTATCAAGTCCTGGAATGGAGGTGGTGGGTTGGGTGCGTGGTTTCAGGGAGTGTTAAGTTAGGCCGGAATTGGAATAGTTGGTCATGAGGTGTGTGGGGGTAGATTCTTACTAGTCAATTCTGGTAATTTTCGGCCAAAGAACTGAAAAATGTTTCATTTGTTCTTTACTGAACTGAACAACTTTTTTTTAAAAATTTTGTTGGTCCAGATATTGTACCTGTGCGGTCTTGTTTTCTTGTTTTGGTCAATATTATGGCTATTTCAATTAGATTTCGGCTTATTGAGGAAAATAGTGCAAAATCTTTTAAAACCTTTTTTTTAATGGAAAGGAGCTGCATTTTGGTTTAGGTGTTAATTTTCCCTATTATAGTGTAGTGATTATGTGAGTGCATTTATTGTATATTGTTTTAGGCTGTAACGATAAATTATTGGGGATGAGTGCTAAGAATGGGTGCCATAATTTCACTTTGTCACACCCAAAAATGGCTTATAAATTATTCTATTGGCATGTAAAAATAACATGTTTGATTCAGCAGAATGAATTAAAGATAACATTTTTTATATGCTATTTTCACTCTTTTTTTTGTTAGTTTTTCGTATATTTTGAATTTTTTAAAAAATTTAGTTAAAGGAAACTCCAGATTGGAACATCAAAACTGAAACGGTGTTCGAAACGAAATTGACAACTACATGGCTAGTAGTTTTGTTGGACCGTAGTATATTTATGCAGCTTAAAATGTAAGGTGGTGAAATATACTAATGTGACAATGGAATAGAATTGATGTTTGCAGACAACTGCTGTAAAGCCTTTTACTGGATGTAGAATATTTCAGTCTGTTCACATGGATTTTTCTATTTACATTTAAACAGTGAGTAACAAACAGGAGAACTGGGGGCTCAGAAGTGGAACCCCATGTGAGGCTAGTAGCTGTCCCAATCTGAAAAGGAATTCCTGCCACCAAGGAATCAAACAATTTGACTTGCCTTAGTTGACTCGTGTTGGTCTCAAGTCTCAAAAAAGTCATACACAAATCGGAGTAACTAGATAGTGATTTCGTTGCTGTTGAGTGTATGAGGTTTGTTTCTCTGTTGAGTTGATTCAGTAGTGACTGTGTTGGAAACTGCAACCCATATTTTATTCCTTGTTGCTGAGCCTATGGGCTGCAACGAGATTGGGGTGTCCCTGCCTTTGATGTAATTGTGTCTATTTACCTTACTTTCCTTAAAAACCATATTCTGAAATGCTTCAAGAGAACTTTTGTAGAACTCTAATGGATTAACAACTATTCTTTTCTAGCAGTCAAAATTTGCGGTGCTGCATTTTGGGGCTCGAGGTCTAATTATTAATGGATCCAAAGAACTCAGCTGAAATGTTTAAGTGAGTGTCTGAATGATGGTTACCGTTGTGCATTTCCAATTGATGACACGTTTACCCATGTTATAATGGCATTTATTACTATTTAGACTTCAATTTTAATTAATTTTTAATGCAGACATCTCGAGAAGCAAGGAGAACTGCTCATGGAAGCTTACCGGTCAATGTCACATGACCTACATAGACTTCAGGTTTGTTATTCGACTGCAGCCAAATTTTAAATTTTTTACTGGTATTTGTAATTTAGTTCAAATTTGAATTGCTTGAGAATTTTCCTGATGGCCTTTTCGTTTAGTAGGTGGAAGAAGAAATGCTCTTGCGGAAATTTTACGAACTTATGTCAGCTCAGGGCCTAATTAAAAAGGTATACCACTTTTGTCTTTTATTTTGAACAAATTAGGGTAGAATCCTAATCTGCCATCTATAACTTAGAAATTTGAAAATCTTCTGCCTTCTAATATATATATATATATATATAGTTTATTATGATGTGTTCTTTCTATCAGAATTTATGTTATGGCAGTTTGTTACCAATAAATAAAATGTTAAGGCAGTCATATTAAATCAATATTTGAAAATGCCTTTGATGATGTTTTCTATCATTAAAAAAGGGCAATGGATGTGAACATATGGAAATTGATGAAATTATGTATAAAAAAAGAAGAAAACTTACTTTCTATGCTTTGGAAAGACATTTTTTACGTTCAAAATGGTCTTGCATCTTATCCCTCTCTGAGCCTAGCTCTCAATAGCATCCTCATTAATGTGTGGTACTGCTTGACTGTGCCTTTCAAATTGGTTTTTTCAACCAATCACTGATGGAGGTTCGGATTTTTATGTGTTGTTAGTATCGTTGTCTCCTGAGTCCTGAGCTGTTTTATCTGGTTGAGTCCTCTCCAGAGCTTAGGTTGTCAGTTTGGGCACTGATGTGAAGGTTGAGGAGCAGATTCATTGCACAATCTTCTTCAAAGTCTCTACTCATTGGAGTCATTGAATAAGCGAAGAAAATGGAAGTGGGCGCTAGCGCACTCCGGCTTTTGAGCCAGATGGCTCTCAACCTTTGTTTGCCAAAGGGTTTTCCCAAGAAGTCTTCACACAACGATTACAAGTTTTTCAACCTACGAGAGAGAGAATGAATAGAAGAGGGCATTTGTTTAATTGTTAGAAATATGAAGAGATTAAATGTATATAGAGACTCAATCGGATTTCCTCATTGAAGTACACAAGTTGCACAACTCTTAAATTTGGACTTGGGCCATAACTTCTTCAAAATCACACACGTGAGCTTGTTGGACAGGTAACTTAATAACCTATCAAAGACACCTAATTTCATTTCATTCGATCTTTGTTTATCTTATGGGATTCACCCATCTCTACAAAATTCAGGATTTGACTCTTTAGATTCCTAACATTGCACATAAAAATATAAAACTCTGGCTTTGTTTAGCGTTTCTGCATTATAGTGTTTTGGGAATTCAATATGGAGCAAACAAAGAGGCCCTTATTGTAATTTGTTTCTATGAAGCAGGAAAGTTTGTGTTGTTTCATCTCATCATCCTTACTATGAGACTCGTGTGATGGGTTCTTTGAATTTTTGAATTTAGTCCGGTGATAGTTTGCATGCAGCTTTTCTGATCAAGCTTTCTCCTCTGCAGAATGGAAGAAGAGAAAATGCTTCAACTGGAAATGGAGAAAGTGGATCAAATGAAGATGGAAATGGGAATCAGTAAGTCCATTTGTGAATGTTGCTATTGAAGGTAGAGATGCTGAATCAATTGCTCCCATTCATTTTCTAAACATAGTCAAAAGCTATTAATATCTTCCAATGTTCAATATTTCTTTTAGAGTGAGAAGCAGCAATTGAGTTTTCTCATAGTGTATATCTCATATACAGTACTCTCTTTTATCAGTGATAAAGTTGTCATTTAAAAGAAAGAAAGAAAGAAAAAGAAGAAAAAAAATCAATAGGTGTTCAAATTTGGAAAAGAAAATTAGCCGTGATTCAATTTCTGTAGCTAGCAATCTGGCAGCAATGACCACTTCTCTTTTTTATATTTGTTTGGGTAAAAGTGACCACTTCTTCTTATAGTATGTTCAACCATCAATGTGAAATAGTCATCAATGACAATAAAGAAAATTATAAAATTAACAAGTAAAAAACAAAAAGAAACCAAAAGCATCAATGAAACAAAGATGGCTTCACATGTGGATAGAAAACGGAAAAGAAAATTCAAAATAATAGGAAAATCCAAATTCTAAATGGACCTATCATGATCCGAATCCATAGAAACCTAAAAAGTTGTAAGCCGATGAATCCGATTGAGAATCTTACTTCTGAAAAGAAAATTCTACTTGCTTTCAAATGAGCAAACAGAACTTGAAATTCTAACCACTGAAAAGAGTATAAGAGTCATCGACATGAAAAGAATTTGACAATAATCAAACGAGCAAAAGAAAATTATCATATCAAGTACTGAAAGTTCTGGAAGTGTTGAAAGTAAAAGCTGGTGGCTTTTTTATCTGTCTGTTTCTTGGTGCTGTTGGGATGGTTTAAGAACTAGTGGCTACAATTTGCTCCAATTTCATGGTGGAACTATATCTGGGCGTGGGATTGATGAAGATTTCCCCACCTACATCCAAATCTATGCTCAATCTCCATTATCATAAGTGAAAAATGAAAAAAGACAAAACAGAAACCAGCTCATACAATAAAGTCTTATCTACTATTAGATTGAACATATTTCTTCAAGAACGAAGGTGAAAGCAATTTGTTTAAACATATTATAAAAAGTAATTAGTACATTGGTAATACCCACTTTCTTTGTCAAGTAACGGCACGAATTAGTGATTGATTGGCTTTAATGTAAATGGTAGATCAACTTTAGATCCTCATTCAAATCTGAAACGGTAATGTAGCTGCTCAATGTGAAGAAATGGGTGGGTTTGAAGTGCTGGCTAAATGGATTGAAACGGGTTCAAGGGCCAGGATGAGGCAGCAGCAAGTAGGCTAATTATGGATTTCAATTTATGGCTTATAGGTTGGTCAGCAAAGTTGGTCTTTTTTAGAGGATCTAGAAACTTCTAGACTTGGGTGCATCTTAGCGGATATAAATCAATTGCATCTCAAAAGCACATGCGTTTAGATGGCAATTTTATATAAAATAAATTGAATGGGGCAGCTAAACATCACAGCATTGTATTTGTAAAGGAAAAAAATTTTCACTTCTAAGAATGTACAAACATGATTAAAGGGACAATATTGTGATTGATAGGACTAGTCTAAATGGTGCTGACAATATGGTTTTATTAGTAAATTGGAGAGGTAGATGAAATCCTCTCCTATCAGCAAAAGCAGACTGACCTGAATTAATGGCACTTAATAGAATTTCACACAAGCTTTTCCAAATCGCCCTCAGGGGTGGATAGTATCTTAGAATTTAGTATATTGAAAAGTTTATGGATTGGGCTAGGCCGAAGTGTAGCCAGGCCCAACTCATTCATTTATTGGGCATAAATTTAAGTTGGGGTTAAGCTACAAAACTGTAAGTTAGGCCCAGAGCTATCTCATTTTAAATAAATATGCCCCTTCGTACTGATTTTCTTTTTTTTACTCTCTGGGCCTTTAGCGTGGAAAACTCACAGGCCGCTTCTGTCTAGCTTTTCGGGCCAGAGAATGCGATCTGGGCTCATAACATGGGCCCTAAACATAGCCCAAATCCAACCTATAAATGTCCATGAAAACCCTTAGTAGTAACTTGCTTTTTAATGCAATTTAGGGTTTTAGATGCAATATCCTTTTTGTCTTTTTAAATAGTCTTACCTAATAAGTAAATATGTGGGTGTCCAGTTGTGAGCCCCTTGTTTTGTAGCTAATGAACGTCTTAATCAACCCAGACAACAAGGCCCACAAAAAGGTCTCTAAATAAAGAGGAATTATTAGGCCTCTCCATCTCAGGAAAAAGTACATCTTTTATGAAAGTAGGGTTAAATTCCACTGTGTAACTAGTTCCAGGAAATTTTTTTTTTTTTTGGAAAGTAATTTGAGAGGAGTTTTTATTGTAGCAGTAGATTCAATTTGACCTCAAAACACATCCAAAAAATAATTATTAGGGCATTAACGAAATTTCACACCAATCTGAGTGATTTGCATCCTGAAATATATATTTGAGAACCCGTCCTATAAGGACGGTCTTTATAAGCTTATCGTGTGGACCACCTTGGGACCGCACCGATCATGGGACTGAGTGGGATCGAAAGATCCAAGTGGGGCCAACCTACATATCAAATTTGAAGTCAATCTAATACCTCTAACCCCTTCATCCGCAGTCCACAAATTTAACAGCTTATATAAAACAACAAAAACTAATCCTTAATCCAACGGTCCAGTTCATTCAAACCCATGTTATTTCATCGGATTCGGTGGCTATAAGGGGGACTTCTAATTCATGATTAATCCAAAGGGGTTAAGCTGTAAAGTACTTGGAAACAACATATTATACGTTGGTGGGAGGTAGTAAAGGACTTTGCCCTAATCAAGGATTATATAGAGAACAATTGCAGATCAGATTGGGCCAAGCCTGAATCCGAATGGCCTGACCCAACTGAAAGTGAAACATGGGTTGGGGTTGTTCAGGTTTGGATTAGGCTAGGGTTTAATTTTGAAGTCGCATTGAATTCGGGCATTATTTGCATTTGGGCTCTGTAAACCTGAATCCAACCTACGTACCCCACCCAACCCATGTCAACCAACTCAAACTGAATTGGACTTGGGTAGGAATTTACAATTCAGACCAGGTTTTAGCCAAATATGTTACTATGTTAGGACTTCAAGCCGGATGGTTTTAGGTTTGGGACTTCCTACGTATCATTTGGGTCAGTTTTTGGTTCTAGTCAAGCCAAGCTGACAAGTTCCTAACTCAAGCTTAGGTCATGAGCTAATCAAGCCAACTCAAGCTCGACTCAAAAGCTAAATAAATCTTGACTCATTTAGCTTTTGAGTCGAGCATGAGCCGAGCCCACCCAAGCCATGCTCGAGTTGGTCTGGCATGTTATTTAAAAAAAAAAAGGGTCTCCTTGTCCTTGATCCATATAAAGCTTGATTTTTGGGATGCGGCCGTGGAAAACAGAAATTCCTTTCGTACAGCCATTACCACAATGTTCTCTCTTTCTCTTCCCTCTCTTTACCTTTTGCTGCTGCTTTACAATTTTACCTTTCTCTCTTCATACGCAATTTGAAGTCTCTTTTCTTTCTGTTGTTCTTAATGCTCTCCCTCTACTTTTTCTTCTTTCACTAGATTTGGGAAGGTTGTCTAATCCATCCAATTAAAAAATATTAATGTGTATCCAAATCCAATATAAAATAGATATATATATCCCAAGTCTCCAATTTGAGAAATATCAACTTATGTTCATGAATTTAAGACTTGGAAGTTTCTTAATCCAGATTTAGAACCTTGTACATTTCAACCTGAATATCCTATCCAAAACCGACCACAGCCTTGCATTGAGCAGCAAAAGTTTCCCAAGGCATTGTCATTGGACAATTGAGAGTCTACAGAGCTGGAATAATATTGAATCTGCTAGAGCCCCACTTTTGTACTTTTTTTTTAAGGCCCATCGGTTGTGTATTCTAAATTGAGTCCACTTCTTATTTCGGGTCAGGACCCAATAAACTGAATCTGTGTGACTGTGAGACATCATGCTTCAGACCGGACCCGACCCGTATACATCCCAAAATACAATCCAGTAACGCGTCGTAACAGGTTAAATAAGTCACAAGCCTTATTGTGGAAATTATTATATGTTGGGTCAATTTTTATTGTTTTAAATAGTTTTTTTTTCTATGTATACAAAGGGCTATGAAACAACTATACATCCAATTTTTTTCTATTTTAAAAGAATGCTTGCTTTTAATGGGCCACTTAGACATATGATTCATGATGACCAAGGAAGGCATGGCAATGGAAAATACTTAGATATATATTAGAAAAGATATATATATATATATAATCTAATGGAGAATATAGTGTCAAACTAGTGTGAATCAGAATCAGTTCTAATCAAGGGTCCTAATTGGGTTGAAATGGTCAAAGATGGCCCCCTTTATGAAAATAAAAAAGCAAGCATCAATCAATCATGTGTCTATATGGTGAGCCCTTATCCTAAGTTTAAGAGAATTAAATGTTGACTAGTGACGATAAAAGAGTAAAGTTTAACTCGTGATGAAGGGAAAGTCTATCAAATTACTTTTTCAGACCTTCACTGTGAGTGAGGGGAGATTTTAGTATAAAGTAAAAAACACAACATGTAAGAGCTTTTTGAGCATTGGGGACCAGGATTTTCGCTTAAGGGGGAGCGGACCCAAGATTTTGATGTGAGATTTGGAGGCAAACTCATAATTTTTATTTGGGTTTTAAAGCAAACCATAAATTTTCATATGCATTTTGGAAGTGGGCCCAGGTCCGACGGAGGTGACTACCCCCGGAAACTTGTATGTAGGTCCGCCAGTGTTTTTGAGGTTTCTTGAAAATATAGGGGTCTTATAGTAACAAAATTCTATTCAAAATTCATTCATTTTTACGTACACTAGCCTACCAATAGTTACTACTTATTTTTTGGGTATCCAGCCAAAAGGATTGGAACCCAAGAGAGAGCCCGCATACACATGAGAAAGCAGCCCAAGTGGGTAAGAATCCTGCACACGGGAAAAGAAAGCCCATATAAAAAAAAAAGTAACATAACCGAGATTCGAACTACAGACAACTAGGTAATAACTTATGCTCAAGTAATAAGGAGTTGTTTTTGCCAATAGTTACCACTTGACAAAAGTCATACAAGTTATAAAATAAAATAAAATAAAATCTACCAATAGTTTAACATACAAAGCTTTAATGATGTTAATGAAGAAGATGCAAGCTTTTATGATGAAGATGACGACACGAAGAAGATACAGGTCTAGTAGGTCGAGCACAAGCCGAATTCGGACCAATTCTGGCACCTGGCCAGAAAAATGAAACGTTTGTCGGTGGTGAGTATCCGGACACTTGTGGGGTACTAGATAGAGAAATGCTTTTAACGTGCATGATAAAAACGATCAAGAAAGTGAAGGGACGAGAGCAAAAGAGAGAGAGACCAACAAAGAGAATGGACGAGAACCACGAGAGGGGGAGAATCTGCTGCTCTGATTGCCATCTGATGTGTTTACAGCAAGGCCTATGTAAAGGATAGATGAGAGACATTTTTAAATTTAGAGAAAAATATCGTACTGAATGTATTAAAGTTGATAATAGTCGTAGAACGGCTGAAAAATATATATTTACCGCAGAATTGTTCGATTTGTAGGATATCCCAAGCTGTGATATCCTAGGGATGTAGGATATCTCACAATCACTTGAACAGTCCGTTTTTTTTTTTCTTTGATGTGGGACCACCAAACCACCATCCAAACCGTTGGATAGCTTTACAAGTGTAAGAACTAATATCGCACCAAATTTGAACCGTTGATCTATCACGGTTATCAAGAAATTTACAATTGTAAATTTCTTGATAACCGTGATAGATCAACGGTTCAAATTTGGTGCGATATTAGTTCTTATACTCAGTTCAAGTCTTCCCGCTTTTGATTGTGGGATATCCTACATCTCTAAGATATCGCAAGTCCTACAGATCGAATAACCATTCTAGTTCGGATTGACATTTTTTATCGGATTTAGTTTATTTTATCGGATTGAGTTTATTAATGTAAGATTTACAGTCTGTCTGGGAAGGGGGGAAAAAGGGGGAGGGAAAAAAAAGGAGGGGAAAGTGGGGGGAAAATGAGGTATTTTTGGGAAGTGGGGGAGGGAGAATGAGGGAAAAAAACGTGTGGGCCCCACTGAAATTTTTTCCCCTCAAAACTGAGGGGAAAATGAGGGCAAAGAGGGGAATCTAGACTAAAATACTAAAATGCCCTTCAAACCTTTTCTTGTTAATTTGAAGCTTTTCCAATCCATAAGGATAAATTGGTAATTTTAATTTTACTTCACAAATAAAATCCTACTTTTTCACCTATAACTTCCCAAATAAGAGGGGGTAAAATTAATTTTCCCTCCCCTCCCCTCCATTTTCCTTCTCCCTCAAATTTTTCCTCCCCTCCCCTCCGCCCCCCAACACAACGTTCTTCTCCCTCAAATTTTTCCTCCCCTCCCCTCCGCCCCCCAACACAACGTTAATGTATGAACCTAAAAACCTTCTCCCTCAAATTTTTCCTCCCCTCCCCTCCGCCCCCCAACACAACGTTAATGTATGAACCTAAAAGCTTAAGTTGATAGATAAAAGTCCCAAACAAACATATAAAATCCTTCCAAATTTAATACCCTAGACGATGTGGGATATAAGACATTCCCACTATGACAGTTCTTGAGAGTGGCGTAAGGAGGGTAGCTTGATCTTAACTATGCCCAATTCATGATCACACCAAATCATTTGTCCAATTTAAAGGCCTAGATACTTAATGGTTTGCAAGTTCAATCTTACAATGCATTTTTTTTCTTGGTGATGTTCAACACGCCGACTTTGAAGGTCACTGATCCTAACATTATTCTCCATCAAGTACACATAACCTATAATGTCCAATGAGATCCAAAGCCACCCAAACCAACAATTAGTTACGTCCAATCAGTGTCATGTAATAAAACTGTCTGTTAATTATTTGCCTGGAGGGAATTGAATTGACGACAAAGTTTTCAAAAGGGGCTAAAATAGTTATCAATTCAAAAGGGGTACTTCTGACCCAAAAGATTTCCATGAAAAGTACTTTCATTTTTATCCATAATTTGAGACATGTTAATACAAATCTTGGATTTTGATTTACTTAAAAACTCGATCGAGTGGGCACTCATCCAACCACTTTCCGAGCCAGTCAAGGTCGCTTGTTTTGAACAAGAACAATGATTTGTTCTTGTCATCTCATGTTTCTCATGCTTCTCGAGGATAATGAAATCATGTTGAAGATAATCATCATGACATAAAAGGTTACGTTAACATGATCAAGCAGATGTTTCTACCAAAAAAAAAATAAGAAGAAGAAGGGCTCATCGATTTAAAACTGAAAACACAAAGGTGAAGATCTATAAATGGTTGTACTGAATGTTTGTATTAAATTAAATTTCTCCACAAAAGTATTATTAAAGAGGAAATTGGTGAAAGATATAAAGGTAAAGATAATAATATATATTATAAGATGGAGATTGCGATGCACACTTTCTTGTTCATTAATCATGCAACTAGTGGATCCTAGATTGGAACAAGTCACCGGCTCTTCCACATTTTGCCTCCTTACATATATATACTACATGATATAATATTCAAATACCAATAACAATATTATTTTTATGAAAATCGTCTGCACATGGTACTAAATAAACTCCCTCATGCTATTCATCTAGTCCATGCTAATTGTAAGAAAGGGTTTTTTTTTTTTTTTTTTTTGTAGAAAGTTACTAGAGAGCTCGGGAATGAAAAGATCTTAATAAGATGCCGGGGTTGCAAAAAGTGTGAAATTGATAACATAATTCTAAATTCTTGTTCTATGGCTCTTAAAATTCAATGATTATAGAAATCTTCTTTTATATAAATATATGTATATATATATATATGGTAAGGTTCTTTTAAATTTGAACTTAGAA
This sequence comes from Litsea cubeba, assembly GCA_012931725.1. Taxonomy (NCBI): domain Eukaryota; kingdom Viridiplantae; phylum Streptophyta; class Magnoliopsida; order Laurales; family Lauraceae; genus Litsea; species Litsea cubeba. The sequence goes on along the minus strand of CM022948.1, from coordinate 92,847,712 downwards.
TAAAATTTCGTAAACTTACGCTTGTACCACATATCCAGTCTAGCGAATAATAATAATATTATCATCATCATTATCATGGATGAGGGGAACGTTTCTGATTGTTTACCAACTTTCATCTACTATGGTTTATTATGTGAACTTCCATTTTTTTGAAGGTCACATTTTTTCACGTATAGTATTTTAGTTTATCCAGTAACATGCAATACATCTAATCATCCAACAGCCAGATCATAAGATTAAACTAAATTAGCTTTTCTGATCATCTGTCACTGATGAGGAGATCAATCAATTAAATATAAAGATGTCAGATTGTCACCAGTCTCATGTAATTACATGTATAGTACTAGTGCATTTCTAGTTACAATTGTACAGATCAATTAAATAAGTTAATTATGACTAGGCCCCACTTCATTGTAGATCGATTGATATATGGGCCAACTGGTAGATTCCGATTTGTTGCTTTGTGCAGCAAGGGCTGGATGGTAAGTGGACCAACTCAAACCGGATGGCAGAGAGAAAAGCTAAATTTGATTGGAGACAGCTATGCTATAGAATTATGGATGGTGATTTTTCCTTGAAAAAGTTTTCACTGTTCCTTCAAAACTGATGACTCAAGAAAACGAATGTACTGGGAAAAAATAAACAAATGCCCCTGAAATTGAAAAATGTATAATCAATCATAGGTAACTTTCCTAAGAACTAATCCAAGCAATAAGAAATAAAAGGGCTCATCGATTTAAAACTGAAGAAATAAAGGTGAAGATCTATAAATGATTATACTGAATGTTTGTATCAAATTGAATTACTCGACAAAAATATTATTAAAGAGGAGATCGGTGAAAGATATAAAGGTGAAGATGTAGATGGGACTTGACTTTCCTAAAATTTTATTTACTATAAGTGTGATGACTAGTTATTTATTTACCATCTCCCCTTCCTCATTTTCCACCAAAGGAGAGATTATTTATTGACCATGTGTAGTCTTCACGTCTATTTCTTCAATTTTAATCACTTTCAGAAATATTTTTTTATAGAATTCCTAAGAATTAAATTCAATACCAACAAAGATGTTGCACATGAAAATTCAGTTAAGGTTATTTAAAAAATAAATACCCAGCCATCAACGTAGTAGACTGAATTCACAGTGCTGTATGCACATTCTTTCTTGTAATTTATTTAAATGGAGGATAAAGGTTTTGATTAGTGTCATAATAGGAGGACTGACCAACAAATCATGCAGCTTTAATCTGATTTTAAACACTGAGTTGCCCAACTTTGTTTCACCTAAATTACTCATATCACGCCTTCCATGTGTAAAATTTTCTACTGTTCCAAATTTGACTCATATAGGTTGCATAGATCATGTTAGGGTATAATCATATACCGCCACACCTATCTAACAATACATATTACTTATCTGAAGTGAGATTTAGGACAGTGCCTACGGCTCAGGGCCCATCATGCCCAAAAGGTTGCACGAAGATGATGAACTCATGACAAGCAACCTATGTACAATTATCTTGAACTCGAGCTACTAATAAATGATGCAACAATGTATATCAAAGAGTCCTAACAGTAGTGGGCCATGTCACCAATTGTGATCCATATACCAGTTATAAACAGTTAGACCATGTGCTGCTTGCCATGGCCCATGTGGTTCATTGGGTCGAAAAAAGAATGTGTAGCCCACCACCGACAAAAGGTGGTTCCAAAAGTATTCGGATGTGTCCCACCACAGTTGAATTGTTATGGTAGCCTGCGGGCTACCGTTCTTATCAGCTTTTTTATTTTTCTACGATAAGAATCTTTACAACGGCCTTAATTCGAAGTGAAAAGTAAATATCACGTGCATTGCGGCTCTTATGGCATCTGTCTATTTCGGCAATAATGGGTACTTTCAGTAGCCCACGGGACTACCCCATACAGTAATCCAAGGGCCTGTCTCCACAGCACTGCACAACACATGGAACTTTTCACCAGAGGATGGGCCACACCTTTGCAACTCTTTGGTGCTCAAATCACACCAACCAATTAGGGCTTGTAAAATGGTCGGGCCCAATCCTAAGCCAAGACCCATCAGCCATTGCAGATTCAGCCTTTTAATAATATGGCCTAGATCGTTTAACATAATGTTAGGGTGCGTTTGTACGACAAGAATTTTTGAAAAAGTGGGAGATTAGTTTGATTTCATATCCAACATCTTGATTTTTCATTTGACATGATACAATTTTTTTTTTTTTTTTGCAAAAATAAAGAACAAAAAAGAACAGAGATTTTGACATCATATTGGAGAGTAGATGTAGGAATGTATGATTCATCTCTTTGGTGCAAATAAAAATATGGGAAGAGCGGAATACTCTCATCCTCTCCTTACACAAAATAGTCATTATAGAAATTATTAGAGCAACATGGTGAATTGAAACAGCAGCCCAAATCCAACTTGTGGCAAATACTATTTAGTATGTTTTATTTGGAATTTCCCTTATAATATCTAAAGGAAAACCCCAAATTTCAAGATTCCCCTTACATCTTTATATAGATAACCCTATTTTGTGACAATAATTTGAGTTGGATCCATCAATTAGACCACCTGGTCTTAAAAAACCCATTTACACCCCTAGAAAGGTTTCTCTTGAAGTTTTGCCATCTACTTCATTTGCCACATTTTCAGAGGGAGATCTGGGTGCCCCCACAGGGAGAGATCACAGGTGGGTCCACAGGAGAAGAGGCCCAACAAGAAACACTAACACTAAAAAAAAAAAGAACTTTACTTGAATTAGGCCTCAGAGTAGCTAGCTTAAGACCCTTGTCCATAATAACTACTAAAACATGAAAAAGAGGAAGATTCTCACCAGTTTTCAGACCATTTCCCAAGCAAATGATAATGGCAAAATAACTGGAGAGGTAAAGAGAAAAGCAGATTCTTACCTCCACGTGTCATCCCCCAACAGTACAGCATCTAGATCTTGCCGCAGGACCAAGTTTCAGAGCTCTCCAACCAGGAAGCTGAGAAGACTAGTAATGAAAAAACATACTCATTTCATCATAATTCCAAACAAGAAGAGGAAAAGGAAAACACATAAGCATGATCAAGAAACCAAAACAATAGAGCCATGAATTCACTTCTATCACTCTTACTGGTAGCTTTGGCAGCTCCCTCCCTGATCAATCCATTCAAACCACACTCCCAAATTCAACAATTTGCCAATGCAGCTGCGGATACCAGCCGCCGAATTCTACACCAGCCATTGTTTCCGGTCACTTTGATTAGTCCACCCCCGCCGGCAGAGCCCCCGCCTAACGACCCAGAGAGCAACTGGCCGTTCTTCCCTCAGGCGCCGCCTCAATCCAGTCCTGATCCAGCACACGCCATACCAGCGGCACCTGCCAATCTCTCAGCCTCATTTCACCCTGCAAGCTCACCGGTCCACCTAAACCAGAAGATCACTATTGGGGTCTCCGTAGCAATAGCTGCATTGGTCATGATATCTGCTTTGGCCTTCTTCCTTTACCGGAGTCGAATCAAACACCCAAGTGGATCATCCACTAAGCTTGTCAGTGACAATTCTAGGCAGTTAATGAGAGAGGAGGCACCTGCTACAACACCCCCTGAATTCCTTTACCTGGGAACAGTGGATCCATCGTCCAACAGGAGAGCTGAGCCAGTGAATGGGATGAGCGGCGGCGAGCCTTCGAATAGAGCTCCATATCACAAGCTGAACCCGGTTCAGCGGCAAGAGCTGCACCGCCCGAGCCCTGAGCTTCAGCCGCTGCCGCCGCTGAATGCCCTGCCGCGACGGCTTTCGCCTCCTAATGTGTCGTCTGATGAAGAGACTACTTTCTACTCTGCCCAGGAGTCTGCTGCAACAACAACAAATAGTGAGAGCTCTTATTCACCACTCTCGCGCCGGGTCTTTCCTGCCAGGAATGTAAAGAGTGCCATTAATTCCACCTCCTCAACTCCTCATTCTCATAGTATTGTTTCACAATCAAGTCATTCAAATTGCTCTATTGCTGCCAGAAAATTTGTAACCCCTCCACCGGCCCCACCACCACCTCCACCTCCACCGCTGCCCCCAAGAATCCCATGTATGCAGTCACAACCACCTCAGTATGTGCAACCCAAATCACCATCTCCTATTAAGAGGAAGGCAAAATTACCAATACCATCTCCACCACCAAACTTGGTGCTTCCCCCTCTAATAAGCAGTACCCCACCCCCAACTCAGAGCGAAAGAGGCTCAGGCTCTTTGGTGCCACCCCCACCACTACGTCGTCTTGAAAAAACTTCTGGCATACCTCCGCCACCGCCGCCACCTCCTCCTCCCCCTCCCCCGCCACCAGCAATTCTGCAGAAAACCAGACTTGAGGAAACAAGTATCTCGCCGAAGCCAGTTCGACCATTGTTAAGGCCCCAATCCTTGATCCCTGCTCCAGCAACAGACAAACAGGTTGAGCAAACACCTCCTGTTGTAAAGGTTGATATTTTCGGCAGTTCTTCAGGGCCATCCAATGAAGGAGACGACATGGATGGGACTAAGCCTCGATTGAAACCTCTTCACTGGGACAAAGTTCGTGCTACTTCAGATCGAGAGACTGTGTGGGACCAGCTGAAGTCGAGCTCTTTTCAGTAAGTACATGATCAGACACAAATTTTTAAAAATTTATAGCTATTCGATTCATGTTTTTGTTTCACAAATGGAGGAACTGAAGGACAGGAAACTTAATCAAACAAACAAACACAATTGCTGGCATTTCAATAAACTGTTTACCATTCATGATTTCTATTAAAAAAGGAGTAAAAGTATTGGGATGCAATGGATGTGCCATAAATAACTCAAATTGCTAGCAAGCTTGAGTATGTTTTTAGAAAAAAATACAGAGGATTATGCATTCTGTATGCAGTTTTGAGGCAATCTAGAAAATGAAAACCACATTAGGTGGGGTGGGTGCCTTCCTATCCCAAGAAATTTGGCACCAGTCTATTGAATTTGATCTGGTTTGTTATAGTTGGAGGAATAGTTCCATCTAATGTGAATTCTCTCTCTCTCTCAACATACAGAAAAACAGATGACTGCTCATTTAACTAAAATATTGCGAATGATAATAATCGGGGTCCATTCAGACTCAATGTTACATTCTTTCTTTCAGTTAGCTAAACCTTAAGAAAACTATGAATTGGAAGGTACAATGGATATCTTCACAAAAAAGACTCAAATCATGTCCTATCTTCTTGTGTGCCTCTGCTCTGGTAACTTCAGCGCAGTCCTGAATTCCTCAGTCTAAAATTTCGAACAACTCATCACTTGTCTGCAGATTGAATGAAGACATGATTGAGACTTTATTTGTATGTAATTCCACAAATCCAGTTCAGAAAGAAGCTGCTAGAAGACCAGTTCTGCCATCTGTTGGGCGGGAGATCAGAGTACTTGACCCAAAGAAGTCACAGAACATAGCTATCCTCCTAAGGGCATTGAATGTAACACAAGAGGAGGTGTCCGAAGCCCTTTTAAATGGTGAGTACTTTGATCTTTTCTCCATTCTGATCTATTGATTGAGTTCCATTACTACAACCTAAGTATTTATGCAGCAGACAAAGCCATTCATGACCACATCCAATTATTCAAGCAGCAAACCATTCTGAAATATATATATATATATATATAGCAATGTCTCCTTTATTGAGAACGAATCAACATTCTGTTAAACTTATTTCTGGACTGAAAGTACTTTCCATCTATCTGGCAAGTTTTTCTCATTTTTATGATTAAGTAATATGGCAGTTTAAAATATGAGGACAAACGGCTTATGCACTTTTTTGTCACTGCAGTAACAAACTAAACTGTAATGTGGTCATTTACTGTGGCAACATGAGTTCGCAAAATGTACATACAGGACTTCTAACATAAAAGGCCAACGAAACTAGCAGAAAGCCTGACAAAACGTCTATTAAAGACCATGAAATGTTCAGTCTCTAGAGGTTTTAATTTACCTTAATATACATACTTTTTCTTGGTAAAAGACCTTAACCTACATGCTTAAAACTGTAGCTATCAGATTTATGAAAATAGGTCTCAATTTACAAATCAATTTGTTCGAACAATTTGCATTTTGATTCATCCAAATTCAATGTGCCCGATCAAACTAAATCATCCTAGTTCACAAAAGAGTGTTTTAAATTTATTGTAGGCAGCAAAAAGGTGTTGTGTATGCATGTTGATCATCTCTCTAGCAGGACCCTCTTTTGATTTGTTTGAGTTGGTTCATACACACATTATCCCAATTTATATATTAGAAAATACTATATCAAATGTTTTGAACCCAGACTATGAACTGGGTGAACAGAAAACAAATTGAATGACGCTACCTCCACAGTATCGAATTACAAACGTCAAAGTTCAAACTAGAATACGAATTGGTCAATTAATGGACTAGGTTACTATGCTTAGAACTTAATTTGAGCACCCACTCTTCCAAGTGCATCCATCACTATAGAGCTGGCACATCATGATACTTTAAAAGTGACAGTGCCCAGATGCCAAAAAACAAAAAAGGTTGCCAGCACAGGGTGACAACTTCATACCCCGAAAATCACAAGCCATGGTTATACATCTTAAATTGTTTGGGGCCTTTGGGCTCTATCAAATCTGAAGTGGAGGGAGTTATAGCCACAGTAAACCTGATATCAAAGGTCTTATGCATAAAGGATGAACCAGATCCAGACAACAGTAAACAATGTGACTGAAATCATACTAACCCAAATAAACAAGAAAAGAAAAGATTAACATAGCCACAGTAAATGATAAACAAAATATGACGTCGACACTACTAATGCCTACCTTTTTTGTTCTTTCATTCCATTCTCCAATATATTGAATCTCTAACAAGGAATGCTATTTGGACATCTTTCCTGAAGATCAACTTCATCCATGCTATAAGTTTTGCATGATCTCATACTGGGAAATGTACTATTGTGTCATGCCCATTTATAAGATCCCCACAACAGGCGTAGTTAAAAGTTATCAATTAGAGAAACAGTAGCATTGTTCATTTAGTCAGGAAATAATCTGAATAAGAATGTGAAAGGCTTTTAAATTTTTTACCTGTAGATATGTCTCCAAACACAAGCTAAATCCTTTCATTTACAAGTATAACAAGAGAAAAGTTTTCTGTGATAGAAGGGTAAGCATGTAGAAATTTCCACCATCACAGGCATGATTGTCCACTTTTCGGCCTTTCCAAATTGGGTCAAGTTGAAAGATGCTATCAAAGTCAGTTATCTAAAGACAAACTTGGGTACCACAATCTTTTTAGCCAGAAAATACCAGCTTGTATAGGTTGGAGAGAAAAATTCCCTTCTTTAAGTGAAAATACATGTGTAGTTACTACTATATTGTGGCTAACCCCAAAAATTAAGTCCAGCCTTACATTTGGCCATCACAACAGAAACCTTATATCAAGCCATGTCATGAAGACAGTGATGTCTGCAGAGTTAAACGCAACATATCACACGGATTAGCTCCCTCATAGGTGGGAACTTTAAATCCAGGTAGATGGGATAAGGCTTTAAAGACAATGATGATATTGGTGGTGGAAGTGGTGGGGGGCAGGTGGGGGTGGGGGCGATTTTAAATGCAATCCCCTAGTTTGTTTTCAAAGGTTGTTTTCTTCTCAACACACAGCTGTTGTGCCATTAATGTGTGCAGTACTAGGATGAATGCTAAATGAATTTCAGAATAAAAAATTTCTTGTTTTTATTTATAAATGCGGTATTTGAAACTACAGTAATGTAGTATATCAGGATCTAAGATATTTGCAAATATCATATGCCACCCTTTCCACCTTCACTTTCATGCTGCCACGTATTAACTAGTTCATGGGCATTGGGTTGAGCCCACTACATAGCTCACGTGCCTAGCTCAGAAGATATTTTGATACAGTTCTTAGTTATGAAAATTGTTATTAACTAGTTCCCTATGATCTTCTCTTATGAAAATTGCTTAATATACAAAAAAACTGCTGCAACAGGTAACCCTGAAGGCTTGGGCGCTGAGCTTTTTGAAACTTTGGTAAAAATGGCTCCAACCAAAGAGGAAGAATTGAAATTAAGAGACTACAATGGTGATACATCAAAGCTTGGTGCTGCTGAACGCTTTCTCAAGGCAGTGTTGAATATACCATTTGCCTTCAAGAGAGTCGATGCAATGTTGTACAGAGCCAATTTTGATACAGAAATCAAATACCTCCAGAAGTCCTTCGAAACCTTGGAGGTAATACTGGTTAACCACTTAAATCTTCTAATTATCTCCATTTCTGACATTTTTCTCCCTAAAAAGTGTATTTGTGAGTTTCTCTAAAAAAACAAAATCGACACATTGAACCTCATTCTGTCCTAGAATAGCTTAGATGGTTTGTAATATTATTACCAATAACCCAAACATATTGTAAGGAGACTTCATTTTACAAAATTAGTTTTGACTGACACCTAAGACCAGCACATGTTGAAACTTCTACTGAAAAGAAAATTATTTTAACTTTTGTTTCTGGTGTTTTAACCATGTTATATGCTACTGACTAGATCAATATAAACATATTTCTATATCTTATACTACTAAGATAGAAGCTTTATCTAATCAATGTGAAAATGGTTTTGTGAGATCAACTTCTCCATCCATCCTTATTCAACCCAACTGCTTCATTCCTGGTTTCCAACCCTTTTGTCTGTATCCCTCTTTTTCCATCTCCTAGTTTTGTAGCAGTTCAAGTCTTTGTACAGAGACTGGTTTCAATCTTCTATATGCATGTTCAGAACATCTCAAACAAACATTCTTGATTTTTCTTTTACTAGAGAAACCTCTTAGCTTCCTCTAATGAATGCATTCCTAATTTTATCCGTTCTTGTTACTCCACAAAATCTACCCCAGCATCTAGAACTCTGCCTACATGCACTTCATCTTCTTCTTATATCTTCATTACACACCTAGCTCCATGTAACAATGTGGACTAAGCTACAGTCTTATATGAGTATCCCTCCTATGCAAGGTACTCAACAATCACAGTACACTGTACAAGCTTGTCTCAACTCTCACACTTCCTTTTGTTCCTTGTTATTAACCAATAACAAATCTATATTATTATTTACATTAGTAGTAGTTTTAGATGTCAAAATCTATCGCATTATGGACGGGTTGCCTTTGATTAGAACAGCCTCTCTACCTTCATATCCACTAAACTTAGCTTGCATATATTTTATAATTGTTTAACCTAATTTTCAAACTATTCGACTGAAAACCTTTCTCCAAAGTTCTAGCTTATCATTTATTTGGTTTTTTTGTTTGACTAGTTAACACCATATCATCTACAATCGGTGCTCTCGCTTGTCCCCATGTCGTATCCATGTATCACAAAGTGACCCCTCTTGTGGGGCCCACTTATAACCCATTCCCTGCCACACCCCTAGTTCATTGTTGCCCAACTTAGGTCCTGATACAATTTACTTACTCTGGAATCCAGATTGGTCCACCATTTTAAGGGTTGGATCTTTCATACCATAAAATCAAAAGCTATCTTGATTAATACTCTGGTCATCCCATGATCTGGCGTCGGGCCCAATTCTAAAATAATTGAACCTTCACACACCATTTGATTGAATCTCAAAAGGATCAACACTTAAGATGCCATTAAATTGTTAAATCAAGGGCTAGAATAATCTGTTGGGGCTGATTTTTTGGCCCCTTATTGTCCAAAAGGTTACAATTTCATCTGCCATCCTCTCATTGATAGACATGCACCTAAGCAGGCCCCACAAGCTGGCCTGCATATTGTCGATATGCAGTCTGCTCTTAGGAGAAGTGCAACTGATATGAGGATTTGGCTCAGGATAGATCAAAATGGGGAAACATAATTTATGTAGCTGACCCCAACACAGTTGGAACAAGGCTTTAATGATGACGAGTCAGCTCTCGTAGGAGAAATTCTCCCCCTGATCAAATCTAAAACTTTCCCATCCATCCCCTCTTTATTGGAAGCATCCTAGGTAGTCCCAAATACATGCAGTGCAATCACAGGGGATTGTTACCCTGCCTATACTCAATTTAATGATATACTTTACAAACATGTAGTGACTGTGGTTCTTGGGTTCCCTTTGTCTAAAATCTCATGTCAGTGTCCAACATCATCAAACAATCATGTCCAAGTTACATAGATGCAGAATCTGATATCTTAAGATCTTTGAGTGCTAAACGCTTTGAGCTGCAATTCCAACACCGACTCATATACTGAAGCTTATAACACATGAAATATTGCAGGCAGCATGCCAAGAGTTGAAAAGTAGCCGACTATTTCTCAAGCTCCTTGAAGCAGTTCTCAGGACTGGAAACCGAATGAATGTGGGGACCAACCGAGGAGAAGCAAAAGCTTTCAAGCTCGATACGCTCCTAAAGTTGGTGGATGTTAAAGGAACAGATGGGAAGACAACTCTGCTCCATTTTGTGGTCCAAGAAATAATTAGATCTGAAGGTTCAGGATTGGATGATCATACTCTAGAAGATCCTAACAGAACACACCCCAAAACAATGGAAGATGAATTCAAAAAGAAAGGTTTACAAGTTGTGTGGGGACTGAGCAATGAACTCAGCAATGTAAAAAAGGCAGCTGGAATGGATTTGGATGTCTTGAATAGCTATGTTTCAAAGCTTGAAACTGGGCTAGAGAAAATTAAGATGGTATTGCAACATGAGAAGGCAAATGCACAAGGAAACTTCTTTGAGGCAATGAAGCTGTTTCTTATTGAGGCCGAAAACGAGATAGCCCAAATAAAGGCTTATGAGAAAACAACCTTGTTGCTTGTAAAAGAGATCACAGACTATTTTCATGGAGACACAGCAAAAGAGGAAGCACACCCTTTCCGGATCTTCATGATAGTAAGAGATTTTCTATCAGTGTTGGATCAGGTATGTAAGGAGGTTGGAAGAACTCATGACAGAACTATGGTGGGGTCGGCTAGATCATTTCGAATATCGACAAATGCTTCATTACCAATTTTCAACAGATTTAATATGAAGCATGAAGGGGTTTCAGATAATGATAGTTCATTTTCATAGATTGATATGAAATAAGTGCATTTGAATTTCTTCAGAAACCTGCCACCAAAGGCTTAAACCCAGCTTTTATAAAACTCAAAGGAAATCTTAGCCTTTTGTTGGCAGCTAAAATTTAAAGAGCAGCTTCGAGATTGCAACTCCCAGCACTTGAGGCGAAAATGCAATCACAAGGATATTGCAAAGACATACACATTACAGATCAGATACCAAGAAAGATATAGACCAGAGATTCCAGAAAGCAGTCGTACATCGTCAAACATGTTCTTTTTTTTTTTTTTCTTAGCAGATTTTTCCATTTATTTCCTGCTTCTTGTAACAAAGATTTTGATATATTCACCAGTGCAAGAAGGAGAAAAATTATTGGAGACAAGCCCTGCCAAGCATGAGGCCTACTGTGGCAATAAGCTGTTGATGCCAAGATAATCAAAAGTTGAGACTTTCAGAAAAAAATTCAAGGCAGCAACTTAAAATTCGGGTCACATCAAAAGCTTATATCACTATAAATTGCATGATCTGCCTCCAATATGCATATTTCTTGATAGTTTCTTCTGTGACCAGCTAATTCATTTCATGGAGAATGGAATTCATCTTGATAACCACATAACCTTGCATTGATGACTCCATTTAAATATTTACTGATCTACTCACTTTCCCCCAGCTCCTTGAAGATGTAAACCCTTCAATATACATGTCTTACAAGGACTATTTCTACTCTTTTCTATGTACATGCTCACACTTATCAGTTCCATTTACCCATTAAAATTCATTTCATAGGTCTGCCATCTACTCATATTGCTCTATTTTTAAGAGATTCTTGGGCTCTACACATGTGTGTGTATATATATATATATATATATGCATCGTGCTCCCTCCGGGTCCCAAAAACTGGATCCGACAGATTCGTTTCAAATCCAAAAATAAATTCCTACCTACCTTGAAAATTCGGGTACCCGTTTGAAATTCTTAAATTTGTATCATGGGTGGGCCCACTGTCCTTGATCTGAGACTAGCTTCTCATTTATCTGATTTCAATATCACAGGCAGGCGTGACTTGCTAATGACATTCTGGGAAATTTTCAAGTTTGGGGAAAGCTACAGCTTTTTGAAACTTCAAAGTACCCCCAAGAAAAAATATATGTATGTATTTCTGGCTAGCTTGGATTCTTTGATTACAGATAGAGAGAAGATAAAAGCGAGTAAAGAAGGAAAGAAAAAGGAAAAAGGAAAAAGGAAGGAAATCGAATTCCATACATGCGTTTAGATTCGTTTCTTGGAGAGAGAGATTGAGAGATATTCATACCTTTCTTTGTTCCGGCTAAAGACACATGAAACAATTCCATCTTTCCCACTAACATATGGACGGTCAGCTTGTATATCAAAATTGTAGACAGAGAGCCAGTGGCACGTCGTCAGGTTGCTTTCCACATCATTCTCTTTGATTAACACAGCAGCTCTTAATACAAATATAAAACAGGGCTTTTCTCATAAAATCTAAGATTTCATTTCAGTTTTGCTTCACCAAACCTCTCAAAATAATGCTGATGCCTGTATAATTTTGCACAAATTTCTCTCTTTTTATTTTGGACATGATTAGAAAAAAAAAATGTGATGGGTATTAAATTTTCTCCGCTAAGCAATCAAATATCAAGGTTTTAGTAGATGCAACATAAATACTATTCCCCACGGGTGGAACCAATTGATATATATTTCGTGACATGCACATTTCAATACCAAGCAGTTCCTCCTAATTTAAACTTGCATCCGGTTCATTTTGATACCTTTTTAAATTCCCTCTGCGCTAACCAATTCTACCAAAATTGATCTTGAGGCAATAGCAGAAACATGAGCAGCAATACTTTTCAACAATGGGTAAGCATCAGCAGATAGATGGTGTATATGACAAAGTTATTTGTGAGGTTCTTCAGTAGACCCATCCCCTGTCAATCTGTCATATTTAAATTTAGAAAATGAATCTTTTAGATTTTTACAAAATACTCCATCTTGTTTTCTATAAGCATTAAGACTCTGCTATTACGAGCACGTTTGTGCTATACCAATTCTGCAGAAAATATTTTCTTCTTTACGTGGAAAACCCATTCTAACTCCCACCTATGGGAAAGCTTTTCCTCATACTTGCTAAAAATTTAGATCATTTTTATACTTTTTCTAACATGCAACTTTTTTCTCTGTAAAATAACATTTCTACTTTTCACCATTTTTTCATAAATGTGGCCGCACAAATGTGCCCCCGAAGAGAGTGATGTAAAAAGCAAGCATTGGTTGTCATTTTGCTAGGGACCCACTCATGAGAAGAGTGTGTGAGAGCCTGTGTGGATCCGGGCTCTTGGAAAAAAAAAAAAAAAAAGTAGGGGCCACTATGAGAAAATTTAAGCAGACAAAGGGGTGCTAGAAAATGGGGATTATCAAAGGTAAATTATATAGATAGATAACCCACTTTTTTGGTGACCCTCTTTTGAGTTTTTGCATAAGAGTCTACTGCATCAATTAAATCTCTTCACACCCTAAACCCTTTTAAATTGGCATTCATATAAACTTCACTTGATTCCAGACACTTCTCATCCGTAGATTTTGTCACAATAAATTTGCAAAATGTATAACCACCCAAATTTGACGACCTCAAACAAATAACTTGGATCCTTTTAATCAGCCTGATCATATTTTATATTTCCTTAATCAACGTCCCAAACCTTTCCATCTCTCTCCCCCCATTTCATGCATTCAAGTGAATGTTTTCTAAGGAAAACTGACCGTGTGTACTGTGTACTGTAGAGTTTTGGTGATTATAATAATGCAGGTCTGTCTAAGGCACATGAGATCTTACTGCCTGATACTAAGGTCCGGATTCATCAAGGTCTATACTTGGACATTGAAAATGACATGTTTTATGTTGGGGTCATGTCTAGTAAGGTCTCGTTTCAAACCAACTTGGTTACGGCCTTATATTACTCAGGTCAGCTGTTAACAGAAAAGGTATAGTAGGTGGGATCCGAGGTATTAGTGGGGCACACATTAGACTCGAATTCGGACCCAATTGAGCTGGACATGGACTTGTTTAATCCAATTGTCATCAAACAAATTATTACATATTAGAACCCTGATCTGAACTCATTTCGGGTTAACATTTTCAGACCCAAGCCCGTCTCGAGCCCTAATGACCCAACCCAACCCCTAACATTCGGGTTCATGTTGGACCATGTTGGGCCTTACTCAAGTTTTCACACAACATGTTTGGGATATAAATTGGTCAAATGGCAAAACCCTCATATTGGGTTGGCAGTTGGCTCTATTCTTCAATGTAACAATCCAAACAATCATTCTCATTAAATAGATTTTCCGTAAACAAAAGGGTGGTTAACAAAATCTCTACAATTTGAGTAAATCCTTCAACAATTAGATTTATATTATCAAAAAGTCTACATGGACTAACTCATTGAGTTAGTCCATGTAGCATAACTCTTATATTATATGATCATTATAATCTTCTGCGTGGCCCACCCACGATGAACCCCATTAATAAAAGAACGGCTGGATCTCTTACAGGCACACTAAATGCGGTTCAGTCAATGCTAGCTTGTCAAATAGTCAATCTTCTGTGACAGACAACGATGTATTCTGATTTTGCCATTGATATGAGGATACACAATTTCAGTTGCTCCGCATCCAGTCCTCTTCGATTCAGGATCCTCTACAGCCTTTGTTACAGAATACTCTGCGGTATCTTTAAATAGAGTATACATGCCTTCTTCTTGGGACCCAGTTAGCCCATCTAATGAAATAAAAGAATGTTGATTAGAAGTTAACCACTTATCAGGTTCATTGGACATTTTTGATGCATCGGATCAAGTCCATCAAATGGATGCTAGAGAAGTGTAATATTAGATTAGATGTCGATTTGATATTTTGTAGATAGTTAATCAACATGCCAGCATAGTATTCAATGAGCACACCCATTAGTCCCACAAACAAGCCACGTATGCTCTATTAAAAGACTCCAGATCCTCTATTGTAGCTACCGATAGGTTGTTTTAGGTAACATATTACTTAAATTCTAAAAACGGGCCTTCATGATAATACGAACCGTCCAAGATAAATACCATCGTCTCTACTAATTTATCCTCAAATATCAATTCAATGAGAGCGGGTCCTATCATTGCATAAAACACATATTTGAAAAGTAGTTAGCACTCAACAGCAATACCACATCAGTGTCTAGTCAAACTTAGAAGAAGCTTCCAAGACCCACAAAAAAGTTTTAAGTCCACCCTCAAGAGCCATATGAAAATCCTATCTGTTTGGGCATGGCCCATCAAGCAAAGATCCTGAAATTGAATCCGAGTTTCAGCCATATGTCGCAGAGAACACTCAATTGTACCTGCGAGGATCCGGACTGCTATTAAAAAGCCATACAGGATCTCTCTGGTGTGAAGGCCACAGAGGATATGGAGCTGTCCTATTGGGAGTAACTCCTTCGTTGCTCCATGCACGCCGTGACCACCGAAACACAAAAATCTCGCCTTATTCGTGGATACTGGGAACGTGTAACCGCTAAAAATAACCACACATCCAAATCCACCCTCCAATCAATCTTCCACTAGATTTCGCGGCGCCAAAAACTCCAAACAGTATAAATCCATCCTCCTCTTCGACACCCACATCTCATTTTCCTCTAAAAACTGCCTGGTTTCATACTGTGATGTGCAAAACATAAAAAATGGAAGATTTTGAAGGAGACTGCTCTCTGTCACTCTCAAGTCTCATCTGCCTAGAAGATGAATCTTGCTTTGATGATGAAGAAGGAAGTAAAATGGAACTTTCTTTCTCATTGAATGCCCCAGTTCCTATGGAAAATGATGACGAATACATAAAGATGTTGGTGTCTAAAGAAGAGAATCTTGAAATAAAAGACAACAGATGTGAAGAAGACTGTCCAAATGATAGGTGGCTGAAATGTTCTCGTTTCAGTGCCGTTCAATGGATGCTGAAAGTGGGTTTTCACCAATTTCTCATATTTACTCTGTTTTGGTTTTTTATGATATGGGGTTGTTCTGAAATTGAGAGTTCTTGTGTGTGTGTGTGTGTGTGTGTTTAACTTTTTTTTTCTTTTTTATGGTTGTTTTTGAATTAGATGAGGACATTTTTTGGGTTCCATGTTCAAACTGTCTCTCTCTCTGTGACATATCTTGATCAATTTCTCTCGCGTCGAGCAATCAATGTAAGGAACTCATCTGTTGTTACTCAAAGAAGAGTCCTTCCTCCTCTAAAATGTGCTATTTCAATGATTTTTGTTGTTTGTGTGATTTCTAGGAGAAGGGAAGATCATGGGCCATTTGGTTACTATCTATAGCATGTTTATCTCTCTCTGCAAAGATGCACGAATCCGAAGTGCCTTCATTGTTGGATTATCGTGTGGAAGAATATGAGTTTGAAAGAAAGGTTATTCAGAGGATGGAGCTTCTTGTTTTGGACACATTGGAATGGAAAATGTGTCTCGTCACTCCATTTGTGTATCTGAACTATTTCATTTCTAAGTTCACCAATGAAGCTGGAGTGAAAGCATCACAGTCTGAAGCTGTAGAACTCATCTTGGCAACAGTGGAAGGTAAACCAATCCTATAAATTTTGGGTCTTTTATGTTTTGTTCGGTTTAAAATAGAAAATTGATGAGAGATACTTTTATGTTGATGTGTTTATTTATAAATGCAGTGGTTAACGTAATGAGTTATCGCCCATCTGTAATTGCTGCGGCTGCAGTTTTCGCAACATCGAATCAAAGATTAACGATGAAATTGATTGAATTTAAGATTGGTGAAATGTCATCTTGTGGACCTTTAAAAACTGTGAGTCCTTTTTCTCTATTGGTTTGATTTCAAATTGAAGTATAATGAGAAATTCAATGAGTGTTTTGTGTCTCTGTCTAATCTTTGTCAGGAGCATGTGTTTTCTTGCTATAATCTAATGATGGAATTAGAGGAGAGGAGGCTGAAAATGCTCAAGAATGAAATTTCCCCGGATTTGCAATTAACTGAGACAAGCTCCATGGATGTTCTTGGTGATGATTCCTTCACCTTTGTAGGAACTAAGAGGAAAAGAGTAATTCTAAATTCTTGTGCTCGTGATCTCAGCCTAGTCGCTGAGAAGTAGATCTATATCTCTTTGCTAGTAGATGATTGATTTTGCGATTGGGTTACTAGTCTGATGAGAGATATATCCATCTTGGATATAACTTTGTTTTGATTGATAGATCTGTTTTCCCATTTGTAGCTAGCATTTCGATTTGTGATTTTGATGGGTATGCTTAAATCTCAATATTGGCTAGTTTAATTAAGAGAGAGACAGAGAGACCCAACAAAAAGGGAAGAATGACTTCAGCCTATAGTGAAAATTGACTGAATTCCAAAAGCTAGTAGGAGAAGGTGAGCCCACTAGGCCATGGAAGCCTGTTTATTAGCAGTTATCCAAGTGGCTTTTTTGGTTCCTAGTCCTTTTCATTCATGAGAAGTTCACCAATTATTTATCTCATTGTATTCCTTTCAGATGTTGTAGAGTGTTTGATAGGGAAAACCATCAATTGAGATAACCCTTTTGATGCACTATTAAAACCTTTCTTACAATTCCTTCTTTGATGGGATTTGCATAGGATGACTCCTGTGCCTTTCAAAAAGCTGAAAGCAGTGTGGGGAATACTGTTGTGATTTGATTTGATGTACTTGTGCTGCATGTAGTAGTCCTTAAAAAAGCTTGTTAAAAGAGGAATGAGGTGGGATTTGTCTCAAAGTTCTGGGATGTCCTTGGGTTGCTTTCACTGTACTTGTGTTGGGTTAAAGAAGACAGATATTGCCGTGTGCTCCAAGGGAGTTGTTAATGGATATGGTTAGTAATCTGTATCTAAATTGTTTGCTAGTAAATAAAATCCAACAACAAAGCAGGAAACTGAATGTGCCTTATCCATTATCTTTTTGATGGAGCTCATATTTAAAGATGTGAGAGGTTTGATCCTTTTCTTCACTACTCATCATCTTTCTTTGTTAGTACAGACCCTCACTGGATAATCACCTAGTTGATGACTACTTGCCTTCATTTTTTCATTAAATTTCTAATGTTTTCTTTTCTTTATTATTTTTTTTCCAAATCCTTTGATTGGTTTTATTAAATATTTCATTGACATGTGTGCTTGTGGATTCTCATTGTTCAAAGAAAATCACTAAGTTTATTCATTGGGCAAACATTTCTCACTTGAGAAAGAAGAGGGGGTATGTGTGGTTGGTTTCCCATTTATCTCTGCATAGCTGAGTCCAAGTAACCCGAGTTTCATGCAAGTTGATATTTCTTGCATTTGGGTCATCTGACTCACTTATAAGTCTACAGTTCTTCCATTCACAACAACCAATTGGTGGCAACCAGAGGTTTCTTTTGTGTGTGTACAAGAGTATGCAAAAAGTGGTATTGGGAATGTTCTTCAGAGTCCAAAAGAGGTCTTGGGATTGCTTATCAGAAAATTGACTCGCAGATGGAGTTCCTATGGATATAATCCAGATTCCAGAATGTATTAACACTTAATATATTTTTTTTAAGGATTTCTTAATCATTTTTTACTTCATATGAAGGAATAGGGAATGAAGAAGGTAAAACCAAAGAACTCTCATCACCTGACCTGACTCTTTTCTTTCGAACTCGTCTTTTGATGATCAGTTGGCTGTTTCCTAGTATTGAATGTTGTTTTCTTTTTCTTCAGCTTGAATCGACAACACAGTGTTTAGAAAAATCACAAATGCATGGAAGATTTTATCAAAGGATATGCCAGTGTCGCATTGGATCATCCAATCAGCAAACAATCTTTGCTGTCTTGTTGCAATAAACTTCCAAGGGCTCATTTGGATTCTTGGATCTCTTGCTTGAAGAGTTTCAGAGATTTAAGAAATCTTGGAGGTTTTTTTTTTTAGTTTGGATAGCACAGGGGAAATCTTTGGAGATTTTGTGGGATCAAAGAAATTCTTGAAATCAAGCATCTCTCATCCCTTTAAGGACGATGCTATTTTTCTTGATTTGAGAGAGATTTCAGACAACATACTATCAAAAGTTAGGAGTGTACACTGAAAACATACCATGAAAGTATGTTAGTATTCTATCAAGGAACCAAAACATGTGAAAGCCAATGGCGCGAATTTGTTATAATTGATCTTTTGATTGACATTACAATGAATGGTTAAGGTTACTGCATAAACTTGCAACTAAGAAAACAGATTCATATCAAAGTTCTGTACAGATAGGTTTTATGTAGATTCCACCGGCGGTTCCAACATCCCGATGGGATTAAGCCTCGTAATTCTACTTGCACTAGGCAAAACACAACCACATTGTGCTTTGTTGCCAATAATCCTAACACTCGGGAGTTTAATGACATTAGGATTCCATGATACTTAACATTCTCCAACCTGGCTTTGATGCCAACTCACTCTCATTCCTCTTAAGTGCCATTTCCATTACAGCTTTTCCAAGACATAACCATAACTTGCTAACTGTTTTGCAAATCCTTCACAGCAAATCAGATAATGTTCGAGACTTTTAATCTTGTCCTTTTCAGTTTGAGAAGCTGGTATCTATACTTCTTGAGCCGCAACATTATAGGATTTATACTGTGCCTTCATTGTGGAGAAAGCAACTAGTGTCTATTTTTTCTTCTTTTATGACACAGCACCTCCACCCAAGGTGGACACAACAATCAGAAGTTGATTTTCTTTTTAAATGAAAAAATGACTTCACCCAGTTACCGCATTGACTCGTCCAAGTCAAGTTTTATGAGTTGGGTAAATCGAGCCTGAGTTTTTCTAACCTTGATCCAAATTTATAAATTTGTTATATTCAGAAAGTATGAAAATAAGAAGGAAAAGATACTGTCCTTAATACATTTTTCATATATACCAACTGGATTTGCATTGGCCCTTGTCCAAAATAAGAAGGAAAAGATACTGTCCTTAATACATTTTTCATATATACCAACTGGATTTGCATTGGCCCTTGTCCAAAATGAGGTGACTCAACTTGAGTCACAAGTCAACCCAAACCCCAAATATTATCTTCTATGTTTGTTGAGGGAGCAGAAAATGATACCCACTTCCATCTTGCAGACAGAGTAAGCACTGAGTGAGGGAATTGGATTGATAACATGGGTATTACAGTATTACTTGCTTAAAAAAAGGGTGGTGCCCCGTAGTCTAGCCCTCAAGACGGCAAGCCTTTCAAAATTGGGCCCTATCCTATCCTATCCTATCCTCAAGCTTAAGGATAAGAAAAGAAGCCTCTTTTTTCTTCTTGTGCATTGGCTTGCTGGGCCTACCCCGTTACCAAGGGGCCAGATTAACAAGCTTAATGTGAGAGATACCTTTCAAAATCTTACTCATTCAAGTTGTGGCCCCAGCCCTACTTATAGAAGTCTTGATTTCTTCCCCAGGAAAGGCAAAATCATCCATTTGTTTGAACAAATATGTGATTAAAGTACCAAGTAATAATGATTTATCAATAAAATTATTATCTTCCACTTCATTGTGATCCTAACTGTCCATTAGATGCAAGTGTTCTTGCTCAAAACTGTAGGAAATCTCAATTGAACTTGAGTTACATTCACTGTCGAATTCGACAGACACAATTTAGCCACATTTTTCACATGTGTCCAATCCAAAGGTCAATATTACTCCGGTTTATCTCAAATTTCAGAAAACTCTTGATGCATGGAGGTGGATTTAGTTGACAGTTTGAATCTATCGTATGTTGTCCCCAGTTTATGACAAACTAGGACTGGCAATGTTCCCAATTTGAACCTTAGTCACAATAGGTTTTGATCACAATAAAACTAATACAACTTACAATCATTGAACTTTGAGGGTTCATAAGTACAGATTGGAATGACATTGGGACCACCCTAATCCGCATTTAACTCTATCCTACTCCTCATCCCCTTTAATCGTCATGCAGATCAATATGCCCAAAGAAACTTGGCACCAAAGATGCCTCATGTTACAATGTCAATTCTTTAGTGGCCAGTGGGGTTTTCTGAAACCAACAGGCTTCAACTTGAATCCAAATTCGACTATGAATTGGCATGTTACAATGTCGATTCTTTAGTGGTGCTTCGTGAAATTAACCCGCTTCAACTCGAATCCAAATTTGACTATGAATTGGTACTTTTCCAAATTTGACACCGGTCCAACCATTAATCAAATTTGGATTAAACCAAAAGGAAATTTTAAAAAAAAATGCACTAAGAATCCATTACGTCCTAAGGCTCTAGAATTTTATCCTATATGAATTTTGCATGAAATCTGTGCAGGATTTTCATCGAGTGCGTTTAAGTCAGGACTCCTGCTTTGTGCAAGGTGAGGGGGAATCCTGCATCGCCCCTCTTGCATAATCTCATTAGAGAAATCCGGCCTAAAATGAAATGTTAGGATTATCATAGTGGCATTGGTCCACCCTCTATCTTCATTGTCTCCCATTAATATAAATGAGGATTTTACGGGTTTTTTTTCTAGAGGATTTTATAATATAAAAAAAATACTTTAGATGGTCATTGTACAAAAAAGGTCACATTAGTCAAACCCACACCAAATCAGCCTTCCCGCCCAAAAAAAAACCTTCTTTTTTTTTTTAACTTTTTTTCGAGAGTTGACGTAAGCAGAATGTTAATACCTTAGTCACTATTGACCCTGACAGTGTCAAAAAGATTTAGAAGTACTTCGAATCTAAAATTAAGAATTGGAATTTGATTAAGGTACCTCATTCATTCATACAATAACAGTTTTGAGACATTTAATTTGCTATTGTGGTGGGTCTTAACCCATATAAGCTAGCATGGAAATAATTGCCCATGGACTGCTGAAATGGTCTCGCATCAAGATCGTCATCCATTCCATTGGTTCTTCTTCTTTTTGCAATATTTATCAGCTTCTCCATAAATATTTGCGAATTCCAAAGTAAGAAATTCAAAAGTCCCAGTGGTTAATTGAACACATTGGCAATTTTTTAATGGTTAAATATGTGCTTTTGTTGTTTAATGTTTTGTCTTTCGCCGAGGGCATGACATTGCGTACTCACGTGATCCTATGGCGCACACACATGGCGATGAGACATCTAAAGGTCAGATTGCCATTTGGAAGGATAACTCGCTGGCGCACTAGGCATTATTAAAGTGCTGCACAGAGCGCACTAGGCATTATTCGTTTCCTATTAAGTGCTGCACACACATGAATCAAAGGGATTTGCTCGATCTGTATGGTGAGCTATTTTTATTATTTCATGTTTTATCCTAATGCTAGGCTCTAAGTTTGTTTTCATGTCGGGGCTTGTCCCAAGTTTTGTGCAACTTCTCTTGCTCAATTGCATAGTGTGCTGCAGGTGACAGGTATATGGTCCCTTTGTCAGCATTACAGATATCTGTATAAGGATTCATGCCTTATATGATTTGCACTTGGGAATTTTCCGTTTGAAATAATGATTAACTTGCATAGTTTGCAAAAAGAAAGTATTTACGACACCAATTACTTGTTTAGTTTGAAAGACTTTCCATTTGTGTGGGCTTATATAAAGTCTTTTCAAAACTCATCTCTAGACCCTGGAATTGTGATCATTTTGGTATGATGAGGGCTATGGTACACCTTTTTCTATCATCTTTTCGTGTGATTGATTAATGATATATGTCGAGAGACCAAAGGATGATTTTTACCTTCTCTCAGCTCTTAAATGGTCTTGGTCTCTGTTTGCTCGAAATTCTGCAACATGCCTATCACTAGAGTTGCAGTCAAGCAGCAAGGGACAGAAGGCCAACCACAACCTTGTCAGTCAAGAATATCATTACTTGTGAGATTTTATTTTTGGGTTTCACCTGATGCTTACTGGATTTGGAATCAAGAACTCTCAAGGTTTTCTAGGAAGCTTTGATTCATATTCTCAAATACTACAAACAGCATTTACACCAAAGACACGTGACATTTCTTCACTTACCCATGAGTGTTCATACCTATGAATATATAGACTCCTAACTTTCAACTCTTTGATAATTTAGCTACCATGAAGTCAATAGCAATACATCCATATACAACATAATGAAACTATACATTTTACAATATATAGACTCCTGACTTTCATCACTTAGATAATTTAGCTACCATGAAGTCAATAGCAATACATCCATGTTGAACATAATGAAAGAGTACATTTAACAAACCTATTAAAATACTCATGCACTCGAGATATTTCTAAGTAAATAGCATATCTCCATTGAACATGCTGTTCAATTTTCACGCATATTTAATCAATGCTACATAACACCACAGTTACTAACAGCAATCTGCACTTACTCAAACGATTTTCATCTCTAACAAGTAGAGAGAAACAGAACGACACTAGGAAGGGGGTCGAACATAACTGAGAACAGCAAAGAAGGTTTGTATTAGTGTGAGGAGTAGGAGGATAAAGGCGGCTAAAGCTGATAGGAACACCCAAGGAGAGCTGAAATACGTATCCATGAAGCTTGTGCGAAGCTCATTCCAATTGTTCTTGTAATACTGATTTATTTTCTCTAGTTCACTAAAGAGATGTGAGTTCCTAACATCCACAGCAATCACCTTTCCAAACGCATTGAAGAACTGTGCCAGGTCTTCTTCACTCCCATAATAGTTGTTAATGATCTTGCTGTCACACAGAATAGCGACATCCCTCACCGACTTGATCAGTAAATCCATCAAGATTGCGTATGTGGAGAAGTGCTTAGAACAGTAAGAGTAACACTGCTCAAATGCAATGCAATTCAAGAGGAATGAAGCAGCAGAGTGGTCAATGGCTATTGGGGGGATTTCCAGCACCCTGTTCTTGAACTTGAGCAGCTTAGATGCCTTCTTCACTGCCTTGAACTTGATTCCAGCCACTCGAAGCTTATTCGCACATGGGATCATATCAGCCCATCGCTTAGGCCGCTGTTGCATTTCTAAGTCCAATGGATGGATTTCTCTCCGCATCTCCTCATATTCATTTCCCACAGCACCCCATGACAGATGGGGGATATGTAGATTGACTGGAATGAATTCTCCCCATGTATTTTCGACGGGAAGGAAGCTAGAACGAATGAAGTCGAGCAAATGCTTGGGGTTGTGAGGGCATTCTGTTGATGACTTTCATTGGCTTCAGCATAGCTCTGTCTAAGAAGAGATAAACAAGTTCTGCTAAGGAGAGCTGTTTGTCATGTGGTGCTACATTAGAGAGACTGAACAAGCGTTCCAGAACGAAAAAGGGGAGCTGATTCTCAAGCTTGAGCAAGTCTCTCATGAGGAATGGGACGATCCATGGCATTGTGAAGATAGGGTCATCTTCCTCTGTTCTTATGATCCAAGAGAACTTGCGTAGGAGCTCGAGTACAAAGCAACCATCGAGCAACATCATTTGGACAAACTCTTCCCTGCTGAGGTTGGAGTATTCAGCATAACAACTTCTAGCGGATTTCTCTAGTTTCATCATAGCTTTGACATAATTGATCATCTTGATCCCACCCCCACGCGTGCGATTGAGGAGGGAGCGTAAATAACCCCACTTGTGCTTTTCCATTTTCAGTAAATCTTCTTTGCCGTAGTGGTAAGGGCCTATAGAGACAATCTGGGGATCGAAGTCCCTGTGTTTGTCGCCGTTTTCTAAGCTCTCAGGAGCTCTGTAGATGCAAGTAGTTGAGCTTTCGGCCTGCTTATCTTGTTGAGATGGTATGTCTTCCTTCATCTTTAGTTTTATGGAGGTGGACAATCGCTTGTATTCTTGCTTGAATTCTTCTTTTTCTCTTTTTACCCTCTCATCCTCCTTCTCTTCAATTCCAGTAAAGAAATCACCCACCAGTGGTGTATCTGCATCTTGATTGCTTTTTGCCTGATGGGCTTCTCCTTCTATGTCATTGGATTCTTCCATTCTCTCTGTTTATTTCTTTGAATCTGTTAAGCTGGTAAGGAGTTAGAAAAAATAAGCAACACTTGGGTCTCACTTGCTAAGTCATGTGTTATGTGAGACTTAGTATGGAATTAAAGAATATTTGTTAAAAAAAAAAATAGCAGAACTGCGATTTAGGAGTGGTAATGGGTTTGGCCAGGCTGAGCATTGAAGGTGACATGAATAGGCTCAACCTAAGCCTTACTCATTCATTAATCAGGTTGAACGTGTCGATTTGATTCCTTAATTAATAGGTTGGACTCAAGTTGGGTTGTTTGATCATAGTGCAATTAGTTGTGTTGAGTCAGCTTTGGTGGGTTAAATGATAAGAGTTCCTCAAATCCAACTCATTTACTGATTGTCAGAAATATTAAACTCAAAAGTTTACTTCCCGGGTCAAGAATTGCCACTCCAAGCACAACCAAGGGCTAGCCTGAACATGAGCAATGTTATAGTTGGGTACTGATAAGTCAAATGATGATAGGCCTAGTGACCAATGTACAAATATCACCTTGTATTTTGAAAATATTACTTTATTTATTTATTTATATTTTTAGATGATCGCTGCAGTTTCTATACATTGATAAAATTTAAAGTACCGCAATACTACCAAAAATATTGTGAGTCATGAATAGTAAGAAAATATCGAGAAAAAATGACTTCATCCTCAATCATGAATCATTGAGAGAGATTCACCAGGAGTCATTTATAGCGTTAATAGTTTCCTGCTAACTCAGGAGGCGCCGAATTGAGTAACTCATATGGGTGAATCTAGCTTAGTATTAGGTCAGAGTCAGACTAATCAAACTCACTTGATTCGCCCAACTTAGTGGCCTAATGAACTTTGTCAGTTGGAGCTTAGGGTAGTGATGTGGTGAGAATTATTTTGGTTTTTAAGTTAGAGGGTGGGTGCTCTCCTCTTCTCTCAGGCATATTTATGTAATAACATATCTTCGGAAACAAGCTAGAAGCTTTTTGTGAATCAAAAGTCAAACTCGATGTTTCGTGTGAAAATATTTTGTGGACAGAACATGGATTAAGGAAAAAAATCACCTAAAATCCGTGCTTTTGAGAATTTTGAGGTTCCATGGAGAGTTCTTTGACAGGCAATTCTTTCATAGATTCCCTTCTCTTTCTCTCTTAGCAAGTGATAAGGTAAAGGTGGAGGTAAAGTTGATCCATATATATCATATTTTCCGGTTACCATATTTGAATGAAAAATTAGTATAGTAAAGTAGAGTCTACCTACCACCTTTTCAACCATGAACTTTACACAATCACTTTTTTACCACGTAAAATCATGGTTAAGTGTGGTAAATACAATACAGATTGAAACTATTTTATCACTTTCTCTCCCTCTTCATCACATACTATTATCTTGTATTTACTTTACCTTACCTTTACCATGACGTGACATGTACCTCATAAAATAACAAAATAGGAATTGCAGATTCGGAAACTTTCCAAGTCTCAAATAATGAAAATATGAACACAAGGGCATGCAGACAAATAAGAAAGGAAAAGATCGAAGTCAACACAAACACCTTGCGGCCTTTGCCCTCTTGGAATTCTGGAGATGTTATTGAGAAGTACGTACTGCTCGATCATATCAGAAGCTGAGGACTGGCGTATGCTTCATTGCAGCTGGATCTCTCAGCTTCATCTCTCTCCTCTCCTCTACATGAATTGACGAGGGATTGTCATATATGTAATGGAATGGAATATAATGTTAGCCAGTTAGACATGCATCTCTCTCAATGATTTCCTTATGTGGTGTCACTGTCACTTCCATCTTTTGTAAAGTTCCATCTTTTTTTTTTTGTTTGTATCCACTTTTCTAGGCATAACGAATCTTGTTGAGGTTCTAGCCATTGAATGTAATCCACTTTTCTACACATATGGATGGTGAGATAAGCCTTCAATAATTGAATCAGGATCTTCTTAAGGTAGGGCTTACCTTCTTAAACCCAAACTAGCTAAGATATGGCCTCCTCTGTTGGTCTAGCAATTGGTCAGATTTCAGCAGCAAGTCAAACAGTTAGATTTATCACACGAAAACACATTATTGGAAAGGAAAACAGAAAACTAAAGACAATGAATCAAATGCCAACAGTTGTTTAAAGCCCAACCAGGCACAAATAAGAAATGTTAGAAAATTCTGTGTGTTAAGCAAGTAATTTATATGACATTAGACGTAATGCAGCTAAAATGGAACCATGCTCTCAATTCACTAGGCCCATGCGCCCTGCTTCTCGTTTTATACTTGAAGGTAGTTTAGAAAAAGGCTAGGATTTTATATCAATAGTGACCCAACCTGCATCAAGTGTTAACTCTAGTAATGTTTGATTGGAGCAAGCCACCGATCCAGTTTTCAGATAATGTGCTTGGCCTACCAATTTGGAACAAGTTTTCAATTGAGAGGTTAGATTTCAAGACAAGTGAGCTAGTGAAGGATCAACTTGCGGCATGATAGTTGAAGAGTTGTTTGGCATTGTCAATGATCCGGCCTCTGATACATATCAACATAGGTCTATTGGCGATAGATACTTGGTGTACCATTGGATCATGATTTTGACATTGTGGACATTGGTTGAAATACCCACTACATTATAAGTAGGATACTTGGGTATGTTTTGGGAAAAAGCCATCAATTTTTGGTATGTTTTCAGCAAATGCTTTCTATTTAGCTTTGGAAGGTGACCAATCCTATAGAGCCTTTTCTTCCCTTGTTTGGTTGGGGTTGGCTCCTCCCTGAGTTGAGGCTGTCTGCTAGCTAGCAGTTGCAGCTAAGATTTCCATGGCAGACAATTTGAGAAAAAGAGGATTGACATGAAGCTGCAAGGAAGAGGAACCACTCGACCACCTTTGCATTCATTGTGAGGTTGCAGGAGGTGTTTTGGGTTATTATTTTGGTAGATGTGGGTGTTTCTTGGTGTAGTTCGAAAAAGATTGCTGAGGTGGTAGAGTCTTGGAGGGGAGATTATTTCTCTAGGTGTAGGTGTACTATGTGGAGGTTGCTTCCATTTGCCATCTTATGTTTCATCTGGAGGGAAAGAAATAATAGAATCTTCAAAAGTGCCTTTTTTTCCTATAGTGTAGTTAATTTCCACAATTACCACTAGGGTTGTAAACTGGGCTTTGTTGAGAAAGGAGTTCTCTAATTTCTCTCTTAATGATATCGTCGTCAATTAAGAAACTTGTATGGGATGCAACCAAATAAAGGAGACGAAGTCGGTTCTTTGGTCCTCTCCCCCTCCTAGTATCCTCAAGTTCAATGTAGATGGTGCAGCAAGAGGTAAGCCGGGTCTAGCTGGTATTGGCCGGGGGTGTTCTTCACAATAGCAATGGTGATGTCATTTTTATGTTCTCTAAGTATGTTGGCATCTGTAATTCTAATGAAGCGGAGGTGCTAGCTATTTTGGAAGCATCGAGATACTTTACTAGGTGTTTCCAAGCTCCCCTTATTATAGAGGGTTTCCAAGGTTTCCTTAATGAAATCCAGGTATTGTTGGTCTCCATCACCGTTGTCTTCCATCACAAGCTAAGTCCGGCCAACTCTTTCACTGATGCTTTGGCCAAACAAGGGGTTGAGAGGATTTCTCCATAGGAGAATTTTATTTTCTAATTTGGTAATGGTGTACGATATTCTTGTACCTCCCTTTGCTTTGCTCTCTGTAATCCTCTTCTACTTTTAATGAAAGTCCATGTTACCATTTCAAAAAAAATTAATAATAATAAGCAGGCCATGGATACTTCGTAGTGAGTAGATACAAAACAAGTACCTAGAGGATAATTCCACCCACCCGTGAAAGTCATGAGATGATACATAAAAAAAAATATGTAGGTACTCACTTCACATACGCTCTCAAGTGATATTACTAAACTTGTAACAATGGCCTGTTTTATTTTTTTTTAAGTTGATTTTGCACTTTCCACTTGATTAGTCTCTATCATCTATTCTCATGGAGTTCTATTTTGTTGTCTATCTCAATCAATGTTCATGTGCTTGCTTCCCTTCCTCACACCGTTTTTTTCCTTTTCTGTAAATGCATACCTCTTGTACGGATTGAGAAAGACCGAGCTTAGGATAAAAAAGAATAACATTTAAAGAATAACATTTAGAAGACAGGGAGACAACACACAAAAAAAAAAAAAAAAAAGGTGGGGGGTGTTTAAGACGTGCAGTTCTTACTGGCATGGGGCGGCGCCACATTGATCACAGTGGGGTCAGTTGACCCTACTGAGATCTGAAAAAATATTTTAAAAAAAAAATTTATATCATGAATTAAATTTATTGGAAGCGTTTGACCCAACCCAACTCCATATTAGCTAACTTTACACCTTTTCTTTGTTGCTGTGGTTGTGAACAAAAGTCACCATAAAATACTCACCACCTAAGTAAATGGGCCAACTGACTATCAAAATAAAATAAAAAATTAATAGGCCCACATTGCTGATATGCTCTCTAGCAACGAGTTTTTAGAACTTAAAGAAATTGGTGACATTGTTAAAAAATTAGTTGAGACAAAGAAGGATATCATATACCAATTGGTTTATTTGCCTCTAAAATTAGCGTTGATTTTACCAGTTGCGACCGCGACGATAGAAAGAGCTTTTTCAGCAATGAAGTATGTAAATAACAAGTTGCGTAACCGAATGGGAGATCAATAGATGAATGACTGTTTGGTCAAATATATTGAAAATGATGTGGTTGCTTGTGTTGTTAATGAAGCTATTATGCAACGATTTTAACACATGAAAACTTGCTGAAGGCAGCTGTAGCAGTTTATGTGTTTGGATTTTCTTTTTAGATTAAGAACTACTAGTAACAATGTACTAAAATTTCAAAAAAATTTTATAATTCAATGTTATTTTTGTTGGATTATTTGAAATAGATTATTTGAGGATTTTATATTATACTTGTCGAATTATCGAAAGTAGATGACAGATGTTGATAAAGGAAAAAATAAATTTATTCGATTTGCGGAAGATAAGTCTTTTGTTGACCCCACTGACTTAAATACATGGAGTTGCCGCTGCTTATTAAGAGGTTGGGGTTTCGACCATGTCCTCTTCCCTCCCCTTGCATGTGCAAGTTCTATCTTTTCAGTTGTGCGAGTTTATGCTCTCCTCATATGTACGAGTTACACCCTCCTCGCTTATGCGAGTTTGTGTTCTCTTCATATGTGTGAGTTACACCCTCCTCTTCACTTGTTATAGAGTTTCTTGTCTCCTCATGTTTAAGTCTCTCAAGGGTCCCAGCAACTTAGCTAGGCTACCAAAAAATACAAAAAAATGTGAACTTTTCACGGCTTGACAGTTTTCACTTGACTGATAAATGAGTTTTGTTCATGTTTAGTCAACTTACCAACCTAAATCCGACCTAAATCTGAACACTCGGTAGCTTAATGCAGAGCTCTATTGGGATTTAAATAGCTAGTGAAATACTTGTACTTCTGAAAGACCTAACTAGCTAGAAAATAAATAATAGTATGTTTCCAACATCTAGGGCCACTTTTAATTTGGGACTGTGTTTTTATCTACCTTTGTAAAGCTAGCTTCATGTACATGGTTGACATACGTGAGGACCCAGATATCTGATGCCCAGATGATATATGATAGACGGCAAATGCATACATTGAGTATATTAAATGGGAAATAATCAGGTGAGAACTGTTCTCACGGTTCAAACCGGAAAAACTATGAGGTGGGGCCACCTATCATCTAATCCAAACATTGCAATGGACATAGACCCCTTTGATACTCACACGCCCCAAGGTTTGGCACCAATGCGAATGAACTGGATCGTTGGATCGAATATATACTCATACGAATGGATCGGATTTGTCGACCATGGATGAAGGGGTTAGAAACATGGAATTGAGGCCAAACTTGATATTCAGGGTGGTCCCATATAGATCTTTCAATCCCCACCAGTCTCATTCTAAAATGGGGCCCCCCAGTGGGCCCATAAAAAAGTTCTCACTGGATCACTCCCTATATTAAATATGCAGGTTTTTTTCTGCGGCGGATGGCCCTCCAAAAATTTTAGAAAATCCCATAAAGTTTTAGCAAATTTATGATTTTTTACATATGAAAACCCACCCCCCCCCCCCCCCCCCCCCCCCCCGCCCCACTCCCAAAAAAAATCAATAAAACCACTAAATATTTTAAAAATTACATGCATTTTTTTATGCGGCCCCTCCTTATTCCTAAGTCCGCCCGTCCATGATGGAGGATTGCCCATGCAAGGTAACACGTAGGGTTGTAAACGGGTCGGTTCCGGTCCAGGTCCAAGGTGGAACCGGAACCGGAACCGTTTTCTAAGAAGGGGAACCAGAACTGGAACCGTTTGTGAGGCGGGTCTAGTTCCGGTTCCGGGTCTAGACTAATACCTGTATTTTTCTTTTAAAAAAATTATGCTTTTTTCACATGTGACATTTTGTCTATCAATAACAGACACTTTTAACCAAAAACTCAGAAATCACATCCAAACCGGCAATGAGATGTAGAAAAGTAGAAAACCATAATGTAGAAAAGTAAAAAGGGTTCTGTTCTCACATAATAAAGTTACCTTATATTAGTATATTTTGGGTCGGGTCCCGGGTCCACGGGTCTGAGCCACTGTGGATCCGGAACCGTTTAGGTATCGGTTCCAAAAAAAGAATCCGGAACCGGAACCATTTTCTTATCGGGACCAAAATAAGGACCCAGACCCGGATCCTAACGGGTCGGAACATTCGGGTAATTGGAGAATCGAGTACCCAAGGTCGGCCCCCACGTGAGGTAGCACGTGGGCCTACCTAGGCACTAATCCAAATAGACCATCAAAACCCTCCCCCAATCCCCCCTTTATTTACACTGACCCATTAGATTTGCACCCATCTAATGGACTGGACCTTTAGAACAAGGGTTCTTTATATATGTAATTAAAGTTTTTTTTTTTTTGGTAAAATATATTTAATTAAAGTTGTTCAACTTATATGTTACAATCCTCAGAGGTAGCTCATTTGACTTATAGGACTACGGTTTGCTCCCGGAGGTTGAGGGTTCGAAACTGCGCTATTATATTGGGGCCTAGGAGATTTACTTGCCCC
Source organism: Litsea cubeba (assembly GCA_012931725.1). Lineage (NCBI taxonomy): Eukaryota > Viridiplantae > Streptophyta > Magnoliopsida > Laurales > Lauraceae > Litsea > Litsea cubeba. The sequence goes on along the minus strand of CM022948.1, from coordinate 92,815,536 downwards.
CCTAGACCCATAAGAATTAGTCTGGGCCGAGATACCCTCCATTGGAAAAAAAGAAAAAAAGAGAAAAGAAACTTCATGTATGCCACAAGGTCAGAAGCATGGGATCGACCTCAGCCTCTAATTTGATATTAGTTCCTACCCAAATGGATCTTCACCATACCCCCAGGTCCTATCATTGGGGGGGGGGGGGGGGGGGAGAACTTGCACGGTAAGACCTTGGGAGGTGAATGTACGAGGACATAGCCCATTATATATTTTGGGTTGGGGGGGCGGGGGCGGGGGTGGGGGGCGCGAACCTTGCACGGTAAGACCATGGGAGGTGAATGTACGAGGACATAGCCCATTATATATTTGGATCTTGATCAGGTCCAGGTCCGTGACCTTTATTTTAGTCCAGGATCATGTTCGAGTCTTCCATTTAAACCATATTTACAGGTCCTCTAACTAGGATCTTGGGTTGGGTCCCATAGTAATTCGGGTAGGGATACACTGTGGATCCCTGACCTTATCCATCTTTTCTGGGCTATTTCGTCGTAGATTTCTAAACAAAGAAAAACATCTAAATGGCCTGACGTCACTTTTCGGGCCTGACGTCACTTTTCGGGCCCTGCCAATTAGCTACACGTGCGACAAGATTATAGTCAACATCCATTATTAGGTATCTAATATGAGCCACTTGCATGCATGTCTCAAACCGATTACCCTCCCTTTAGTTTAGATGGGTGGGCCAAAGTGGGAATGGAAAAGTGTAGGTTAAACGTGTAAACGCCGCTAACCACTCTCAACACATCAGCTGATAGGTAGCTCTAATTGGTTAGCACCTCTCATCGACAAAAACAATCAGCAATTAATCTCTTGTTATAGATGCGATGGTGAGAGCGTATAATCTACCTGTTTGAGGATCAATTCATTTGATTCAGGCGGTTGTGTGAGATGGACTTAGTTATTAATTTCGTTTTGATTGAAATGGCTGAAATTTTTCGTTTCGGTCAAGTGGCCGAAACGAAATTCAAGCCAAGACTTTTCGTTTGAATTTCGGTCAATCTCGGCCGAGATTTAAGATTTCAGCTGATTAGATTTCGTATATGTATATACATGATGTTATATTTTCTCCTAAATGTAATTCTGAAAAATTTCGTAGAAATTTTGTATCGGCCGAAACTTTTTATTTTGCAGACCAAAGCGAAATGAGATCCAAACATTATTAACAACTATGGAGATGAGACTTATATCTCTTAAATAAAATTTATTTCTAAATGACTAATTTTATAATCCTTCTTGGCCCAATATTCACTAAAAATATGTCATTTGTCCATACGAAACACATTCTATTGTAGCCGATTCCATCTTCTAAAGAAAAAACAAGAATTACATGTTTTGATTTTCTATTTTAGAATGTTTGGAGCAAAGTTACACTTGGACCATGCAAGTCAAGGAGTCGTTTTCTATTCCATATTAAATACATTGAGAATTAGATAGAGTTGCAAGCTGGCTACCATACGGTTCATACCTACCCTTACCCCTGGTCCCCCACACTCATTGTTTTGCGCGTTCAGTTTCGGTCAGCAGCCATTGTAGAGTCGTAGTCTCATACAATGACACTTACACCCCCTGTTTTTCATCTAAACACCCCTTATCTCTTGTTCCCTCTCTCAATCTTTTTATTAGTTTTCACCCCCTATACTTGATTCTAAAGCCTAAACTCCCCTTACAGTAGAACAAGAGATTCACTTTTTTGGCTTTCATATAAAAAAATAAAAATAAAAAATGGTGATTTTTGAAGTTTTATATATTTCTGTAAGATGTATTTTCTCTTCGAATTGCCAAAATATTAGAAAACACTAAGAAGACAACGAAAAGGGTGGTAGAAAATAGAAGATTTATTTAATTTCTCTCAATTGATTGGACTGTAGGTGTGATGATTTACTTCACTGGTTAAGTCTCTGATTCAATTGTAAGAGTGGCCCAGGGCTGGACCTGGTAAATATTCCTCATCTCCAATACCAGGTACTTGGATATAATATCTTCTCTCGTTTTGCTTCCGGTAGAATTGTAGAAATAGGGAAGCCCCTGGTTTTTTAATGTCAACATTGAATTGGATAACGAGGGAATGAAAAGGAAGTGATCCGTTAACCTAATAAATTGACTAGCCACTTCCCTGCTTGTGATTTTGTGTTTACAGTTTAAGAAGTTTCTAATGATTTCTTAGTACATTTTTTAAGTGTTTTAGCAGGTGTTTGGCTAGCTGGTATAAGAAAATAATTCTGTAAAATTCATGAAAATCGTTTTCACTATGTTGGAATTGTATGGCGCATTTGTTTGCATTTTTATAAAGGTTGTCAAACGGAGCATTATATTAAATAAATTACTTCACCTTTTAAAATTCGGCTTTGTGAATTGAGAAATTACAACTCATTGATGTTTTTCGATTTCATGTTTCCCTTTCTTGATTATGATTTCATCCTTTGATACCTTTCTTCGCCTTTTGACTAAGATCAAATGTTGTATATGTTCATCTTTTCATTTTCACAATCATTTTTACTACTTCGAAAGTTCGCGTCCATTTGTTTGCTTGGGTATTGAATCGTTAGGAATTCATAGTTAGAATAACAGCAGTAAAGGTGAAGAGCAAAAGAAATGTAATGTAAATGAGATCCGACTTTCATAGGATTTGATTTACTATGGTGTTGATTGGATAATCATTTTTCTTTTTATGAGGGGGGTTTTCGGGTTCTTATGGTATTTCTACAAGTGGTCCCTCGGATTTTTCTTTGCATGCAAACCAGCTCCCTCAATAAAACTCCCTTCTTTCCCTTGGGAAAATTCTCATCTATGTGGCTAAGGCCCTCACCCCATTGATAACTTTTGAGTTTTTCGTTATTTGAAATTTTACGGTGTGTGGTATCTAGAGTGGCTTTTCAAAAGCTATAAAAGTGAGCAATATGAGTATGAATCTTTATAAGCTATATATTTTTAGATTTTTATCAATGCAGATTTAACTTACCAAAACAGGCTCCAATGCTAATCTTATTGTACAGACTCCATGTAAAGTCAAATTAATTAGGGCAGTCAAAATTAAAATATAAAGTTATCAAAATTGAGTTGGTCAATTTGAGCTCCATGATAGGATGTCATTGCCTACAACCCTAATATGAAGCAAACAAACAACCCTTCTATTGTGTTTGGTGCTTACTGTTTTTGGGAGCTGAAATATTTCTAACGAGTGGTATGTTAAGTGGAATCCTCAGTGCGCAGAAGCTATTATCGTCTTCAATAATTCCCTTTGCAAAGCAGGCGACTGTGTGACTGTGTCAAATACTGTCATCATGTTGCAAATATGAGGTCAATAATGTGTGGCATTCCTAAATCTGGAACAATGTTGCTAGAAATTGAAAACATTGTCAAAATAAATAAAAAAAAAAAAACTGATATTCAAGTCAACTACATATGAGATTTTACTGAAAATCCTTTTATTTATTATATTTATATATCATAAATCAGTAATATACTAGAAATATTTTATTCTTATTTCTAACTATTGTATTCTATTATAAAAGCCCTAGAAAGCCCAATATGTTGAAAATCTCCCAACCCCACTATTAATAACCTAAAAACAATCTTCATGACAGAAATTTTAGGGCCTTGATTAGGCCTAAGATGGCCTTACCAGAAACACCTCAATGGCAATTCAGTCATTGACCAATAAAAAATTTCAAACCTTCCGACTGTCATTCATTGACCAATGCATCATATCATGCCATATAATATATAAAAAAAAAAAAATGAATCATCTCATCTCCATCTATCCAAGGTTGCTTCCTTCAGACTTCCGTCATCCTCCTTTACTCTCCTATAAATACAAAAAAGAGGTAAAACCTACCTACCAAAAAAAAAAAAAAATTCAATCAATCAGAAGAGAAGAAAACCGATTGGAAATCTCTCGTCAGAAGGGGTCGTCAGATCATAATATTATGGAGGGGTTGATTCCATTTGTTCTGCATGCGCTGAAGAAGAAGAGAGAGCGAAGCAAATACAGCTCTCTCAAAGAGGGATCGAGCCACAGCTGTAGGTACCCATTGACAGAGAATGTGGTGGGGTTCAACTTGGACGGCTCATCTCATAGAAGGACCAGATCAGACTTTCAGACGCCTGCGTCTGGGTTTGTGGGGTGGGGTGGTTCTTCTTCTACCTCTGATTTTAGTGCTTGGAATGGGATGAGAGATTCGTCACAGCAAAAGCAGCAGAAGAATATTGAAATGAATGGAAAGCAGAGTCTGAAGGCGTAGGATCTGGGGTTGCTTTCTGGGTCGTCAGCTTCTTCTTTTTTTTTTTCAATCATATCTTAAAAGATATGGGATTGCCATGTAATTGTATTATTTCTTTGGAAATGGGATGGTTTGGATGTAGAATATCCATTTTGCAGTTCTTCCAAATTGGGGAGATTGGTTTCTGTTCTAATGATAGAATGAGTTTTAGGAATAAATCCATACCATTTTCAGAAAAGATTGGAAGTTGTAGGTGTTGCATATCTTTTGCTATTGTATTCATTGCTTTGGAAATTTGGTTTGGGTTGAAATATGGTCTCAGAATCTCTCTTTTCCTTTTCGTGTTTGTTTTTATCTGCGCTGAGTTGTACTACCATGTGAACACAGTCTGGACGCTGGATCCTCTCTTTCTTTGAATGTCAGGAGATCTTTTTTTATGGTCCACTTAGTGTAATATGAGCCATTTCAAAATAAAATTCTCCTTGTTGAAATTCAATCTACTGAGAGTTGAGACTACCATCACATTAGATAGTAGATACATGTAAAATCAGTGAATTTTCATAGTGTTTTAAACCTAATCAATCTGACCATGGTTGCAATGGGTCCAACTTCTATTTTACTAATGGCTCAGATTTGAATAAGTTAGGCGCATTGGACGGCAGAAGCAATGGACGAGGAACACCACTTCAAAAACAAGGAGCTCCACGCAGAGAAATGTCGTAGAACATGCTGATGATGCCAAAAATAGGTTTCGGACACCACCGGTCAAGTAGTAAATAAATGAGAGAGAGAGAGAGAATTTATAATGGTTCGGTCTGTATGACCTACATCCACTTTGAATATGGTGATCTTTGATTGATAAGGTGGATTACAAGCGAGAGAGAGAGTAAGATGTTCATCCCCCTTTCAGTGATAAGAGGGCTCCTCTATTTATAGTCATCCCCTAACAGATGGGGACGACTTCTCTTTGGAGCCTCAGAGCTGTCCTCGAGGGACGGGCCAGGTGGAGGCAGGTGAGATATTCCCCGTAGGAATTGGTAGAAGCGGGACTGCTTCCAAAGCGACGTAAATGCCTGCCTTGACTTGGTCACTCCGTGGATCTGGACCTGGGCTTCCCTGGTGGATTTGGATCTGGCTCATCATATTCTAGGCCACTTGGGCCTGACTCATCATTTGCCCCCAATGCCCTGCGCACAAAGAAGCTTTGAAAGGGGGGCATTTTGAGAAGAAGGAGATGAGCCTAAAACTTGCTGCCCCAGACCCAAAGTTGGAGCAGAGGACGAGGTACCAAGCGGCCGATCTGCAGTTTGCTGTGCAGGCGGAGAAGAGGTGGTTGCGCCAACAGACGAAGCAGGCAGCAGGAGGCTGGGCGCCCGGAAGAGGCCTGGGCGGTCGACAGGCAGTCTGGGCGCCAGGAGCAAAGGTGCCAGGGAGCTGGGCGCCATGTTGCTAGAGTGCTGGGCGCCAAGGTGCTAGGGTGCTTGGCGCCAGCAGGGAGCTGGGATGCCAGGAGGATCTTTAGTATCCAGGAGCGGTTGAGGCCCGATTGTTGACATTCAATCTGGAAAGAGAGGCAGACTTCTTGCCTGCTTGAGAGCAGTGCAGAGACGAAGCGTTTTTTGCAACCCGCGAGAGGGCCGCTAAGCTGGATATATAGACTGCCTGTTTAAGAACAGTGCAGAGGCCAAGCTTTTTGGGCGACCCGCGAGAGAGCCGCTAAGTTGAAGATAGGCTGCCTGTTTAACAACAGTGCAGAGACCAAGCTTTTTGGCGACCCGTGAGAGAGCCGCTAAGCTGGAGATAGGCTGCCTGTTTAAAAACAGTGCAGAGGCCAAGCTTTTTTGGCGACCCGCGAGAGAGCCGCTAAGCTGGAGATAGGCTGCCTGTTTAAAAACAGTGCAGAGGCCAAGCTTTTTTGGCGACCCGCGAGAGAGCCGCTAAGCCGGATGATAGGCTGCCTGTTTAAAAAACAGTGCAGAGGCCAAGCTTTTTTGGCGACCCGTGAGAGAGCCGCTAAGCCGGATGTATAGGCTGCCTGTTTGAGAACAGTGCAGAGGCCAAGCTTTTTTGGCGACCCGTGAGAGAGCCGCTAAGCCGGATGATAGGCTGCCTGTTTAAAAACAGTACAGAGGCAGGTCACCACGTAGGGCGATCCGCGAGATGATTCATCCAAATGGAACGTCCAAGAGAGAGAAAATCATCCCAAGAGAATGCAAGTAGCTGTAATGATGGGTGCAGTAGAAAAAAAAAACAGACGGAGACCGTTGTTGAGCGGACTACAGCAATCGCGCAAGAGGCACTAGGCGAGGTTGAAGGAGAGGATGGCGTGGCTGATGGCGCTGGCGGGCGGAGGGGCGCCGGCGTCGCGGCAGCGGGCGCAGGGGCGCCGGGCGTCGCGGCAGCGGGCGCAGGGACGCTGGCGGGCGCCGCGGCAGCGGGAGCAGGGGCGCCGGGCGTCGGGCGTCGGGCGCCGCGGCAGCGGGCGCAGGGGCGCCGGGCGTCGGGCGCCGGGCGTCGGGCGCCGCGGCAACGGACTTGGGCGCCGGGGCGTCGGGCGTCGGGCGCCGCGGCAGCGGGCGCAGGGGCGCCGGGCGTCGGGCGCCGCGGCAGCGGACTTGGGCGCCGGGGCGTCGGGCGTCGGGCGCCGCGGCAGCGGGCGCAGGGGCGCCGGGCGTCGGGCGCCGCGGCAGCGGACTTGGGCGCCGAGGCGTCGGGCGTCGGGCGCCGCGGCAGCGGACTTGGGCGCCGGGGCGTCGCAGCAGCGGGAGCAGGGGCGCCGGGCGCCGCGGCAGCGGGCGCAGTGGCGCCGGGCGTCGCGGCAGCGGGCGCAGGGACGCTGGCGGGTGTCGCGGCAGCGGGAGCAGGGCGCCGGGCGTCGCGGCAGCGGGCGCAGGGGCGCCGGGCGTCGCGGCAGCGGGAGCAGGGCGCCGGGCGTCGCGGCAGCGGGCGCAGGGGCGCCGGGCGTCGCGGCAGCGGGAGCAGGGAGGAGCGGGCCCCCCTGGGCGAGGGAGGCTCGGGCGAGGGAGGAGCGGGCCCCCCCCTGGGCGAGGCAGCGCTGGGCGAGGCGCGCTCGGGCGAGGGAGGAGCGGGCCCCCCTGGGCGAGGCAGCGCTGGGCGAGGGAGGAGCGGGCCCCCCTGGGCGAGGCAGCGCTGGGCGAGGCATGCTTTGGGCGCCGAGGGACTTGGGCGCCTGGGGGAGTCTGATCCAGTGGCGGACGTGTATTCTTTTTTTTTTTTTTTTTTTTTTTTTTTTTTTTTTTCAGGGGCGCTGCCCCCGATCCCCCGCCGGGGGCGCTGCCCCCTGGGCCCCCGCGAGCTGACCGCCGGGGGACACCCCCGGACCCCCTCTGCGTAGGGCAACTTGGTAGGCTCACTTTCCTACCTGCAGAGAGGACAGATGGCGGGTGCTTGGATCTCTTCTGGGCGCCCGGGGTTTCTGCGCCATAGGGTTGGGCGCTTAGGTGAGGTGCTCCCGACGTGGAGCAGTTGGATATCCTAGATGCGGTACTTCAGGCAGTACTCCTCCGAGCTATGTTCCTCATTGCTCTGCGAGCAGGAGTTGTAGGCTGTTATATGGTCTCCAACATTTGTTGAGGAGTGGGAGCATTTGGGGGAGGATTAGTCGGTGGAGATCATCCTCGCCCTCTGCTCGCCTAGTTGATCTCGTCGTGATCACCATAACTTGAGAAGACGGATGAGAACTTTAATACGTTCCCACAGACGGCGCCAAACTGATGATGCCAAAAATAGGTTTCGGACACCACCGGTCAAGTAGTAAATAAATGAGAGAGAGAGAGGGAATTTATAGTGGTTCGGTCTGTATGACCTACATCCACTTTGAATATGGTGATCTTTGATTGATAAGGTGGATTACAAGCGAGAGAGAGAGTAAGATGTTCATCCCCCTTTCAGTGATAAGAGGGCTCCTCTATTTATAGTCATCCCCTAACAGATGGGGACGACTTCTCTTTGGAGCCTCAGAGCTGTCCTCGAGGGACGGGCCAGGTGGAGGCAGGTGAGATATTCCCCGTAGGAATTGGTAGAAGCGGGACTGCTTCCAAAGCGACGTAAATGCCTGCCTTGACTTGGTCACTCCGTGGATCTGGACCTGGGCTTCCCTGGTGGATTTGGATCTGGCTCATCATATTCTAGGCCACTTGGGCCTGACTCATCACATGCCATCACAATTCAATCACAGGTGCCTGCCTGCCTATTAGAATAAGATGGGCTAACATTCGCATGGAAAACTACTTGTGGACTACCTTTAGATTTTGGTGTTTACTGTTTTTTATATGCTTTTACAAAAAAAAAAAAGTTTTTTTATATGCAACCAATCAAATAAAAAAGAAAAAAATATATATAAGAAAATACCCCTTAAACCCTTATAAATGGTGGGAGGAATGAATATTTCATTTTGAGACCGAAGGGGTCTCCATCCATCCTTCTTTTCTTTCCTTTTTTAAAGCTATTTTTGCCAATATCCGATGTCATGAATATCCCACAATATCACAGACTGTGCCTTCCTACCACTTAATAAAAAATTCCGAATGACGACCTTTTCAATATATTGTTTTAAAGTATAATATTTGTGAGTTTTTAAAAATTTAGCCATATAGATTGACTTTTTTGGCTTATAAAAATCTTTAAGTTTTCACACATCCAACTTTCAAAATGCCCAAATCCCTGGGGCCCTATTTGTTTGGAGGCATTCTAATGACAATTACAAATGTCAAAAATTTATTGATAGTATTTTAAGCTCTTCATTTCAAAATAGAATTTGAAAAATCAACATCTTGAAATATCACTTTTGGCCTTTATATTTTTTTAAAACTTCAGCGGCAGCTGCTTGAATGCTAAATTAAATTTCAGTATTTTGAAAATCACTTGTAAGACATCATTTGAAAAACTTATAATTCTCTGTATAGAAGAATTTTAAAATCCCTCTAACCAAATAGGGGGGAATTTTTTAATGAAAAATATTGAGAATTTCAAATATTATCCTTAAACTAGATTCACAAATATTCAAGGAACCTCTATAAGGATTTCAAAGACTGGACATCAATTAGAAAAAAAATGTACAAACTTGTTGTCTTTTGTGCAAATGAAAGCCCCAAGAGGGGTGCAAAAACGGATTCTTATCCCGTCACTTTTTTACAAATTTGGTGTTGCACGATCATGTTCTAAGTTAAGAAGAGCCAATCCACGACATTTAGATTTTTAAAACTAACAAAGAGTCCGAATCTCCTATCACCGCTATTACATGGTACCAACTAACACATGTTGAGTAGTACTCTATCGACTTGAATACATCTCATCTAGCATATGCATGATTATAACAACCAGTTGAGTTACAATTTGGAACTATACAATTTAGCCCTTAATTGTTATTATTATTATAAATCAAACTCTGGCAAGGCCCGGGCTTACTCATTTTCATATGGGCCAGGCTTGGGCTAGCCACTTAAGGCCCAATTCGGGCCAGGCTTGGATATTTCTTAGACCAGCCCATGAACACCCCTACCAAATACCAATAGTCATAGAGCAAAAATGGTAGCAACTAGCAAGAGTGAAGACACCCGCCTTATCATGGTCCACTCCAGCTACAAGAAAGCATTTGGGACTTCAAAAGACATGAGCATGAGAGAGAGAGACACGAGCTTCTCTCTCCCGTTCCGCATTTTCCGTATAAAAAAGCTCAGTACTAGTGCAAACTGAAGGGAAGAAAACAGAGCTTCTTCTCTCTCTCAAATGTCTTTCCACTCCGTTTTCGATCTTGGAGCGATCAGAAGCGAATTTCAAGATGCTGGAATCAGCCCTCAATTCATCCCCTCCATTTGGAAGTACTCTCTCTCTCTCTCTCTCTCTCTCTTGTTTCTTATCAAAACCCTAAAAATGAAGTTTCTTCTTCTTCTTCTTATTCTTCTTTGCATTGAATTTGGGAATTTCTCTCAGGCATGTATTGCAGAACCCTAAATCTGAGGCGCACGGCACCCCTTCACTTCCTTCTTCCGCGTACCCTATCCTCATCTCCAAGTTCAAATCCATGACATCGACTCTCGAATCCGCTGTCGAATCGAAGGACGGAATTACCACCAAACTCCTTGTAAAGCTTCAGGTATTATCTCTTCATGCTCGTCTCTCACTTTCCTATAATCGACTCTTATATTCCCTTCCTAATGCTATCTTGATGTTTGATGCTCCTTTGAAGAAAAAAACTCGACAATGGAATTAGGGTTTTACTTGACAAGTGTTACATTTCATTTTTATGATCAGAATGGCTCTTTTGTGGAAGCTGTTATTATGAAATATGATCCGAGTTTGGGAACATATGATGGAAAGCCTCGTACTGGAAGTCAAAGATCAACATTGTGCATATCATCCCAGGTTTTTTCATCTCAAATGCTCCTTATCATCTGTAGGATTTGGAGTTGTGCTTGTTCCATATGTTGAGTGTTCCTATTTTTTTTTTTTTTTTATGTTTCAGGTTGGTTGCAAAATGGGTTGTAAATTCTGTGCAACTGGAAGCATGGGATTTAAAAGCAATCTATCCTCGGGCGAGATAGTGGAACAATTGGTTCATGCTTTGTCCTTCTCACTCATTCGGAATGTTGTTTTCATGGTATATACATCTGTTTCTTCCAGCTATTCAACTTGCTTTGGATGGATGTTCATTTTCAAATGAATTTTTATTTTAGGCAATTTTAGGATACTTGCATTGTTGTTGGAATATGGGGGCATTGCAATTTCATTTTTATCTTGAAATAATTTTCAGTATTAATTTTTTTTTAAAGCATCATTGATGCCTATGAGATATTTGAAATTTATAGGTTCTGTTACTTTAGAGTTATATGCTGACATTATAAACAGGAAGAACTCCGCCCTTATCTTCTGGAGTGAACACTCTTCTCTTATGTTCTTGGGATATGCTTTCCAGATTCCGAGCTCATCATTTTCATGATACTGACTGTTGAGGTTTCCAGTGATATTTCTTTGTGGTTACTGATGAAAGGAAGCAATACATTTTCTTTTTGACTTTTTTTTTTTTGCTAATTGCAGAAGGAAGAAGCAGGATTTTGCTGAAATACTTATCTTAATTATGATGGAAATATATGCACTCTGCTTTAAATTAACGTATTTAACTCCTAATATGATTCGGATATGAATACATCCTGTGAAAATGCAGGGAATGGGTGAACCATTGAACAACTATGCTGCTGTTGTAGAAGCCATCCAGATCATGACAAAGGTCCCGTTTCAGCTATCACCAAAGAAAATTACCGTTTCCACTGTAGGTACTCTCGACCAATGTTATTTCCAGGACGGTTATATTTTTCTTTCAGGAATAATGCATATCAACTAATACATACTGTGCTTCCGTCTTGTTTTCACCATTTCCGTCTTCATTATATCCACTGCCAATCAATTAAGATTTAATATAATTCCACTAACCTAAGACTTTATGCCTCGTTTTCCCCGCCACTGTAATTTACTAAAAAAAAAATTCACTAGATCTGAACAATTTCACTTGGAACTTGGAGTTGGTGTGTCAAACAGTTTATAATTAACTTTTAGAAAACCAAGATAAGTTGGAAAGAATGCAAGGTATTAGTTTTATTTTGAAAAGAAAGGGCAAATTATGATTCAAATGAACTAACTTAATTTTTTCTCTGATTTAATTCTTATTAAACATTTCTTTTCTATATTTTTTGAGTACTCAGAGGTCAGAGCACTCAGCCAAATTTCGTGATGTTAGTTATGGACAGGAAGAGGAAGTTTGTTGTGTTGGGTTTTTGTAAGGCTGTTAATGCGCCCGGATCCGGCTGGGGTCTGGCTTGGACATGAGTCCATTTACGCAGGCTTGGATAAACATCTGAGACTGACAGGCCAGGCTTGATACATGTTTAGGGTCCGAAACCCTTAACGGTATGGATCCGGGGCGAGGGTCCAAGACCGTTGTAGGCCCATTTGTGTTTCATATCTATAATTGTATATATATCATGTATATACCATATACTTGCCTAATAAGGTAGTATTAAATTTAAACAGCCAACACACTCATGGTTGAGTGGTGTTGGCACCTCAGTATCACACACATGCCCAGGGTCTTCAGGTTGATAGCATAACTCCTGGCCCGTAGGCCAACCTAGCAAAAAAAAGAAAAAAGAGTATTCACGTTAAAACACATATTATGCAAAATGGATTTTTTATGATTTTCTCATTGTTTTAATAAATTCATACTCGGTCCTAAACCCTTGATCCATATCTGAATATACTAATGACCTCAAATGCTCATTTTCAAGTGGCTGGACTCAGATCCAAGCTCGAAGTTCACTTTGTCTCAGATTCAATTGTTAATGGACTTGGGCTTGGACACAGGTCAGGCCGGCTAGAATCCGGCTCATTGACCGTCTTAATTTTGGTAACCAGTAGCTAAAGAGTACTTGTGAGTTCCAGCATTCGCAAGATATTGGCTACATCAATCCAACATGTGAATCTGTGTCAATGTGTGATTCCTTTGTCTTTGTGTCACTGCCACCAACCATATAATGACCATTATGGATGTTCTCAATAGAGTATCGTTCAACAAGGATACCATTTCTTCATTTAGAAAAATACAAGGATACCATTTCATAAGAACAACGGTCCCAGCTTATTGCAAACACGAAGGGTGATAAAAGCTAAAATTCTGGGATAGGTATTTCTAAAGCAACCTTAAAACAGTCTACATTCTAAAGAACCCGTCTTGGTAGGCGATTCAGAATTCTATAATATCAAATGAAATGAAATGAAATTTTCATATTGTGAACTCAAAAGCTATTGTAAATGGTTCTGGTGACAGCAATGAGTCATTTCATCATGGAAAAACCTGGAGAAAGGAGGGCTACCTCAGATTGACATTCAGCTATAAAAAATATCCATACTTCATTATCACCCTTGTACATGCAGGCGTATAATATGAGAATTTTATGTGCTCCTACCGCTAAGGCACTCCCTCCATGGGCTACATGCTTAGACAAAATTGTGTAGTAGTGTCAAGTGAGTAAGATCTTGCTTAAACATCCCGTAATAGGCTAATAGCAACATGCAACAAAGGAGCAAGTGAGATGCGACTTTTCCAGCACTAAAGTCGACTTGGCTCAGTGCCTCCAAATTCCATTAGGATCCGGTGATGGAGAGATTATAGAGGAAACTAGTCTAAATATCTTTGTTTAGGAGTGAGGGTTGCCTTAATTAAATCGGCTTTTCCAAGTCTGGTATATTATATATATCTAGCTTCAGGTGCCCGATGTCTGGTGAACCGCATAGAAAGGGTGCAGAGAGACTTTTTATGGCGAAGCAAGGGTGTGAAGAAGAACCTTCACCTAGTTGATTGGGCTTCTTTGTGCAGACCAAAGACGGATGGAGGCTTAGGCTTTAAGTCGGTAAAGCATATGAACCAAGCACTTTTGGCCAAATGGCAGAGGAGAATCCAAGAAGACCTAGACAGTTTGTGGTTTATAGTCATTGTGGGCAAATATGGGGTGTCCAGAAACGTGTGGGATATTAAACATCCTATTATTGTTCCTCTGGCTTTTGGAGGGGATTATTGTCAGTGAAGAAACCTTCAAAGCTATCATTGACCTCAGGGTAGGGTCTGGTAAGTAGGGGTTTTTTTTTTTTTTTTGACACTTGAGTGGGGAATAGTCCCTTAGCAATGTTCTTTCCAAGTCTTTTCTCTTGTGCTAGAAATCCTTAGACCATGGTCAGCAACTACATGGTGAGCAATGGGGATGAAGTTCACTGGGACCAATTTTCAGAAGATATTTGACAAAGTCTGCAGAAAGTCAATTGATGTTGCTCCTTGATTTACTAAGCCAACAATCTTTTCGAGGTATTGGCGAAGACTATGATTTGGGTCCCATCTTAAGGAATTTCTTTTTTCCCATGGCCTCTTTCTTTCAGTCCTTGTTGAGAGGGTCTCGGACGGCTAGTCATCTCCTTTATCTTTGGAAGGGTGGCTGCGTTTGGATAGCTAGCTCTTCGTGGAGCCATTCTTACCTTGGACTATCTCCGTTGCCCGAAGGTTATCATTGTTAATATGTGCCCCATGTGTTTTTAAGTGGAAGAAACGTTGACAACCATTCACTCTAAAAGCTTAAGCTGATAGAGAACAGCGTAACAGTGTATATCGCAACAGAAACAGTGGATCATCTCCTTCTAAACTGCAAGGTTGCTCAGGAGATTTGGCGATTGATCTTCACGGATTTGATCTTCATGGGTTTGATTGTGGCTGGGTGTTCCCTTGTACTCTCTTGGATCTTTTTGAGGCTTTGTTGGTGGTTGTGGGCAATTCAAAAGGAAGGATCTTATGGTGGGCTTCGTTTTTGGCCATTATTTGGATCGTTTGGAAGGTGATCACTCGCAAATTCAAGGACTAATCATCTCAAGTTGAGGTTCCGATTGCTAGAGCTAAATTCTAGCAGTCCGATTTTCTATGGCACCTCGACCAAAAAAAAAAATTTCTGGGGACTTTTTTTTTTTTTTTTTTTTGGGGTGGGGTGGGGGGGGGGGGAGGGACGTGGTATTTGGACCGACGGGACTAATCCCCCGGGCACATGCATCACCTCACAACACATGTGCACGATGTTAATCCGGGGTGGTGTCGAACACACCACGTGGGGAGCAAATCCGTGCCTTAAGCCATTGGACCAACACCCAGGCAGGTACCTCTATAGACCTTATGATGTTTATATGGACGGAGGCAGCTCTTTCATAAATGGAGGGAGGTGGCTCCTTCATTTTGTTTGTGGTTTTAGCTTTTTTTGTCTTGATGGTTGTTTTATAGCCAGGTTCAGGGCCTGGTTTTTCCTCTTTGCGGTTTCTTCCTGGATGCTTTCCAGGTTTGGGTTGCTGGTCAGTGCACTCTCATGTACTGATTGGTCTTTTTAATGAAAGTTACTATTAAAAAAAGAAAAGAAAGAAAGAAAGAAAGAAAAGTCGATTCGGGGTAGTTTACTTGGTGCATCAGTATTTGTATGGGTCACTGACTGGAACAGTATAATTTCCCGGCGTAGAACGGCATGGACTTGCACAGACCCATACAGACTAAGTCACATCATGAGAGAGCCCTTCATTGGAATCTTGATGGATGAAGCCCTAGTCACAGAAATCTGAGGTGAGTTGAGAAGAGAGAATCCTTTTGAGGATTGGGCCAGAGGAGTCAATCTCTCAGTTTCGGCGGCTATCTTGGGTTTTTGAAAGAAATGATTCATTTCCTGTGGAGCGCAATTATAGTTGACTAATAGTAAAGATGCTGAAAAGGTCAAATGTAAACCGGTTCTGTACCAGTGTTGATAAGTTTCGAATATATATATATATGCATATGTAGAACAAAATGTTATGTTTCAAGTCGGATATAGTATATAGAATCAGCAAATGGTCGGCAAAGTGGAGACAAGCTAGTGCACTGTTGTGCGATCTCTGAGAGCTACTTCAATTAAAGGGGCCTTTTTTGAGACAACAGGTACACCCACTGTCATGTATAGAGTCAAATGTTGGGCCATAAAGAACAAGAAGAATCTAATGTACATGTGGTTGAAAATGTGGATACAAAGATCATTATATGGAGTTGCAAGAAAGGAGCACGTAGCTACAATAGATGAAAAAGAAAATATTTGATATGTTTGGCACATTGCCACATTCACAGAATGCTAGAAACAGCTTTTGTAGGATGATTTGAAGCATTAGAAATTCAAAGAAAGAGGACACCATTAAAGTTCTAGCAGACATATAATCATTCAAGTATCAATGAAAATTTTATAGTATGGAATAAACTGAAACTTGAAAGTCCAAAACAAAAATTATCTTAAACTTACATAGTACCTTGTTGAGTGCATTCCTGGTTGAATCTCGTTCTTCATCATCATCATTCTGACTTGGACCATATCCATAACTGCATTACTGACTGTCAAAGTCAAAGAAGCCTCTGTTGCCTCCTTGTACATGATTAGACAGATAAGCATAATGACCCATGAACAGTGCCTTTGATGTTGAGTTGGCTAGATCTCTCAAAATAGTGAAATTTGATCTTTAAAAACACAAGATTTGAGCTCCCCACGACTCAAAATCCCTTGCAAAAACCCTCATGTAAGAGGGAAGGAGGGAGGAAGATTTGGACATTGCCTTTTGTAGTATTTGTCTTATTCTATAGTAGAACTTGGTTTGTCAAGAAATTTGAACATTGGTTTTTGTAGTATTTTAAAGTAGGCTTAGAGTAGAACTCTTAAGGCATTCTTCTTCCATGTTTGTCAAGAAATTTGAACAATTCTTTTTGTAGTGTTTTATAGTAGAACTCTATAAGCCAACTACAAATTAATGGGTATGGCTCAAACGATGATGATTGGTTGTCATAAAATCTGGCTTTTATATATCTTATGTAATAAATATAATATGAATGGTTTTTGCATCTTTATGTAGGTTGGGATCATTCATAACATCAACAAGCTCCATGATGACCTACCAAATGTGAACTTGGCCATCTCACTGCATGCTCCAGTGCAGGATATTCGTTGTCGGATAATGCCAGCTGCACGAGCTTTTCCTCTTGAAAGACTTATGGATGCACTACAAGTCTATCAAACAAAGAGGTAACCTTTCCATTTGGTTCAATTATTCCAGTACATTTTAGCTGTTACTTTTGAGGTTGAAGAATACTTATGCTAGTTTTAATTTTCAGTCAACAAAAAATCTTTATTGAGTACATCATGCTTGATGGGGTGAATGATGAAGAACAGCATGCCCACCAGCTTGGAAAATTGCTCGGGACGCTTCAAGTGGTGAGCTTTTATGTCTTAAATGTGGAAATGGTTGAATCTTCCAATGGCTGTGAATTGATGTAGATAAAGAAAAAAAATATGTAGACAATGGAAACAGTCTTAACATATTTAGTTTTTGCTTTCTAAGTTCCCTAAAGTCTAAAAAAGAAACAGGAAATGCTTCTCTTATGAAATTTGTAATCACTCCAGGCGAGGAACAATATTTACTTATAAGCTTCTAAGCTTCAATTCTGACTCAAATTTTGAACTAGTTTGAACATGCATCATGCACTAGTTGGATTTTCTAATTTGAAGATATTTAAGATCTAGTAAAGAAAAGTCTGAAATTTTTAAAGGACATAGGTAAGGGAAGAAGTTTGGAAAAAAGAGAAGGGAGGAAGGGTTGGTCATCCGTACTAGGGCTGGGTGACCAAGCTTGTATATGTATTTTAATAAATTTTCTAATCTGACGTAAAAGCCCTTGTCATATTTACAGAACAACCCCAGAACCTTGAAAATTACATTCAGTCCTTTTCCTTGAAGATCATCAATCCAGTGTTAGGTTACCATGTCTCTTGGGAAGAGTGATCATTTCAACTTTCTGGCCAAGTTGGGTATGATTGTTATGTATGCTCTAGCTTGAGGATGAGGGGGAGTATCGGGATTTTTTGTTTTCTGTGTGTCTTAGTTAATATACAAGCTTGTGCCTTTTTGATAAATTGATGATAGATAGTGATTACAAAATGCTAATAGTTAGTCACATTGATTAACCTTTCCCCTTTGACCAGGCAACCCTTTTTCTTTCTCCTTCATCCCCTCCTCTTCTTCTATCTACTCTCTTCTTCTTCTAGGAAATTCTTGTTCTCAAATTGAAATCATTTTTAATTTTCAGAAGAACATCACACAATTCCTTCCAAGACACACAGCTATGGCTAGCACACTTCTGTGAACTTAGGAGGCTTTGGTTTCCCCTTCAAGACCGAAGTTCCTTCATTTCTATTCTAGTATCTTGATAATGATTGTTTCCTCTGTTCAGTTATGATTTTTCTTTGTGGTGGAGAAGTTAGAAAAACAGTTTCACTTTTAATGTGATCTCCAATTTCCCCTACTGTTTATTATGCCAGAGTATTCCTACTGTTTTTTTTTTTGCCCGCGCGCGCGTGCCTGCAGTGCAGGCATCCTAACAACCTTGACTCTTCATTGTTTCATATAACCTTGATGGAACTGTTGGTTATACTTTTCAGAACCACTTATATTGCTCTAACCTTACAGTGCTGACGTGTGCTATTTGATGCAGGTTGTGAACTTGATACCTTTCAACCCAATAGGCAGTCTAAGCACATTCACAACCAGTTCAGAGCAGAGTATTATAAGATTCCAGAAAATCCTTCGAAGTATATACAACATCCGCACAACGGTTCGTCAGCAAATGGGTCAGGACATAAGTGGTGCGTGTGGTCAGCTAGTGGTGAACCTTTCAGAGCAGAGATCTGTTGGGGGGGCAACTCTCTTAACTGATATAGAAGACTTTAAGTTTCAACCCAATAGGTAGTTTAAGCACATTCACAACTATTACAGAGCAGAGTAAGATTCCAGAAAATCCTTAGAAGTATATACAACATCCGCATAACAGTTCATCTTCAAATGGTTGAAGACATAAGTGGTGCATGCGGTCAGTTGGTGAACCTTTCAGCTATATGTTGGGGGAGCAAGTCTCTCAACTGACATAGAGGACCTCCATACCTTATACTACCTAATACTTCACTTCTTTTTTCATTTTTCTCCTCCTAGAATCAAGCTTGTATTGAACTTCCCAGACAATTTTGCAGGAATCACACATCTTAAAGTTCAAATTAGATGGGTCATTTTCCTTGTTGGTAGTGCTAGTTTTCTTGCTGTTCTGTGAGAGCGCAATGATCTTACATACAGTTGTAAGTATTTGCTGAATTTTGATTCTTTGTTACTAAAGTAGGTTCTCCAGAAAATGTACAGTTTGCTGCTCTTCCAATTCCAGACTGGTGGTACAATTGATGCAATGGAAACATATTATACCCAGGTACCTGGAAATAGCTGGATGCCTGCTGTTTCCATCTCGTGTTGCTACCATATTCCATGGCATACCTGGGCACCATAGATGGACACCTCGGGGTGCTAACCCAAAGATTCCCCATTGCAAGGTCAAATATTCACTCGTTGGCCTTAATTTTCAAGAACCATTACTGCGTCTGTTACCGACCATCTCTGTGAAGAGCATTGATTAAAGAGTTGGATCTTCTTGTCCGGAAATGCTTTGATAATCATCCATTGAGGGGGGTCCTTCTTAAGGTGTCCGAATTTGGCTTAACCCCATGGAGTCTTTGAGGTATGACCAATCACAGTCAGATCTATGTTCCTAATCTTGATGGGTTGAGTGGGTTTTAGAGGTGACTTGTATCAGGTCATTGGTTTATCAGGCCAGTCCAAAATTCATACTGCTATAACTACATTATATGTAATGGGAAAGAGAGTCCAATGCTGTTGGCTGCATGGAAATTTCTGTTCTAAGGACTTACTGAGCTAATGTACTTCAAATGGTGTATGTATTAGGACGACGATTGTAGAGAGATTTGGATGGATTATTGGATGCTTTATTCAAGAGGTGCTGATGATACGAATGGCTCGGATGTAGCATAGGTGGTCTATGCGTGAGTTAAAGCTTAAGAATGATAAAAACTCATGCTGTCAAATCTTATATGTAGATACTGATATTTACTATACATGAGAAATATATAGATACCAAAATTTCGTAAACAGGGTTTGGCTCAGTTGCTGCTATGACATTTTATTGAGGACTTTGGTGTGAACTGTGTGAAGTTGTGGCTCATATAAAAGATTAAAAAATAACAAGAAAAAAAAAGGTGGATGAATGGAAAAAGTGTTGTAATACAAAGATGTTAAAAGGCAGAAAATGCCGGATTAATGGAAAAGTGTTGTAATATATATATATATATATATATATCCAAGAATAAAGTAGATATACAAAGTTGTACTATTTATAGTGGGATAAATAAAACTCATGGGGTACGCAATGGAACCATGCAAGAGTTTATGGAGTAAAGACTCAAACAAAAGATTCAGAAGACGAGATTTGTGAAAATTAATTTTGTTTCATGCTAGAGAGGTTAACAATGGGAGGCAGGTCTCACGGGAGTCTTCCCACCAGTAAACCATACTAGCAAAAACTAAAAAAACCAAAAAAAAACCAAAAAAAACAAAAAACAAAAACAAAAAGAACATTGCAGAAGCTATGTTGGCTTGAATCTTGTAGTGAGGGAGATGAATAAGAATCCTTTTATATTTTGATAACCTGATTTATGTCTTCGCTCATTTCAGAGATAGATGAACCCCCTTCAAAGTCCAAGATAAAGTATTACGTGTCGCTGGCATCACTGAAAATTCCGTATTGGCTAGATTGGAACAGCAGTACAGTAGTCCTGTGATAATGTAACCATCCAGGGATCCATCTCTGGGTGGCTGTGTGAGATGAGACAACCCTATCATCGAGGTGTCTTGTTTATCGATTCTAGATATGCCCTTGCTAAGCGAAACAAATTTTCTTTAAAAAAAGCTAAGCAGATTTTTGAGTTCATACTGATATATTCCATCATTTTAAACATATGAATGGAATATATGCATAGATATCATACAAACATGTCAAAACATGTTCTTTCCTTGATACCTTTGGTCTTATTCGAGTTTATCATTAAATATTGAGATAAATACATGTGTTAGTGACATTTTAATCAGTCAGGTCTCCCTCCCAATGGGCCCATGTTCAATATGGTCCAAGTGCTAGAAATGAATAAGATGTTGCTTTATTCGTGAAAGGTTGTACCTTTAATTGTTTTGAATCTCTTTGCCAAAGGTTTTGACATTTGGGCAATATTTTGTCTAGAAGGTTGCATCAGCTGGGCTGTAATGTAACCTTCCCAAATACAAATTATTAAAAAAAAAAAAAAGTCTCTCATGTTTTATAAGGATTTCTGCTGAGTTAGGTTAGGTATAAAGCTCTGGGCTCATCTCATTCAATTTCCAAGTAAAAGCTGAAACATGCTTTTAACTTGTGGGTTTTCTTTGTCTGGAGTCTTCCAACACAATAATGCTAGTGAATTACCGTTCAAAGTTCAAACATTATCTTGACTGATGAAGATGCACGTGCAACACGCAATACGTGTGTGTGAGAGAGAACTTTCTATTTGGTCATTCTCCATGTCAAATTTTCAGGGATTCTTCATCGATTTTCCTCGAGGATCTTAAAATTTCACATTTGGCAATTGTAAATTCACGAGGATTTAAGCTAGTGAAAATTCTTAGATTGAAGATTTTCACATTCCACCATCTCTCACAGGATCTAAAAATCCTTAGCTTTGCAGATTTATACACCTACATCAATTATTCTCAGATTTTATCCACTAATACATACTGAAGTCAATGTGAAATCCTCGGCCATACTAATGTTTCTCTATTTTAGGTGTAGTGAGGAATCCTCATATTTGCGGCTGGACGTGCGCTTAAGGTTACATTTTATGAACTGATGTATTTAAAATAGAATCAATCTGATCAAAAGCATGTATTTACTGACTATAGCCCCCACATGTATCATTGTATCAACTGGATACTATGGGTATCATGAACCTAAGGATAATAGAATGCAGATCGTTAAATGGATAGGTGGATGTAACACCCAACCAGACCTTGGCTCAAAATTACCTGCTATTAGTGCAAGTTTAGACTTAATGGAAAGGGTTCCAGGTCAGGCCCCAAGACCTGAATTTCCCCAATATTTTTTTATGGTGTACCTGACTAAGATCCGAATAATATAATGAGTGAAAAAAATATGACTGGGTCCACGTAGCCGCCCGGGTATGATGAGTCCTAAGCAGACCCAAAACCTGGACCAGACATCTGTGATTGGGTCAAAATACTCGAATACAACCTGTTTACATCCACAGCTATTATATTTTGCACATGAGGCTCGAAAGGAAGAAATATGTGGACTGGGTTTTTTTATTTTTTTAGTGTGAGCTGACTTGGTCACAAAGCAGTCACTTGCGCCTGCGGTCCAAAGTTGATACCCACCCACCCACTCTGATTCGACCTTTCTACTCCAGAGATATGATTGGAAGGAACCTCACCCTTTCTTTTCCTGCTTAATACTTTATTGCAACTTTATCATACACTAGATTCAAATGGCA
Organism: Litsea cubeba; assembly: GCA_012931725.1. Taxonomy (NCBI): domain Eukaryota; kingdom Viridiplantae; phylum Streptophyta; class Magnoliopsida; order Laurales; family Lauraceae; genus Litsea; species Litsea cubeba. Next base: position 92,793,243 of record CM022948.1, on the reverse strand, counting down.
ACTATTTGTTGAAACACAAGAACTTCATCTACTTCTCTTCCTGTAGAACTGATACAGGTTACCTCAAGGATGCAATATACACACAAACACATATCACAATTCTCCTGAAGCATGTGGGGCCCACCTGATCACTAGCCCTCCTCCCCCCTCATATGTCACGGGATCCCATGGGCTGTGACTGGACCATTAGTTTGAGGGTTCAAAAAACCTATTTAAAACCGTTAAACTCATGCCATGAATCAAGGGGTTAGGATCATCAAAACTCATGAGCCCCAACAGCATCTAAACTGCATGGCACTATAAAAGGTGGAAGCACAGGAGCAGGGACCTAGTTTATATATATCATGTATAATAATTATATGAATTATACTATATGCAATCTACATCAGATGTTAATTATTAAGTTATATAGTTTACAATATGATAATTCACTTGAGTTTGACTGGGGCCGGAGGCTGGGTTCGATTCCAACTGGGTGCATCGGAGGCCGGTCCTGGTCCTTTACATTAGACCTTGGATGATCCCATGGCGGCATGGACTCGATGCAAAGCTGGCCTGTTTACAACCAGTCCCACATGAATTTGACCAAGCCCAAAAGTCAAGGAAGTCTGCTAGCTTATGAGGGAGAAGTGAACACAAATATTCACTAATAACCACTTCATCTTGGTCATCTGCTGATTTCAAGCAAATGTGTCCCATACAATGAACCAACCACCCTGCTTTTGGGTTTTGGCTAGTGAACATGCATGGTGGAACCATTCCTCTCGACTCGACTCTTCTCAAAGGTCCAGCGAGTGGAGTAACTTGGGTGAGTCTTGCTTAATAAATAGCTCAGGCTCGTTCAAATTGCCCCACTAGACGATTTAATGAGCAGTGTTAGCCGTAATGAGTTGTAGAACTATGCTGGTAACAGGCCCTGATAACATTTACACACCTTGTATAGCAAGTCACATTGAAAAATGTTCGTATGAGAGTGACTCTCACACTACGATTAGAGTAGGGGAGATCCTCATAATCTATATTCAATGCCAACAGCCCAAATATGAGGGTCCCCCCTTACTCTCATAGTAGTGTGAGAGCTAATGAGCTTTTTCCTGTCACATTAATATAAACAGGATTTGCTGTGGATACATTTGATTGACCAGGCATTGTATTACTTAAATGTTAAGCAATGTTTAAGAGATTTTAATTTTCGTTCGATACAAGCTATTAACTTTTCAAACTATGAGTATGCTTAGATCCCATGTCCCTTTCAATGTTACTATCTCTCACCTCAAATTGGAAATGTTTTTGAGGGGAATCAATCATATCTTATGTCAGGATGGGCTTACTATAGTTCCTCCCATGTCCCATATGTCAAAGAAAATTTGGATCTTTCTTAGGGGTAGATAGGGTCACTGGGATTTCTTGAAAATGATAGAACCCACCCACCTATATATGGATCATTCTGCAACAAATTTCATTGTCACTTTCATTAACCTTGTTCATCAAATTTCATATAAGTACCCATTTTTAGTTCATCTATTTTCATTCCTTGTTTTATAATTTAGTTGTCTTTCTAGAGAAGACTTCATTGTTTTAGCAAGAAAATTATCTGAAAATCTGTAAGTCAATTTCGAGCTGTAGCCTTTCATTTCTTAGAGCTATAATTCCATCTATTAGAAGTAACGATAAAAAGAAAAAAATATTTAAGGCATATATATATATTTTTTTTTTCCATTCTACCTATTCCTTCTAGTTTAGAACTAAAGGGAAATGGATAGAAATGAAATGATGGATTTTCACAGGATGTCAATGGACCTTTGATTACCCAGTTATTCGAATAAATGGACAGGATATGGACCCTGAGAGAGATTTCATCTGTGGACATCCTATATGAAAAATCTACCCCAAACGTACGGCTCAGATTTATTTTGGTGCAGAATACTTGCAGGAGGAAAAACGACTATGGAGGCTTTTCTTCAACCCTGTTGATAATCCCAGGTGATTGATGAGTAGGTATGAGTTCGAGTGAAGGTGTATATAGCATGTTTGATATATATGAAATATTTGATATTTACCATTATATTGTATGCAATGTATATAAATTTATTTTAAAAAGACTACCTCTTGTGTTCGACACCTATTTTCATTGGCCACCTCCGATAGTTTTACCTGATGTATGTGGATAGAAGGTTTGCATCTGCTCATAGAATCGAGTGTCCTTCGGGCCCGGGGCCAAAGGCTGGGCAGGGCCGCAGGAGATACCTGAGTTATAAAAAAAAAAAAAGTCACCTCTCGCAAGCATGCCAATCGACTCTATTAGATCATCCAAACCCTTTCATCTATCACCCTCGAGTTTAATCATTTTAGAGAAGCATCATTTAATCAAAGAGTGACTAAAAGTTGGATGAGTGTAAAATTTGGGTGGCTTGGATCTATCATATAACATATTCAAGTTCAAAGGTAGCAATTCAGTACCAACAATAATTCACTAGTTCTTTGGGAATACATTCATTTGAGTTATAGGACTGATTTTATTATTATTGGTGTTTGTACATAAAGAGTAGATATTTCCATCATTCCCCTCACCAATTTTCTAACCTATGTTATGCCAAGTGTGATGCTTTAACAGATCAGCATCCATTTATGTACAACATAAAGTACACTTTAAAAAGCAAATAACATCAATATATAGCATCCATATGCCCTAAAAGGATATTTTTATTAATCTGGGCTTGGTAGTAAACTCAAACCTTGATTAGAATGTAATGATGGAATTTAGATGGGATGAATAGGCCTGAACTCCAAACAGGAAGATTCAGACCTGAACAGGCCCCTGTCCAAGCCGGACACAGGCTTTTGAACTCCTCAATTGTGAAGGAAGTCGGGCTTCAACATAATATGTGAAATTGGGCCAGCTGCAGGCCGTTGACAGCCTTGTACCCAGTTGATTATATGATCTGATTTTGGAATAGGCGGCGTATAATTTCAATGCACAAACTCTTTCCCTTTCAAGAACTCACCAATTATCAAACAAACCACACACAAAAAAAAAAAAAAAAAAAGTAGGATGCCCCTCTATGCCATTTCAAATTCAGCTTCCATCAGCTTTCATGTATAATTGTTGATAAACTCTTCAAAAGATGGGAGAGAGAGAGGGAGAGAGAGAGAGTATACAACGAAAAAGAGAATAACCTCCAACAATAATAAAACCAAATCAAGAGAGAGACAGATAGCCTTTTAGCTTCTCTTCCTGTCTATCCTCACCACACACATCAAAGTGTCTTCATTCTTCAACCCCACTCACTATTCCCAAAAGAAAGAACCAACCAACCAAACTCCCAAATGGCCAAATCTCAAATCCAAACGAAAACGAGTAAAGACAAACAGTCAAAGGTGGAGGGATTCCACTTTCCACATTGGAAAGCCGTTATCACTGAATTTACAACAACCTCTTTTACATATTTACATTTTATCCTCTGTACTTACATATTATACTTTTGAAAGTGCTGAAACGATATTTTTTCTTCTTCTTTTCTTTACTTTTTGAGGACAAAAGGATTCATCTCCTCCCACACATTCATCCGAATGGGTGGCTGTTCCCTCCCCTCCTTAATCCGACACATCTGATGCTCTTGCCCCGATGTTGTTCCCGGATCTCGGCTGCCGTAGAAGATTTATCAGAGCTTCCGCCTGAAAATTTTTCAAAAAAAAAGAAAGTTACAATAATAAGCTTAATAAAGAAAACAAGGATGATGATAATGATGACCCCGTGAGCATGACACCGAAAGCGACCACACTTCAATTATTTCATTAAGTAGATATAGGAAACGGTCAAAAGAGGTTGTCTCAGTAGGAAAAACACTTCAAAATAAATAGATATAGATAGATAAATAAATAAAAACTCCTTCTCAATCAAAGGGCACTCTTGAGTCTGAGAAGTAGAATTATAAAACTCAAAGCTCTTTCCATTGGCAACTTTTTTTTATACTTGTTCCCCCACAAATGATAAATCAGATTTCTGATTGTTTGCATCAAATGTAAATTCCCGTTAAAAATGATGACCAAAAGGTGAATATAGATAATAAAAAAAAATCAAATAATTTCTCCTTCAATAGAAACTGAAGAACTGAAGGGATGATAGGAAGTGAATACACAACCATCACCCTCATATTCTTCACCCCCCCTTCCCTCTTTATGATAAAATCCTAAATTCAATTCCCCTATGAGATGTAAGGCAAACAAATTGGCAAGGGTTATATATATATTGCCTCTAATTCGATCAGTAGTAACGGTTGTACCTCACCTCGATAAATTTACAACACGTTTAGTCATTAAAGTTGGAGGATCTAAATATAGGATTAGGAATCAGTCTAAAGAGCTGATTAGGCCAAGCTCTAATCAACATCAAAACAAAACAAACGATTAGGATTGGATTTAAACAAATGATTCATCATGTGGTATACCCATAGCAGCCTTCGAGTCCGTTGATCTCCATATCGATACTCCAATTATGATATGATACAAGATATTCAAATAACTGTAATTTACCAAATCAAAGGTGGTCCACTGGAATATTCTCAGTCAAAATATCGAATACGTCACGTTACAAATTAGGGGGAAACTTACCGACTTGCTTAGCAGCCACATGCCACAAAAAAAAAAAAAAATGAAAAAATGGGCCCAGTTCCTTTCTCTCAAGACCTAAAAATTAAAATGTATTAGCGTCCAGTGGGTCCCGCTACACTACCTTCCTTTACTTTGGGCAAATAGTTTTTTTTTTTTTTTTCCAACTAAAACGGTCTTTGAAAACGGATTTAACGGCGCCGACACAAAGAAAACGTAACAGTGACCGAGCCGCCAAAATAACAGGAGAAAAAAAACGGAAAACCGGAAGCACGAATCGGAAAAATAAGAAATGTAACGGACAACCCTCACCTTCTGTTTCGCCCGAGTCGTACCGGACTGCGACAGAGCCACCAACGGCGGTATCGCTCCCTCCCTCGCCACCATCTTCCGATAAGTAACGCTGTCCTCGCAGATCTGCAGAAGAATCCCCGCCGCGATCTCCTTCTGCCGCTGCGTCCCGACCTCCACGATCTCCACCAGCACCGGAATACCGCCCTCCTCCACCAAGCCGGTCTTCCCCTCCGGCACCGACACCAGAACGCTCGCCACGAACGCCGCCTTATCCACCATGCCGGATACGAGATCCGCCATCAATTCCACCAGCGGCTTCATGATGCCGGACTGAACGGCCCGGATCTTGTTCTCTTTCACAGAACAGAGCGAAAACAGAGCCGTAGATGCGTCCTTCTTCCCTCGAGTCCCGCCGTTCTCCAACAGATCCACCAGCGGCTGAATCGCTCCTGACCGTCCGATTGCGAGCTTGTTCTCCTCCACCTGCGAGAGGCGGAGCAGCGCGCAGGCGGCGTTTTCCTTCGACGTCGGATTCCCGGCCCGGAGCGCCCTGATCAACGGCTTGATCGCGCCGGATCCGGCGATCAAGTCCTTGTTCTCCTCACAGAGGGAGAGGTTTAGAATCGCCGTGACACCGAACTCCTGGAGCTGGGGATCGGCGGACTGGACGAGCGAGATGAGCGGCTTCACGGCGCCAGCGCGGGCGATCTTGAGGCGGTTCTCCTCCTTGTTCTTGGCGAGTAGACGGATCTGCATCACGGCCTGGCGCTGCAAGTCAATGGAGGATGACTCGAGATCGGAGACGAGCTGGCGGATGAAATCGTCGGAGTTCTCCGAAGCGCATGCGAGTAGCAGTAGGCGGTTTTGGGAGGAGGTGGTGGAGAACTCACCGGATCTGTCGCTGTTGCAGTCGCTGAAGGCGGAGGAGGTGGAATCTTCGCTGAAGGTCCTTCCCATATAGGCGTAGCTCATCGGAGTATCCGTCTCCATGGCCGGAATCCCGTCACCGCATCCACGGATCCGCCGCCGAAGTCGAAGATTATCAGATCAAGGAAGATCGAAGATTCTCAGATTTCCTGCAGTTCTCCGACAATCAAGATCGAGACTTCTTCGAAGATTGAAGATGAATCTTTCCGGAAACTCTTTGGTAGTCGAGAGTCGAATTCCGTCACCACATGAACGGATCCGTCACCTTACCGTCGAAAATCGAAGATCAAAGATTCTCAGCTTCGACAGTCGATACCGATATTCAGATTGAGATTTATAGGGTTTCTGGACCGTATTCGACGATTTTGGGATTTTCTTCTTCTTCGGCGAGAGATGAGGACACTCCGAAAGGGATGATAGGAGCGTTGGGGTTTTTCATTTGAGGAGGCACGTGCGGAGGCGTGTGACCGTACCAGAATCTCTCATGGTCGGCACGTGCGATAGCGTTTCTTTTCAGACGCGTGTGCTTGGAAGGTTCTTCTTTCAAGAAGAGGTGCTTTCTCTCTCTCTTTTTTTTTTGTTTGTTTATTAAATCTTAGTTTGGTGGCTCGCCGAACTAATTGAATTAGTGGAATCTAACCTTTAAAATATATTATTATACACGGATTGCAAGGAGGGTGATCTTGAGCGTTCATTAATCATATGGTCCATTGCAGATCATCAATGATTTTATTTTTCTGGGTCTCTCTCACATCCAATCTGTAAAGCTGTGGAAGTTTAATAACATCATAGGCCCACTGGTTTATGAGGCCCTCTTGGCTACTTTTTCTCTCTGTGTATTGTTTGTGAAGTTATCTATCTTTTCTCCTCTCTCTCTCTCTCTCTCTCTCTCTTTTTCAATCTCTTCAAGTATAGCCGTTTCTTATTTAATTGTGTGTGTAATGGGTGATAGAGGTACATACACCCCCAACCAATTTAAATTTTGTAGCAGCAGTTGAACCTGCCTACCAAGGTACAGATATATAAAGAACAGCATTGAAAAAAAAAAAGGACAAGATGAATCATGGTAAGTAATAATAAATTCCAACATCCTCTGGGACATTCATAGGGACCCACAAAATGAAAAGAGGTTGCATTATGTTAAAAATCAAAGTTAAAGTTTGATTTCTTAAGTATAAACATCAAATAGTAGTTTTATTTAAAGAAATAGAGAAAAATGATGATTTTTATGCATTTTTTTAAAAAATTCACCTTTGTTTTTTATTATTAATAACTAGCACGTGTATTTAATTTTTACGTATTTTAATGCAAACAAACACGACTTAAAATCTGAGGCCTAAGAGCAAGAACTGATGGTTGAAACAATCTAATTAGAATAATATTTGGTAAAATACTAAACTCTGAAAGGTAAGTCATTCGGTCTAGGACTGCATTCGTTTTCGGAGGTCGAGGGTTCTTGAACTGCCAGACTTAAATCACAGGAGACTTATCCAACTCTTCCTGAATTTATAGGGATTAATTTGACCAAAAGACCTGACACCCCCTATTAAAAAGTTCTCACATGATAAATTTTGTAAAACACTAGCCCACATCTGAATCTGGCCGTGATCGGATGCATTCAACTGGCCCCACCATGTTTTTGAGCGGCTGGGTATAGTTCTAGTTTGTCTTGCGGGGACTACCAAACACACATTCGTTTGGAAAGATTTTTGTTGCCTAGTGCAAACAACTCCCTACACCACTTGTCATTGTGAGTTTAGAACAAATAAGAGCGTGGTTACTCAGCTGCATTAATCAATCGAGTCTCTACATGAATTTGTATGTACTATGTAGTAAAATATTAATAAAAGGGAAGTCCTATAGTGTTCGGTTTTGCTGTACATCTAAAATAGTAGCAAACGCATAGGCCTGTTGTAATATCTAAAACGATGATCTATAAAAAAAAAAAGGGAAGATGTTAGAGAACACCTGCAGTCTAACGGTAGAGAGATTGCCACGCGTCGCGAGGCCAAAGGCTACAATTCTATGGCCATGTGATATTGTGATGTCCTCTGTATCAAATTCAAACCCACGTTTGTCAGCCTCTAATGGGCCAGGGCAGTGGAATTCTATTATTTGTTTCGAATCCGGCTTTTATACGAAGGAATCCTCACTAAAAACCGGAGTAAAATTTTAAAGATATTTTAAAATCTAAATTATTCAAAATAAATTTTTTTTAATTACGTACGATATTCATAAATTTATATCAATTACAGTTTTTTTCACCCCTAAATTGTCCGTTTAATAAAGAAATGATTAACACGATTTTGCCCTTTATTTCATTTTCACGATTTCCATCGTTCTTCGATGTTTGAAAAGATATCTCTGCCGTCCATGCGGAAGGGCCCCACCTTCATTGACTCTTGATAGTGAGGTTTACACGTTGTTTGACTTATGAACGCTCGGATTCCAATAGATGGGCCCCCTTTGTAGAGTTGGAGTAGTTTTCAGTTACAGGTTTTGGTTAACAAATATCTCGACTTGAAGACTTAAGGTAGAATATGCCAGAATGTAGTCCATATATGTATACATCCAACATTATAAATTGAATTGAACTATTTAAGTCGTCCTCTGTTAAGTATTGAATGGAGCTTGCTTGGGTCTGGGTTTGGTCCATGCCCTTGATTTTCTATTGACCCATTTCTGACCCATAGGACTCATGTTGGATCTAGATTAAAAGACAGTTCGTATGTCTGAAAAGACCCATTTGTTTGCATGGCATTAAAGTCCTTGGAATTCAAAGTAAAACGGATTTCAACAAATGATACTAAGCAGGAGAAGGACCAAGGATATTAGGGGGGATTCTAAGCTTTGATTTACTCGAATGATGATAGGATATTCATTGTTCATGTTTCCTTAATTCATTTTTCTTCGCATTTATTTCTCCAATCTTAGTCACGTTTGTAAATATGTTTCCTAAAAGCCCTAGGAATCCCATTCCATGCAAGCAAATGGATCTAATTCAAATACATCATGGATTGAACTGAACAGAGCCCTCTACAGCTATATGTAGGGAGATGTGCCATCATGGATTAGGATTTTGAAAGAAAGAAAAAGCTGCAATCTAACTTTCCAAGCACATAAATAGAAGGGCCTCCAAAATTAGTCATATCTTTCTTACACTTTTTCTAATTAATTAGTGAAAACAGGTAGGATGGGTTTCATCAAATTACGAATTCAAGTGAGTAAGGGGTGTCTGTCCTCAATATCATTATGATCAAGTGCCTTAACCCCTAAGTCTGCCTCTTCAAAGTCCAACGGTCACATATCATGCAAATTTATTATGACACCCAGAAATCAGTAATGTCTTAGACTAGTGCCAAGCTGAGAAAAAGGTGCCAAATGAAAGGGCCCAACTGTCTATGAACGGATTGAATTGATCATAAGCATATAAATATAAACAAAAAGGTAATGCCACTAAAGGGTTGGTAAAGAGAATTGCCCTGTCCCTTGCTCATTATTGGTATAAAATTAATGGTTAAACACATAAACAAAATTTAACTAGGGTTTGGTGGGCTAAGTGCTTGTACCCAATCAAATGCTTAGCTTGGGTTTTAGTAGGTTTAAGTGCTTGTGCTTTCAAAAGTTATGTGGTTGTTACCAACCAATTGGTTATGCATTTGGGCCTTGTGAATTGTGATGCCTTCTTTATACAAAAAAAATTAAGTAAAGGAGAAGGCTGACTGCATGTTTCGGCCGTGTAGGTTTTGACAGATTTGGCACACAAAAGAATATGCAACTCTTAGCTACAGAATATATATTGTTTACTTGTGATTCCAATTTAACCCTTTGTATAAAGAGCTTCAATGAAGATTGTCCAACTGAGGTTGAGGTTGGGTTTCAGACGAATCCAAAGCCAACCTTAACCGACTTGACTTGATTCAGAACAAGGCCTTACTCAAATCCATCAAGTGCAAACAGTCTAAAGCCAACCTTAACCTACTTGGCTTGATTCAGAACAAAGCCTTACTCAAATCCATCAAGTTCAAACACGAACTGATTCAAATGACACTAATTTATACTACACTATGAAAATATGACCAACCCAAATTCTCAACCGAACTTAAACCAAATCCTAATTCAAATGGGCTGCTTTCAGGCCTCGGCCCAATTCTAGTACAAAAATGCCAAGACAGTTTTTTCAGTTTGGCCCAGGTTGCACCCTATGATCACCCGACCACTTGCATTTTGTAATGATAGCAGATTGAAAAGTAGTCAATAAACAAATAGGATTTAGGCAATCGTGCAGAAATTTATTTTTACATACTTCCATATATAATACTAATCCTTTCTGAAGTGTGAAAAGAACAATAGCTTTTAAGTACGTTAACTGACAAAGTAACCATATCCACTTTAATCAAAAGAATATGTCTCATATGACATTTGTGTGGTCCTCATTTCGCTGAAATCATACCAAGGTTTTAAAAATGGATGTCCAACATTTCGATCTTGTAGTATATCATTCCTACTGAAATTTGCATTGGAAAGGAAATCAATCGGTGTTCTGAAAACTTGAATCTTAAGACACAAATGAGCATGTGCTTCATGATCATATTTTGTTCACTAATTAAACCTGCATTTGGCTCTTCTGATTTTTGGGTATTCTGGGAGGAAAAAGGAGGGAGAAATTTCTCCACCAAATATTTCCTCCATAAGGCCTAGTCAAGGGTGTAGAGATAAAAAATTCTTTTCATGAGGCTCTTGGTGGTGGGGGGTGTTCCTAGTAAATATGTGCTAAAACACTATGGGACACACTCATCCTCAAAATCAACCCTTGGGTACAGATGGAGGAGTTGGAGGAAAATACAAGACTGCAATCAGAAAGAGAGGGGAATAGAATTGATAGCAAGTTTTGGCTTGCCTGTTTTGTAATCTTAAGTTTCTGTTTTGTTGTACCAGGCTTTGTTTTACTTATAATACATCCTCAGATTAAGCAAGGAAAAAAAAAAAAAATCAACCCCTCACAGTAATTAAACCCCACCCCTCCCCATTTCTTCTGCTGGCACTCACCCCCAATTTGCACAAGCAACTGACTAATATCCATCATTGAATTTTAGCACTAAATATTCATTTTATCTAAGGGTAGAAAGCTGTCAAGCTTTGAGACCCATGAAGTAATAGCATGTAGAGTTGTAGACCACATATAACCGTCTTATCACCCTATCCCCATGCTCCCTTGGTTGGCATGCACCCAAGTGGGCCCTGCAGGAGCACTAGCTAATATTGACTGTGCCACCATAGATAAGTTTACGTACACAAAGAAACCAAGATGATTGCAATATTATGTACTTATATTAATGATATATTCACGACCCAACAAAATTTTCAAGACAAGGGGAAGATACAGTCCATCATTTAACATTAAGTTTAGGCATTGCAAGAGAACATAGAAAAGAAACATTCTTAACAATTAAGTCTTAGATTGTGAAACAGACCAAAAATGACAACAAAATATTAGCAGCCTTAGAATAGAACTTGACCAACAGAGAAACAAGCATCATTTGTAGCAAAAATAAAATAAAATAAAATAACACCAACTCACCACAAGCAGAGCTACAGAGCCAAGAGAGCTTCGACCTTTGCAATCTGATCCTCTTCATTCTTGGGGGTTGGACTCCTATTTGCCTCATCAAACAGATCGTGCTTCCACTTCTCCACCTGAAACCCTCCCTGACGATCTTGGTTCCTGTCACCATACCTTCCATTAAACCTCTCTCTTCCCCTAGAGCCACCCCCAGTGCTAAACCTCTCTCTTGATGAGTAGCCTACCCTCTGGATTTCTCCTCTACGTGGGCCCCAGTCTCCTGCTCTTGCAGTTCTTTCATTGGCTTCCTTGACTGACCTCTCAGCCTTGTCTGATCCGTGCAAGTGATAACCCCCTTTTTCCTCCCTTCTCATGCTACCCATGACTGGCCGGTCCAAATGGCTTGGCTTAGCAGATTCTGTTGCCACTGCACCTGCCGCATCTACCAACTCCGGTGATAACTTCTTTTCCCTGAATGCTGGCCTTCTCCTCAACGGAGGTGCATCAGCCTGCAATTCGAAAAACCCATCATGGCGCCAAATGGTGTTCTCATCTGACTGAGCTTGGATTTTTACATCTCTTTTCTGTGTATCATGGACTTCCATTTTGTCACGCACTCTATCACTAGATCGATCCTTTGGATCACTCCACCTCCCACGCTCTTTAAAAAAAAAAGAGAGAGAAAAGAGACAGGATATGCTGAATGAATATGATGTTCAAGGAAAAAAACAAAAACAAAATGAAAATGAGTCCCATACCGCAGCAAGAGTATAGTATGCTGCACCGGCCATTCAAGAACATGGGCGACATGTTTCAGTGATACAGACCATTTGACCTGGAAGGGCCCATAGAAGATAGTGGATGTGCCAAAACTCTTCCAAATGGAAAGATTCAAATCCTTCCACCACCCACAGCCTTTTGCTTGCTGGTTGCCAGATTCACTTAACTATTGGTTTGTAGGTTACCAATTTATGGGTTAATGAATGCAATCTAGGGGGTTCTTGGGGGGTGCAATATGCCCACCACAGCATCCCCAACCTACATCTATGGAACTTGGCACTTTAGCAAACTATACATTCGTCGAGGCACAGGACCATGAAATTTGTCATGAACTGAAAAAAGATAAAAGGGAAAAAAAAGGGCCTCCAATTTATAAGCAAAGAAAAGATGAATCACCAGTACCTCTGCGACTGAAGCTTCGACCACCTTGGCCAGCACTGCCACGCTCATCGTGCTGTATCAAACATGCATAGGTAGCCGAACATGGTTATACACAGAGGCACTTGAAGAGATGGGTTCGAACAAAAATCCCGCTACATAAGGGAAGGGAGAAAAAAAAACAAGTTTGTATGCACTGGATAACAACAAGGTAGATAAACTCAAGCAAGCATTCATCTGTTGATATAATTGTTATGCCGTTCACTAACAGCTCGAGCTTTTGGTGTTACTGGTTATTAACATGGTATCAGAGCTAAAGGTCACGAGTTCGAAACCCCTGGGAGGCATGTTACCTCCATCTGTCTATCGGGTCTGTCTGTTCCGTCTGTTTGTTGGGTTTCGAATTCGAACGGCTTCCCGTTCGAGAGGGGGTGTTGATATAATTGTTATGCCGTTCACTAACAGCTCGAGCTTTTGGTGTTACTGGTTATTAACATCATCAAAGATATTCTAGATGACAAACAGGTTCACTGCTAGAATTCAACATGTGCCACCCAAAGGACGAGATATGCCATCCACTCCTACATGGTAGTGATTAAACTTTTTTCTTTTTTCTGGTTTTTTTTTTTTTGCTGAATGTTCAGCATTTTTTTTTTAATGCTTAGTGGTGTAACCTTTTTTATAATGATGAAAATTTTATTAGCAAAAAAAAGAATATAAAGCATTAGAATAAAAGAAAAGTCCTTTCCAAAGACAATGGGATTCCTGGAGACATCCTCATTGGCTTATAGCTTTGCATGGGAACTACCCTCTCCAAATTACAAACAAGAGAGATACTAATAGAAGCAACAAACTTCACTAATTTAGATCACCAGGACTCCATGGAATATAAACTAGATCCAAACCAAGAGATCAATAGACGTGTCATGAATGCCTTTCCGAGGCTGCAGTTTTTTGTCTCTTGTTTGCTTCTGGGCTATACCCTTGGTGATAAAGCATTCACTTACCTTCCACAGGAAGAACCGGTATATTTTCAAGTGCTCATAAACAGTGATGAAACATTAAGCAGACAAATGTACGCTACCTCCAGGCAGTTGAACACTGGAACAAACTTCTTCATATATGAAGTTGCACGTGTTTATTTGTAGCAGAAAACTTCAAAATCCTTTGATCATCTCTATGTCAATTGGAAATGTTCTAAGACTCTAAGGATTAAGGAATCTCATCATTATGCAAGGTCATCCTTTTAACAATTTAATCATTGATCATTAAAATTAAAAAAAAAAAAGACAAAAAGAAGCATTCCTGTTTTAAGGCAGTGTATTAATGGCATGCATTCATGCAATAGAAACATACACCAGATATGAATAGTTTAGCACAGGTTAGCAACTTAGCAAACTTTTAAATGACTATACATAGGAGACATAAGAACAAGAGAGTATACTTTGTTAGCATAACATACTTTATTTCTGTAGAATTAGAGTGGTGAAAGTGAGAAAAACATTGAAACAGATGAAGACAGGAAGGCTACGGGTCCAGATGACATTCCGATGAAGGCTTGGAAATGCTAACGAGAAGTTGGGAAATTTGGTTAACTAGACTCTTCAATAAGATATTAATGACAAAGATAATGCCGGATGAATGAAAAATAAGTGGTTGTTGTAGTACCTATATATGAGAACAAGGGAGATATATAAAACTATACCAACTATCATGGGATAAAACTTATGAGTCATACAATGAAGCTATGGGAGAGAGTAATGGAGCAAAGACATAGACAGAAGACTAAGATATCTAAAAATCAATTTGGTCTTATGCTAAGGAGGTCAACTATGAAAGCCATCTTCTCACTTAGGCTATGTGATGGTATATACAACACAAGCTAAAGCTATGTAATGGGTATAAGAAAGTGGTGGTTCAGCAACAATACTACAGATTATAGGTAACAAAAACCAATCAATCCCACATCAAACTGAAGATATTATCAAAGGGAAGAAAGATGCACACGAACATTTAAAGGTGATGCGTATTTTCTAAATCATAAACAAAATCAAAAGATTGGAACAGAAAAACAGAATTCATGTAACTGACCCAACATAGTTGGGCAAGGCTTTGATGAAGATGATGAAAAAATCAAAAGGAAATAAGAATTCAAAAGGATAGAGGGTGAAAAAAAAAAGAAGTTGATTGTTTCATTGGCTGATATAGACATTAAACCTGAAAATAAGATTGAGACCGGGGTACTTCAGTTGCGTCAGATGGGCGGTTTGTACCATTGACTTCCCCGTCACTCTTCTTGTTAAATCCTTTGTTTACAGCATCTTCCCCCGACTTGGAAACAGGTGCTACCGGAACCTCAAGGGGTAAAGCATCTTGCAACCGCCTGCGATGCTTTTGATCTGGACCTCCTGAATCTGCAGTCTCTAAATTATGGCCTGAGGATGTTCTCTCTGTTTCTGGCTTACCATCTCTTCTTGATCTTTTTGGACTGACAATGGCAGAATAACAAAAATGAGCCATGCATACATTGTCAGTGTTCACATTGTAGTCCAGAGGTGATGCAACCAAATGGCTCACCTTGGATACAAGATGAATACAGAGACAAACTCCTATGCTGATTTTATAACATGTTTTAGTCATTTATCAGGGATGGGTAAGACCCTTTACTTCCACAGAAGAAGGTGGACACCTCATGGTTGCTTTCTTTAGAATCACAAGATGGTGAAAAATGGTTTATTAATTACGACCTGTTTCTATATAGTAAGCAAAATAAACTCCCACATCTTTTATCTTTTAAGGAAACAAATGCAAACGCAGTGCAAATTGTTTAAAGCTTAGTGATATCTAGATACCCATAGTTTAACCAAGACACAAGGCTGCATCACAGAAATGACAAGAATATTAAATATATTGGGTAGTCCTTTACTCCTTTGGACTACCATACAAACGGTTGAGGAACACAAAATGCAATGTGCCACATGACTCTGGGCATGTTTGGGAACGATCCTCGTTGAGGATTCCGCTGTGATTTTCCTCGCAATCGAGGAAAACAATGTTTGTTGAGTGCAACTTTCCATGCAATAGAAAGTTAAGTTTTGTAAAAGGAATCCACCGTACCAACCCTCCCCCATCAGACTCCGCAAATCATCGTATGCAAAGATTTGCATAGCTACAGTGAAAGACATGGTCATTTTGAAAGGAACATGTTTTTCAAATTTTTTGATATTGTGGGCCATTAAATGATGATCTGAACCGTTAATCCTCTTCACAGTGCTAAAAAAAGGATAGGGGGTCCAATATCAGCTGTTGATTCATCACAGACTTGGATATATTTTCAAAAAAAAATTCAGACCAATAGATGACGATTTTGCTACTTCTGTGGGATTGTTGTCTAGCGATATGTGTGTGTATATATTTCTTAAAAGGAATTTAAATTTTGCCCTTTTATGTTCTTACTTTTCTTCTTATTATTGCACCTATTGTGCAAATGTTCTCGTATTGTGGGTTTTAATGGGGGCACGCCCAATGTTGAATTTTTTTTTTCGGATACCATTTCTGTTTGGCCTCCAAACTAAAATATTTTGGCCGATTCGGGATTTCGGCGATATGTTTCGGATTTATGGTTCAAAATAAATATAATATATATAAAAGGTCATTAACCAGTGCGGGTCCCACCAAAGCAGGGTCCTAGGAAGGTCCAGACAGGAGACAAACCTAACCTTTGACAAATGGCTGCTCGCAGGTCTCGAACCTACACTATAATGCATGGCACCCGAGACTTTTACCATTGCACCAAAGCAATGACCCTGTATATATATTTTTATCTATATAAATATATTACACAAATATTTAAATTTAAAAACAACACAAATTGCCAAAGGCCAATTTTTTTATTAGAGAGAAATTTGTGGATAGTGCTCAATTTCCTATCGGGCAGGGCCTATATATTAGTAGAGTGAGATTTGGTTAGGACTCATTTATAATTTGGCTAGCCTATTTTCTATTAAAGGTGAGATATGGCTAGACCCAATTTTCCATTATAATGAAATTGGCTACTGTTTATATGCATAGAGAGCAAGAATGAAAATAGCGGTAGCGGCGGGCGTAGCGGCCCGCCGCCAAACCGCTACGTAGGCGATACGTAGCGTAGCGGCGTAGCGGTGCGATTTGAAAAAATCGCCCAAAAAATCTGAAAAAATTTCAGAAAATCAAGAAAATTGTAAAATGAAATAATATGTGGTTCTTTTGCAAAAGTAAGTAAGAAAAGGGGGCGTAGCGGTGCCTCAATATATGAGGTCCTGTATCGCTGTATAAATAGAAAATAATAGTAATGATCATTTTTTTCACATGTATTCATGTTGCTTAGTTATGCTAACTTTGAAACTAATGAAAGGCTCATAAAAAAAATGTCATGAAGTCAAGACTTAAGACTTAAGAGTAACTAGAGAAAAGAATACCTCTACCAAAGGGGGGTGTGTAATAGGATGTACCTAGAGAAGAAATATTGCGAAGAACTCTCCAAATCCATTGTAATTCGGCAAGATCATGTGCTTTTTGGTGTTCTTTTAAACATAAAAGGGTAGAAGAGTTGCATAAAAATGTTATTTGGAGAGAAAAAGAAAAGAAATAAGCATTATTATACATTTTGAAATTTTTTGAAAAGTCAAAAGTTTTCACACTCTGTAGCGGCCCCGTAGCGGCCCTGTAGCGGGCGTAGCGGCTCCGTAGCGGACCGTAGCGGCCGCTACGGATGTGAACGGCGCTAAATACAATTTAGCGTGGCGGTCTTCACCGCTACGCCCAATATAGCGGCCGCTACGGATCCATGATAGAAAGAGGGTGGTAGGACATCAATATTTAATGGTTTAGATGTTTACTAGGTGGCCCCGTCGCGAGGACCACATGAATCTCACAAAGCTCCTTTTATAAAAGAAAGGCAATATAAGAGACATGGATTCGTCCCTTCCGCTTGCCACGGAAACTTCAAGAAAGAGAAAAGAGGGAATAGGCGAGGAAAGGAATGGAGGAGAAGTAGCAGGAGAAGAAGGAGAAGGTGGTCACTGCGGTCATCGGTAACAGGTACACCGTTTCTTTTCTTTTTCTTTTTTTCTGGCTGGACTGTCTTTTTTGGTTGAACAAGAGGGGAATGTGTGAGGTTAAGTTTTTTCCCCTTCCTTTTAAGCCAAAAGCCACTATTCGGATGAATTGTTTAAATTTCACCCAATTTCAGACAAAACTACACATGTTGGACCGAATTGCCAAAATTCGTCCAAATCAGGGGTATTCGGTTCAGTATAACAACCGAACAAAAATTATTCGGGAAATTCATCTAAAACAAAACGAATTTCGTAACTTTGGGCACACCACACATGGGCCACTGCCTTAGATAACTTGCGGCAATAAAGCCTTTACACGAGAGGGTTTCGTGATTAGGGAAATGCAACTATTCCTCTCTCTCTCTCTCTCTCTCTCTCTCTCTCTCTCTGAGACAGAGAGGGAGCTCCCCTCTCTGCTTGGTTTTCTACCAAAGCACCATTTGGAGTCCTTTAGTCAGAATGCGACACTTTCAATGGTACCGGAGAAAGGCCATTGTATCTGCTGGGGGGGGGGCAAGAGAGCATTGCCTGATGTGCCTCAAACCACTACTGCTGCTGCTATTCAACCTTTAATGACGATGATACAGCTTTGCTTCTCAATTCACCACTTTGGATACTATTGCTCCCTTACCATTTGTAATGTACTAACACTAGCTCTATCTTTGTAGCGTTTTGTTTTGACAGCAGGTACTAGAAAAGAGATTTCAAATAGCCATTTATACAAGTACCGTAACCACGTTTTTTTTTTTTATCCAATAAACACTCTTTTCGGACGTCCATACCATGCACAGAATGAAAATTTCAAAACCCAGATAGAGAGAGGAACATTTTTTGTTCCAGAGAAGTTATATATCTGTCAATGCTCCATTTCTTCCGTGTTAGGCATTGATTGGGCAAAGGTTCGTAATGGAAAATAATGGACTACAACCCTAAGGACTTCAATCTATGGGCTCATTTTGATACTCAAATGCGCCAATTAATAACCCCTTTTCGCTTTATTGATATGGGTTCTGAACTTTTACTCAACACTCTTCAAATCATAGCGTGTGTTTGGACTAGAGATCGTCATCAGTTCCACTATGTATACGCATTCAGTGATACCTAGGAAATCAGAAATCGCATTAGCTAGAAGCCTAGAACACCCATTAACTATTTTCCCATCACAAGTCAAAACTAGCAATTGGAACTGCAAATGAATTAAGAATTCAACTAAATCTCATCATACATCTGCTCTGCTAAAAAAAAATCAGAAAGACTGCAGATTTTGGGCACACCCAAAAGTACCCCATAACTAGAAACTTGTGATAGAAATATTTCTCAAGAGAAACAAAACCCATCAGAGACAATAGATGGAAACCATCGATTAAAAGCCCTTCTGGATATTCTTCCGAGAGAGATCAAAACATAGATAGGATTTTTATTTTTTTTGGGAAAACTGATACCTGGGTTCTCTTTCGACCTTGGAAGAGGTGCGTTTGGTGTGATAAGAAGAATCTCGACGAGACATCTCCACTCTCTTCGTTGGACGACTGCCTCTTTTCCTGAGAGGCTTTTTTGAGGGTTACTTGTTCTGTTTCTGTTGCAGGCGTCTTTGGAAATTTTCCCTGTTTATATCTGTTTATATGAATATCTGTGTTCCTCAGGCACACGAAAAGGTGGTGGCCTTCGCGCTTTGGGAAGTCTATTGAGCCTGAGTTGGGTTGACACAGTATTTTATTGAGCTAAGTTGGATTACTAATAGGCCAGGTTGAACCTGAATAACTGATCGGCCTAGATGATGGTTATGGTTTTATTATAACTAATGAATGATAGTTCTGTCCAAGTGTCCCTTCTCCTGATGGATATATACTTTCGTAAACTCTCCTTTTTTTTTTTAAGAATTTTGGTTGGTCTGATTTTGCCATTGGGTCCTTAATGAGATTATGAGTTCAGAATTGATTTTAGGCCAGCAAAAAGGAGATGAGTATGAGCTTTGGTTGTGCTTAAGTGTATCTTGCAGGTAGCCCTACTTGTTAACTCATTACTGACTTAGTCCCACCAACAAGTGATGAAAAACATTTTTAAATAAAGCAATTATGTCCTTGAATCGTTTTGTTATTTTTTATTTTAAAAAAATCTAATTTCACCTCCTCACTCTAAATTTAAGCTTGGTACCAAGGAATAAAATTTTTACAGCACCCCAATATATTTGGGACAAGGTTTTGATGATGACGACAAGTACTCCTCTAAAATTAAGATCTAGGTGACGACAAGTACTCCTTCAAAATTAAGATCTATCTTCAAGTATGCACCCACCATCTCAAACGCCTTGTAATTGATTCGAGATCCTATAAAAGTGGCAGACCATGATAGATCCACTCACGGTTCCATTAAGGTAGATCCCGATATGGACTTTTTGGAATTTTGGTGTAGGGCTGCTGGTTAGAGAGCTAAGCTATAATTATACCAGTCAGCCTACTACTAGTTTTCTTATTAATATGTGTATACTAATTTGTGTTACAGGGACAATTGCTACAAGTTTTCTCTTTTTATCTATCTATATTATAAGACAAAAACCAGTCCTGCCATGCATCTCATTCAGAAAAATTTGAAAATTTGACACTTGCTAGTACTTCCCTTAAACATTTAATACCCTATTAATTAGGGGTTATATTAGTATAACTATCCTCACTAATCCTATTAATTAGTATAAGTAGATATTATTTAATATAATTAGAGCAATTCAAATATAAGTGAGGGTCCACAAGGGGTGGGGCCTCACATAAGGGAAATAAATTTCTTTATGTAACTAATTACAAATATATAAATATAAGAACACATTGAACCATGCTGCTCCAAAATATGGCCCGGACAGCATGGGTTCAATTTGTTCTCATCAAGTTTTATATTAATTTTTTTATTTTTACCCAATAAATTTTTTTTATTAAAATTTTTAGTTAAATTTACCACAAAGTTTAAATAATCTTAATTTATTTCCTTAATGTAAGAATTAGAGCACTGGTCTTTCTTGCTAGTAGTAATACATGCATGCTAACATCATGTGTTACGGGGACAAATTTCTCCCACTTCAAAAGCTCACCTAGCGAGGAACATAGGTGAAAAAAAAAAAAAAAAAACCAAAAACAAAAAGGCAAAACCCTAAACCTATTTTCTCTCTCCTACGACAAGTTGCCCTCTCTCTCTCTGGTGTCCGAATATTGCACTCCATTTGAGTCTGCAACTCGTCTTCTCGTCCTCTCTCTCTCGATTTGTTCAGTGGAGCTTTAGAGGTATGTATTCTTCCCAAATCTAGGGTTTTTTTCTCCATATCTTTGTTTGTTTATTATTTTTTATTTCGTTGATTTTAAGGGTCGTTTGTTTGTAGTCACTTTGACCCTCCTCTTAAAAAAGACCCTAGTGTCTGACATGGTGCTTGCATTCCCGAGGACCATCAACTTCCCTTTGTTTTTTCTGCCTTGGCCTAAATTTGTAATCCAAACAGTTTACTGTAATAATATAGTTGGGTTTGATTATCTTATATTTTTATTGATTTTGAGTAATTTGTGAAAAAGTCCCAATCTATATATCTAACTTTGGCAATTTTGTGGGATCTCAATTTATGATCCGAACCATTCAATATTCTCGTAATATTCCTTAGCATTAAGACTTTTCTTTCATATTTTACTGTTGGATGTAGTCATTTACTCATGTGACAATGGTGATTTTGATGGATATGGTAATGTGTTTCACCTGTGTAACATTTGCACGTGCAACATTTTCTTATGTAGAACTCCTTTTCATATCTCATGTGTAAAAGTCAAATGACTTCTAAGTCATAGCATCTTTTATTCACGGTTTATTCTGTGTATTTTTTTTTGTTAGAATGTGTATTGTTTAATATTTAACTCCATCTTTATCATTTATAAATCTATTAGTTAGCCCGTATCTAAAATCTAAATCACTCAAAAGAATAACCATCACCCTTTAATTGGCTCTGTAAAATACTTCACCATAATAAGAGTTGGGCTCATTGCAAATTAACCGTGCCACATTATTATAATCATTGGCCTATGAGATACACTATGCTTATTATCTATTTAATGACTTTAGATGGACAATTGGCAAGACCCACTATTAGGTCATGTCTAATTGTCCGTGGGGCTACTTTTTGTATTTTTATTTTTTTATTATATACATTAATGTTACTGTTGAAAAAAAAATGAAAAAAGAAAAAAAGATCATGATTTTTATCATATTATGACCAGCCTAGTGATTTTAAGGAGAAGGGAGCTTTAATTAGTGTGATGCAGTGTTTTGTTTTTGGCAATGGGGAGGTGTATCTTGTATGTGATAGTCCATGGGCCTACTTTTTGTATTTTCTTTTCTGATGATATAATATAATGTAATGTTACCATTCCACAAATAAATAAATAAATAAATCATGACTTCTATATGTTATTTGATTGTGGATATTTGGATTTAGGCATGCAGCTGGCTATAAAAAACTTGTCGAACTAAATTTAGTCTACTCCTATATTGTGTTGGTACTCTAACTGCATTTTTGGGAGTTTGTTATAGAAAATGGTGATAATGTTTGATGGAGGGTTTTTTTTTTTTTCCTTACCTTCATTTCCTTTCATTTAATTTATACAACTTTTGAGTTTTGATTACTCATATGGCTTTGTTCTAGAAGTTGTCAGTAGAATGGTAGATCATTGTAGTTTTTGTTGTTGTTATTTGGCTGTGGAGTCTCTAACTCGAACTTACACCTTGGTCTCCTCCATGGAGAGGTGCCTAACTAGCAATACTTGTGTGGTTGGTAAGAATGAGAGTTCACAATTGTTCTCGGTTTCTTTTTTCTAACAGTATAAATATATGCCATGGCGGATGCTGAAGTTAAAACATTTAAGAGCTTGGGCTTATGTCAGCAGTTGGTTGAAGCATGTGAAAACTTGAAGTGGAAAGAGCCTACTCCGATTCAAGCTAAGGCCATTCCTCCTGCTTTACAAGGTTTAACTTGCTATTTAGTTATTTTGATAATTGCAAATCAATTACAATTTTCTGCCTTGCCTCTTAACATTTATATTCTTTGCCAATTTTTGATGTATAAGGAAAAGATTTGGTTGGGCTTGCACAAACGGGTTCTGGGAAGACTGGGGCTTTTGCTCTCCCAATTCTCCAAGCACTTTTGGAGAACCCAAAGCCTTTCTTTGCTTGTGTGCTTTCTCCAACGAGGTTTGCTTCTACTCAGGTTCTAGCATTCAAAATATTTTTCTTTACGCCTATTATCGCATTTTTTTTTTACTCTCTCTCTCTCTCTCATAGGGAATTAGCAATTCAAATTACTGACGAATTTAAAGCTTTGGGCTCTGACACAGGTGTGAAGTGTGCTACGGTGAGACAGTTGGATCTTTTGAATTTCATTCCTTAAATAGAGCATAGATAGTTTATTATACAAGTCAATGATAAATTGATAATGATAATTTTTTTTTTTGGTTTTGAAATATAAATTTTTTTTAAGGTAAGATGGTGGGGTGGAGTGATGTAGATGAAGTTTAACCAAACATTTCTAAGAACAAGGATAAGAAGCGAATAACCTGGTTGTATTTTTGTGTCAAAGGTCGATTGTAAATATATTAAAGATGGAATAAGTAGTCAATACATAGAAAGACCTAACATACAGGATTGGGACTCAAAGGTATAAGGGCATTATAAGCAACCCAACAAACAAAAGAGCACACTTAACAAAAATAACAAAAGGCATCTTTGCTCTGGCCAGATCATCCGCCATCCCATCAACAATCATCCTCACATGCTTGATTGTCACTTGGAGAGACAACGCCGAAGACTTAATTTATACAAGTTAGAAATGGTATTGTACACTTGTGGAGGAAACCCAAGAGATCACATTCAAAGAATCACTTTCCACTATAAGTTTGCCATGAAAGAACCTTTGGAACCAAAGTATGTTCCTTTTTGTGGCAAGTTGCTTTCTATTATTACAGGTTGCAGATGGAGTGGAATTGGATGGGGATGGAACCAAATTCAAACTGCATGCTCTTTTGATCTAATGAATTAAATGAGTAGGTTTAGCAACTATTTTTGCGATATGTAGACTTGTTATTTCTTATGGTTTCTGTGCTTTTGAAAATTGAACAGATCATCCTTGTTTTGCACCAGAGAATGTGGTTATCCTAACACAGAAAATGTAGTGTAAGCTTTCACTACAATGATGGAATGAAGAGAGAAGAAGGGAGTTTGAAGAGAAAAGAGCCATTAAGGAGAAACTTGAATTTTGTTCAGTAATAACACACTTGTATCTAGTACTTGAAGTTTTTGTGTGATTCTGATTCAGGGATAACACACATATATTACTTGATGGATATTCACAACCCTAAGATTTGATTGCATGCAATTAACCTTTATCATGGGGCCATTGAAATACATATACACACTCATATAGTTTACATGATAATCTATGGAATATGATATTCCCTTGTTGATTGAATTGACAACATTCAGAGGATCGCAAAAAAAGTTAGATATCTGAAGGATCATGAGGTTGTCATCCCTGTTGGTTGACTAGGCTGGCTCTCTATATGTTATAACATTTGTAAATGTGGATTTGCATCACAGCACTTTTCCCATTCCTTTTTTAAAATATTCTCTTATTGTTTTGTATGCATTTAAATAAATAATATATAGATGCACAGTTTGTTTTCTTTTTGTCCATCCAAAGTATGATGTAGTTTTTGTCACATAAGACTCTAATATGTGCGTGCCACTGAACAAGACTCATTTATTTTGCAGCTCATTGGGGGATTGGACATGATTAATCAAGCAATAGCCCTCGCAAAGCGGCCTCATATTGTGGTAATTCTTTAAGTAAAAGAATTATGGTGTTCAATTGCTAACTATTATGCACAAAAAGAGAAACCACCCCAGAATCTATTAACTGACATGAGACCTTGCACAATTAAGACAAGGGGGATATGTCCTTAGGGGACCAATATGCTATATTCCACCGCATATGGAGAGAGCTTGAGTTGTATAAGCATGTGCCTAAGGGCCAAGAGAAAGCAGTGGAATATCAGTGTATTAATTAATCAGTATATTTGAATTTATGAATCAGTATATTTATTTTATTCCAAGCTTAATGTAGGGTCGCCATGTCACATCCTTCTTTATGCATGACCTAGATATTTCACTCGTCCTTCTCTAACAAAAAGTCTTGAATTCTTCATAGTTTGTTCCAAGTCTACAATTTTTCATGAATGATTTATTGTGTTCTGCAGTAGTGGTTTGCAGTAGGTATTATAAACTATGCATGAGGGGCTGATGATTAAAGGTCCCCATATAGCATCATCCTCTCTTAATTTAAGCCCTTATTCATACCCTAGTCTTTCTATACCTGCCTGTGAAGTATATTTTTTCAGCTTTCTTATTCAAGAGTTGTTCATGAAGATGAGCTGTTGCCTGTGCTTGTTCTATAATCTGTTTCGCTGTTGCTTATGCTTGTTGTATAATCTATTATTGACAATACATACTTGTGTTGTTTACCCATAGGTGGCAACTCCTGGCCGCATTTTGGATCATCTATCCCAAACAAAGGGTTTTAGCCTTCGCTCACTTAAGTACTTGGTATGAAGTCTACTCTTTTTTATGTAACATGTGTTGCTTGTAAAGGCAATTTTGTGTGCTGTATTGTCTTTAGATGCTTAGTATTAGGTTTTGTTCTATTGTAAAATATCTTCAATGGTAATCCTAGTTGTTAAGTTGTAACTTATGCTAATAAATATTAGTTTCTAGTCATTTCCCTTCTATGTGCATCAGTTTTCCCCAAAATGATTATGATGGAATCATGAAACTCTAAATTTTCCCTTCTGATCAAAATGTTTTCTAATTTTAACACCTCTCTGGGAGCTATGACATGTCTGTTGAATAGTTAGGGATGTATGAAGATTAGTGTGGGAAATTGGAGTTCTCAAGGAAAAAAATGCTTTAAGGAAACCAAACAGACGTTAAGATTGAGGATTAGAATGAGAATTCAATATGAGATCAAGGTTAAATCCATTTTGCTATATTCAATTGAAAAGACAAATGAATGGGGGTGGCCTAAAAGATATTTGAGCCTTTTGATTTCCAAATGCAACACTATATGTGAGCGTATATGTCAGACTACAACTCTAGAACCATCATGTTGAATTCACATGCTTAAATGCCTGAACTAGTGGATAAACAAGTGCTTTTGTCATACAAGTGGTCTAGCTTCACATAGATGGTGACACCATTAGTGTGATTTTTTAAAGTAGATGGCCAGATTTGATGTCTCAAATGATATTGGAATTTGGAATATCATGAAATTGGATTAATTGGACGAGATATGCATTTATCTTTCCAATGAGCCCAAGTTTGTGTGATTCTGACTAGTATTGAGATAGGATGGCCATTTTCCAAAGAAAGAAAAAATAATAATAATTTTACCAAAAAATTGACGAAAAGATTTTTTTTATATATTTTAAAATAAAAATTACGAAGGAAAAAAATTATTTGTGAGGGTACATGCATAGATCTATGGTCTAAGCTGGATGCTCTTTCATTTCAAAATATAGAAGAAAAAATTTCGAGAAAAAGTCACTTTTTTCATGATTTTGCAAAAAGGGAACATCTTAATGTAAGCAAATTAATTTTTTTCAACAAATATGTCAAAAACTATCTCCAAGGAAAACTTCACACCATCTAATCTAAATTTTACAAGCAAATGAAAACCCGAAAAGATACCTAAAACCTCTTGAATCCAAAAGATTTCTTTTGGAGGAGTCTTTGATCTTCTTTGGGCTTGATCTTTAAAAAAACAATGATGTGATCTTTATAAATGCAAATTTTGAGCTCTCCATGGCGTTTAAATGGGTTCCCCAAGCAAAAACCAACAAGTTAAAAAATAGGGTTTTGAGAGAACGGTTTTTTATAGTCACCTGGTAAAGTTAACTCTGCGACTCAGCTGACTCTAGTGAGTTCTATGGGACTTAGATAAGTCGCATATCATTTTGCGGGATTGAGTGCGAGTCGACCAGGTACAACTTGGTTAGGACTGAGTCTGAGTTGAGTTGCCTGAGTCGATTTTGGCTCAGCTAAGTTTTAATACCATGATAATAAGAGTCCATCAGGCTCGAGAACCTATGCCAAATCAAGGCCCTTAAGGTTCTTGGACTTTAACACAGATCTCAATCATGCATCTCTGTGCCTGCCTAAATGAAGTTGGATTTGGGATGGGCACAAGCTGAATTAAAGCCCATGACAGCCTTGGATTATATGTGAAGGTGGATAGCAGAAGTTCTTTTTCAAGTTGAAAGGCCACCCTCTATCCCATATTACAGGAATGCTGATATAGATTTTCAATGATTTAATTTAGACCTTTATGACCTCTATCAACTCTTACACTGGTCAGAGTCAAGTCTTCCCGAGCTGGGAGAGCTGATGCAACGTAAGAGCAATAAAGTAGATGTAGGAGATCTGAGTGATTGAATGGTGTCTATTGTTTGGTTTGTGTTGGTTAAACTTATGAATGATAGCTCAGTTTAATGAATCCTTGTGTTTGGTGCTGATTCCAAACATTTTGATGAAGATAGTGTATGCTTCCTCTTTTGTTCTGACTCTACGCAGAACCTAGGCGCTTGACCAGGTTTTATGAGCATAGTTCAGCAGAGTAACCCTGTATGCTTTTTTCATCTCATCTTATATCACGGTACTTGTATCTTTCAGAAATTGATGATCTTCTGTAAGAAAATTATTGTGGTGGGAGGAGACAAAGATTTTCACTTATGGACGAAAAAGAAGATGAATTATTCTAAACATGTGGATGTGTTTCCTTTGTTGTCTTTTTATACTGATTTCAAGAACTGTGAGTCTGTGACGTCTTTTGGGATTTATGGTTTTTGTTTCCATTTCCTTTGGTTGCACCAAGAAGCCATGTCATCCCAAAGTCCTCTTTTATCAAGTATTTCTTTTCTAACTTTGTTTTATTCTTTTGAAGGTCCTAGATGAGGCAGATAAATTGTTGAGTGTAGATTTTGAGAACACAATGGATGATATCTTGAAAGCTATCCCTCAGGAACGGAAGACTTTTCTATTTTCAGCCACAATGACGAAAAAGGTACACTTTGCTTATTTCCTCTATCACCAAGACAGTTCTCTTTCTTGAAAAAAAGTTCGTCGTGTTTGAACCATATATCCATTTATGAAACCTGACCACAGGTTCTCAAATTGCACTTAAATATTATGACAAAAATTTCAGTAAGTAGTGTGTCCTGAATCCAATAAAAATGTCAACAAGCACAATGAAACCATATGGTCAAACGTACCCATGTGATCAGTGGGTCCAATAGTGGATAAGTTTAATAATATCTATTGCCGGCCCCACTGATGGTCATGTGGGTACAGCTGACACCTATCCCAATTGCTGTATCTTTTTGTCAAATGTGAGACCACACTGAGGATCACCCAGTCAATTGTATCCACATGATCTCCAAATAGTGGGTTCCACAGCAGATAAGCTAACATGATATATCATTGTTGGTCCACTAAAACATGGATGGAGAGCCTTCACACGAGGATCCTGTTCCTGATTCTTTTAGTGATATGGAATTCAGCTTCTTCATTTTTTGTTTCCGTCGTGTGTTAGGAGAGGAAAAGTATTTGTAAATCTCTAGCAAATACCATTTTAAATCTGTAAATTTTTTTAGTAGCCTTTCTAGCCGAATTTTCCATTGTTTATAGTTTAGTTTAATGGTTACAGGAGAAAAAATATACTATTTTTAATTATTTATTTAAAAGGATCTGGGATATCTTTAATGTTGCAGGTGAAAAAGCTTCAGCGGGCTTGCCTGAAAAATCCTGTGTTGGTATGTTTGAAATATATTTTTCTTTATCTTATTAATTATTATCATAACCATGCAATCATTCTGGCATTGAGTCATGCAAATGTCAGAGCATGTATCTTATTTTATGTCTGGAGCAGCATTAGCTATTTGTTTTTTCCATTAACAGTTAGCATTTTGTTGATTACTGAAAATTAGAATCACATGATCCAAAAGTTATAACACTACAAATGTACGTGAGCACGAGGTTGTGGGTTCACATCATGGGGTTGTTGGTTGTTGCCAGATCAACATTAAACCTCAAGGAACCAAGTGGAGATGGAGATTAAGATCCCAATCTCCTCTTCTTAGTCAGGCCACACTCCATTCAAGCTTCCGGAATGTGAAGAATGTCTTCTAACTTTACATTCACAAACTCCTTAACCAAAAGACATTTTGCCATCCTCAACTTCATGGTTGTAGGCCTCTGCATTCTCCACCTTCCTGACATGCAATTTTTTTTTAATGGCACCTTCCTGACATGCATTTGTTTATACTAGTGGTTGTGTGGCCATTGGTTTGAGAGGCAATCATTTGCATGGGAACTAATGCTTCTTGATTAATTGATGTGGATGCTGATTCTCTGCTTATTTATCACCATTGGCTGCGTAATTATTGAGAGAAGCAATCATCTGCATGGAAAACTAATGATTCCTGATTCTATAACTGGCATGGATGCTGATTCTTCCAGGTCGAAGCATCCTCGAAATATTCTACTGTTGATACGCTTACACAGCAACTTTGTGTTGTCCCTCCAAAACTTAAGGTTCTTTCCGATCTGTTTTGCTTCTTATCTTCTTTCTTTCGTTCTTTCTTTCCTTTTTCCAAGATATTATACTAAAACACACTACAGCATTTGAAGATCTGAACGATGCTTTTGTAATGGAAAAAATAGTGTACCTATCATTTACCTAATGTCAAATTTAATCTTGCCTTGTATCTAATCACTTTGTGCTGGTGTTCTCTTTTTCTATGTATTTTATCCAGGATGGCTATCTTGTATGTGTTCTAATCAAGAAGCATGGGTGTAAGTCAATGGTTTTCACTCGTACATGCGAGTCAACACGGCTTCTGGCTTGGATGCTTCGAAACCTTGGTTTTAAGGCCATCCCCATTAGTGGTCAAATGAGCCAGGTCCATTTACTTGGAACTTCATATCTTTTTACCTTTTACATCCTTGGTAAAAGTGCAAATATGCATGGTTTTCTTTGGACCCTGCTTCTACCTATCATCATAAAGAAAATTGCTTTGCACTGTGTTTATAATCTTCCTTTGTAATTGTGGCACTGTATTGATTCTTGTTTAAAACTTTGACAGGCAAAGAGACTTGGATCTCTGAACCTTTTCAAGTCTGGAGAGAGTGACATTCTTGTCTGCACAGATGTGGCTAGCAGAGGACTTGATATTCCTTCAGTGGATTTGGTGATCAATTATGATACACCAACCAATTATAAAGTCAGCTTCACTCTCAAGATAACTGTTCTACATAAATTGGATGATTATATCTTTGTGCATTATGCCATATGGGGTTTCACATTTCATACTTAATGGCTAGTAGTTCCCTCAACCTGTCAATATTTTTCTCATTCTACATCTGAGAACTCAAACACTGAAAAGCCTGAAAATTTTATTATGAGGTCATAGTGATTTTGCTCAAACCATCAGAAAATTTCCCCTTTGAGTATAGAAGCAAAATGAAGGAATTATCCCTTTGAGTATAGAAGCAAAATGAAGGCATTACGAACTTCTGAGTCTCTTCATTTTCCTATTCAAGGTGCTTGTCAGGATCCAAGCTTCTGAGTGTCTTCATTTTCTGTCGATGCTGTCCATATCCACCACTAACTTCTCTTGAACACACACTGTTGATTCTTATGATTGGATTGAAATTAGTAGAAAATCGACCTTTGTAACAAATATGATTGTGAATTAGTAAATTACAATAAACTTCATGTATTCACCTGCTATAGTCAATAGTTATTAGAGTTGGTAACCTTTTGGAAACTTCCTGCAACTTCAACCTCAACCTTATATCAACGTTTTCCTGGTCTTAGCTCGTGATAAACATCCTATAGCTGATTTGCAGTGTTTCTTATTTATTTTTTAATTGCTATAAGTTGGTTGCAGGATTATATTCATCGAGTGGGCAGAACTGCACGTGCAGGAAAATCTGGGATTGCAATATCATTTTCCAATCAATACACTTGGATGTGGATTAAACAGATAGAGGAACTCGTTGGTAAGGACTTTGCTTTCTTTCTGTGTAGTATCAATACGACTCCAGCGAAGTGTGTTGTACTCAGATCTCTTTATATCTTAAATTCTTTTAAACTTTGTTTTGGGCCTTTGGGAGTTGTATATCTTTGTATTTTGTTTTCCTTTATTGTTTTTTTTAAACTCCATCTGGCTGGGGGTTGTAGGCAAGGAGTTTCCCCTATTCCCTTGCACAGATGATGAAGCTAGTCTGTTAATGGAGCGCATCAGTGAGGCCCGAAGAATCGCTGTTATGGTATCTCTTTTATTCTGCATATTTTCTTGTGAAATTTCTTTCAGGGGTTTGGACCCTTGGTTATCATTGACATTTTTTATTTTATATATATTTAAAAAAAAATTAACCATGTAGAAAATCAAGGAGCAATCATGTAAGAGAAAAAACCGAGAAGAGGAATATGATGAAACTGATCGATTTGTTGCTGCAAGGGGCGGAAAGAAATCCAAGAAGCGAATATACAAGAAATGAAGATAGTTCAAATGCACTGACTTTTCATATTTTTTTGCATTCCAGTGTACAGAACTCGTCAAATTATTTTGTTTATGCATTTTACGTACAGGACTTGCTGGAAATGATTTCACCAACATTAGAGGCCAGATTTTGGAACTTCTTTCTTGTACAAACATTAGAAGCTAACGTTTCACTTCTTTTTTTTTTTTTGCTACATTGGGCTGAAATTGCTCTCTGCAACAAATGGAACTACTGTGGATGGGTCGACCTACAAAATCATAAAAATTTAGGACTGTAATCTTCGTATCACATGGCTCCTTGTGGGGTCCATGTCTAATCCCCGACCTCAGCTTCTAATCCCCCTACCTTTCCAATCTTTTTTTAAAATGTTTTCACAACAATTTTATTAGAACTTATACACACAAAACTATCTGATTAGGGGAAAAATAGAACTCACAAATCCGACCCTAAATAGTGGGGTAGGCTTTGATGATAATGATGATGATGATGTGCCCACATTAACTTGGTAGATGCACCCAATTAACCAAGTTCACTGTTATATTGGTCTCCCTTAAACTGTGGCTTAACTAAATGCATTAATGTGTGGTTCTTGAAGATCGATCATCATATCTGAATTCTTTGTAATTTCTAGAGTTGTAATGTGATTAGGTTATCTTATGTACTCTATAACTATCTGAAAATGGGTTGAATTATTTATATAGAATTGGCTGTATGGCCAAGCTCTAGAATCATAATCGTAAGTAGGAAATCTAAGTTTTGGATAAAATAGGAAATCTCTGGATCAATCACAAAACAAATATGGACCACCAGGCGATAATCTTCTCCCAATTGATACTTGTGGCCATTAATTTGAAGAATTAGAATTTAGTATTTTTGTAAAAAAAAATATATGCAAAACTGATTAAAAAAATAAAAAAGAAAAGGAATATGCAGGTGGTGTTTTTTGTATTTCATGGTTGTTTTAAATGAGGTTTTTTAATTCTATGGTAGGGGACCCCAAAATACATTTAACTTTATTGGAGGATCAGACTAGGGAGGTTTTTTTTTAGTAAAAGTACAAAACATATGGGCTTATTTTATATTGTTTGAAAATACAATTTTGTAAAATCTTGTTGTTTGTTTCAAGGTTGGAAAACTCGTGATTCGAAATCGACTTGTCCAGTGCAAAAAAGTTAACTCGGATAGAGTCAATGCGGAGACTTAGGAGGGTCATGTTTTTTTTTAATAATCTAAAAAAAAATCTAAAAATGAATACATTACTTATAAATTCTAAAAAATATATTTATTTATATGATTAATAATAATCAATTCAAATTAATATATTTATATGTGCAACAAAAGTACTACAATAAGGCAGATAAAAATATATATTGCATAGTATATAATTTGTTAGTCTAAATTTCGAATGTAAAAGACCAAATATAAGTTTCAAATTACATTACCGTCATACTTATAAATAAACTGTAATTGTTTTAAAATTAGGTCTACCAAATTACCTGGTTTGGAATGCAAACAACTTATTAAAATGAGATAACTGAGCCGAGTCTTTTCTATTTTTTATTTAGTTCTTTGTCAAATTGAGATGACACTTGGAAGAATTCAGAATCAACTCGGAAAGTTTTTCAACCATAGTTTGATTGATAATCTAATTCTTTGATTGATATTGAAATAGATTGACCATAGTAGCATAGACAGAAAGAGAAGTAGACAAAAGAATTTGAAAAAAAACTTAATATCTCATGTAAAAAAACAAAAACAAAAAAAGTAAAGAATTCTTTCTCTTGAAAGTGTAAACGGTTGTAGAAAAACACCATGATTCTCAACCCTCATTTATCCACGTCAACATAATCTCCTATTTGAAAAAAAAAAAAAAAACATCCTCCTCTTGCTCAATGCTCACGTCTCTTCCTCAACGCCTCTCCCTCTTCATCGCAACTCAACGCACATTTCAAACGATTCATCTCAAAATAGATATTCATCTCTGCATCTTCTTAAGACCATTCTGTTTCTCTAATTACAATCAACTTCATTAGTTTTTAGCCTGACTTTTCCACTTTGGAATCAATTTCTCACCCTCCCGCCTCCTCATCTCACTAAACATGATAAAATTCAGGAACATCTCTTATCTAAAGAGTAAAGACATTTTCTCTCACATGGCAAGTAATCATACACGACCACACTGCAGTTCCATGACCAAGAAACAAGGCAAGAAACTTCCCAACTCCTCTCTCTGTCTCTCTCTGCATGCTCTCTTTTGGTGTTTGTAGAATTGCCATAATCAATTTCTGCCCATACAACGTCATGAGTATATATGCAGGTGAAGTTCATGCCCTCCCGCCAATAGCCGTTATGCCAACGTCCGCGACCATGGTACTTGTGTGGGGAGATTTCCAGAACCACAGGATTACGCTAATCACAACCATCAGATGAGACTAAGCACTCTCACGTGCCATCCGCATGCCATCTACATGGCACTAGGCTCACCCCGGCTACCAGGACAGGAGGTCCGGCCGAAGTCATGCAGCTCCGGGCCTTAGCGCCGAACTGGTCCGCCTCGGGCGTCATCTCGGCAGTGAGCTCCACCTCAGCTGGGCCACCCCGGATGCCATCTCGGCAGAAAGCTCCACCTCGGCTGAAGAAGCCGGGATGGAAGCCGAAACCAGAAAGAGTCTCCACTCACGCCCCTCATCCTCCACGTCACCAGGCACGTGGAGGGATAAAGGCATGAGCTAGTGGGACAGACACGACATCCAGCGGCTGAGGCCACATCAGGGCAAGGCCCGAGGGCAGATCCCACGATCCTCTATCGCCAAAGGCGTCCAACACGATCTGGCACATTAAATGTGACGTGGGCTGAACCGACGCGTATTAAATGCGACGTGGGCTGACCCGACGCGCATTTATGACAACGTGGGCTGATCATGGCTTCCCAGTCGATTCATGAGACCCCACCACGATATCTCCCAAAGATACGTCCCAAACTCTATAAATAGAGACTCAAACCACCATTAAAGGTACGCACAATTTCATTCACAGAGCCGTTACTCTGTCTCTCTTCTCCTTCTCCTTCCATTGTTCCAGTTCCCACACTGACTTTGGCATCGGAGAGCCTTGCGCCGCCCAGGCCAGGGTCCTTTGATCGTTTTCTCTTCTCTTTCAGGCTTTCGGACGGTATCCCAGTCATTCCCAATCATCATCATCGGATAAGTCCTCTAAGGCACCTCCTTATTGTGGGTCATTATTTTTCTGCACCTACAATTGGCGCCGTCTGTGGGAAAGTAATATCCCAACCTTCCCAACCTTCTAAACCTCAATCTCTCAGAAGCCATGCCACCGAAAGCTAAGAAGGGCGGAGAGTCCTCGAGGGCAATCCTCGAGCGGCTAGCACCGTTGACGGACGTCCCTCCCCAGGGACGGTCCCGAACGGTCCAAGGCACATCCGCAGGCGAGGGGTCGCATGGGCTCCCAACTCTTTGTCGAGATCCCCTTCCAAGAGGGAGTCGAGGCCTCGCTCTCAGCGGACGAAACCGTGCCACCCCGACGCGACGAGCACCGGCGCGAGCGTCCCCGCAAAGATAAAGCTGTTGCCGTAGAGGAGACGCGCCGCGATCAACCTCCAGCCGCTGGAGTAGACGTCGCAGCCCAAGACGCTCTTCTCCAGAAGCAGGAGCGGTTAGTCCGAGAGCTCCAGCAGCTCCAACAGCAGCTGAGGGTAGCGCAAACCGCCTCCTTGAGGCAGGTCTCTGAGCCTCAAGGGAAGAAGAGGGACGCCCCCAGCAGGGCAGCCCAGCCTCCCCGCGAGGACCTCAGAAATCATCTGGACCGTAAGCGGAGCCAGGTCCATGACGAAGGCTCGAGCAACAGCCGAAGTCATCATAGCCGCGATGGCCGAGCTCATAGCCATCACAGCCCAAACCATTCCAAGCGAAAATCGAGAGCTTGGACTCCAGAAGAGGACGACGAGCAGGAACAGTTTGACAGGCGCGTCAGGTTGGCTCTTCAGCACAACCTGGACGTGCGGGACCAGAAGCAGATCTGTGGCCAAACTGATCTTGGGGGCTCACCCTTCACAAAAGAGATCGAGCGCACCCCCTTGCCCAGAAAGTTCTCCGTCCCGCGGTTCGTCCCCTACGACGGACTGTCCGACCCATCCGCTCACCTCCGACACTTCTCCCAGAAGATGTCCATCTGGGGGAATGGGGGTCACCTAAACTGCAAAATCTTCTCCTCCAGTTTGGGTGACCTCCCCCTGAAATGGTTCTGTTCTCTCCCAGAGAGGTCCATTTCGAGTTGGAAGGAGCTCCAGCTCTCCTTCCTGAAAAAGTTCCAAGCCTACAGCGCCGTCCCCAAGAAGGAAGGGGACCTCCTCGCCCTGAGAATGAGGGAGGGTGAGACCCTCGCCAAGTTCGCCCAACGATTCTGGGCGGTCGACAGCCAGATCGAGGGCACCAGGGAGGAGATGGCAATTTACGCCTTCCAGCATGCCCTGATCCCCGGCAACGACTTGCGAAAAGACTTGGCCAGGAATCCTCCAGAATCTATGCCGGAGTTGATGTCCCGGGTCAAGCGCTTCATCGCCCAGGAAGAAGACGAGATCCGAGCCCGGGATCAAGACAGGCACCGGGAGCCCGAGCAGAAGAGTAGCCAGCCTCGGCAGAGAGGCGGGAGGCCCTCCCAGAAGCAGGAGCCCAAGCAGGCCTGGGTCTCCAGTTCGGCGAAGCCTTCGTCGTCCAGGTCTGGGGGCACCTGGAAGCCCAGACCTCCCTCCAGCGCCAGTCAGGGCGTCAACGTCGTCTTCAAGGAGCCGATCTACCGCATCCTGCCCAAGATCAGGACCAAGCCCTTCTTCAAGTACCCTCCGCCCATGCTGAATGAGCCCACCTCCGGTGGCCGAAGCCAGCTCTACTGCTCCTTCCATAGGGGTAACGGGCACAAGACCGAGGACTGCCATACTTTGCAGCGATACCTGGAGAAGCTAGCCGAAGAAGGCCACATTCCAGAATTCGTCAAGGCAGGTGATGCCGGCGGTAGCGAGCGCCGGATTCACCAGAGCGCAGCCCAGGCTCCAGACAGCGAGGATTCAGAGAAGATCATTAACGTGATCCATCTGGCGTCCTCAGTCCCCGCTTCCTCGTCCCGGGACAGCTCCCAGGCCCGTGCCGAAGCCAGGCGGGCTTCGCACGGGAAAGAGGTATTGAAAGCCGAGCTCGCCCCGGCATCCAAGAAAGCCCGCCGCGACCGACCCGCCATCTCGTTCTCGGACAGAGACCTAGAGGGAATCCAGCTCCCTCACAACGACCCTCTACTCCTCACCATGAAGCTGAGAGACTTCACAGTGAAGAGGATCCTCGTCGACTCCGGCAGCTCCTCCGAGGTCCTCTACTACGACTGCTTCAAAAGGATGAAACTCTCCGAAGCAGACCTCACGGAGGTCCGTGCACCCCTGCTAGGGTTGTCCGCCACGCCAGTCTACCCCAAGGGCAGGATCACCTTGGAGACCCGAGTTGGCGGAGCCTCCGTGTCGGCCGACTTCCTGGTCGTGGATGCCCCTTCTCCCTACAACGTCATTTTGGGCAGAGCGTGGCTCCACAAGTTAGAAGCAGTCCCTTCTTCCCTCCACCAGAAGCTGAAGTTCGTCCATGAGAACAAGGAGGGCAAGATGGAAGTAGTCACAGTGGAGGGGGATCAGCAGCAAGCCAGGCAGTGCATGCTGGCCGCAGTCCCGGCAGCAAAGGAGCCAGAGCGCGTCAACCTCGCAGAGTTCGAGAAAGGCCTCGACGAAATCGGCCGAGATCCTGAGAAGAAAAGCATCGAGGACCTGGCCGAGGTCAGGCTAAACCCGGCAGATCCAGACAGGTTCTTCCTAATTGGCACCCAGCTGCCAGACGAGGAAAGGGCCGAACTCTCTCGGTTCCTGATGCAGAACGTCGACGTCTTCGCTTGGAGCCCAAGCGAGATGCCTGGGGTCGACCCTGAGGTCATATACCACAAGCTAAATGTGGACCCCGACCACAAGCCGGTAGTGCAGAGGGCCCGCAGGACAGGGCTGCAGCAGACAGATGCGGTCGTCGAAGAGATCGACAGCCTGCTGAAGGCAGGAGCCATCCGGGAAGTCCAGTACCCGGTATGGCTGGCCAACACGGTGGTGGTCAAGAAAAAAACTGGAAAGTGGAGGGTGTGCGTGGACTTCACAGACCTGAACAAGGCCTGCCCTAAAGATAGTTTCCCCCTCCCAAAGATTGACCAACTGATCGACGCCACCGCTGGTCACGACCGAATGAGCTTCCTCGACGCCTACAGAGGCTACCACCAGATCCCGCTCTACGAGCCAGACGAGGAGAAAAACATCATTCATAACCCCCCGCGGCACTTACTGCTACAAGGTGATGCCCTTCGGGCTAAAGAACGCGGGGGCAACCTATCAGCGCCTCGTCACAAAAATGTTCCATGCTCAGCTCGGCCGGACGGTGGAGGTTTACATCGACGACATGGTCGTCAAATCAGTGCACTCCGGCGATCATCTGGTTGATCTCGGCCAAGTATTCGACATCCTTCGCGTATACAAGCTTAAGCTAAACGCTTCCAAGTGCGCCTTCGGCGTAGCCTCTGGCAAGTTCCTCGGCAGCTTGGTAACGCGGAGAGGGATAGAGGCTAATCCGGACCAGATCACCGCGATCCAGAGCATCCAGAGCCCCTCTACCACGAAAGAAGTTCAGAAGCTCACAGGAATGGCTGCAGCACTCAACCGCTTCATCAGCCGGTCATCAGATAAGTGCAGGCCTTTCTTTCAGCTTTTAAAGAAAAATCTGAAGTTCCAGTGGACCCCTGAGTGCGACCAGGCATTGGCCGCACTCAAAACCTATTTAATGTCACCACCATTACTCTCCACCCCAACTTTGGGGGAAATTCTGTATTTGTACCTTGCGGTCTCGGATAACGCAGTGAGCTCCGTCCTCATCAGGGAGGACGAGGGAGTTCAAAAGCCAATCTATTACACGAGCAAGACTCTGCTCGATGCCGAGACCAGGTACCTTCTATTGGAGAAGCTTGCGTTGGCTCTCGTCAGTGCCTCCCGCAAGCTCTCCCATTATTTCCAATCCCACAACATTGTGGTAATCACGGAGCATCCACTCCGTTCCGTGTTCAAGAAAGCTGATTTTTCAGGGCGAATATCAAAGTGGGCAGTTGAACTGGGGCAATATGACATACAGTACCGTCCCCGAACTGCGATCAAAGCCCAGATCCTGGCAGACTTCATTGTCGAATTCGTCTCCCCCAACCCGGCTCCGACCCAGCTCGGCACGGCACTGGGGGGCACAGGGCACGAGCCAATAGAGAATGAAGTCGAACAGGCTCCCACCTCAGCATGGAAGATCTTTGTCGACGGGTCGTCCACCTCCAAGAGAGCTGGCGCCGGCATAGTTCTCCAATCGCCAGAGGGACTGGTCATAGAGCAGGCTTTCACCCTCGACTTCAATGCAACAAACAATGAGGCAGAGTACGAAGCACTGATTGCAGGGTTGAACAGCGCCCAAATCCTCGGAGCCCAGCACCTGGAGATCTTCAGCGACTCTCAACTGGTGACTAGCCAGCTCGCTGGAGACTACCAGGCCAGGGACGACAGGATGGCGGCCTACTTAGCCCTTGCGAAAAAACTACTCTCTCATTTCCAGAAAGCCGAGGTCAGGCAAATATCCTGAGATACCAACACGCACGCAGATGCGCTTGCAAACCTGGCCTCCGCTGTCGAAGCAGGCTAGAAAAGGACCATCGAGGTTGGGTCAGTATCAAGGTCAAGCTTAGAACTCCATTCATCTCGGCTTGTCCTCTGTGCTGACCTCGGCCCGAGCTGGATGGATCCAATTGTCGCCTACTTAAAGGACGACCAGCTCCCCGAGGACAAGGCTGAAGCCCACAGGATCAGACTCAAGGCAGCGCGATTCTGGCTCTCTCCCGAAGGCAAACTCTACAGGAAGTCCTTCACAGGTCCATACCTCCAATGCGTCCATCCAAGCAAGGTGGACGACTTCCTGTATGAGATCCACGAAGGAATCTGCGGCAGTCACATAGGAGGTCGATCCCTGGCTTACAGAGCAATAAGCCAGGGCTACTGGTGGCCCTACATGCAGAAAGACGCGCAGGTCTACGCCAGGAAATGCGAGAAGCGCCAGAAGTTCTCTCACTCCCTCCATCAGCCAGCACAAGATCTGAGTCCCCTCTCTAGCCCATGGCCCTTTGCTCAATGGGGCCTGGACATTGTGGGGCCTCTTCACCGAGCTCCAGGAAACAAGAGATGGCTGATAGTGGCTACGGACTACTTCACAAAATGGATAGAGGCTGAACCGTTGTCTTCGATCACGGACAGGGACTCCAGGAACTTCGTTTGGAAAAACATCCTTACGAGGTTCGGCATCCCCCGGATCCTGATTTCGGATAACGGGACTCAGTTCGACTCCAAGTCCTTCAAAGACTTCTGCCAAGGGCACGGCATCAGAAATCATTACTCCACTCCGGCATATCCACAGAGTAATGGCCAGGCAGAAATCTCTAACAAAGTGATCCTGGACGGCCTGAAGAAGCGACTGGACAAGGCAAGGGGCAGATGGACAGAGGAGCTTCCGAGCGTGCTGTGGGCATACAGAACAACTCCAAGGAGGTCCACCTCGGCAACACCTTTCTCTCTGGCCTACGGGATGGAGGCGGTCATTCCCTTGGAAATCGGCCTTCCTACCCTGAGGACAGAGCTGGTCGATCAAGGCCGAAATGAGACGAACATGGCGATGGAGCTGGAGCTGGCAGACGAGCGACGAGAAGCAGCAGCCCTGCGACTGACCGACTATCAGCAACGGTTAGCCAGGGCATACAATCAAAATGTCAGAGAAAGAAAGTTCTCCGCGGGAGAGCTGGTGCTAAAGAAAACCCTGCCAGCCGACAGAGAGCCAAACGAAGGGAAACTAGCCCCGAACTGGCATGGCCCGTTCAGAATAGTCTCACTGGCAGGAAAGTCAGCCTACAAGCTCGAAGACTTAGAAGGCAAGCCACTGCCGAGACCATGGAATGCATCCCACTTGAAGAAATTTTATTTCTAAAAGATGTAATGAATCTCAATCAATAAAAGCAGCTTTTGCCTTGTCATCAATCTGTCATCTCTCTCTGGTCGACTCCGGCAGATAGGCTCTACGCCCTGGAAATGGCCTGGAGTTCTCACACTCAGCCTTTTCTAAAGCCCCGTGTCTTGGACACAATCAAGGCTCTACGCCCTGGAAATGGCCTGGAGTTCTTACACTCAGCCTTTCCT
Source organism: Litsea cubeba (assembly GCA_012931725.1). Classification (NCBI taxonomy): domain Eukaryota; kingdom Viridiplantae; phylum Streptophyta; class Magnoliopsida; order Laurales; family Lauraceae; genus Litsea; species Litsea cubeba. The sequence goes on along the minus strand of CM022948.1, from coordinate 92,752,664 downwards.
AAAGCCCCATGTCTTGGACACAATCAAGGCTCTACGCCCTGGAAATGGCCTGGAGTTCTTACACTCAGCCTTTCCTAAAGCCCCGTGTCTTGGACACAATCAAGGCTCTACGCCCTGGAAATGGCCTGGAGTTCTTACAATCAGCCTTTCCTAAAGCCCCGTGTCTTGGACACAATCGAGGCTCTACGCCTTGGAAATGGTCTGGAGTTCTTACACTCAGACTTTCCTAAAGCCCCGTGTCTTGGACACAATCGAGGCTCTACGCCTTGGAAATGGTCTGGAGTTCCTACACTCAGCCTTTCCTAAAGCCCCCGTGTCTTGGACACACTTCGGGTACATACGCCCTGGAAATGGCCTGGAGTTCCTACACTCAGCCGTTTCCTAAAGTCCCGGTTCATAAACCCCTCACACCTCGGCGCAAGGCAGTTCGGCCAAGGTCAGTTTCCTGAAGTCCGGGTTCATACACCCCTCAGAAGGCCATTGCCGAACTCGCTCTCGCCTAGCCGAGGCCAGCGGAACGATGGTGCCACCACGGCGCAAGTCAATTCGGCCACGGCATGGATCCACCCCGGCGCAAGTCAATTCGGCCAAGGTATGGATCCACCTCGGCCAAGGTCAGAGCCAGCACTCAAACACAAAGAGCACAGAAACACTGTTCCAGAGCAGTGCAAGAAAAACAGAAGACGATGCAAGAGCATTGTACACAGTTTGGCATTTTATTCATTGTAAACTGTTTTATTACAAGAATTACAGAACATAAAGCAAAGTACAGAAAGGAGGACCACAGTCCTCTAAAAACAGAAAATAGAGAAAGGCGGGAAGACTCTGATCTTCACTCACTCCAAGACGTCGGACCGTGTCGGACGAGAATGCGCCACCGCCCCTCTTCCTCTTCTTCTCTCCATCAACGAAACCCGACCCATCCGATTTCGACAGGCCGGGCGTGAACTCGCGTTCAGAGAGCGCGTGGTCCACGGGGAGTTCCTTCAGAGAGCGCGCGGACTACGATAGCCTTCCCCCCCTCGGGGATAGCCGTCCAACGGCGCAGGGTTCCCCCGGATCAAATAACTCTGGACACCTCCCGGACATGGTTCCTACAACTATGTTCTTTCCTTCTCCCATGGCGAGCCTGCTCCCCCTACTTATAGGAAGGAGAAGGGCTCAATCTCCGAAGGGAGTTAAGGGGCGAAGTCTCCCACTCGTTGCAAAGGACGCACGCCCTCCAATCCGTTGACCGGCAATTCCTATGGCGCCACGTGGAGACATCTGCCCGATTTCCTCATCAACCCTAGCGCCATGTTTATTGCCATTTATGGTCTCCAGAATACGGAGAATTGGCGCAGACAACTATGAGGACTGTTTGGACTCCCTCTACCTCAAGAGCCACGCGTTACAGTAAAGGCATTCAATACCATTCAATGCACATCCAGAAATGAAAGAGAGACAAATGCAAAGAGAAAATGCACAAGTGAAGAAGCTCGACTTTCATTGAATAGACAAAGTGTTACAAAGCTGAGAAGCAAAAATTTTACATAAAAGAAGACAGAAATATAGAGGAACCCGGCTATTGTGGTTTCGGCGACTCGACCAGGTCGATCACCGTATCTGCCGAACCAGCAGCTTCGGCCGAACCAGAAGGGGCTTCAACTGGTACCTCAGCCGAAGCAGGGGCAGAAGAGGCATCACCTTGAGGCACGGCCGAAGCATCGCTGGCGACCGGGGCATCGCCCAAGACCGGGGCAGCTGGAGCGTCGTCAGCAGCAGGAGCTTCGACCGGGGCGCTTTCAGCTGCAGGAGCTTCGACCGGGGCGCTTTCAGTTGCAGGTGAGGAGCTCGGCTCAGGATCCAGGTCCGCATACTTCGGCAGGTCCTGATAGACAGGGTGGTCTTCAGGGACCCCCGCACGTCTCAATGCAGCCAGGCATCCTTCCTCGAACAGAATGGAGGTGATCTCCTCCACCTGTTTCTCGTACAGCTCAGTGGCGCGGTTCACCCCGTTCTGGAAGGCGGATTGGGCCTCGGACAGAAGAGAGGCCTTCTCCTTTTCCAGTTCGGCGTTCGCCGCCGCCAGCTTCTCTCTCTCAGCGCGACCGGCCAGGACCTCCCCTCGCAACCTCGTCGCCTCGGCCATCGACTCAAACTTCGACCTGGCCAGCTCCAACTCCAACTCGGAGACCTTTTTGTTCTTTGTCCAAAGCTCGCCTTTCATATGGTTGGCCCGGGACGAGAGTTCGGCGACCTCAGTCAGAGCCGATGCCAACCGAGCGGACTCTCCAGCACTGGCCAGCTTGAGCTCTTCCATTCCCTTCCGCTGCTCGTCCAGCTCCTTCTTCAGCTTCTCCCGCTCGGACTCCAGCCGGGTCACCCTCGACGCGTTCCTATCCCTCCTTCCTAGGATGGCTAGGAGCCTCTGCACGTTCTGAAAGGGAAAAGAGGAGGGTCAAAACAGGAACAGCCGAGCTAGGCCACTCGAAAGAATACACAAAAAACACTTACCAGGATGTTGGCCTGGATCGCCGACAACATCAGGCTCTCGTCATCAAACTTCTCGTGCTCCTCCATATCCCGTGGCAGAGCACAGGCCCTGGCAAGGGCCCCGATTACCTCGGCATTTCCCAGCAGTCGATCTTCAACGCTCAGGGGTTTGCCAGGTTGTGTTTCCATTCTCGGCTTCCACGGTGCTGGGGCAGTTCGGGGCCCGGAGGCCGATCCGGACCCTTGCCCCGCCGAGATGAGAGGCTCGCGCGTCGGCCCGACAGTCGACTTGCTGATTGGCGCACTCTTTTCGGCCGGCGCCCTCTTTTCCTTCGGCGCGCTCTTCTCGCCCCCCTTTTCGGCTGGAACTTTAGCTCCAGGGGCGTGAGCGGGCACAGCCTTCGAACTCTTCTCCCCCGCCTTGGACTTCTTCCTGGGCGGGGACCCCTCCTTCGAGCGGTCCGGCGAGCGTCGCCGGGCTCCTCCGCTGGGAGCGGGGGCAGGAGCAGAGGGAGCACCAGCGCCCACCGGACCCGAAGCAGCACGAGTACCGGCAGGCGACGGGGCCCCAGAAGACGCTGACCTCTGCCTAAACTTAGCAGCCAGGTCCTTGACAGCGGGCTCCCTCGAACTTCCCTCCATGTCCTCTCCTCGATCGGAGAAGTAAGCGTCCACTATCTGCGTCAGGTCCGGCAGCTCTAGATCAGAAGTAGACGCCTCGGCACCAGACGCAGTTCGGTCGGCAACGGGATCGGTCAAGGGGACCCCGCTAAACACCGCAACTGATACGGTTGGACGGTCAGGGTGTGTCTCGTCCACCTCAGGTACTCCGGTCCTCTGGTAGTGGCCGCGATACCTCGGCGTATACCCGAGCAGCTTCCAAGCTGACCTGGTTTCGTGCCCCTTGTACCGTTCAACCTTGTTGATGTCGTCGGTATTCCTCCTCCAACCTTCGCTAGCAGCTCGGCGTCGCCTTGCACCCGCCTCTGCTCAACAGGCAAAGAAGAGTATCAGTTCGGCATCAATGAGGTAAGCAAAGCAAAAAGGAGAAAAGCAGTGGTGATTACTTGGGACTTCCCCAGGGCGACGTGGGACCGACAGCCTCCTGCTTTCACCTGGGCCGAACTCCCAGTCCCCCGAGACACAGAAGAAATCTTCCTCAGCATTCTTACTTGAATCCTCCAAGGCTAAGACGAAGCCCCTTCGTTGCGGCTTCACACGGAGATAATATCTTCCCTCCCCAACCTTGCAGATATCATATGTATCCTCGATGTCGTGAGGGCCTAGGTTGGTCCCCAAGATCTCGTTCAGCTTCGCTGTGCCCATGATGACCTTGTAGCCATTGGGCATCAACTGGCCCGGGGCGAGGGACCAAAGGCTAAGGCAGGCCCTAAGCAGGGGGTGCAGTGGAAACCTGACCCCACCCTCGATCACGGAGATCAGAGGGAACGGCATCCAGCCGCTGTGGCAGCGGTACAAGGCACGGTCGGCGAGGTCCGCCGGTTTTAGGAGGACCCCTTCCGGAATGTTGAAGGCAGCCCTAAACTCGGCTAAGCCCTCATCGGAATCTACCCTGAATCTAGGGGTGCCCATGTCTAGAAGGGGTGACGACGAAGAAAAACCCTAGAAATCGAAAAAACCCCAAGAAGAACCAGACGGAAGAACAAAGCGACTTACAGGGACAGAGGCAGATCAAGAGCAGATCCGGGCGCGTTCTACGGTCGTCCTCCTCGAACAGATCTCAGGCACCAGAGCAGAAATCGAAAGTAAAGGCGAAGGCGAAAGGAATCAAAAGCGAGAAAAGGAAGGGGACGACCCTATTTGTAGAAGGGGAACCCTCATTTGGGTACCGCCTCCGAATTCGAAGAGACACTTCAAAGCCTGTGCCCGTCCCATCAATGAGACAACGCAATCAGCGCAGAAGCTACGTGTGTAGCCGTCAACTCGGTTCCCAAGACGAACGGGGCAGAGCATTTATTGCTTCAAAGAGTCGAAGCGACACCAAGTGATGATCGCTGTATCCCCAGATAGACTTTCTAGCCTTCAACCCCTAAAAGCTAGGGCACTTAAGAGGTCAAAGGCTAGGGGGCAATTGTGTGGGGAGATTTCCAGAACCACAGGATTACGCTAATCACAGCCATCAGATGAGACTAAGCACTCTCACGTGCCATCCGCATGCCATCTACATGGCACTAGGCTCACCCGGCTACCAGGACAGGAGGTCCGGCCGAAGTCATGCAGCTCCGGGCCTTTAGCGCCGAACTGGCCCGCCTCGGGCGTCATCTCGGCAGTGAGCTCCACCTCAGCTGGGCCACCCCGGATGCCATCTCGGCAGAAAGCTCCACCTCGGCTGAAGAAGCCGGGATGGAAGCCGAAACCAGAAAGAGTCTCCACTCACGCCCCTCATCCTCCACGTCACCAGGCACGTGGAGGGATAAAGGCATGAGCTAGTGGGACAGACACGACATCCAGCGGCTGAGGCCACGTCAGGGCAAGGCCCGAGGGCAGATCCCACGATCCTCTATCGCCAAAGGCGTCCAACACGATCTGGCACATTAAATGTGACGTGGGCTGAACCGACGCGTATTAAATGCGACGTGGGCTGACCCGACGCGCATTTATGACAACGTGGGCTGATCATGGCTTCCCAGTCGATTCATGAGACCCCACCACGATATCTCCCAAAGATACGTCCCAAACTCTATAAATAGAGACTCAAACCACCATTAAAGGTACGCACAATTTCATTCACAGAGCCGTTACTCTGTCTCTCTTCTCCTTCTCCTTCCATTGTTCCAGTTCCCACACTGACTTTGGCATCGGAGAGCCTTGCGCCGCCCAGGCCAGGGTCCTTTGATCGTTTTCTCTTCTCTTTCAGGCTTTCGGACGGTATCCAGTCATTCCCAATCATCATCATCGGATAAGTCCTCTAAGGCACCTCCTTATTGTGGGTCATTATTTTCTGCACCTACAGTACTGCTCCTCTCTCCTCTCCACAATTCCATTTCAGTTTTTATTGACACTGACATTTTGTTGTTTGATTTTGCTGGAAATGTGTGTTGATCAAAATCTGACAATGATCTTATTGTTAATAACCGTTCGATTTAATCACAAGAAATTTGTGTTATAGAACCCTTTAGGGCCAGTTTGGATGTGCTGTGAATTGAAGTATGATGAGGTGAAGCATCAAATCAAGTGAGAATAAAATATAAGGTGTTATGATGGTGTTTTGTTTTTAGTTGTTTGGTATGGAATCTTTTTGACTTTATGTAGACTAAAGTGGAGTTTTTTTTGTCTTTTTAGTGGAGAAAGGATGTTGCTTTTTTTAATTTTTTTTTGAAAAATTGGGAGGGAATATTAAAATTGTGTACTTTTGATGTGACCCATTGTCATTTTTTGTCTAAATTCACTATACTTAACTTTAACTAGTTAAGTGCCAAACACGCTATTAAGTGATGTTTGAGATCATTTGTTTTGTTGTGATAGATTTTTTAGCTGTCATATTAAAAAGGTATAATCATTACAACAGAGAGAAGAGTCTTTTGGGCGTTTTCTCTGTTTTTGGAGATGCTGAATCGAGAATCAACAGACTATTATTATCCGCCCCGTCGTCCTCCTAATAATCATCTTAGCTATATCCCATTTAATCTTCCTTGTATTGTAAAGTTTATTAGAAAAAATATGAAACTTAGATATAATTTTTGTTCATTGAATCTCCTTGATGATGCATCATGCACTAAAGTATGGATAGAAGAATCTTGGGCACCTGATTCCTTTATTTTTAAAAGGATTGAATGTGGCCCACTTAACAGTGTAGTCAAATGATGATGGAAAATATTCATGTGCATCCATCCCTCACCATATGGTGAGGGACAACATAGTAGGGCTGACTTTATAACACATCCGAACCATCCACACACATGGAACCCCCTTAAGTACACTAGACTCATTGAATTTTCACCCATCCAAATGGATTGAACCGTTGGATGAAGGGTCAAAATTTTTCCTTTTATATAAGTTCATTAAAATTATGGGCCACGAATGAAAGGGTTAGAGGCATGGGATTGACCACAAATTTGATATATGGTCTCATCTAAGGTGTCTCTTCCCATCTCCCACAAGTCCCATGATCAGTGAGTCCCTAGGTAGGCCCTATTAAGTTTGTCCCTCACCATATGGTGAGGGAAGGATGCACAGGAACATCCTCCAATGATGATTAATTAAGTTGATTCTCCAACCGTACCAAATGGCAGCTTTCGAGTGACATGCTCAAACTTAGCTAAACTCAAACCACAACTCAATACTGATCCCTGTTCGTCGATGTGGAAAGGAAGTTGCTTAACCATTCAACCCTCCATGAGTTGCCAAATGTGAACTATCAACTATAATATTGATATGTTATATATATAGCAATCATAACTAAATGAGATTGAACCGTTGTTCCCTTCATTTCGTTCTTCTAAAAATAGTAGGTCAATCAATTATGTGAGATATAAAAACTTGATCAATGTATTGCAATGCATGCAAAGGTAATATATTTTTGAGTCAGAGTTTTGACTTATATCTATTTTTACAAATAAATTCACAAGTCACGTAGCCCAACCCTAATGTTTGTCTAGGATTCAAAAACATCTAAAATAATGACTATGACATCGAAATTAATGTTCATTGTTACAACCAAAACTCATGGTTGAGTAGTGTTGTGCACTTAAAATTTTTAAAATCGATCCCTCGGTCCTCAAGTGAAAGTATGACTCCCTAACCTATAGCCTAACATGGTGGAACAAGTGTGTTGATGTTTTATCAAAGTCTTCTTATTAAGTAAGAACCTTCCTTGATTTGTAACAATGTCACCCCTTTTAATTTATTTTAAATGACTTGTTCATTGTTCTTCTCCCATAAATTTGTGCATGTTGATACCGCTTTCAGTGTCCTTTCAATTGGTTATAAGCCAATGCTTGTAATGAGACCCATCGTTGATGCTTGAAAGTTTAAAAACAGTACTAATCACAAAAATTCTCTGTAAACAATCATCATTGGCTGACAACAAATAATTGAATTTACGCTCTGGCAATCAATCCAACTAAAAGGTTTATGATTGACTTATTTTTCCGCAAAGTTTATGGTTGACCCCTTTTTTCTACTTTAGTGCCCGACATATTTTCATTAAAGTATGAGAATCAAAGAAAGTAGTTTGACGAAAAGCTAAAATATAAATAAAGAGTAAAATTAAATGATATGCTGATTAGACATCCTCATCAACTTTAGTTTGATGAAAAGGTAAAATATATATAAAGAGTAAGATAAAATGAAAAGTTGATCACATCCTCATCAACTATTGATACCTTCGCTTCTCTACTTGTTAATGTTCACATTTTGGATTGGTTTGTATTATAAGGAATATGTGATTTTTAAACTTTGGTACCTTTTGATTTGGTCATTTTCTTTTCTTGTCTCTTAATTTGACCACTTACCTCACTTCACTTTATTAGTGAAGTTACCAAACAAGAGAGGATTCTGAATTCCAAATTCCTGGACAAAGTAAAAACATATATATTTTTAAAAACTGATTTCAATTTGATTTGGACCGTGTGAATTTTGTCTTGACCCTTCTTTTAATAGATTGATTTATACCCTCTCCATTTTTAAACCCTCTTTACCACACCGAGACTCTTCCTCCCTTATGACTCTTTAATATAAAATTCCTCATTTCTCTCTTCTCGTTTCCTCTTCTCCATATGTTTCCAACATTTTAATGCATCATTTCATCTTCTCTATGTGTGTCCGTTCTCTTGCCTTTCCTCTCTACATCTTCCCCTATCTATTTACAAAGCCCTTTTTTATAATATTTTTCACTATATAATATTGTGAATTCCTTACATTGAACCCAACTCGGATTCATTACCTTAGGCCAAATATCAATTCCATCGTACCCACTAATTTAGGACATGGGTTCAATTCTGCATTCCTGACCAGAAAACTTTAAGCTGGATTTTCAATGAATCCGTTCTTCACATTCAAGTTTCAACCCATGAAACTAACCTAAATCCAACCCACCCATCTAAATGCATTATGACCTGCCAAGTGCCAACCCAACTCAAACCCAGCCGTAATCTGAAAATGCCAGCTGTAAGTTTCCGCGTACGTATTTGGCAAGTTTCCAACGGCAAAGTTTCCCGCGTACTCGCATGCCTATTTATATGCGCCCTCAGTCCCTCACACTAAGCTTTCTTTCTCTGCTAAGGCAAAAATGCGTTTGCTTCTCTTGTTGCGCGCCTTAAATCCTCTCACACTCCGCAGAGAGAGAAGAGGACGAAATCCAAGGAGAAAGAAGATGACAAGCAAATCCAAATCCATCTTCTCTTTCTTGGATCTTCTGATTGGGGAGATGATCTGTTTGATTTCTGCTGTTGCTGTTGGAAGAATCAAATGGATCGGCAAATCAATCTTCTCTTAAGATAATGCTTGCAAAACCCTAACCGTAAAGACCATCAGTATCGAAGTCGAGAGCAATGTCAAAGCCAAAAAATCTCAGGTTTCATTTCCGATCTTTTCTTTCTCCAATGTTTAGGGTTTCTTTTTGACAATTTCTTTCTTAATTGTGTTCTGTTCAGTAGTTTGATAAGTTGGTGACGATTGATTCTTAGGTTTTTGGGGAATCTAGGGTTTGTTTGGCTTCATATTCATCTGATGATTCGAGATTTTGGTGGGTGGCCGATTCGATTTCATTTTTTTGAATGTGGACTGTAATTTGGTTCTTAGGGTTAGAACTGCCCAATCGAAAATTCTCTATCTACCATGGGGGTTCATAGGATGACCATGACTCGACTTACTCTCAAGTTGACGGATTACCATGACCATGAATGTAATTTGGGGTTCTTATGGTTAGAGCTTATCTACCATGGGGTTCACGACTGTAATTTTGGTTCTTAGGGTTAGAACTTTGATGAATACCATGACCATGAGTGTGAGTGTCTTGGTTATTTTGGTTTGTCTAAAGATGGGTCTTAGTTTTACTGGTTCAAAGTCGATTTTGGAAGTTAATAATGGAAAGCTGCATCACAGTATCAGTAAAGGGGTTATCACTGATAATAAGTGGAGCCCATTGTACTGGATAAAAATACATGTGCTAAACATAGCACCTCTTATCTATCCACATGTGCCTCTCATCTTTTTATTTTATTTTTATTATTGTATCAAGCCCCTTTTTTCTGAAACATTCTGTAGATGTTCCGTTGACATCTAAAATCATCTCCAAATCTTTTAGTATGAATGCTTTGAAGGCCCACTTGGTAACACTAATGATCAAGATATGCGGCAAGATGGAAATTTCTCACCATGGATGAGGTTCCTTCAAAAATAATACTAATTAGAGAATGATAGCACTCAATTCAGTCTAGGTAATCCAGCCATAAATCTAATTCTGATCACGTTCAAATTTGGGCTTAGTGCAAGAAAATAGAGGATAGTGAAAAATAGAGGATAGTGTATAGAAAAATTAATTTGGCAGTTTTATGTGTCCCCTTTTATGTAGTACCACACAGTGTACGATATGAAAATCTACTCCAAGGTCCAAACATGAAAATGTGTAACTTAAACAAATTTCAGGATTGTCTGGATCCGTTTATATGAGTGTTTAATCAACTTCACAGGATCCCCTTTGAAACTTTATAAGCCCTGAAAATGATATTAGACTATCCCAATTTCAGGATTGTTTGGTTCAAGTAGTCAACAGTAGAATCAAGGTCACCAACATAGGACTGCGAGATGATTAGCTTGGATCTCAAACACACGAGTAACATACATAAAATGGTTTTAAAGTGCTAAAAAATCAGTGCCTAAATCTGTATCCAATTTAGTTTTGCACTTTACTTTCTTGCAGAGTATTTTTTGGTTGAATAATTATATGATGAAATATGACAACACCTTTTATTTGATGATGTTCCTTTTAGCTGGATGGATTGGAAATGATGCCACTGAATTTCTTGAAGTGCAAGTTTTTGGAAGGCATTTTCGAATTTCCAGATTTAGAGCATTCTATGTGCTTGCAGATTATCGCCAGAGATTTCAAGAGCTTCAATCTTACATTGGTGGCGTCGTGATCAGGTCAGAGAACTGCTTTTCTCCTTCAATTTTCGTAGTTTCTCCTTATTTATTTATTTATTCATTATCTCTTTTGACCATTTTGATTTCTTGTGATTGTTCATCTTATTGGTAGGTTTTAGGGCTTTTTTAGTCATTTTCTGTTTGGTTTGTCTTGGAAATTCCCAGATGCCAAATTTTCTCTTGCGAGCCGCCCCCCCCCCCCCGTGTGAAACCTCATCTTTGTTGTTAATGTAGAAGGGGCCTCTCTGCATTAAAGGTGGCTTGAGGTTTTATACATAGCTTGGCTTGCAAACGCCCGTGGAAGAAAGCATGATGTTTAACTGTACTTTTTTTAATCGTTTTCTGATATTTATGTGACAATTCTATATAATTCTTTGCTAGTGATGGTTGATATTGATGTTTTGACTGTACCTTTTTATGTATTACATTTTTATACTTAAACGAGAATTTTGTATAGTTCTTTGCAAGTGATGGTTTATATTGATATTTTACTGCACCTTTTTTATATAGATGGAAGGCAGGATCGATTAGTTCCCCTCCTTAATGTCTACGTAGTCAACATTTATCATACTGTTCTGTAATTATTATTTGTGTTATATTTTTTAGTTTTCATGACAATTTTTTATTTGAGTCTTTTAAGTTTCTACCCAGAACAACCTTTGTGAATCTACACTCTTAACAAGCAAAGTATATGTGCCATCAATACCAACAACAACTCACATCTTTCAACAACAACAATGATCTCACACAATTATGTAGTCTTGAAATTTACCGAATAACAACCCTCATGACCATGAAATCCTGAATCAACCACAGTAAATCATGATCATGTGCATCCAAAATAAGAGTAAACAACAATGGTCGCAACTCCCAAAATGTACAATCTTAATGATAATTTGTAAGTACCTTAAAGATTAGCAAATGCAACAGCCCTTGATCACGTCTCACGAAATCATAAACAACTTCCACAAGTTTCGATCAATTATTCACATGTGCCTCGAAAATTATTAGCTGAAAGAATGCTCTTTTTACCAATTCAAAATCATAAAACCAACTAAGGATAACAAGACATCTTTTAACCATTTCACCAACCCAACGACATCCAAACCAATGATGACATACATATTTTTTTAATCCAGGACGTACATATTTTTTTTTAATCCAGAACAGCCTTAGCTGCAATCATTACTCTAACCCAACAACCTTCTCAACAATTAACGCTCACGACAACAACAACTATACATATTTGCCAATCCAAAACATAATTTTTAATCAAGAAAAACCTTGGTTTCTATCAATACCCTAACCTAGCAACCTTCTCACGTTTATCATTATCAACAACAACAACAGCAACCATTTATCGTAATATATCTTAGACTTGTCCAATTAATAACCCTTGATGACCGTGAATTCCCAGGGACAACCAAAATAAAACATTACCACTTACATCCAAAATGTAAACCAACAACAATGGTCACTTTTTCCTAGAATCTACAATCTCAATCAGCAACCATTGGTCAAATACTTTCATGATTAAGTAAATAAAACAACCAATGCAACTTCTCACAAATCATAAGCAACCTTTGCATACATGATTTATAGCAATTTTTCTTAATCTTGTCCTATTAACGACCTTTGATGACCATGAATTCCTACGGACAACTGAAACAACTCATGACCACTTACACAAAAAATGAGAAACAACAACAATGGTCACTTAATCCTAGATCTACAATTCCAACCAACAACCATTGGCCATATTCTTTCATAGCAAATACAACAACCAATGATCATTTCTGAAAAATCATAAACAATGCTTATGGATCGTTAATAATTATTCATAGACCTGTCAGCTGTCACAATAATATGGGCGCCAAAACTATACATCTTTGCCAATCAAAGGGCATTAATCCAACTAAGGGCGACATACTTATTCTTCAATCCATAACAACCTTAGTTTCAATCCATAACGAGCTAACCTGATTTGTGCTAGCCATATGATATTCTAGTGCTCCAAAGTACTAGCCCGGTAAAGTACTAGTTCGTGCCTAGATGATAAATGATCTTGACAGACCGAAGAATAAAAAAACAACCTTAGTTTCAACTAATGGTCGAACAAGCAAACATCGCTCGTCGATAATACTGAATGCTCGACTTCGAATTATGACTTTGTGCTAAAAAAAACTCTCTAATTATAACAACCCACGACGACCATGAATTCCTAAGTCAACTACCATAACTCATAATCATTTACGCTATCCATACCAAACAATACATCTTTAAGAATCCAAGTGAATTCTAACGAATAAAGGACAATATTTATATTTTTCAATCCGCTCAAATCTTATTTTCGATCAATTCTCAAACAAGCAAACTCTACACACAACAATATGAGCAACATATATTTTATTCTAGAACAACCTGAATTACAATCAATGCTCAAGGCGATAACCTTCTCTCATCAACAATTTATGTTCATGGCTGTCAACAACAACATGATTTATTGCAATTTTTCTTAGTCTTTTCCTTTTAATGATCCTCAATGACCATGAATTCCCAGGGACAACCAAAAAAACCGTCGAACAATTACATCTAAGATGCGAAACAATAACAATGGTCACTTGTTCTTAGATCTACAATCTCAACCAACAACGATTGGTTTAATACTTTCATAAATTAGCAAATACAACCGCCAATGATCAATTATCACAAATGATAAACAACCTTTACAGACTTTGAACAATTATTCATAGGTTGAAACATTTCCAAGCATAAAGACGATAGAGCGCATCGTGGAATAGTTCTGTCACGTATCTCCAACGTGACGGATCACAACTTAACCTACTTCACGATATCCATGTAATCATAATCCCTAGGTACCGAGGAGAGAAATTTACTCAAGGGAGTCCTTTTTACGTTGTTTGTGAAAATTTGAAAAATAAAATAAAAGAGAAGAAGCAAGCTCGGTGATTATTCTTCACTCGGGGTCCACACTTTGTTCACGTTTTGTCCCTTGCTTTTTTCTTCAGAATTGGCCATTTTTGTAAGTCCCGAGTACAGAAGAAAAATATGCAACTGTGGCTACTTATCTTGTTGGGCATATCTTATGTGTGGTAGTGGATCCCCACCCATCAGCTGTACTTGGAGAAGCACACGGATTTTCTGTTTCGCAAAAAAGTTTTGGGTGCTATTTTTAGTAGGCTATGTTGAGGTCGTGGACGCGTGGGTCCATTGCCTAATGTTAGGGTCTGCTTAGTTTCTCAATGTTGTGATCTTTTGAGTCAGATTGGGACCGATGGATGGACTCAACTGATCCGCTGATTTTCGGACACGGACCGCAGATCATGGAGAATATTTTGGACTTGAATTTGGAAACCCGGTTTTGCATCCACCGCGGCCCCCCTTCTTCATACGATGTTTTGACCTAAAAGTGTTGTTCTTGCCTTTAACATGGATGTTGAAATCTTTTGATGTAAAAGGACGATCCAGATGATCGCGGGTTTGATCTGTCACGTATACCTATAGCGACAGTTTCCATTCCATAATTTTACGAAAATGTGTCCGTGTTGACCTAATATTGAGGTTGAAGTCTTTCGATTGATGAAGACGATCTAGAGGATCGTGGAATAGAGCTGTCATGCATACCCATTGTGACGGATCGTAACGTAACCCTCAACGTGATTCACGATATCCACGTAATCGTGATCCCTAGGTGCCGAGCAGAGAAATCTAGGTGAGGGAGTTCTTTTTACGCTGATTGTGAATAGCTGAAAAATAAAACAGAAGAAAAGAAGCAAGTTCGGTGATTATTTTTCACTCGGGGTCCACACTTTGTTCATGTTGTGTCCCTTGCTTCGTTCTTCTGTATTGCCCATTTTTCCGAGTCTCCGAGTACAGAAGGAAGCTATGCTACTGTGGCTACTTCTCCCTTTGGCAGCATTGGGCATATCTTCTGTGTGGTAGTGGATCCCCACCAGCTGTACTTGGAGAGGCACCCGCATTTTTTGTTTTGCGAAACAGTTTTGGGTGCCTGTTTTAGGCTTTTGTTGAGGTGGTGGACGCGTGGGTCCAGTCTCTCACTCCGCTTTCTGCGTAATCTTTGAACGTTGGGATCTTTTGAGTAAAATCGGGACCGTTGGATGTACTCAATCGATCCGCTAAATTATGGAAGCGACACGGACCCCGGATGAGGGAGGATATTTTAGACTTGCATTTGGAAATCCAAACTTGCATCCACCTTGGCCCCTTCATTCCATGTTTTGACCGAAATGTGTTGTTATTCCCCTCACATGGATGTTGAAATCTTTTGATGCGAGAGGGCGATCCAGATGTCGCGGGTTAGATATGTCACGTATCCTTATCCCATTCCATATTTTTACCGAAATGTGTCCGTGTCGCCCTCATATGTAGGTTGAAACATTTCCATGCATAAAGACGATAGAGCGGATCGTGGAATAGTTCTGTCACGTATCTCCAACGTGACGGATCACAACTTAACGTACTTCACGATATCCATGTAATCATAATCCCTAGGCACCGAGGAGAGAAATTTACTCAAGGGAGTCCTTTTTACGTTGTTTGTGAAAATTTGAAAAATAAAACAGAAGAGAAGAAGCAAGTTCGGTGATTATTCTTCACTCGGGGTCCACACTTTGTTCACGTTCTGTCCCTTGCTTCTTTCTTCAGAATTGGCCATTTTTGTAAGTCCCGAGTACAGAAGGAAAATATGCAACTGTGGCTACTTCTCCTGTTGGGCATATCTTGTGTGTGGTAGTGGATCCCCACCCACCAGCTGTACTTGGAGAAGCACCCGGATTTTCTGTTTCGCGAAAAAGCTTTGGGTGCTATTTTTAGTAGGCTATGTTGAGGTCGTGGACGCGTGGGTCCGTTGCCTAATGTTAGGGTCTGCTTAGTTTCTCAATGTTGTGATCTTTTGAGTCAGATTGGGACCCGATGGATGGGCTCAACTGATCCGCTGATTTTCGGACACGGTTGGACTAGAATTTGGAAACCCGGTTTTGCATCCACCGCGGCCCCCCTTCTTCATACCATGTTTTGACCTAAAAGTGTCGTTCTCGCCTTTAACATGGATGTTGAAATCTTTTGATGTAAAAGGACGATCCAGATGATCGCGGGTTTGATCTGTCACGTATACCTATAGCGACAGTTTCCATTCCATAATTTTACGAAAATGTGTCCGTGTTGACCTAATATTGAGGTTGAAGTCTTTCGATTGATGAAGACGATCTAGAGGATCGTGGAATAGAGCTGTCATGCATACCCATTGTGACAGATCGTAACATAACCCTCAACGTGATTCACGATATCCACGTAATCGTGATCCCTAGGTGCCGAGCAGAGAAATCCAGGTGAGGGAGTTCTTTTTACGCTGATTGTGAAAAGCTGAAAAACAAAACAGAATAAAAGAAGCAAGTTCGGTGATTATGTTTCACTCGGGGTCCACACTTTGTTCACGTTGTGTCCCTTGCTTCGTTCTTCTGTATTGCCCATTTTTTCCGAGTCTCTGAGTACAGAAGGAAGCTATGCTACTGTGGCTACTTCTCCCTTTGGCAGTATTGGGCATATCTTCTGCGTGGTAGTGGATCCCCACCAGCTGTACTTGGAGAGGCACCCGCATTTTTTGTTTTGCGAAACAGGTTTGGGTGCCTGTTTTAGGCTTTTGTTGAGGTGGTGGACGCGTGGGTCCAGTCTCTCACTCCGCTTTCTGCGTAATCTTTGAACGTTGGGATCTTTTGAGTAAAATCGGGACCGTTGGATGGACTCAATCGATCCGCTAAATTATGGAAGCGACACGGACCCCGGATGAGGGAGGATATTTTAGACTTGCATTTGGAAATCCAAACTTGCATCCACCTTGGCCCCTTCATTCCATGTTTTGACCGAAATGTGTTGTTATTCCCCTCACATGGATGTTGAAATCTTTTGATGCGAGAGGGCGATCCAGATGTCGCGGGTTAGATATGTCACGTATCCTTATCCCATTCCATATTTTTACCGAAATGTGTCCGTGTCGCCCTCATATGTAGGTTGAAACATTTCCATGCATAAAGACGATAGAGCGGATCGTGGAATAATTCTGTCACGTATCTCCAACGTGACGGATCACAACTTAACGTACTTCACGATATCCTTGTAATCATAATCCCTAGGCACCGAGGAGAGAAATTTACTCAGGGGAGTCCTTTTTACGTTGTTTGTGAAAATTTGAAAAATAAAACAGAAGAGAAGAAGCAAGTTCGGTGATTATTCTTCACTCGGGGTCCACACTTTGTTCACGTTCGGTCCCTTGCTTCTTTCTTCAGAATTGGCCATTTTTGTAGGTCCCGAGTACAGAAGTAAAATATGCAACTGTGGCTACTTCTCCTGTTTATGCATATCTTGTGTGTGGTAGTGGATCCCCACCCACGGCTGTACTTGGAGTAGCACCCCGATTTTCAGTTTCGCGAAAAGTTTTGGGTGCTATTTTTAGTAGGCTATATTGAGGTCGTGGACGCGTGTGTCCGTTGCCTAATGTTAGGGTCTGCTTAGTTTCTCAATGTTGTGATCTTTTGAGTCAGATTGGGACCCGTGGGATGGACTCAACTGATCCGCTGATTTTCGGACACGGACCGCAGATCATGGAGAATATTTTGGACTTGAATTTGGAAACCCGGTTTTGCATCCACCGCGGCCCCCCTTCTTCATACCATGTTTTGACCTAAAAGTGTTGTTCTTGCCTTTAACATGGATGTTGAAATCTTTTGATGTAAAAGGACGATCCAGATGATTGTGGGTTTGATCTGTCACGTATACCTATAGCTACAGTTTCCATTCCATAATTTTACGAAAATGTGTCTGTGTTGACCTAATATTGAGGTTGAAGTCTTTCGATTGATGAAGGCGATCTAGAGGATCGTGGAATAGAGCTGTCATGCATACCCATTGTGACGGATCGCAACATAACCCTCAACGTAATTCACGATATTTATCTAATCCTGATCCCTAGGTGCCGAGCAGGGAAATCTAGGTGAGGGAGTTCTTTTTACGCTGATTGTGAATATCTGAAAAATAAAACAGAAGAAAAGAAGCAAGTTCGGTGATTATTTTTCACTCGGGGTCCACATTTTGTTCCTGTTGTGTCCCTTGCTTCGTTCTTCTGTATTGCCCATTTTTCCGAGTCTCCGAGTACATAAGGAAGCTATGCTACTGTGGCTACTTCTCCCTTTGGCAGGATTGGCATATCTTCTTTGTGGTAGTGGATCCCCACCAGCTGTACTTGGAGAGGCACCCCGCATTTTTTGTTTTGCGAAACAGTTTTGGGTGCCAGTTTTAGGCTTTTGTTGAGGTGGTGGGCGCGTGGGTCCAGTCTCTCACTCCGCTTTCTTCATAATCTTTGAACGTTGGGATCTTTTGAGTAAAATCGGGACCGTTGGATGGACTCAATCGATCCGCTAATTTATCGAAGCGACACGGACCCCGGATGAGGGAGGATATTTTAGACTTGCATTTGGAAATCCAAACTTGCATCCACCTTGGCCCCTTCATTCCATGTTTTGACCGAAATGTGTTGTTATTCCCCTCACATGGATGTTGAAATCTTTTGATGCGAGAGGACGATCCAGATGTCGCAGGTTAGATATGTCACGTATCCTTATCCCATTCCATATTTTTACCGAAATGTGTCCGTGTCGCCCTTATATGCAGGTTGAAACATTTCCATGCATAAAGACGATAGAGCGGATCGTGGAATAGTTCTGTCACGTATCTCCAACGTGACGGATCACAACTTAACGTACTTCACGATATCCATGTAATCATAATCCCTAGGCACCGAGGAGAGAAATTTACTCAAGGGAGTCCTTTTTACGTTGTTTGTGAAAATTTGAAAAATAAAACAGAAGAGAAGAAGCATGTTCGGTGATTATTCTTCACTCGGGGTCCACACTTTGTTCACGTTCTGTCCCTTCTTTCTTCAAAATTGGCTATTTTTGTAAGTCTCGAGTACAGAAGTAAAATATGCAACTGTGGCTACTTCTCCTGTTGGGCATATCTTGTGTGTGGTAGTGGATCCCCACCCACCCGCTGTACTTGGAGAAGCACCCCGATTTTCTGTTTTGCGAAAAAGCTTTGGGTGCTTTTTCTAGGAGGCTATGTTGAGGTCGTGGACGCGTGGGTCCGTTGACTAATGTTAGGGTCTGCTTAGTTTCTTAATGTTGTGATCCTTTGAGTCAGATTGGGACCCGATAGATGGGCTCAACTGATCCGCTGATTTTCGGACACGCTTGGACTAGAATTTGGAAACCCGGTTTTGCATCCACCGCGGCCCCCCTTCTTCATACCATGTTTTGACCTAAAAGTGTTGTTCTTGCCTTTAACATGGATGTTGAAATCTTTTGATGTAAAAGGACGATCCAGATGGTCGCGGGTTTGATCCGTCACGTATACCTATAGCGACAGTTTCCATTCCATAATTTTACGAAAATGTGTCCGTGTTGACCTAATATTGAGGTTGAAGTCTTTCGATTGATGAAGACGTTCTAGAGGATCGTGGAATAGAGCTGTCATGCATACCCATTGTGACGGATCGTAACGTAACCCTCAACGTGATTCACGATATCCACGTAATCGTGATCCCTAGGTGCCGAGCAGAGAAATCTAGGTGAGGGAGTTCTTTTTACGCTGATTGTGAAAAGCTGAAAAATAAAACAGAAGAAAAGAAGCAAGTTCGGTGATTATTTTTCACTCGGGGTCCACACTTTGTTCACGTTGTGTCCCTTGCTTCGTTCTTCTGTATTGCCCATTTTTCCGAGTCTCCGAGTACAGAAGGAAGCTATGCCACTGTGGCTACTTCTCCCTTTGGCAGTATTGGGCATATCTTCTGTGTGGTAGTGGATCCCCACCAGCTGTACTTGGAGAGGCACCCGCATTTTTTGTTTTTTAGGCTTTTGTTGAGGTGGTGGACGCGTGGGTCCAGTCTCTCACTCCGCTTTCTGCGTAATCTTTGAACGTTGGGATCTTTTGAGTAAAATCGGGACCGTTGGATGGACTCAATCGATCCGCTAAATTATGGAAGCGACACGGACCCCGGATGACGGGGGATATTTTAGACTTGCATTTGGAAATCCAAAGTTGCATCCACCTTGGCCCCTTCATTCCATGTTTTGACAGAAATGTGTTGTTATTCCCCTCACATGGATGTTGAAATCTTTTGATGCGAGAGGAGGGTCCAGATGTCGCAGGTTAGATATGTCACGTGTCCTTATCCCATTCCATATTTTTAACCGAAATGTGTTCGTGTCGCCCTCATATGTAGGTTGAAACATTTCCATGCATAAAGACGATAGAGCAGATCGTGGAAAAGTTCTGTCACGTATCTCCAACGTGACGGATAACAACTTAACGTACTTCACGATATCCTTGAAATCATAATCCCTAGGCACCGAGGAGAGAAATTTACTCAAGTGAGTCCTTTTACGTGGTTTGTGAAAATTTGAAAAATAAAACAGAAGAGAAGAAGCATGTTCGGTGATTATTCTTCACTCGGGGTCCACACTTGTTCACGTTCGGTCCCTTGCTTCTTTCTTCAGAATTGGCCATTTTTGTAGGTCCCGAGTACAGAAGTAAAATATGCAACTGTGGCTACTTCTCCTGTTTATTGCATATCTTGTGTGTGGTAGTGGATCCCCACCCACCAGCTGTACTTGGAGAAGAACCCCGATTTTCTGTTTCGCGAAAAAGCTTTGGGTGCTATTTTTAGGAGGCTATGTTGAGGTCGTGGACGCGTGGATCCGTCGCCTAATGTTAGGGTCTGCTTAGTTTCTCAATGTTGTGATCTTTTGAGTCAGATTGGGACCCGTGGGATGGACTCAACTGATCCGCTGATTTTCGGACACGGACCGCAGATCATGGAGAATATTTTGGACTTGAATTTGGAAACCCGGTTTTTGCATCCACCGTGGCCCCCCTTCTTCATACGATGTTTTGACCTAAAAGTGTTGTTCTTGCCTTTAACATGGTTGAAATCTTTTGATGTAAAAGGACGATCCAGATGATCGTGGGTTTGATCTGTCACGTATACCCATAGCGACAGTTTCCATTCCATAATTTTACGAAAATGTGTCCGTGTTGACCTAATATTGAGGTTGAAGTCTTTCGATTGATGAAGGCGATCTAGAGGATCGTGGAATAGAGCTGTCATGCATACCCATTGAGACGGATCGTAGCGTAACCCTCAACGTGATTCACGATATCTACGTAATCGTGATCCTTAGGTGCCGAGCAGAGAAATCTAGGTGAGGGAGTTCTTTTTACGCTGATTGTGAATATCTGAAAAATAAAACAGAAGAAAAGAAGCAAGTTCGGTGATTATTTTTCACTCGGGGTCCACACTTTGTTCACGTTGTGTCCCTTGCTTCGTTCTTCTGTATTGCCCATTTTTCCGAGTCTCCGAGTACAGAAGGAAGCTATGCTACTGTGGCTACTTCTCCCTTTGGCAGTATTGGGCATATCTTCTGTGTGGTAGTGGATCCCCACCAGCTGTACTTGGAGAGGCACCCGCATTTTTTGTTTTGCGAAACAGGTTTGGGTGCCTGTTTTAGGCTTTGTTGAGGTGGTGGACGGGTGGGTCCAGTCTCTCGCTCCGCTTTCTGCGTAATCTTTGAACGTTGGGATCTTTTGAGTAAAATCGGGACCGTTGGATGGACTCAATCGATCCGCTAAATTATCGAAGCGACACGGACCCCGGATGAGGGAGGATATTTTAGACTTGCATTTGGAAATCCAAACTTGCATCCACCTTGGCCCCTTCATTCCATGTTTTGACCGAAAATGTGTTGTTATTCCCCTCACATGGATGTTGAAATCTTTTGATGCAAGAGGGCGATCCAGATGTCGCGGGTTAGATATGTCACGTATCCTTATCTCATTCCATATTTTTACCGAAATGTGTCCGTGTCGCCCTCATATGTAGGTTGAAACATTTCCATGCATAAAGACGATAGAGCGGATCGTGGAATAGTTCTGTCACGTATCTCCAACGTGACGGATCACAACTTAACGTACTTCACGATATCCATGTAATCATAATCCCTAGGCACCGAGGAGAGAAATTTACTCAAGGGAGTCCTTTTTACGTTGTTTGTGAAAATTTGAAAAATAAAACAGAAGAGAAGAAGCAAGCTCGGTGATTATTCTTCACTCGGGGTCCACACTTTGTTCACGTTCTGTCCCTTGCTTCTTTCTTCAGAATTGGCCATTTTTGTAAGTCCCGAGTACAGAAGGAAGATATGCAACTGTGGCTACTTCTCCTGTTTATGCATATCTTGTGTGTGGTAGTGGATCCCCACCCACCGCTGTACTTGGAGTAGCACCCCGATTTTCTGTTTCGCGAAAAAGCTTTGGGTGCTATTTTTAGGAGGCTATGTTGAGGTCGTGGACGCGTAGATCCGTTGCCTAATGTTAGGGTCTGCTTAGTTTTCTCAATGTTGTGATCTTTTGAGTCAGATTGGGACCCGTGGGATGGACTCAACTGATCCGCTGATTTTCGGACACGGACCGCAGATCATGGAGAATATTTTGGACTTGAATTTGGAAACCCGGTTTTGCATCCACCGCGGCCCCCCTTCTTCATACCATGTTTTGACCTAAAAGTGTTGTTCTTGCCTTTAACATGGATGTTGAAATCTTTTGATGTAAAAGGACGATCCAGATGATCGCGGGTTTGATCTGTCACGTATACCTATAGCGACAGTTTCCATTCCATAATTTTACGAAAATGTGTCCGTGTTGACCTAATATTGAGGTTGAAGTCTTTCGATTGATGAAGACGATCTAGAGGATCGTGGAATAGAGCTGTCATGCATACCCATTGAGACGGATCGTAATGTAACCCTCAACGTGATTCACGATATCCACGGAATCGTGATCCCTATGTGCCGAGCAGAGAAATCTAGGTGAGGGAGCTCGTTTTACGCTGATTGTGAAAAGCTGAAAAATAAAACAGAAGAAAAGAAGCAAGTTCGGTGATTATTTTTCACTCGGGGTCCACACTTTGTTCACGTTGTGTCCCTTGCTACGTTCTTCTGTATTGCCCATTTTTCCGAGTCTCCGAGTACAGAAGTAAGCTATGCCATTGTGGCTACTTCTCCCTTTGGCAGTATTGGGCATATCTTCTGTGTGGTAGTGGATCCCCACCAGCTGTACTTGGAGAGGCACCCGCATTTTTTGTTTTGCGAAACAGGTTTGGGTGCCTGTTTTAGGCTTTTGTTGAGGTGGTGGACGCGTGGGTCCAGTCTCTCACTCCGCTTTCTGCGTAATCTTTGAACGTTGGGATCTTTTGAGTAAAATCGGGACCGTTGGATGGACTCAATCGATCCGCTAAATTATCGAAGCGACACGGACCCCGGATGAGGGAGGATATTTTAGACTTGCATTTGGAAATCCAAACTTGCATCCACCTTGGCCCCTTCATTCCATGTTTTGACCGAAATGTGTTGTTATTCCCCTCACATGGATGTTTATATCTTTTGATGCGAGAGGACGATCCAGATGTCGCGGGTTAGATATGTCACGTATCCTTATCTCATTCCATATTTTTACCGAAATGTGTCCGTGTCGCCCTCATATGTAGGTTGAAACATTTCCATGCATAAAGACGATAGAGCGGATCGTGGAATAGTTCTGTCACGTATCTCCAACGTGACGGATCACAACTTAACGTACTTCACGATATCCATGTAATGATAATCCGTTGGCACCGAGGAGAGAAATTTACTCAAGTGAGTCCTTTTTACGTTGTTTGTGAAAATTTGAAAAATAAAACGGAAGAGAAGAAGCAAGCTCGGTGATTATTCTTCACTCGGGGTCCACACTTTGTTCACGTTCTGTCCCTTGCTTCGTTCTTCAGAATTGGCCATTTTTGTAAGTCCTGAGTACAGAAGTAAAATATGCAAATGTGGCTACTTCTCCTGTTTATGCATATCCTGTGTGTGGTAGTGGATCCCCACCCACCGGCTGTACTTGGAGAAGCACCCCGATTTTTCTGTTTCGCGAAAAAGCTTTGGGTGCTATTTTTAGGAGGCTATGTTGAGGTCGTGGACGCGTTGGTCCGTTGCCTAATGTTAGGGTCTGCTTAGTTTCTCAATGTTGTGATCTTTTGAGTCAGATTGGGACCCGTGGGATGGACTCAACTGATCCGCTGATTTTCGGACACGGACCGCAGATCATGGAGAATATTTTGGACTTGAATTTGGAAACCCGGTTTTGCATCCACCGCGGCCCCCCTTCTTCATACCATGTTTTGACCTAAAAGTGTTGTTCTTTGCCTTTAACATGGATGTTGAAATCTTTTGATGTAAAAGGACGATCCAGATGATCGCGGGTTTTGATCTGTCACGTATACCTATAGCGACAGTTTCCATTCCATAATTTTACGAAAATGTGTCCGTGTTGACCTAATATTGAGGTTGAAGTCTTTCGATTGATGCAGACAGATCTAGAGGATCGTGGAATAGAGCTGTCATGCACACCCATTGAGACGGATCGTAATGTAACCCTCAACGTAATTCACGATATCCATTTACTCATGATCCCTATGTGCCGAGCAGAGAAATCTAGGTGAGGGAGCTCGTTTTACGCTGATTGTGAAAAGCTGAAAAATAAAACAGAAGAAAAGAAGCAAGTTCGGTGATTATTTTTCACTCGGGGTCCGCACTTTGTTCACGTTGTGTCCCTTGCTTCGTTCTTCTGTATTGCCCATTTTTCCGAGTCTCCGAGTACAGAAGGAAGCTATGCTACTGTGGCTACTTCTCCCTTTGGCAGTATTGGGCATATCTTCTGTGTGGTAGTTGATTCCCACCAGCTGTACTTGGAGAGGCACCCGCATTTTTTGTTTTGCGAAACAGGTTTGGGTGCCTGTTTTAGGCTTTTGTTGAGGTGGTGGACGCGTGGGTCCAGTCTCTCACTCCGCTTTCTGCGTAATCTTTGAACGTTGGGATCTTTTGAGTAAAATCGGGACCGTTGGATGGACTCAATCTATCCGCTAAATTATCGAAGCGACACGGACCCCGGATGAGGGAGGATTTTTTAGACTTGCATTTGGAAATCCAAACTTGCATCCACCTTGGCCCCTTCATTCGATGTTTTGACCGAAATGTGTTATTCCCCTCACATGGATGTTGAAATCTTTTGATGCAGAGGGCGATCCAGATGTCGCGGGTTAGATATGTCACGTATCCTTATCCCATTCCATATTTTTACCGAAATGTGTCCGTGTCGCCCTCATATGTAGGTTGAAACATTTCCATGCATAAAGACGATAGAGCGGATCGTGGAATAGTTCTGTCACGTATCTCTAATGTGACGGATCACAACTTAACGTACTTCACGATATCCATGTAATCATAATCCCTAGGCTCCGAGGAGAGAAATTTACTCCAGGGAGTCCTTTTTACGTTGTTTGTGAAAATTTGAAAAACAAACAGAAGAGAAGAAGCAAGCTCGGTGATTATTCTTCACTCGGGGTCCACACTGTGTTCACGTTCTGTCCCTTGCTTCTTTCTTCAGAATTGGCCATTTTTGTAAGTCCCGAGTACAGAAGGAAAATATGCAACTGTGGC
The DNA here is from genome assembly GCA_012931725.1 of Litsea cubeba. Classification (NCBI taxonomy): domain Eukaryota; kingdom Viridiplantae; phylum Streptophyta; class Magnoliopsida; order Laurales; family Lauraceae; genus Litsea; species Litsea cubeba. The sequence goes on along the minus strand of CM022948.1, from coordinate 92,727,468 downwards.
TACTTCTCCTGTTTATGCATATCTTGTGTGTGGTAGTGGATCCCCACCCACCAGCTGTACTTGGAGAAGCACCCGGATTTTCTGTTTCGCGAAAAAGCTTTGGGTGCTATTTTTAGCAGGCTATATTGTGGTCGTGGAAGCGTGGGTCCGTTGCCTAATGTTGGGGTCTGCTTAGTTTCTCATTGTTGTGATCTTTTGAGTCAGATTGGGACCCGATGGATGGACTCAACTGATCCGCTGATTTTCGGACACGCACCGCAGATCATGGAGAATATTTTGGACTTGAATTTGGAAACCCGGTTTTGCATCCACCGCGGCCCCCCTTCTTCATACCATGTTTTGACCTAAAAGTGTTGTTCTTGCCTTTAACATGGATGTTGAAATCTTTGATGTAAACAGACGATCCAGATGGTCGCGGGTTTGATCCGTCACGTATACCTATAGCGACAATTTCCATTCCATAATTTACGAAAATGTGTCCGTGTTGACCTAATATTGAGGTTGAAGTCTTTCGATGATGAAGACGATCTAGAGGATCGTGGAATAGAGCTGTCATGCATACCCATTGAGACGGATCGTAACGTAACCCTCAACGTGATTCACGATATCCCGTAATCGTGATCCCTAGGTGCCGAGCATAGAAATCTAGGTGAGGGAGTTCCTTTTTACGCTGATTGTGAAAAGCTGAAAAATAAAACAGAAGAAAAGAAGCAAGTTCGGTGATTATTTTTCACTCGGGGTCCACACTTTGTTCACGTTGTGTCCCTTGCTTCGTTCTTCTGTATTGCCCATTTTTCCGAGTCTCCGAGTACAGAAGCAAGCTATGCTACTGTGGCTACTTTCTCCCTTTGGCAGTATTGGGCATATCTTCTGTGTGGTAGTGGATCCCCACCAGCTGTACTTGGAGAGGCACCCGCATTTTTTGTTTTGCGAAAAAGTTTTGGATGCGAGTTTTAGGCTTTTGTTGAGGTGGTGGATGCGTGGGTCCAGTCTCTCACTCCGCTTTCTGCGTAATCTTTGAACGTTGGGATCTTTTGAGTAAAATCGGGACCGTTGGATGGACTCAATCGATCCGCTAAATTATCGAATCGACTCGGACCCCAGATGAGGGAGGATATTTTAGACTTGCATTTGGAAATCCAAACTTGCATCCACCTTGGTCCCTTCTTTCCACGTTTTGACCGAAATGTGTTGTTATTCCCCTCACATGGATGTTGAAATCTTTTGATGCGAGAGGACGATCCAGATGTCGCGGGTTAGATATGTCACGTATCCTTATCTCATTCCATATTTTTACCGAAATGTGTCCGTGTCGCCCTCATATGTAGGTTGAAACATTTCCATGCATAAAGACGATAGAGCGGATCGTGGAATAGTTCTGTCACGTATCTCCAACGTGACGGATCACAACTTAACGTACTGCACGATATCCATGTAATCATAATCCCTAGGCACCGAGGAGAGAAATTTACTCAAGGGAGTCCTTTTTACGTTTGTGAAAATTTGAAAAATAAAACAGAAGAGAAGAAGCAAGCTCGGTGATTATTCTTCACTCGGGGTCCACACTTTGTTCACGTTCTGTCCCTTGCTTCTTTCTTCAGAATTGGCCATTTTTGTAAGTCCCGAGTACAGAAGGAAAATATGCAACTGTGGCTACTTCTCCTGTTTATGCATATCTTGTGTGTGGTAGTGGATCCCCACCCACGGCTGTACTTGGAGTAGCACCCCGATTTTCTGTTTCGCGAAAAAGCTTTGGGTGCTATTTTTAGTAGGCTATGTTGAGGTCGTGGACGCGTGGGTCCGTTGCCTAATGTTAGGGTCTGCTTAGTTTCTCAATGTTGTGATCTTTTGAGTCAAATTGGGACCCGATGGATGGACTCAACTGATCCGCTGATTTTCGGACACGGACCGCAGATCATGGAGAATATTTTGGACTTGAATTTGGAAACCCGGTTTTGCATCCACCGCGGCCCCCCTTCTTCATACCATGTTTTGACCTAAAAGTGTTGTTCTTGCCTTTAACATGGATGTTGAAATCTTTAGATGTAAAAGGACGATCCAGATGATCGCGGGTTTGATCTGTCACGTATACCTATAGCGACAGTTTCCATTCCATAATTTAAGAAAATGTGTCCGTGTTGACCTGATATTGAGGTTTAAGTCTTTCGATTGATGAAGACCATCTAGAGGATCGTGGAATAGAGATGTCATGCATACCCATTGAGACGGATCGTAACGTAACCCTCAACGTGATTCACGATATCCACGTAATCGTGATCCCTAGGTGCCGAGCAGAGAAAATCTAGGTGAGGGAGTTCTTTTTACGCTGATGTGAATACCTGAAAAATAAAACAGAAGAAAAGAAGCAAGTTCGGTGATTATTTTTCACTCGGGGTCCACACTTTGTTCACGTTGTGTCCCTTGCTTCGTTCTTCTGTATTGCCCATTTTTCCGAGTCTCCGAGTACAGAAGTAAGCTATGCTACTGTGGCTACTTCTCCCTTTGGCAGTATTGGGCATATCTTCTGTGTGGTAGTGGATCCCCACCAGCTGTACTTGGAGAAGCACCCGCATTTTTTGTTTTTTAGGCTTTTGTTGAGGTGGTGGACGCGTGGGTCCTGTCTCTCTCTCCGCTTTCTGCGTAATCTTTGAACATTGGGATCTTTTGAGTAAAATAGGGACCGTTGGATGGACTCAATCGATCCGCTAAATTATCGAAGCGACACGGACCCCAAATGAGGGAGGATATTTTTAGACTTGCATTTGGAAATCCAAACTTGCATCCACCTTGGCCCCTTCATTCCATGTTTTGACCGAAATGTGTTGTTATTCCCCTCACATGGATGTTGAAATCTTTTGATGCGAGAGGACGATCCAGATGTCGCGGGTTAGATATGTCACGTATCCTTATCTCATTCCATATTTTTACCGAAATGTGTCCGTGTCGCCCTCATATGTAGGTTGAAACATTTCCATGCATAAAGACGATAGAGCGGATCGTGGAATAGTTCTGTCACGTATCTCCAACGTGACGGATCACAACTTAACGTACTTCACGATATCCATGTAATCATAATCCCTAGGCACCGAGGAGAGAAATTTACTCAAGGGAGTCATTTTTACGTTGTTTGTGAAAATTTGAAAAATAAAACAGAAGAGAAGAAGCAAGTTCGGTGATTATTCTTCACTCGGGGTCCACACTTTGTTCACGTTCTGTCCCTTGCTTCTTTCTTCAGAATTGGCCATTTTTGTAAGTCCCGAGTACAGAAGGAAAATATGCAACTGTGGCTACTTCTCCTGTTGGGCATATCTTGTGTGTGGTAGTGGATCCCCACCCACCAGCTGTACTTGGAGAAGCACCCAGATTTTCTGTTTCGCGAAAAAGTTTTGGGTAGCTGTTTGAGGTTTTGTTGAGGTCATGGACGCGTGGGTCCATTGCCTAATGTTACGGTCTGCTTAATTTTTCAATGTTGTGATCTTTTCAGTCAAATTGGGACCCGTTGGATGGACTCAAGTGATCCGCTAATTTCATGCAATCCAATTTCCCAAGTACTGCATTAAGAAGTCTATTTTGAGAAGTCCTTATTACATTGCCAATGAAGTTTTCAAAGTAATAAGGAAACAGATTCATAGATGATTCTTCGGGTGGAGTGCACATCTTGTAGACATTTGAACCCTTGTTTCTTTCTTCTATCTTGCCCATTTTATTAACTCTCGAGGTAGGGAAGAAAACACTACAATTAACTCTTTCCTCTTTTTTCATGTGGGGTTTACTTCCTCTTTTTTTAGTGTAATTCTTCCATTGTTCCTAACCTTCCAAGGCTTTGATGTACTAGAATGGTGGCTGGCTATTAATTTCCCCTTTCCTCTTGATTCATTTACTACCCATATTGAGGGCGGCCTTAGAGAAAAGGAAATTGAGTTCTTTATATTGATACAATATCAGAACTTAGTACGAAATTACCTCTTACATCATATACTTCTGCAAGTATATTGCATTTTAGGACCATATACTTTTGCAAGTACATAAAGTCCTAGGTTAAAAAATTTACTCTCTGACTGCATGAATCTATCTGCACTCATTTCTAATGTAAAAGTTTTAATTGCATATAGTGATTCTCATTTAAGTTTACTTTTACATCTGTTGCTATAGAATTGTGATCTTCTCCCACAAGCACTACATGTTCAGTCCACTTTATGGGGCAAACTTGGGCCATATACTTTTGCAAGTACATAAAGTCCTAGGTTAAAAAATTTACTCTCTGACTGCATGAATCTATCTGCACTCATTTCTAATGTAAAAGTTTTAATTGCATATAGTGATTCTCATTTAAGTTTACTTTTACATCTCTTGCTATAGAATTGTGATCTTCTCCCACAAGCACTACATGTTCAGTCCACTTTATGGGGCAAACTTGGGCTAACCTTTGATCAAAGCAGCTCCTTTCACTCTCTTTTTGCCACTGTGATCGTACCATGCCCTATTTTTGCTCATTGAACGTTTACTTACTGTTGAATTGAATCTTTAAAAAAAAATCTATAGTGAAAAGACCATTAAACTTGTAGGGCTGTTTGTTAAATCAAGATTTAGGATAATCTGATCGGGCTGATTTTTTCATCGACTCTTATTTGTAAAGAAACCTTTCCATCTATCATATCCTTAGGTGAAAGTATTCCTTGATTTGTTACAATTTCATCACTCTATATTTTGATTTTGAAGGACTTTTTATTGTTCTTCTCTTCTACATTTGTGCGTGTTCTGCCGTTTTTATTCTCTTTTCAATTGGTTAGTCAATACTGGTAGCAAGACCTACGGTTGATGCATGAAAGTTTAAAAACCACACTAATTAGCAAATTCTCTATAACCAATCATCATTGGCCTTCAAATAGATTGCAAACAATTGAATTTGTTAATTTCTATCATTCATCCGTTTCGTATATTGTTACTGGATTGCATGTAGGGCTTGCATCTATTGGGCATGGGGTTAATCAAGGTACTGTTGCGGGCTAAGCTGTGGAAGATATCACAATTAGATCGGTTAACAAGCAGCATAGGACTGATAGGTTTTCTGTTTAGAACCACACTAATCACTCAAATTCTCTATAACCCATCATCGTTGGCCTTCAAATAAACTGCAAATAATTGAATTTGTTAATTTTTCTCATTCATCCATTTCCAATATTGTTGCCAGACTGCTTGTAGGGCTTGCATCTATGGGACATGGAGTTAATCAAGGTACTACCGCGGGCTAAGCCGTGGAAGTTATCACAATTAACAGGCATCATGTGGCTAATAGGTACTCTACCAATCATTTAGCTATCACTATTCTTCTTCTCATAGCTGGTCACATGTGTAGGACTACTCGGACCATTGGTCATGACCATTAAGATATTTTAGAGGCGTATATAAAGGCAAGATAGAAGGCTATGGTAATAAAGGCCTTTATAAGATCCTAGCAGCATCAAAGCATGGTTTGAGAGTGAGCCATGATGAGAAGCAGGGCTTCCATCACCTATATCTGGTGGGACATCACCTATTTTTTTTTATAGAGGTTTAATTTCATTTCTCCAGATGGGTTTACTTTTTATTTCATTCCCCCCCACCCCCCCCCCCCCCCCCCCCCCCCCCCCCCCCCCCTAATTCTACTCCCATTCAGCATCACTGTCTTTGAATTCCCAACATCACAAATTTCAGTCAGAAATTCAGCTAAAGCAACAGGCCTTTGTATTGCTGTAAAGAATTCCGTCAAAAATGCTTTGTGGCATGATGTACCTACTAATGTGGAACTCTTGGTGGCTCAGATCGTGTGCTTGGATGTGGGTCAATGTTGACCCGACTTGGGTCAATAGGCCTGAGTGACTAGTATTTCTAGTCTCTCAAAGGAATGCTAAAACAAGTGGTACTACAATACACCATAAGCTTTTTCAAAGACAGAAATGGAGACGAAAAGACTACATGAAAAGGTAGGATAAAAGGACAAGAGAGAGGGAGAGGGTAGTTTCTCCTTATCCCCATTTGTTTTTTACTTTATTTTATTTATTTATTTGTTGCAAGTTGGCCTTGGCCAAGGAAGACGGAAGTAACGTATCTGCCCATCCTTGGGTGGAGCTATGGGAGCGGGTGTCCTATCCACAGTAATAACCCTGTGATTCCCTTTGTTCGTCACTTTACTTTCTTCTTTCTCTTCCATTTCTCCTCTTTTGGTGCAACAATGGAGGGACGGTATAACTAGTCATGAAAAAGAGATGGGTTGTTAATGTTGGTGGAAGACTCTCTCTCTCTCTCTCTCTCTCTCTCTCTCTCTGGTCACAATAAAAATGGTGTAAAAGAAGATTCATCAGATGGTGAAATCAAGGTTGGGAAACTCGTGACTCGGACTCGACTCGTCCAATGTAAATAAAATTGACTCGGATAGTGTCAATGCGGGGACACGGGAGGGTCATGTTTTTTTTAAAATAATTTTAAAAATATTTAAAAATGAATCCATTACTTATAAAATATAAAAATATATTTATTTACATTCGTTCAGGATAATCAATTCAAATCAATAAGTTTATAAATGCAAGAAAAGTAAAAGCTTTAAAAAAAATGTTGCATATTACATAATTTGTTAGTCCAAATATCAAATGTAAAAGACCAAATATAAGTTTCAAATTACATAAAATGTTGCATATTACATAATTTGTTAGTCCAAATATCAACTGTAAAACACCAAATATAAGTTTCAAATTACATTCCGGTTATCATTTTTAAATCATTGACTCCAAACCTCATGCATGATTATTTATAAATAAATCTCAATTGTTTAGAATTAGATCTGCCTATTAAATGGATCAGAATGCAAACAATTTATTAAAATGAGATGACTCGGCCGAGTCTCCCCTATTTTTGACTCGGTCCTTTGTCAAAACGAGATGACTTGGGAGAGTCAAGAGTTAACTCAGAGAGTTTTTCAACCATGGGTGAAACTAGAGCAGCTCATTAAGAGAAAGTTCACGTAGGGAAAAAGCCCAGACTCAACATGGGTAGAGTTCGAGTCCGAGTCCGAGTCCGATTCGACTCGTATGTCCCATGTTATTAAGCTCTTTTTTTGTTAAAGTTTGAAAGAGGGCTTGAGAAGGGGTTTGAGATAGGACTTTTGGGTTAGGAGTTGTGACTTGAGAGATGGTTTGGTGAAAAGAAAGGATTTGAGGGAGGGATTGTTGAGGAGGAGGAGAAAGGGTTTGTGGGAGGGATTGTTGAGGAGGAGAGAGGGTTTGAGGGAGGGATTGTTCAGGAGCAAGAGAAGAAAGGGCTTGATAGAGCTTTATTAAGGAGAAGAGGAGAAGAAAATGGTGTTTTCATGGGACTTGGCCGAGTCCAGACCCGACCTGACTCGAAGAAAGCTTTGTCCAAGTTGAGTCAAGTCTGCTGAGTCGACTCAGACTTAGCCAATTTTTGACACTTTGGATCCCACGAGCCACTTCCACCACGGTTCGGATGCTCCGTGTCCGAGTTGTCCGGTGCTCAAGTCACACAGTCACACTCATGCATGAAGGTCCACGACGAGGCTATCACACATGCATTGTCCATACACATGCACAGAGATTATTTGAGCAGCACCAATGTCTTAATCCACTGACATCTTAACAATCTTGTATCACACATGCATTGTCCGTACACATGCACAGAGATTATTTGAGCGGCACCAATGTCTTAATCCACTGACATCTTAACAATCTTGCGAGTGAATCTCTTCTTTGTTCTTTTCTATTTTCCATTTGATTAGTTAGAAAGAACTCCAACGCCTATTTCACTTTCAACTGTTTTAATAAAAGAATTCAGTTATGAAATTCATGTGTAGATGGTCTATTTGCAATCAAATATTTCATAAGGAGGGAGAGAGAAATTTTGAGTGCGTGTTCTAATGAGAGAGAGAGAGAGAGAGAGAGAGAGAGAGAGAGAGAGAGAGAGAGAGAGAGAGAGAGAGAGAGAGAGAGAGAGAGAGAGAGAGAGAGAGAGAGAGAGAGATGTCTTGTACTCCAACAACATCAACATCAATGAGGGTTCCATGAGGTTATAGATTTCATCCTACACTCTACAGTGTAAATGGTCAATGAGGGTTCCATGAGGTTATAGATTTCATCCTACACTCTACAGTGTAAATGGTCTATTTGCAATCGATTATTTCTTAGGGAGGGAGAGAGATTTTGAGTGCGTGTTTTAATGAGAGAGAGAGAGAGAGAGAGAGAGAGAGATGTCTTGTGCTCCAACAACATCAACATCAATGTTCTACCAAAAAAAAAAATCTAACATCAATGAGGATTCCATGAGGTTATAGATTTCATCCTACAGATGGAGAGCTATTGGAGAACTACTACCTAATAAGAAAGAATTATAATCTGCTCCTGCCATGTGAAATAATCAAGGCAGCTGAATTATACAAGTTTGATTCAAGTGAGCTGCTAGGCTTGTTCTAATATATCCCATCATCTTTTCTATTTGTGTAATCAGTCAATCTCTCGTCTTTCTTGGAGCATTATTCTTCTTATTGCTGTTCCCCTCCCCCTGCAATGCTTTTTTTTTTTTTTAAGATCACCTTCACTAGTCATTCCTGGATGTATGCAGTAGGTGAACTGAGTGGGTTTTCTTTTTTGCAGTCTCAATCATACATGGGATGATTCAGATTCTCTCAAAATTTTCTTTTTTTCTTTTTTCCCAAGTTTAATGTTTCCAATTCAAATTCTATCATCTTGTTTTTTATTTTTTTATTCAATGAGATGATGTATGGGATTTTTACATCTGTTGGCTCTTGTTTCTTCCTTTAGTAGGGTTAGGTTAGCTAGGGTCTCATCTTCCCTCTTAATTAACAATGTAATGCTGTTGCTCTTGTTATTAGAATTAGTATTAATCTTGTGTCTAATTTCATCAGATTTAATACAATAAAGAAAATGCAGGCCCACAGGAGAGCCCGCAGGGTATTCCGTGTCAGACATCTGCACCTAAGCAGAGCCTGTCATGTATATATCAATCAGATCTAAATGAGATTTGGACAATTTTTTTTCCTTCACTTTATTCTTCTGAGTATGTGAGTAAGATATAAGCTTTATCGACGTAGTGTCAACACATGTAGTAGAGCGAAGGCAATACAATACATTTTGAGTCAATAAAATTATACTTAAAAAAAAAAAGAATTTATAGTTATTTATACAAATATTGTTGGGGGAAATGCTTGTTCTAGTTTCCTTTTCAAGCCCAGCAATAAATGGCATGACACATTCTCTCCCCCATGCAAGTCGAATCCTTTTAACTCCTATTTTGAGACTCCTCAAATTGCCTTAATCCTAGATTGCTGCACCCCACTACTCGATTAAGCCTATTCGAAACTAGGACAACTTATGTAGCTTCGTGAATGTTTAAAACCATGACATAGGCCTCCAAATTACTGTTGATGGTTTATAAATGTCCCTTGCCTTAAGGCATCAAAGGCCATTGATTTTCTAAGGATGGGCTTGAATTCCCTGCTATTTACTGCTTTTTCCCATGTAAAGCGGAAAACCTTTTCCGTGCTATAATAAATATCCATGTTTGTTGCCTCCGCTTTTGGAGGAGGAAAGTGAAAAGTTATCCAACTTTTACACAATTCAGTAAAATTTGTTTTCGATAGAGATTAGGCTTGGTTTTCTGTGGAATGCAGAAAAGGTTTTCCATGGATTTGGTGTTTGGGGGCGGCGCCGGACCATTGTTGTCGTACTTTCAACTCTAGTAGTTTTAATAGGAGCCGAAAAATATAGAATCTAGCTGTCTCAATCTCCATTAAATAAGTATATTCAAACCTGTACTTCTCTAATGGAGATTGAGACAACTCGATTCTAAAAAAAAAAAAGATGTCCTGCAAGAGCATGTCGATGATCCGAAATTACGATCAAGTGTACTCTCCAATGGCACAATGGACACCATTGCTTGACGAATTATGTTGATTAAGGGGTCATTTGTTTACACCTATTTACGTATGTAAATGTTGAATATGCGTAATATCTATACATTAGTTATGTTTGTCTATATTTACACATCTTGTGTGTAGATCAGATGTGTAAATGGTGTGAAAATGACCAAGATTTGAACACGGTGAGAAAAGAGAATACCAAGCAACATATGTGATTTCAAAGAATACCCGTTGGAGGCGGACAGTTTGGTTTTGGGCAATTTCCGTCAAAGATGTTGGAGGCCGACAGTTCGAAACCCCCTAGAAAAATAATAATAAAAGAGGCATTTTCATCAAAAAGGTTCTGGGTTCGAAACTCCTCTCAAAAACTTTTACAAAATAATAATAAAAGATGCATCAAGACCAATAAAACCTATAAATGAAAACCTTCCATGTATCTCATCTCCTTTTATGAAGGTAACTAAATATTAATTAATAATAATCTTATTTTCTTAACCATCATACTATAAACTCATATTTCCTTAACCAAATATGTTGGGATGCATTTTTTTTTTAAGGTGATCATTGATAGAAGTGCATATTTTTTAAAAGTATATTTCATGTTGAAGGATATGTTCCTTTTTAAGGATCTAAAATGCAAATGAAAAGTTTGATATAAATTAGACCTATTTTTGTCTCATTTTCATATCATTATAGTAGAATATAATTTAATGATTAATAAGTATCATTTACAAAATCATTTAATACTTATACGCATATCATTGAAACAAATGTAGAAAAATGAATCACATATGTAAATGATGCGAGAATAGTGTTGTTAGACAAACGTTGTAAAAAGAAACACGTGTAAAATATACATATTTAAAATTTGAATATTCATCATTTAAATGTGTAAATTGTATTTATATATTCCACGCATAAAAGACAAACAACCCCTCACGATCATTGCCAAGATTTTTTTCTGGGAGCAAGTGATACTTGAGTGAAAAGTCTCAAAGAAAGCGATTTTTAGGCCCACTTATGATTCTAAAGTTCATCGATGTCATCTACACTCCAGACATAGTTGGGTTCCGCGAAAATTTCTGAGAATTTTTAATGGGTCCACCTATGAAAAATTTGTATCAATGGAAAAATAGTTGCCTCCTATAGTGTATGGTAAGCTCATTGGATTTCACTCTAATAACCCAACTTTAGATAGGTAACTTTTCAAAATTAATTATTTTAAAATTCCAAATCTTTCATGTATACATACCTGATGGTGGGCCCAGATCTTGGGTTAAAAAAAACTTATAAAAAAGTGGGGCATTTATTTGAGGTTTATATTTTTGGTAGGTCAGGACCATTTTCATTTTTCTTAATTGGGCTTATACTCATGAGCATTACGAAATTCTAGTGACTCGAACCCTAGGTATTTGAATTTCAAGCCCAGTTTTCATTTTTTACTAAGTGGGTTCCACTTGAGCGGTCAGCTTTGAAAAACTCTCTCATTCTCTGTAAATCTGTGGTTACGGTGAAAACTGTGGAGAGACTGAAGTGGGTGACGAAGAGATGGAGATTTCATCCTACAGATGAAGAGCTAGAGGACTACCTAAAAAGGAGGATTCATAATCTGCCCGTCGTGTGACATGATCAAAGAGGTTGAATTGTTCAAGTTTGATCCAAGTGAGTTGCTAGCTTTGTTCTAATCTAATATAATTGCCCATCGTCTTCTCTGTTTGTGGCATTCTTCTTTTTCTTCTACTTGTTCCTGTTGCTGTTATTCCTGTTTGGTTCTTTTTCTTCTTCTTGACCATTAAACATTACAAAAATCACCATCTGTTTTTCTTGGGAATATGCATTACGTGAACCGGGTGGGTTTTCTTTTGCTGTCTCATTCGTACTCCGGTTGATTCAGATTCTCTACCTCTCTTATCTAATTTTTGTATATTTACCTTGGATCTTCATTTTTAACCACTTGGCATGGATTTCTATTTAATCAATTCCTATGTATTCTATGCAAACAAACATGTCCTAAAAAAAGGTTCGCTAAACAACCAAGTGGACTGATCAATGGTCAATAATAGTTTTTAACTAACAATCAATGTTATCTTGGAACATTAAAAGGTTTATTTTGGATGTATCAACCTTCCAATAGATGCCCCTCCTTTGGCTAAATTTCTTTATTTTTTATTGGGGTTTTGCCTATAATGTAACCTTTGGTTATTAATTACTCGGCATAGGGACGAAAGTTGAAATATTTCCCTACAAATACTCATGTAAACTAGAATGCCCTTGACTCTGCAACATTGCATAAAATTATAAACTGTGCGATTTCGCTTAAAATTATTTAGTGTGCGATATTGCATAGATATATTATGCTTTTATGCCTTAACAAAAGGGAAACTTGTATGCGATATTGCATAAATAAATAAAAAATGATTTTTTTTATGGAAAAGTTAGCCTTAAACATTGATTAGATGAATTAATCATTAAAAATACAAAATTGATGGGTTAGGGTGTAGTGCATATTTTTTACAGAATTATGATGATATCGTTACCTGTGTGGTTAATCTCAGCATTGATAGCCATTAAATAGGTTTTTTTTTTTTCAAAAAGAGTTGGATTTGTTGAATACTGAAAAGAGCTTCTAAAATATTGAAATTGAAGATCAATGACAATCATCACTGCCAAATGCTTTTTAAGGAGCTCGAAGAAAAGAAGGTTTTATTTCACTTTAAGTAGAAGTCTTTTAGATAGTAGCATTTCAATATTGAAATATTAAGAAAAAAAGAGAAGAGAAGAGAAAAAACCTTTTAAACGTGGATTATCTCAATAGATTTGGTGTGCTCATCCATTTCAAGCGTGTATTTATTCTCTTTAGTCTTTGATATTTAGAGGAATTTCATTGAAAGCACAGATGGAGAAACTAAAAAAAGTCAATTTTGTTAAATGGGATATATACAAAATGGGTGTCAGGTAGATAAATGACATCCTCACATATGAAATAATATCATGAACGAATTCTATCAAGAAAATATGTATTGCACCCTAATCTGTCAGTTTTGTGTTTTTCATAATCAACCCTTCTAATTAGTGTTTAAGACTAATTCTTTCGGAAAAATCCCTAAAGATTGCAAAATTGCATAAATATATAAATGCATGCAGTTTTGTCATTTCCCTCTGCACGAGTACCTGTAGTAAAATATCACAACTTTCGGAGCTGGTTGGCCTTTGTATCTGTATCACACTGTCAAATTTAAAGATTTGTGCAAAACTGATCAATAAAGTGTCAAAATTCGGCTCATTCAATTCGCAAATCTCAAACCCAGGGAAAGTTACAATTTTAGAGAGTCCTCCGCGACCACTGTATTTCTATATTGTCTCTCCAGGGAAGAAGGATCGCTTACTGAAGTCGCGAATTTTTCATAATATTTTATTCATGTGACTTTTAAGTGGTCAATTTTAATGTTGCTCAACTTCTATTGCTGCAAAATTTGGCCAACACCCATGCTGGCTCGAGGAAGGCATTTATTTTGAACAATTTACGAACAAGCGAACCCCAAGGAGGAGCCTCTTGAATTTTTGCTGTGTTCAAGACTGACGATTATCAAATGGTGTATTTTATATCTTTCTTGGCCTTTTGGCTAAAATCAAATGGTATTTTTTTTTTAGTTCGCTATATGCTTTTTCTATGTGAAGAAATAAAAGAAAAATTGAGCTAAATTTTCTTGGATCCACGAAACTCTTTTCTATGGAAAGCCAGAAATTAGAATCCTATTGACTGGTTTTGGTCATAACATCAATCTGGAGTCTGGACTGTGAATCAGTGGACATCAATCTGTTAAATCCAATGAAAGAGTAAAAGGGAGTAGTCACTTTTATGGGTTCGAGATATGGCACCAACAAATATAAATAAAAAAAAAGGTGAGGAGTCACTTCACTCACTTGTCAGCCAGATAAAAGTGGTTTGCAAGGCATACCTTTAGTGTGTTTGGCACTTAACTACTTAAAGTGAAGTAAAGTGAATTTAGATAAAAAATGACAAGGGGTCACATCAAAAGTACATAATTTCAATATTCCTTTTCAATTTTTCAAAATAAGTCAAAAAAAAAAACAACATTTTTCTCTACTAAAAGACAAAAAAAAACTCAACATTTTTATACAAAAAGTCAAAAAGATTTCATACTAAACAACTAAAAACAAAACACCATCATAACACCTTATATTTTATTCTCTTTTGATTTGATATTTCACCTCACTATACTTCAATTCACAACACATCCAAACAGGATCTTGCTTTGTCAAACCCTTGCTCGGTAATGAGCCGAATATCAATATATCATGTAGATGTTTCCATTCAATACAACGGTGATCATCACTTTGTCACTCACTATCCATGGGCGGCGCTACATGGTTGTCAGTAGGGTCAATATCTGAAAAATTATTAAAAATAATAAAATTCTCTTTCATGAATTGAACTTATGTGAAGATTTTGACCACAGTCAATGCCTAAGTTAATGGGTCATCTGTCTACTAAAATAAAAAATAATAATTGGCCCAACTTTTGTTTTTAAAGAAAATTTTAGTTTTTAGACATTCTATCATTAACTCTTCATTTATCCTAATTTAACCTTTAAATACGGTATTCTCTCTGTATTAGAATGAGAAAATCCTAATATTTAAATTTAGATATATAGACTCCTAGTTCCAGCCGAGCAGCAAAGAAAAAAAAATAATAAGAAGAAGAAAAGGAAAAAAAATTATCGAATTGTTTGAAAATTCAATATTATCTTTATTGAATTGTCGGAAATAGATTATTTGAAAATTTTATATTATATTTGTCGAATTATCGAAAGTAGATGATAGATGTTGATAAATGAGAGAATAAATTTATTCAATTTATAAAAAATAAGTATTTTATGGACCCGTATTTGAATCTCTAAAGCAGCCATTGTCTCTATCACTGGCCTTTCTCCTTAAACGGTTCTGGATCACAAACCCACATGCAGCCACGAAATCGGTGGTCCCTCGTGTGAAAGAGGCCCTTGCAAAAAAAAAACCTTCATTGACACCTGAGATATCCCGTACACTCTTTTGCCCTACATGGCACTCAGTCCCATATAAAGTTGTTTGACTCTGGGGCCCACTTATTAGATATTTAGATTGCAGGGAACAAATGATCTCTTTTATGCTCTTTAACCAAATCTCACCTAACATATGCTACGAGTTGTGGGGGGCACGGTGCAATTTGAACATGTAAAACACAATCTTTGTGTGCAGAAAAAAAAAAGGGGTTTTGACCGTACAGGGTATAAAATACCCTGTATTTCTTGAAATGGTGTTGACCAAAAGTATATCCCAAATATGGGTATCATACTGAGAGCCTCTTTTTTTTTCCACTTTTACCCTTTTTTTGCGATATCGCAAATATTTGCGATATCGCATAAACTGAAGAGTTATTATATAAGCTGCTCGTTTTCCCTCCCTTTTTTTCCTCCGTTTGCAGCAAAAAGTAAGTCGTTTTCCCTCATTATTTTCCTGTGGCTGTCTTCATCTTTATAGGAGGTTCTCAAAAGGATGAAGCAATCGCTCTTTCATTTATCCAAAGGCATTTAGATGATTCTTCTTACATAATATTTGGACATGTTTGGAATTTTTTGTATACTCTGTCAAATGTTATGTTAAAAATAGTTGGGCATTGAGACACCAAAAACTTATGGTCATGGAGATACTTTGGAATTTATTCTTAATTTTTTTGTTTGATTATATTAGATGAAACAAAAGATATGAAACGTCCTAAAAATGTATTTGTTGTAGCAATCGCTCTTTCATTTCTCCAAAGGCATTCAAACGATTCTTTTTACACAATATTTGGACATGTTTGGAGTTTTTCATATACTCTGTCAGATGTTATGTTAAAAATGGTTGGGCATTGAGACACCAAAAACTTATGGTCATGGAGATACTTTGAAATTTATTCTTAATTTTTTTTATTTGATTGTATTAGATGAACAAAGATATGAAAAAACAATGAGGAAAAACAGCTTACTTTTTGCTGCAAACGGAGGGAAAAAAGGGAGGGAAAACGAGCAGCTATATAATGACTCTTCAGTTTATGCGATATCGCAAATATTTGCGATATCGCACAAAAGGGTAAAAGTGGAAAAAAAAAGAGAGGATCTTTGTACGATACCCATATTTGGGATATACTTTTTGTCAACACCATTTCAAGAAATACAGGATATTTTATACCCTGTATGGTCAAAACCCCAAAAAAAAATGCTATAGAGTAGCCGTGCATATGGCCAAAAGGTGGTCCCCAAATGATTCATATAACCCCTTACAAAAACAAACCCAAACACACAAAATCACCTCACACACTCACTCCGGTAAGAAGCTTTTCTCTAATGTCACCTAATTATTAGTATTCTATGCAAAACGCAAATGGGATTGAATTGCTAGATTAAAATCATATAAAATCAATGCTTATAAAATTATTAAATTTAAGTGCCATATATCAAGGATTAAGATATTTTGATAAACTTAAAAGATTTTCAGACCGGTGGAGTCACCTTTAATCCTACATCTCCCATGATTGATAGGGCCCAAGCCCAAGTGAACCTCACAAGATCCTTCCCACAATAGGAAACTTACATAGGAGATCTAGGCCCTTTTTAAAATCTTCCTTCTATACATGATCCATATAAGATGGGGGTCTATTGATCTGTTTTGGATCTCTAGTTGATGAGCAAGTGAGGTCACCAATTTTTCCCGAGTATACAATACAATACAATATACCACAGAGATCCGGACTCCAGTAACGGATCTTCATCACTCCAACATAGCATTTCTGGCTCATTTCTCTCCCTTCCCATTTTCGTGGCAGACAAAACTCCTCACTCTCTCTCTCTCTCTCTCTCTCTCTCTGATTTCATTCAGAAACTAGAACTCTCTCTCTCTCTTCTCTCTAACCATGATCGAGGGTCCGGGACTCTTCTCCGAAATCGGAAAGAAAGCCAAAGGCAATATAATATAATATGATCTCTCTCTCTCTTATATTGATTTTTATCGAATCAATCAATCAATGGACTATGTTATCTTCCGTCTTCGTCTTTCTGATGCATTTTGATTTTGTTGTTGTGATTACCGATTTTCAGATCTTCTTACGAGGGACTACAGCTACGATCAGAAATTCACTGTCTCCACTTACAGTGGTGATGTTGGTGTGGTATGGACTCCTTCTCTTCTCAATATATTTTGTTCTCTCTGTCATTTTTAGGCGGATATTTGTTCAGATCGCAACTTTTTAGGGTTTCTTCTTCGAAATTCGAAATTCCACTGATTTTGTGTAGTTTTGGCACAATTCGGTTGAACTTGCAATGCATCAATAATCTCCAGGGTTTTTTTTTAAAGAGATTTGACATCTTAGATTGGAAGTTAATTCTGTTTTGTGATTCTATTTGGAGTCTGGATCCTTTGATTCACGGAATCGGAGAGCCTGTAAATTCTCTGGTTCGAAGGCACAATTTTCTTGGATAACTTGTAAACCCAAGAGTTCTAATTTCGTATAGAAAGAGGAGGGGTTGAAATGGGACATTGGGAGAGAGAATGTGTTGGGATGGGGGTGGTGAGATCCATAGCAAGCATCATATTTTATTTCCATCTTACCTTATCACTTCCCCATGTGTATAAATATAGCATCTTTGTTTTACCATCTTTAAGAGACTCAAAAGCCTTTCTCCTGATTCGAGATATCATTTACTTGGCACTGTTGTTTGACTAATTTATGCTACATCATCTACAAACAATTTATACCAAGGATCCTCACGTTGGATATCTGATTTCAAGTTAGTCTGAAGGCAATTACAAAGGAATCAAAGCTGACCATGTTCATAATAATAGTTACCATTCTATAAATGAAGAGTAATGTTAATGGTTTCTTTTATTACAATTTTTTTTTTTTTGTAACACTTTAGTTATATCTTGTAGAACGTTTTTAAAGCCGTGTGGCAGAACATTACTATATATATGTCACTGATCTACTGGGTGAGATCACTGAGGAAATTCATGAGCAAGATGCCCCACAGGGAAGAGGGAAGGGGGTATGCTTGGATAAGGCCCAAAAGATCTCAGATCCCAAGAATCTTAGATCAAGATGCACTAGATATGATTCCCAGAAATAGACAGGCATATTTTTTGAATGTTAAAATCTAACAATCAACACTTTGAATGGATCAAATTGGGTCCGGTGGCAACTCATGCATTATGTGGGCGGGGTGGATGAGATCATAGGTGCACCCCATAGGTCTCTCGCCTGTAAGTGTCACCAAGAGAAAAATTCTCACACACACATACAAACTCATATGAACTCAAATATATTTACTGCACAACACCTACACTCTAAAACTTTCATGTTACAGTTTGAGGATAGTATGTAACAGTTTGAAGATGTAATGGTAATATATATAATGTCCTCAAACTGTCATGTAACTTGCAAGAGTTGTATGGTTTATCATAAGCAGATGACTATTATTTCTAGGCTGGCCACACTGTTTAGCTCTCACTTTATTATGGGGAGTACTAACATGTTGTGAATTATGGTTTTGAAAATCAGCTGATATTCCAATTTCACACCTGTATTTTCAAATGGTTGATATGTGACTAATAAGGCTGATATTCGATCTTTTTTTTCCAGTTAAATAAAGTCACACCAATACTCATATATACTGATCCAATGCGGCAGATAAGTCTAGGGTTTTGCCTTAGCCGATACAGGGTTTATAATACTAAGTTGTGGATCCTGTGCCTCTGAGGAGGCAATACTTAATGAACATAAGATTGGTGTTACAATTAAGTTCTGTTCTTGAACTGTTCTCACAATTCTTTATCAGCAAAATGCAATCTCAGGTTGACCAATTCACTGCTGAGTTGCCAATTAATATGTTTCTGTTGCATGTTATACCTTGAGATAATATTGGACTTTACCAGTTATTTATTTATTGATTTTTTATTTGCTACTTTGCATTCCCCTCATCAATAGGAAGTAGCAACTGATGATTCTGTCTCCCATTTTCAGGGTCTCATTTCAACTGCTGTGAAGAAGGGTGGACTATCTACTGGTGACATAGCGGTACAGTACAAGTACAAGAACCACATCATCGATGTCAAAGTTGACACAGAATCAAATGTATGCTTTGTTTCCTTTTTGTCTTCTCTGTTCTATAATTCAAACTGCAAATACCTGTTGATTTCAAAATAACTCCATTTCACACTCTAAAACAGATTTCTTCGACCCGTCATTTTCTCTGAGATTGTGCCATCTACTAAGACTATTGTCACATTTAAGCTTCCTGATTACAACTCTGGCAAGGTAATTGAGTTTGTCCATTTTTGTTTGAACGTGGTACCATGTTAGGTAGGACTGTCTATTGTTTCACTGTTTGCCATGATTATAACTACCTTTATTTTCTTTTTTCCTTTCCCAGTTGGAGGTACAGTACTTCCATGAACATGCAACCATCACGTCAGCTGTGGCTCAGAAGAACCAGTCCCCTACGCTCGACCTTACAGGAACTATTGGTAACCGCACATTTGCCATCGGTGGGGAGACGAGTTATGACACTAGCTCAGGAAATTTTACAAAATATACTGCTGGCATTGGTGTGACAAATGCAGAATCCAGTGCTTCTATTATTCTGTTAGTTCTCACTCCAGCAACATTACATGTGCTAGCATGACCCGTTATGCAGTAATTAATTGAATTAAAATTACATTTTCAGTTCTCCGCGAAGCAACACAAGTGGGTCAACCTATTGGTAGTTATCTGATGGACCCCATTATGTACGAGACATCCCCAAAAAATCTTCTTCTGATAATCTTAATTGTTGCATAAAAATGGTCCGTCTAGATTAAATGGGTATATTTTCCGCATATTGTGAGGGTAAGATATTCGGACAGATATTTGAAGCATGACCTATTCATTTGTACATTCCTAGTTGGAGATTCCAATCGTAGAAAAGATGCATCTGCCGAGTGGTATTTGGCCAAATTGAAAAATGTCATTTTGGATTGGTGTCAAGCACTTGTGTTGCTTCTACCAACAAATGTACTTGAGTCAATAGAGAGAAGGCAGATAAAACTGTGTGGCATTCTAACTAGTTCCTTTTTTATCAGGGCTGACAAGGGAGACATGCTTACAGCATCATATGTGCATCATGTGGATCACCTGAAGAGTGCAGGAGTGACGGAGATCAGCCGGAGGTTCTCGACGAATGAAAACACATTCACCGTGGGAGCATCGTATGCCATCGATCCTATGACTGTTATGAAGATGAGGCTCAACAATTATGGGAAGCTTGGGGCTCTTTTGCAGCATGAACTGAAGCCCAAGTCAACCCTCACAATTTCCGGTGAGTTTGACACCAAATCCTTGGACAAGAATCCCAGGTTTGGATTAGCACTGGCTCTCAAGCCTTGACTGGGTCTCCATTAATCTGCAACTGCATTTTGGCAGTCCATTGTGGGTCTAAAGTAATAATATTTCCGCAGATGATCTTTTTTCCAAGTTGTTGATTGCTGTGGAAGATTCACTGGGGTGTAGGCCCTCCGATGGTATTCTTTGGTAGGCATTGTCATAGGGTTGGACTTGTAATTTGTTTTCTTTTTTGGTGTTGCGGATTCATTTTCTTAACAATTTTGTTTCTGTAGTGCCAGTTGCTTCCCAGTATCTTAAATAATTGACGATGAATTAAGCATTTGGCTTGGGGAGGATAAAGTGACTGTACCAAAGTGATTGGGATAATGGTTGAGACAAAATGGTTTGATCCCCTCCTTACAATTAAACTAATTTCAGTTTTTTGTTTAAAAACCATGCTTGGCATTTTTTACCCCTCCTAGATTAAGAACTAGGATCCTATGAATATTGGCTCAATGTGGGATGTGCATTCGCTGTGTGGATTTCTTCATGTTTGACATTTGAGAATTCAGTAAAATTTTCAATGACATCAAGCGAAGGATCTTGCACTGGAGGCATTCTTTTGTTTTATGTTAGGCGTGGAGCAATCATGTCCCCAATGGCACACATGTACAAGGTTTTGACTGTACTTTTGGTGGGCTATAATGTGGACACCCTTTGTTCCTAAATCACAGGTTAAAGCAGGTGACTATCGCCCATTGCATGTGGATTGTGGACCATTTATTGTATTTTGTTTCCAACAGTCCACCTATTTCCAAGTCACTGCTCGGATGGGCAGGATAGTCATTTAATTAGTGTACATTCTGGTCAGGAAATTGTTGTGAATTGACTTTCACTTTGTTCTGGGTTATGGTAATCTCAGTCTCTCAGCACCTGTTTGGTGCTGTGTTAATCCAGTGCTAGTACATACAACCAACCAAAAACTCCTGGTATTCTTGGAGGCCTTCTATGGGCCAAAAAGAATTTAAAAAAAAAAACCTAAAAAATAAGCAAAATACAAGAAAGCTGATCACCATTTTTGGGTTCAGCTTTGATCTGTACAGATTGTTATTGTATATTATAAATATATGTATTTATTTTTTCGAATTGACAATACAATAAAAATTTGTTATGATAAAACATCTCAACAATATATGCATTCTCTCTACTATTAGTAGAAAAATCTCTCATGGTGAGAAGAGCTTTTTTTAGTAGTTGTTGTTGTTTTTCTTTATAAGAGGATAGTAATATATATAACTTATATAACTTATTAGAGGAGCAGCTAAAGAGTTCATTACATCCGAAACCTAAATAAAGAACTACTTGTGACCCTACTGCACATACAACTTGTAGATCTTCCAATCACTTGCATCCTGATGTAGATCCTACAGTACTACGTAGTAAGCATTGCTAGGTCAGATCTGGTGTGCTGTTGCATCTGAATCTCCTGCTTACAGATTTCCTGCAAGTAGAGATTCCAAATATGAACTGGTAATGAATTGCAGAAGACTGTTCTCTGCAGCGTTGCTAATTTGCCTAATTGGTCTGCAATAGTGTTAGCCGTAGGGCAACATATGGAAGCTTGCCATTAGATATGTCCGACAGTAGGTTATTGATATGTTTGCAGTCAATAACCAATTGCCATTGTAAGTTGGTGGAACTGTGAAGTGCTTCCCAAATAATATAAGAATTCTCATTCAATTACGATACCTGGAGTTGTTGAGCAATGCAGTTTTTCAGATCCATTAGAAGAGCTTTCAGTTCTGCTTCCATTGTGATATGATACCAATTGGGTTGGGTGATGATAATAAGATTGCCCAATTTGAGGATGGACAGACTTCTTGTGCAAGCACAAAATTTTGGAGAAAAATTTTGTTATCTTCATAAAGAGGGATACAAGATATTTATAGAATTCCCTGCCGCAAAGACAGACTATTCTATCAATCACATTAAGTCTCGGATATCAATTAATAATCAATTATCTTAAATCATGGATATCAATTAATAGTCCCTCTAGGTCCCACAACTTGCATGGCCTGTGCTATGCCTTTGGATCCTATCACATTGAACTATTGGATGTAACTGCTTCAGGAAAAGCCACAACTATTTGTCCTGTGTTGTGTTGCTTCTTATGATTCCTCCAATTCCAGAGTTTCATCAAAGTTGAGAATTTATGCCAGTGAACCGGTGGAGGAGTTCCAGCTGCAGGTATCCTACTTGTAGCCACATTCCATTCATGGTAAGATGAGCTTTTGATGTTTTGAAACTATTATCTCTTTCAATAAAACAAAAATGCTACGTCTGAGTCACACATTCAGGCAATATGTTTCAGCCTTTTATGATCTAACAAAACTAGATCCAAATGTTCTTTTTAGAACTGAATAGACTTTTTGATATTGTTGAAAGGCTAGCGG
Source organism: Litsea cubeba (assembly GCA_012931725.1). Lineage (NCBI taxonomy): Eukaryota > Viridiplantae > Streptophyta > Magnoliopsida > Laurales > Lauraceae > Litsea > Litsea cubeba. Next base: position 92,704,697 of record CM022948.1, on the reverse strand, counting down.
GCATCTGGAGTCTGGAACAGGTCTGGGGATCTTTTGGATCTTTGTAAACTGAGTGCAGTTCTGGGTTCATGCATTAGGAACGAGCAGTTGTTTTGTTCCTTGCCATAGTCAATAATGCTAAATTGAGCTACAGGTAATTAAACTGAGTGTTGGGCAACAAAGATTCATGGATCCAAATGAAGTTTCACCATATGAAGTATGAACTGAGATGTATTTACAGGTATTTATGTTCTCTCTCTCAACTTTCTTGACAACTAAGGGTGAGCTTTCTTTGTATCTGGTGATGATATATGACAGAGACATGAAGCTTTGGCTGTTCTTTGGAATGTGACTGTCCCTCCTTGGGTGGGTCTTCTAGACTGGAACAAGGTGGGCATAGTAAGGTAATGGAATGTTCTTTTTTGACTTCCTACTTTTGGTGAGTCGTTAAATTGCTTTTTGACCCACTGGCTTGAGTACTTTGACTAGAACTCGGTGATTGGGACTTTTCATTGTATACTCGATTTTTTTTTTACTTTGGATAGGCATTGTGGACTCGATTTGCAAGTGGCCTTCCAGAAGGAATTTTGTTTGCTAGGCAGTAGCCACAACTCTCCCGAGAATTTATTCAGTTACTCAATTTTACCTAAAAAAATTATTTCATAACTTACTAAACAAAACATAAAGGGAAATTTAAAAAACTAATCAAAAAAGACAATAAGAATTAGAATTATTTATGTTTTTTTTTTAAAAATGAGATCTGATGTTTAAAAAACCATCGATTAAATAAATAAAAAAAAAAACCTTATCGTATTACAATACAGACAATGTTCTCCTACTAGTGTTTACATATACATGATACTCAATCCAGCTTGTGGCGCCCACTTAGATACATGTCTCCCAATGAAAGGAGGGTAATGCATGTCTCCAAATGGAAGAACGGTAAATGGAAAGGTCTTCATGTGGACAAGGGAGAGTAAAAAAATCAGTCCCACTGGATTATCCTAGCCCTTGATAGAAAGTCTAATAATGACTTCTTTACCGTAAATTTATTCAAATCCAACGCTGAGTGAATGCCCAATGAGTATAAAATTGGCCATGATGCCGTATCATGAGATGACAACATAATCAATGGGGCAGCACTGACCAAAGGTGGGCCCCATGGAGCTGAGGACATTCTCTATTAAAATAATACTTATTTTTCTTTTATAACTCACAACCAAGCTTCATGAAATAGCCGCAACAAAGGATCGGGACTCAAATGCTTAGTGTTTCTTATACACAAAGTGAGATTCTTAGGTTGGATCAATAATAATAATAAAGTTCAAATCAAGTGGTCGTATTTAATAATTGGTTTTTCCCTTTTCTGTATGATCACCATTAGCCATGGAAATTTACACCCACTGACAAAATTTGAGAAAATTTCCATTCATTATGTCAAGGCCAAAGGCCAGTACAACAGAAATAGGGCCTACCAATTACAGGACAAAATAAGAGACCCCAAAACCAGATTACGAACCATGCAAATCAGACCAGAAAACCATCAGGAAGCAAAAATAACAAAACCAGAGTAAGGCAGATACTCTAGTCCATCCAGGAAGGCTCCATATTGACACATCAGAACTAGGTGTCAGTCCATCTCGTTTTTTACAGTTTTGGCTCGATTTATCTTCGTGCCCAAATGAACTTTATCTAGGTGTTTGCTTTGAGGGTCTTTTTTTTTTTTTTTTTTTTTTTTTTTTTTTTGAGACACTTTGAGGGTCTTATTGGATGAGAAAAGGTGGAGAAATTTGTCCTAAGTTCATATTTGTGCAATGTTTTGTCCACTTGTTTTCTCCCTCTATTTTCCAGATATCCAAATGGGATCTTATGCATTAAATATAGGGATGTGATCCAGTGAGAACTGTTCTCACGGAGTCACCATGGGAACTTTTTTATGGGGCCCACTGGGGGCTCATTTTGGAATGAGACCGGTGGGGATTGAAAGATCTATATGGGACCACCCCGAATATCAAGTTTGGCCCCAATCCCATGCTTCTAACCCCTTCAACCATGGCGGACAAGCACAATCCATTTATATGAGTATATAGTCGATCCAACGGTCCAGTTCATTCGCATTGGTGCCAAACCCTAAGGCGTGTGACTATGAAGGGGTCCCTGTCCATTGCAAGGTTTGGATTGGGTGATAGGTGGGCCCCACCCATAGTTCTCATGGATTGAACCGTGAGAACACTGATTATTTCCCTTATAAGAGGTTAGCTTTTGATGGGGCCTGGGGGTGTACCTTTTACTTTCCGAGAGAAGGCAGATAAGTGTGAGACATTTTCAGCGAGAAAAATGTACTAAAACATACAGAAAAAAAAAAAAAGGCTGCTTTTTGCAGCTATCCATGGACCCAACAGCATCCTTCCCCGTTCAACCCTTCGATGGGAGCAGCTTTCCTTGGAAATCAGTATGAAGCCAAGCATGTGCTAAATGGACTTCTTCTAACACCTTCAAGTGGATGCTCCCAAAATTTTCAGCAAGCTATTGAATACATGTTCCCCTTTCATAGGTTTGATCCTTTAACACCGGTTCAAATTTCAAAAGTCTCACAACCGTGATGAATTTTTCAGCAGGTCCACTATCTATAGGATGCTTTGTTTTACTACTATATTATATTTGTATGAAAAAATTGTCAGTAGAGTGCAAGATTCAAAGTGCCAACCACGTTGGTTGAAGTGATGTCCATGGTCTAGGTTTTGTAGTTTTCTAAAATAAGGGGCATCAAAAGTCAAATGATGAAAATGAATGGTAGATTAATTTTAGATCAGGATATATAATAATACCTGGTTTTAAGATGCCATGACAATTCAGATAGATACAGAGAAGAAAATCATCAGAAAGTCAAACATAAGGGCAGAAGAAATATCAAAGCTTAAGCAGTTAGATCTTTTCAACAACTGCATCCAACTTAATAATAATAAAAATAAAAAAAAAAAGGGGGCTGATATAACATGAAATCTTGAATACAAAACACCCATATGCAATTTAAAAACTTATCCTCGCTGCCCAGCGGTCATGGAATCTGCAGAGTCAACCACGAGTTGAGGTGCCAAAGAAAATAAAATAGTCTAATGACTATGCAGACTCATTGCAACATCATCTAAATCACTAACAAACAGAAAATAGCAATTAGAAAATCAGGAATAGTAAGGTCAAATCCACAAAAGGATTTGAGATGTTCTCACTACCATAAAATATGATTTTGATCAGAACCTATCAGGTATGGGGATCATAAGATTCATAACCATCATCCATAAGGAGATAGTTCATCCCCACACTTGAGATGGCTGTCACCTAAAACCTTGTTCAGTGAAAGCTTACACTTTTGATCATTTCTCTTCCAGTTGCTAACACTAGAAGAGCAAAGCATTCCAGAATCTGAAAACCCAAGACAATTTTCAGTGTACTTCAGTGGTGAAGAATGGGAATTTTGAATTGTGTGCTTGAGGAATCACGAAGGTAGCCCACAAGAGAGATGATAATACTGACTTAGACCCCATGAAACTTGCGTTCTTCCATCACTCAAAATCACTGAATTGTTCTTTGACTGTATATGAACATTATCAGATGAAGCAGTTCACTGCAAAATACACTTTAATCCAAAATAAGCAAGAGCACATTCTGAGTTTGTCCCTACATGTAGCTCAGCTGGTTAGGGACGTCATGTTGTTGTGCCGGGTGCATGAGTTTGAGTCTCAAAAAAAAAAAAAAAAAGATGGCTTTGTGGGTTTAAAATGAGTTATCCAACCTTTCAGCAAGATTTTGGACAAGGATAGGTTGAGAAGGTAGCTCGATGAGTGGCTAATTGATAAATTGTATCGTATAAAATAATCATGTGAGAGTTGGTGATGTACAACAATGGGACAATGTTGTAAAGGACAGTTTCACATTTTTCAGATCACTTGTTCGGTTGTTCCTAGTGTGCAGTTTCATTCCACATGATTCACAACACAGCAACACTTTTTAAAAGATACTAAACTTCAGGGCATGTTTGGATGTCCCGAAATTGCAAGTAGTGTTTTGGCAGAACATATTGGAGCAGAGCAGAAATGCAAAGCATACTAAACAAGTTACTATCTTTTGGCCTTTCCAGCTCCAACTCATTATCACTGAAATCTACTTTGGGTCAAAATAGTAGGTTACTAGAACTCATATCCAACCCAACACAAATTGTTCAATTTGGTGATTAAACTCCAAATGTGCAGCAAATCCTACCCATCCATTCTCTACCAAGCACCAATACATCTAAAATCTCTATTCTGGGTGATCAAATTTGCCCAATTACCTTAGCCCATCAAATGTAGACCATTTGCATATTCATTTCAACTGTATTGCAGGCCACTGATCACATGATTAGTCCAATTGCTGTAATTTTTGTTCATCAGTCATCCAAGGCAAGCTAGACCCTAAAAACCATGTGTATGGTCATGTAGGCTACAGACGCTACTGTGATTTATTAAACCAAAAATGCTCCAATTCTCACAAAAGAGAAATTCCCAACCAAACATGGAAACCAAATATCCAAAAGACCAAACCAAGCATTTCAGGTGGGAAAAAAAGTCCGAATCCCGCAAACAAGCATACTCTATATACCAAATTCAAATTGATCAAATAAAACATGAATGTATATGCTATGACTACTGAACTCCAATCGATCAAACAAAGAATACAATGATTTATGACAAAGATGCTCACACAACATAGAGGAAATTGAAACTTTATAGTCTAGCTATACAACACCAGGTGCCCTCAAACTAAAGCATACAAATCAGGAGTAAAAGAAAACCACCTGAATCCACAGCTCCACTTGTCTGGCAAGAACGGGCATCGCGGCAGCCAATGCCATGTCCTCCGAGCAACCTTGTACGCCAGAATCTCCGGCCAATTATAGCAACAAACACAGACCAATCCATTGTGCCACAGACAGTACACATGCTCATAGTTATGGTAACAGACGGCGACCAACTTCCGGCACATGAGCTCCGGCAATGCCCCAATCTCCACCCAATTCCTCCCATCCTCTCCCAACTCCCAAACCTTCAAGTTTCTAGAAATCCCATTTTGCCCAACCCCACCCACCATAAACAACTTCCTCTCTTGGATGCCCGCGCCACTCCCGCTCACCAATCTGGCGAACGTGAGCTCAATGGGCATCGGCGCGGCCAGTCCCTCCCACCTCCCCTTCTCCAATTCAAACCCCACAACCGAAAATGGCTCGCGGGTGGTGAAATACAGAGACCCATTGAAGAAAACCCCATCATGGAGAGAATTCTCATTCAGAATTGGATCAAACCCATTGAATTGGGTCCAGGAATTCGTGCCGGAGTCATAGACGAAGGCCGAACTGGAAGCCGAATTCAGGGTAAATATCTTATACCCATGTGGGGCTGTTGAAGAAGGAGAACCAGGACCAGAAGAAGAAGGTGAATCTACATGAGAAGATGAGGAGGAGATGAGGGTAGTGGAGGAAAATGGGTAGCTAGGGAATTGGATGGTTTTCATGGATTTGGTCAGGAAATTGCAGATGAGGAAGGAGTTTGGGAGGGAGAAGCAGAGGAGGCCATTGGACGTGGAGATGAGGTGGGCGGCGCAGGTTAGCGGGAGGGTGAGGGCTAACGTGCGCCAGCTGTCGAGGAAGACGTCGTAGAGAGGGAACCGAGGCTGGGACTGTGGGTGGGAGAGGAGGAGGAAGGAGGAGAGAAGTGGAGTCTTGGTGAGAGAGAGGAAGGAGGGAGATAAGAGGAGAGAGTTGAAGTGCTTGCAGGTTGGGCGCAGGTTAAGCAGGGTCTTGAGAGGGAGGAGCGCTAAGATGCGCTCCAGCAGGTCTTCCGGCAGCCGGCCCCATATCGAAGGGTTCATCTCCGGCGATCGGGTGGCCGGAATCTTACTGGCAGGCATTGGATGAGGATCTGGGGTTGGATGGAATTGAATGTCAAAATGTGAAAGAAAGACTTTGACAGAGGAGGGAGGGGTGCAATTTAGTATATCTATAATAATACTTTTGTATGCTCCAGAGGACTATGTTCCTGTGGTAGGACACCAAGCATGGGCCAAGGGAATTGTTGGGATGTGGGGACTCTTAAGCATAACCAATGTACAAAAAATACTGGGTCACTGAAGTTGAATGTAATTAGTTTTCTCTTTTAGAAATTTGAGTGCACACTTAAACTTAACTAAGACATTAAAAATAAGCCTACAAACCCTCAACCTGCCTAAATATAATAAAAAATGTTAACTATGGCTAACAAGTAACAAGCTCACTGTTTCACAAACACAAGATGATTTTGAAAAATCTCTCGTAATTGTTTTTTTAACCCAACAAATAGAGTGGGATTCTAAAAAGAGCCCGTACACATACGAAAATTCATACTGCACAAGCGGAAAAGAAGCTCACACAAGTAAAAAGAGGTTGTCAAACGGAAAAGAAGCTTATATAAATGAAAAGAGGTGGTGCACTTAGGATTTAAACCATGGACAGCCACGCGAGAAGTGTCTGAAGTTTTTCTTTCTATATATTAATTAGTATTAGAGATTAGAAATGAGTGTTCTTGGGTGGTCAACCTTGGTGCACTTTTCAAAAGTTGCTTCTACTTCTACCTATCCGGCCCACCGGGTGTCTTTAATTTATAAAGGTTAGTTGAACGTGCACAGAGGTAGATGATCAAATAGAGTTTTTCATATATCCCCTAAGAATATTATTTAAAAAATAGTCCTCTATGTTTATAGTATTAAATCATTCTGTACGTTATTTTAATACCTTTCATGTATCCAAATCACAAAAATTTACAAACACCATTAGGTTTGAGTATCCAATAAAGAATTTGCCCATGTCCTTACATGCAAAAATCAAAATCACAAAAATGTCATTGCCAACATCATTTCTCCTTTCCACGACTTCTTTTAATTTTACATTTTTACTTGACCTTTTCGCTTTCTTTAGTCACTTTATCTTCTCTTTCTAACTTAGTTAGTTCCTCCCTTACTCAACCATCCCAGTTTATTCTACCATTCATCATCCATCAAATTCTGTACACTAACAATGTCTCCACACAACCCGTGATTGCAGCTACTATTTGGGGACATAGAAAGTATCAAAATGAAATTACCAAGGAAGTATCACAAAATGCTTAAACTCAAAAGCCTTACTTTTGAATTTAAAAAACCTTAGAGAGGTATATAAAAAAAGATCAATAAAATAATTCAAACACTCAATTTTGTAGCATATTTAATAATATTCCACGTACATGTACTTTTGTTATTCAATTTAATTGTGGTTAATGCTTAGATCTGAGTTAAATTTGGCTGAGTGCCAATAAAAGAAGATAACTGAGTATCAATGGTTGGATTTAGTTGAGGTGGCTCACACTATACATATATAAAGAGAGAATAAAATAAGCATAAATAATATTGGGTTGATTTGAGTAAAACCCTACCTAGTGGAAATAATCAGTTCACCTTGAAATATAGCTAGAAGGATAAGACATATGATTACATAAAAGTTGGTTGATATTAGAAATATCCTATTAGAACTAATCAACTCACCTAAAAATTGGTAGTTTGGCTACTAGGGAGAGCAAGTGTGAATAGTTTGGATTTATCAAAGACAGGACTCACTATACATAAATAAAATAAAATAAAAAAGGGTGAAGAATGGGCTTAAAGTGGGTTGATTTGAAAAGAGATCTAATCTACCCACCTAAAAGTAGGTGTTTGTCTAACTTAGCGTGTAGATGCAAAGAGTTTGGATTGTCTAATAGCAGGATAGCTAGTAAGGACATCCATAGCCTCCTAATCCAATATTATTCAGTCACTGATAGAGACCAGTAGAGAATGGAGAGACTGATGAGATTTTTTTATGGATACGTGTGACGGATACAATGTGAAATCTATTATACTTCCAGGACAGAAAGAGAGAGGGGAAGTAAGAGAAAGTAAATGAATGAGGGGGGGGGGGGGGGGGGGGGGGGGTGTTGATGGGTTTATTTTTTTCTGCTAATCTTAATCTCAACCGTCCATCACACTTTTTTGTAGACCCCATTTTACTATGCATCTCATTGTTTTTCTCAGACATATAAAATTCAAAAAATTAAAAAGCAGGGGAGCCGGGTCCGATTTGGTTGGCCAGAGTGTTAAAAAAAATTAAAAGTTAAGAACATTAAAAATAAAATTTTTTTTAAATTTGGAGTGTAAACTCTTAAATTGTAAAATAAAATACTAAAAACCCTAAACTGATGTAAAACAAAATACTAAAAACCTAAAAAAAATATTAACCTAAATTAGAAATTTTAAGAACACTAAATCCTATAAAGTCGTAAACCCCAAATCTAAATAAGTTAATTTATGAAAATTATTTTATCGTGCCAACGACACGGGTTACCGCTAGTTTAATCAAAAGAAAGCGCACTCACTATTATTTTGTAAAGAATCATGTGACTTCGTTTATAGGGATGTTTCTAGTTGATAGATCAAAAGCAATGAAATAGATGAAACAAATGTTTCTATTTTTTAGCATCTATCCCATGCGATTAGATAGCCGATAAGACTTGGTTTTAGATCACTTCTATATGGCAGGCTAGTAGGCCCCATAAATGCTCTCATTGCCTATTTTATGTATGCCTTCTAAAAGATGAGTGCTGCTATTGGCACACAATTTTTTTCTTTTCCAACACAAGAAATTTAATTTTTTTTTAATTACATTTTTACCCCTTTATGAAATGACCAAAATATCAATTGCCCCTCTTTTCACACACAAGCTCATCTTCTTCCCTCTCACCCATCTCTTCTTCTCTCCCACCCATCTCACTTTCCACTTTCCAGAAAAACTCAAAAGGCAACTCATCTTTCTCCATTTTATGCTCTTTGGGCAACTCATCTTCCTTCATCTCCTTCATCTTTCATTCTTCTTGTACTTTATCTTTTTTCATTCTATAACTAAAGGATTTCAAGTGCAATGAAGGAAGAAAACAATAATCAAATGGTGCCTTTCAATCAGTTTTATGCCTCTTTTTTTAAAAAATTTTCTCGCCTGGAACGAATTGCAGGTTCTCGATATGTTCGGTCCTGAAAGACCGAACAGAGTCTCGATTTCTAATACCCTTGCGACGATGGATAAAACGCACCCAAATGCATGAAAAAACACTAACATTGTTTTTAAAAACTTACATTGAATGAGAATCTATCCCCATAACAAGTTTCCATGAAAAAAAAAAAGATAATCTAAGTTGGAAAAAATGGTAAAGAAGAGATGGAAAAGAAGAATAAATGGTGAAGGAAAAAGGGAATGCCAGAGGATTGTGGAGATGGTGGAGCGGATTGGTACGCCAGAGGAATGCCGGAGAAAACAGTGATTCTTGTGTGTGGAAAGAAAGGGATGAGGATGTGTATGGGAAGAAAGAGGGAAATGGAGGGATGGATAGTTTAGAAAATTTTATTGTGTGTGAAAAAAACTAATGTATTTTTTAAATTATAGGAATGTGTGTAGAGAGAATTTGTGTTTGAAAAGAAAATTTTGGCGTGCCAATAGCAGCACTCTAAAAGATTGTTTATTAGTTGAATATCTAATGAGAGCCCCCTTGAAAACGCCCACTTTATAGGTTCGGTTCCACACACAGATGATTCCCAAAAAAAGTTAAGACGGGAGGAGGAGAGGTTCGGATGTGGATGAGGGGCAGGCGAGATATGAGGCCAATCAAATGATCCTTTCCTTTGGTTACAAAACCTCAAAAATCAATTATGATATATCATGCAAACTCATTATTATAAAAATTAAAACCTAATGATACCTAGATTAACATAAAGTAGAATTGGTAGTGTCTGGTACAAATTCAAGGGCAATTGGTATGTTTAAAGTGATTGCATTAATCCTACATGGGCCTAATATATTAAAACAAAAAACTCCACCATGGCCCGTTTGGTAATTTGACTAGTAAAGTCAAGTCCTCCATCTTTTCCAAAAAAAAAAAGGTCAAAAAACAACTACATTTATTAACTAAAACACAAAAGAACTTATTTTCTCATACAAAAAGTCAAAAATATTACATTCCAACAACTAAAAATAAAATACCATCATAACCCACTACATATTTTATTCATTCTTTTTTTTTTTCACTTCACTCAACTTCACTTTAAAAGTAAAGTGCCAAACAGGCCCGGGGCACGTTTCTGAACATCGGTGGGGAAGAAAAGATTACGGACCCCACCCCTAGGAAAAGCTTTTCCATGAATCCTGAAAATTCAGCTCTTTTTTGTATCTTTTCTCATGAAAAAACAGCCGCGCCAAATTTTTAAAAAAAAAATGTCACAAAAAGGCTGACAAATTTTCCACACCTTTTCCTCAAAAAAACAGCGTTATTCACCAGTAAAGTGAATTGAAGTAAAGACTCAATTTATGAGGCATAAAAAGAAGTGGGGTCATATCAAAATCTACCAAATTTCAAAAACCACCTCTTTTTTTTAATAAAAAAGTCAAAAAATATTTTTTGTATATATTCTGGTTCCTAGGATCGAACTGGGTGGTCCACCAAGAAAAGAATATTAGACAGTAAACCCAACCTAGTTTTAATCTAGAAGATTGTATTCATACCTAATAACAACGGTATTTTCTCATCATTGTGTCAGCTATTATAGTATATTTCTCAACTTTGTTCAGACATTAAACATCATCTTAAAGGAGTTTTTCCACAGGCGAGAAGAAAGAAGATAGCCAAATTACATCACAACTGAAAATTTCAACGTGGCTTGTCTACAGAAACAGGCCAAAATGGCTCCAAAACCAATTCAGAAGGAACAACCACTTAGCTTGGGATTCCTTTTAACAACCAACTGATTTAAAGTTCAATTTCCCAATCACACAATCAAGATAACATGGCCATGTAATCAGCTACTGGCTGACTCTGGTCAACTTAGAAATCAATCGTCCCAGAATTGAATGATAAAACATGGGCATCAAAGCAATTACAATGCCCCATAGGATAGAGCAACTTCCCTATATACACAATGAACTACTTTAAAATATCAGCACAACCAACATGTTATCATAAATAATACAAGAAACTCTATCAATAATAGAGGTTAGCCTCTACCCTTGAAAGAAAAGAAAAGAATGGACCTTCAGCTATATAAACAAGCCCATGAATACAATACTAAAAATTATTGTTACTCTTAACAAAGAACGTGTCAATGGGAAGATACTTACCACCTTCTGAAGATGACTTTTGCTTCTTACGTGTTTCTCTGCCATGCCGAGCCTTTTGAAGAAGCCTGACAAGAGGGGCACAAATCTGAAGTCAATGCTTGAAAGGGGAAAAAATCCAATAAATTTACTACATGCAAGAAGAAATATTCATGCTATACATAAGGATTCTCTTTTGTATCAATATATTGTAAATGAGGAAGAGGAACCAATGATTGTTATTTGTTAAGACTCCATCGGCTGGCCTGGGACTACTAGAGCTGCACTTAGAATGATGAGAAACATTGTCAATTCTGTCGGTCTTGATTCTAAAACCAATAGGTGTCTAAGAAACAAGTAGGAACGGAGAAAAAACCACAAGGGTGACCATATTCTTTAAGCTTGGACCCAATTCCTACACAGATGGAAATATTATTTCTTTCCAATGTTTTTTTAATCAAATGGTATATGCATGAAAACTACTTAATGCTGTAAAATGCCGCATGCAAGAAAAGGCCACTACCTCTGCTTCCGCACAAGGTCTCTTGAGTTGCTGTTCATGGATTCCTCCTTCTGAAGCGTCTCTGCAAAATGATAGTCAGAGTGTTCTTGCCTTTCCTCAACAAAGCTTGGGGGTATTTCAATTCCACATATAGAGCATATATAGCCGTCTATCCAGAAAGATTGTTCTTCTCGACTGCATCCCACCTTGGCTGAGTGATTATTCATTTTCTTCATTTCTTCATGGTCGCGTGCCTCAGAATGTCTAGAAGAAGCAGAAGAATCTTCAGACTCCATTGTTTGCAGCACATCAATTTCTTGATATGGCGTGGCATTGGCTGCTAAGTTAGGAATAACCAACTGTAAAACCACAAATAGATAATAGATAATAGAGGATTACTATTCAAATTTTCGTGAAACAGAAGGAATCTGATTAGAATGGCAGAGAAATAAAACATACATTAGAAAAATATTTAGCCAAAAAAATTATTACTAATAATTTATACAACATTGGTTATTTATAATAGTAGCGAGGGACAGCAGCTAATGCATTGCACAACTTTATTCCAGCAATACAGATCGAAGAGTGATCGGCAAGTTCCTAACAGAAGGTTTGAACTGAATTACAAACCTGGGAAGGATGCTCTTCGTCTTTCAAAGGTCCAAAGCTTCTGTGGTTCAAAGCAACACTATCAGTGGTGTAGCACTTGTGTCCAAGATAAGATAGATGGTCAGAATCTGAAGGCCCGACAAAATCATATGAGGCGCAATGTTGATGGCAACCATCATCTGGGAGATGAGTCACATGGTCATCAATAGGATGATACATTCCCTTATCATTTGCCTCTGGACCTGATAAGTTGTTTCCACTAGTAGAATTCAATGAAGCATCTCCCCAGATAACAAAGTTTGCAAGAGTTTTTTGCATCGGATCAACATCTTTGAACTGTGACATGCGCAGACCTTCCAAAAGAATTATATTATCAATATCATATTGAGATAAGTATTTGCAGAATAATATAAGGTAGATAGACAGTATAGTTATCGTAAAACACTCAATGAGTGGCATAAATGACACCAACAATATTAAACTAGCAGTAGCACACATCACCATCCCCAAATACCAATTTGTGAAATGCAGGAGAGGTAGAGTATTATCTCTGTAAAGAAGTAGATTCAGTTCGGTTAGGCATGTTTTTACAGCTGGCCGTCACCCTACACCAACTCCCTCTCTAATTATAGACAAAGAGAACTTAATTATGGGATAATCAAATGGGCCAACATACAAAGCACCACATAATGCTCACAAAGGGACCTTCAAATGGGTGGGCATCAAAAGAGAGGCAATCTCAAAGATAGTTGGGGCGAATAGTCTGAAATAGCACAGATCATCAGAATCTTTTTTGGCAATGACAAAAATCATGTTAATCAAAAGTTGCTGTAATCCATCTCAGAGAAAAGGCTTTATCCGCTAGGAATGAGAGCTCCCCTTTGATACCAAGTTGGACTCATTGCAGTCAACAGAGGCTGGTTCATGAAATAAATCCTTAGCATGATTCATTTCAGATTAATGTGTCGCTGAGTTTCCAATGACAAAGCTGATTATTATCTACAATGTGTTGATATTTAATACAGATTGCGGAGAAGCACATGAAGATTACATGGTGGGCAGGCTTTGGCATTTATGGAAGCCTTCAATATAGCACATGGGATCGGAACCCATGCCTACGGATTCAGGTCTGTTTGGCAGCCCAAAACAGGCCTTTTAATGGAACAAAATCAGTTAATTAATCCATACAAGCAGCCCCTTGTAATGGACAGTTGACGGGATTGGACAAATTATTAGGCCTTTGGGCCTTAAAGGGGATCGCCACTCGCCAGCCTTTGGGCCTGTGCCAAATCCAAGTGAGCCTGATGGAATGGCCGCCCAACCCTAATGGACCAGACGACCAGCCCCAAATAGTCACGTCATTTGACTGTTGTTTCATATTGCTTTTAGTTTAGTTAAAGACCACTGAATGGCTGAGATTACTTTATCTTAGTAAGGGATTGAGTCAGATAGAGGATTGAGATGAATTTTTAAGAGAACAAGAATAAGTGAATAAAAGGAGTGAATGCATAGTCAGCTAGGGAACTTCTGAACATTGGACAGCTTTTCTAAGGGCAAGAGCTTGGGTACTTCAGAGATCAGGGCCCATTTGGCACTTTACTAGTTTAGTAAAAGTCCAGTAAAGCCTCCATTTTTCAGACAAGGGGTCACATCAAAAGTACACTTTTTCAAAATTCCCTCTTTATTTTTCAAAACTAAGTCAAAAAGCAACCTACTTTCTCCACTAAAAGACAAAAAAAAACTCCACTTTTCTATACAAAAAGTAAAAAAGATTCCATACCAAATAACTAAGAACAAAATATCATCATAACCCACTTATATTTTATTCTCTCTTGATTTGATGCTTTACTTTATCTTTATTTTACGGTAAATTTACCAAACGGGCGGGGGCGGGCTGCATCTAAGAGATTAATCTGAGTTTTATGCATTTTTCTTGGATTTCTCTCTTTGAATGTGATTAAGCTTGCTGGATTTTCTGTTATTTTTTATTCTTGGCATTGTTTTCAAAGTAGCAAGGCTGAGGGACAGTTTTTACAGCAGTTCCATTGCAAAATGTGGGCTGGCAGTCGGGTTTTCTTGAACCTGTGATGGCATCAGTATTCACACAAAACTACACTGGATGTTTTCTTGTCACTCTACCAAATTAGCATTACACTATGGGGTTTTGATTCGGAAAATTCTCTAGGTGATCTCTGATGCTGAATTCCAATGTGTATGGATTAAATTTAACTTGCCCTTCTTGGTATACTGGCTGGGAGGGGGGCATAAATTGCATGTTTCAATTACCATTAACTTATAGTTTACCAATTTCCCTAACCATACTTGGGTGGAGGGGATCAAGTATCAGGTTTCAATTCCTTGATCACTCAACCTCATGGATGACGGACCAGAGCACCTTTGCACCTCAACTTGCTTTCACATACCTTAACCTAGGAACTAAGACTCCAATTCTGACATCAACTGGAAGTGCAACTTATATCAGTGCTGCAAGTCTGCAGCATCCACACTGATCAGCACTGAAGCTGCAGGCAGAAGAATGCACACATGGACAAAGAACATCCAAGAAGAGTTTGCAATGGGAACAAAGTTAATCTCCTTGTGTCACCAAGGAAAGAAACTCATGGAGTCAAGGTATTCAGAACTATTAAGCATTCAGGTAACTGTTTAAAGGCCAGTGGATTCAAATTTGGACAGCCCGCCATCATGTTGCGCACCCATTGAGATCTATTTCACAGTGAATCACAAAACAAGTTAAATTTAGTGCTTATCCAGACACTCAAGCATTGGACTTCAGACAGCAACACATCATCAATTAAGAATATTCAGCAGAGGACTCCATACCAATCAACCTTACAGAAAGAGGGAGTTCCGCCTTCAGCAACTTGGATGCATGATTTAAGATATCCTCCCTTGAGCTAAAATATCTTTGTAAGGATACAGCTCTAGTACGAACCTGCAGATTGTATATTTGTCAGGAAAGCAAAATGCCGACCATTAAGGTATTGCTAAAAGAGGTTCTATTGTTAGATGGAACATAAAGAACACATACATGTAGCTCATTTTAATATCTTAAAATTTGCAGAAGTTTGTAAACCAGTTCAGCAACATGCAGCAAGACGAAGAAAGCTTTAAAACAACCAAAAAAAAAAGAAAAGAAATTAAGAACAAGAGAAATAACTAAGAAGAAAAAGCTCCAAGAGACCTCAAAAGATGCTGTCTTCAATTTTAGCGTCAATGTTCGACCTTTGAGACCTTCCTTTAGTAAGTCATTCGATAATGTTTCTGAAATATCCGCTGCAAGTAAAAAGTTATAGAGATCAGAACTTCTGATGGTTACTTATTTTTAATGCCATGATATAAATAAGAAAACACCCAACAATAATGCAATAACCAAGAATTGTAACTTGAAATTAAATATTGTTAAGAGACTCTTTAGATCAACAATTTTAACAAATAATAATGATCCCAGTTCTAGAGATCATAGGAAGCACTAGTTTCAAAAGATCTAGGCAGATGTATCACAAGCATAAAGTTCACCAGCTTATCAATACCATCATCAAGCCAAACCTTTCTTTCCTTTTTTCATACTAAATCAAGTCAAAGCTTTCTTCAAGTGATATGAAACTGATTTATGGATAGATCACATGATGTTTTCATAACTAAAGTTAAAAGGAAATAAAAAAAGACTTCATCATTATGGACAGTACTTCAGTTGCTCATTGGTTCCCTTTGTCCGCATGGTTAAAGGTCTCTAATCCAGACACAGACTTGTCCATCATCAGTGGCGGACCCAGGATTTTCATTTAGGTGGGGCTAAATTTTTGCTAACTTTACTAAACTTTTATCAAATCAACAATAGCAAAAGAGAAAATGTATTGCATTAAAGCTCAACTTCTATAATTTTTTTGCTATTTACTTTCGTTTACAAGATAAATATTAAAGCTTTAGCCTACAAAAAACTCACCCACATAGACAATCCACAAGGGTGATTTATGGAAAAGAGCTTGCATGCCCCTTCTTTCCACAATTTATTTTTAAATGAAACATTTCATCACCTAGACCAAACCCAGAAGATTGGGTTTTTAGCTACTGTGCTATTTTTATTATATTTTTTAATAAAGGATTTTTTCTATGTAGTAATAGCATATGAACGTTTTTCTTTAGAAAACGTACAAACTCATGTGGAACTCAACTAGATGCATAACAGTTAATGGAGATAGACGTCATATTATAGTGCAAGGAAAAAATCCAAAAGAAGAAGAAGAAGAAACAAGCAGTTATAATGCTATCTCCTAATAATTCTTCTCCCTCCCCAATTTTCTTTATATACTTTTGTTGCTATCTGCTTTACTTTATAAGAAAAATGCTAAAGCTCCAAAGAGCTCACTCACACAGACAACCTACAAGGTGCTTTAAGGAAAAGAGGCAAAAAAGACTGAAAAAAACAAACAACAAATCAAAACCAAATTAAAACGCAAGCAAATGCTACACTAAGCAGAAAATTGTGTAGACATATATATATGAGAAATTAATCAATCGGATTTCAATGCTTAATCGACTTAGCAACTTAGGGGTTTGGGTTTTGAATTTCGATGCCTTTAATTCGGATTTAGGGTATTTGGGAATTAGGGCTTATGAATCAAGGGAATTTGGAGAATTAGAGCTTAGGGAGGGCTTAGGGTTTGGATTGGGATTTAGGAATTTTGGATTTGAAGTAGGATTTAGAGATTAAGGGTTCGGATTTAGATATAGAGTGATTAGGATTATACTAGATTTGGGCATGGAGAGAGAACCAAGGTTTGATTAGGTTTTCTCTTGGCACTCCCCTGTTATATTTCAATTTTTTGAAGAAATTCCAGGCATCCATCCCATCAAATCTGAGAAGAAATACTTAAGATAGGGAAGGTCGATGGAGATGGGGTTCTGATGGAGTTAACTCGTTGTGGGACCAGAGGGGTGATTGCGAGAACTTCGTCGTGGAAAGTGTTTGGTGCAACCATGAGAGAGAGACTAACCACTAGAACTACAACGAGGTGAAGCTTGATTGGCATTGACGAGATCGTAAACTGGCGACTGCACAGGTTGAAAGAAGAGCTTTTCACCAATGAACGTTTTTTTTTTTAACACGTTTTTCACCCACACTCTTTAAAATAAATAAAAAACAGTGAAGGTTTTGACATGTGGGGCGAAAGCTTGTTCATACATGGGGCCTGGGCTAGGACCCCATTCAACTCTTTTACAATTTCCCCTTTTTGATCTGGGGCGGTCGCCCCAGGTCTTGGAAACATGGGTCCGCCCCTGTCCATCATGTCAGGCCTAATCCAGCCTCAGCCAGGAAATTAGACTCAGACCAACCTATTTGCAAAACATAATGCCGACCTGTATTAATTGTTAGATATGACAGCCTGGGTAGGGACTCCAAGCATACATGGGGCCAGGCCCATCCTGTTTAGCGATCTGGCCAGAGAATAGACCAGAACCCAGCCAACAGGCTTAAAAGCACTCTGGTTGGGCTTGGACCTGCGCAGGATGGACCAGCGCCAGTAACCAGAGTAGGAACTCTTCTTTTTTTTTACTTAGCATTTAACAATATCATGCTTTATTTTCCAATTATCCTTCTCTAACAAATAATTGACAGCCCTATACAAAACCAATCAGTAAATAAAGATATCACAGAGTACGACGGATAAAGTCTGAGATACCCTAACTCAAATCCCAGCATTTCACAGAAATGAATTTGTATACCTCATCAAATGAAAAACTGGTAAAGTTAGAAATTTTAAACACAGGTTACCTAATCTCTGGAAAAGTAATGCTTCATCTTCAGAGGCAGAAAATGTTCTCTCACTACTGATGCTTTTTCGCAGCTTAGCTTGAGGTGTATCAGTCCTCCCCAAACCCAGTCCCACAGAGAGAAAAAAATCTGAAGCAAGAAGATAAGTTCTGAAGATAGTTATGAAATTAGAAATATCAAGAACCATAGAGAAATACTCAATTGATTACCATAATACCATCAAGTACAACCATTAGAAAGTAAGACAAAAGGAATTCATTTCTTCAAAAGATAAAGGGCTCGTTTTGGTAACCGTAACTCAGGAAATGTAACTTTTGAGTGTATTCTTCCCTGCCCCTGAACAATGTTGTTTCAAGCAATGAAATATACGTGTTTCTCCCATGTACGTTTTCCATTAGAAATGTACCATTGTACCTTTCCGGTATTACTTGAGGCAATACATTTTCCCCAGTTCACGGTGATGAAACAACCCCAGAACTTGTTGAGAATTTGGAGGAATCATGACTTTTTTTTTTTTTGGTATACCCAATCTACTCTCATAGTTTAAGAGTGCTATCCGGCAATACCTCCCAGTTCCAACTAGGGCTTAAAACTAGCGGTTCCTGCCTCCCCTAGAAGACTTGTACTGTGTAAACAGAGAGAAATATGCTCATGCAGACCACAAAATATAGGAGCATCCTTTTGAGTTGAAATTTGATACGTTTGACAAAGTTGCTAGGCAGTAATCCCAAAACCAATTGGCAGCATGGGGCCTTCTTGCCCTGCGCACTTGCGCCCGCACAAACACACAATGTGGCATGGGGCATTTTTACCCTGCGTGGTTTCGAACTCGAGACCTTTGGCTCTGATACCATCTTAAGGTTGCTAGCCAGCATTCCCAAAAACAATTGGTGATAGGAAACTATACAAACAACTACTTAACAATGCGGGCCCTATACTCATGGATCTTTCCATCCCCCCTTTGTCCCATGATCTATGGGGCCACAAGTGGGCTGCACTAGGTGGTGTTCATGGTAAGCCTGTGAGCACCATGCTTACAAGAATATAGTGGAGTTGCACACCCCTCACAGGAGGGATGAGTGAGACACCCAGAGGATCGGGGTTCATCTCTTGCATTATCATATCATTTACACCTTCACTATTCACCTTTTTATGACTTGGCGAATTGTTCATCAATGTTGTCCTCTCAACCATCCACACCTAACTCAGGCATCATGGCCCATTAAATGATTAGAAGTAACCAATCAATGAGTTTTCATTAATTAAATGTGGGTGGATTGGTTTATATGTGATCAATCCAACATGGTTCTTACTTTGGTTATAGTGAGATACAACTCCCGAGTTACAACAATGAAAAAATGATTATATTGAGTGATTTGGATACATTATGGTGAGCCCTATTATTTCCATATTTTAACTACCCTCTCATATTAAGAAACTCTGCAAAAAAATAATAATAATATTTTAAATGAGTAGTAAAAATCAATAAATATAAAATAGTAATTTTTACAAAAAAAAAAATCCCTTGAATTCGTATGAAAGACTGATGATCCAAATTTGAATAATGACAGGAGAGGACCTCCAGCCAATTTTTCTTTTCTTTTTTTTTTCTTTTCTTTTTTTTTTTTTGACATTTTTAGCCATATTTCAGGATACTTTGGAATATCCAGTTATTCTAGTCCTAGGATATCCTGGAATGCCAGGTTTTCCCTACCCCTCTTGAATACAGCTGTCACATTTTTCCAGGCTATCAATGCTTTATTCCCTGATATCATGAATACCTTCCCTTGATATCCTGGAATGTTGCTAATGAATATAAACAACAAGTGCTCTAAAACAAAGCAGCCGATACTGGTGATCTACAACTTTTGCTCTAAAACAAAGCAACTGATACAGGTGCTTTGCACTTTCTACTTATTTGATGAGCATAATCCTTTGTTCTATATCCATTTTACTTACCCTTTCAACTTTTGTATTCTCTTTTCAATTGTTATATGCAGACCACAAATTGAAGGGTTAAGACCAGGTCCATTTATTTATTTTGATAGGCAATAGGTGACTTTCATTAAAAGAGATTTGTACCTTTCACCTCTAAACCAAAAGAACAGATTAATCTCTCATCAAATCAGTGGGAAGGAATGATCAAAATCAGGAGGGGTAGGGAAAACCCAGCATTCCAGGATATCCTGGAATATCCAGATATTTCAGGATATCCTGGAATGGGGTAAAAATGTCAAAAAAAAATAGAAAAATTGGCTGAAGACATTATTCAAATTTGGCTCCTCGATCGTTTTATATGAAATTAAGGGGATTCTTTCGTAAAAATCCCCATAAAATATTATTGGTCGACTATAGCTTGCCGGCCCCACCCAACCCCCCAACAATCCTGGCTCCACCACTGCTTGCATGAAAATCAATGGTGTTTGGCACCTTTCCCATTTTCATGTGAGCATATTTATCCTGAAGCATGTGTACAAGAATAAGTTGCCAACGATGGATATATACCAAATACTCAAACACTGATCAGTCTGATCTGGCAGTCCTTGCCTTCATTTGAAGCCCTTTTTTCTAGAAAGAAAAAATTTAATGGGAAACCCATTGCAAATGGAAAGGGTAATGAAGCTTCAAATGGTGATAGACTTGAAATAAACAAAAAGAAAAGCTAAAACCTGGTGTAAAAAAGTTCACAAAAGCATCTAATCCGTGGATTACAGCATGGTTAGCATTCACATTTTTAAAAATAAATGAACATAAAATCATCAGTAAACAGGCGCTTTCATGAAGGAAATGTTAGAAAAAAAAATTATCAGAATACTAACCTATCGAACAACTAGAAAACAGTGCACAAATAAAAGCACTGTTCTGCAGCATCTCCTCACATGTACTGATCCCAAGAACATCCCTCAGAACATGTTCGGTCACCTTACCAATGCCCCCAATCTGTACCAAAAACTCCATCAGGCATCATAGCAGTTATAGTACAAAAAACTAGACTACTACTGTAGAAACAAAGTTCAAGACAACAATAAAAAAAGTGGAAATATATTCAAATATACTAGAAGATGTAAAATGAAGTAAATGATAAATTAGAGCTTTGGAAAAAAACTTGAGCCAAAATGGTATAAAAACTATCAAAACAAAGTCCAAATACATGGAGTGCAAGTTGAGCAGAACTGAGAGCAGATGGTCTGGTAAAGTTAATTACCATCTAGTAGTACCACATTGTTACAGATTCAGATGCCAAGTTGCAACTATAGAACAAAAGAGAAAAAAAAAAAAGACTTGATGTGATATTGCAAACAGGGCCAGTGCAAATAGAGCAAAGAGGAGAGAAGCTGGTGGATTGATGCGTGATCGCCAAGTGCCATTCGGTGAGAGGTAAATATAAAAAAGATAACTGTTGGATGGAATTGAGTGTCAGTCGATGAAGAATGACTAGAACACAACATGTTACTGAGATTCATATAATATAATTGATGAATAGACTATAGAGCAACAAGAAAGGATAATTGAATTGTCAATGAGTGCATAAGAGGTAAGGTAAGCCACTTGTAGCTCCAACAGAAGAGAGAAACAAACAATGATGCTTGATGTGGTTTTGGCATGTATACAAACAGGGTGAAAATTAGGCACGCCACTCAAATATTGACCAAACCTTCCCCTACCCAATTTGCCCATTTATTATATGCCCTTCTATTGGTGTTGGTAGTGGGAAGGGAGAAGCCGGATCATATCAGAAGAGATTTCCTGTGGGAAGGATATGGGGAAAAACTGCATTATATGAAATGGTGTGAGGTGATCAAACCGAAGTCTGGTGGAAGACTTGGAGTAGGAAATTTGTAGTTCAAGAATTAGGCATTATTGGCCAAATAGTGGTGGAGCTTTGGGGTAGAGAGGGGAGAGCTGTGGAGAAGGGTCGTTGCTTCAAAGGAGAAGGGGTGGGGGGGCCGGGGTGGGTTCCCAGTTAGTAGGAAAGAGCATCCTTACAAGAAAAGGATTTCCTCAATCTCAAGAAATATATATACTAACATTAAGAAGCACACTCCACAGCCATTTCAGCCACAATATACAGGGAGACAAGTACGTGAATGGAGATGGAGTTCACAGATTATTATAAAACTATAAAGAGAAAATATCCTGAGAAGAATAAATTAAGATAGTGATCCTATGAAGCCATCCTTCAGATGTTTAGAAAATGATCAACATTACAAACAACAAACATTGATGACAAGAACAACAGCCACTGCATACCAAAACAAAGAGCAAAACCTAGAAAATCAACATTGCAAAATCAGAGGAAATTAAATCAAGGATAACAAAATACCTTCCGTATCGGGAGTGATGATATAAATGTCATGACAGCCATCCGTTCATTTGGTAAAACAAACAGCCCATTTGGCTTGTTAATATCTGAGCAAACCTAACAAGACAGATGGAAAAGAAATTTCACATTTAGGAAGAAAAAGAAAAGACATTTACAAAATCATCTCTAAACTATAAATGAGAGACAGGATATATCGAAAGGCTTTAAACTAGCCAACATTTGAGACATCGCAAGATTGCAGCAAGAAACTTTTTTGACTGCTCTCTTTTACAATAACAGATATATGCAAGAGTAGATTTTGTTGCAAACCAAGGAAGCATCATTAGCTTTGGTAGCTGTGACCAACCCAGATGCACAAATGACAAAATAGCCTATGTAAGGAAAGATGGAAAGTTATCAGCAGCACATTAGTCATGTGCATTCTCAACTTTCAATTTCAAGACAAGTTCCTTTTAAGCACCATATATTTATAAGTAGGGACTGTTCCAAAGAGATGGCAAGATAGCGGTAAAAAACTCTTCTGTCAACTCTCTTTTAAGACCACAGATATCATATGGAAGAGTAGATTCTGTTGTAAATCAAACCTTGATTTACCCCTTGTAGTTATGAATCAAGAATATTAATAAAGACACACCTTTGCTAGTAAGCGATTTGGTGCCACTCCAGCACTACAAGTAAGACCAGTCACCTCATAAACAGCATTTCGGAGCTCCTCGGCAATCTTCAAAATATAAACAGCATGTGAGGATGCTATTCATAGTCAGGTAAACTCCTAAGAAAATAATTGTACACAGATATGTATGATAAATGACATTCCAGAGAAAAATATTTGCAATCATCAACATAGTTCCGCACAAACTGTCCAACTTACTTCTCCACTGGTAACACCTCTTTCTTTGCAGACATCAGTTATATTGAGGTATGCTTCATCCAAACTATTCGCAATAAAGTATGGATCATACTTCTCAAAAACTAGAAAATAGACATTTTAATTAAATGAGAAGCAAGCAACAATAAATAGTACTTTATTTTTATATGCCTTGGAAGCACAAAATCTAACCTTTCCTTGTTAGGTCACTGTAATGATTGTACTTCTTGAAGTCTGGGGGAACAAAAATCAAGTCTGAGCATAATTTGCGAGCAATGAAACCTGGCATTGCAGCACGAACCCCAAACTTCCGTGCCTAAAATATCAAGTAATTCATTCAATTCAGGATAAAAGTAACAATGTCACATTTAATTCTTCAAGCTGGAATTCATGATCTAGACCAACGGGTGAATGTTAAATTTTTAATTCAGATTCATTAAATTTTTACTGGATCTTACAAATAGTAATTCACACCTCGTAACTAGCTGTGCAGATCATAGACATGCCACCCACAGCCAATGGCTTCCCTTTTAATGAAGGATTTTCTAATGTCTCAACAGCAGCATAAAAAGCATCCATGTCAACATGCATCCAAAACTTTGACAAGTCGCGTGTAGCTTCCAGCTCTAAAATTCTTTTATCAGCAACCTGTAGGGCAAAAGAAGAGGACAGATAAATCCAAGAGTAGGTCCCAGAAATTTTTTCTGACATTGCAAAAGAACCACATCTCTGACTCCATTGTGAAGAAAGACATATTTAAGAAACCAAGATCCCACTGATATCATAAATCAGACGGACACTAATTTTTACATGATCTTTGACAAAGCTTAATGCTAAAAACAAAAGGAAAAAACATTTACAAATTAACAGGCTAACAAGCAGAATCATACGGCCAAAGGACTATGTCACACATAACATCTCTAATGCAGAATATCTTAGCAAACGAAATTATCTCTTTGACCAGAAAAAAAAAAACTGCCAATACATAATAGCACAAAATACATGATGGATTACAGTATTAAGTGATCCTTGAAGGATTAAAGACAAATGGTCAAATAGTAGCTTCCACTTGACAGATTCTTCCGGTTGTGATTGGAAGCATCAACAATATGGCCTCAAGATTCACCATATCAACAAGACTAGGTACAAATTATGTCAGAAGGATATTCCTTTTCCAATTATTAAATCGTGAACTGTGATTAATAAGGCAAGGAACTTTGATTAAGACAAAAGAGCTAAGGATATAGTTTAGAAAGCATGGAAGGGCAGTCTTATTAGTATTTTGGCATGAGTAAACGTTGGTCGGATGAACAAAATCAGTATCCCTGGACTTTTCTTTATGTAAGCAAGAGAAGATCTTATTGAAGAGATCAAAAACAGATACAAAGCTTCATAGGGTTGTGCGGACCCTAACTAGGAACAACACGCAGGAAAAACACTAGAGAGTCAAAATGAAACTAACAAATAGGAGTATATGGCCTCCTAGTTCGAGAAGATTAGTCCCCTATTCATATAAAGATTCCAATAATAAACTTGTGGCAGTCTTTCAGATGCATATGAGGTTTACGGCTTGAGGTACCTTGGGGTTCAACTTAGAGGCATGGATTGCATTGGGGCTTACACGTCATTATATGAGGTATATTTGAGGCAGCAGATTCCCCCAGATGAAGCATGTGCTTTCAACACACCCTGTATCTATGAGTGTAGGCATTGTAAAAAGGGAGGGGCAGCTTGTAATTTTATGACTTATAAACTTGTATTTAGAACAGATGCAGCTAGGATTAGCTTAAATTAGCCATAGTTAAACTCATCAAAAACAATTAAAATAGTCAAACTTCCACTATTTTCTACTAGTATTAACTTATATTATAATCTATGAAATTATTTATTTATTAAGAGAAGCATGCTTGTTAAGCTTAAGCTCCACATGTTATATTAACATTGGTCCATAGAATGCTTTGTTAGAAGTCGGTACAGGAAGATTGAAGATGTCTTCCAAGATTGACAATTGATGCGTAGGAAACAACTTGTTTCTTAAAAAATAAAAAAAATCATAAACAGCTACTGATAATGTAATATTACAGTTTTTCAAATAAGGTGCCAATCTACTAATAGATCATGGTTAGGGATCTCGCCCTCTCCACAGAAACAACCACAGACCAAACCCCAGTTGTGTTATGGTGAGGGACTTTAGGTAATGTGCGTGGGTTTATCTGAGTATCTACGAGAGCGAAAAAAAAATGGCATAAGGTGAAAATTTCATTAGCCATGACCGTCCAACAAATACCTTCACCCTGGAAGGCATCAAAGAAGCCAGTATAGCAAGGGAAAACACCAAGAGGCAGATGTACAAACTTAACTAGAAGGATTTCTATTTCCATGATTTTTATTTGTGTTTGCCTGTTCTAATCCTGAAAATCGTTATTCTAAAATATTGGCCCCCATATCTAGCACGGCAAAGTGTGTATGATGAAAAGGGGGGGAAACTACTAACAAAAAAAGTAAAAAATCAATTTATTATTTCAGAAGTACATTCTTATACAAGTATTAATCTACTTTATATTGCATTTCTGAACAGTGAAACTTATAAAGAAAAAGAAAGAGAGCAATAAAATAAAAGCATGGGAAAAGCCTCAAAAGAAAAGAAAGATAATTTTTTTCAAAACACACAAAATATGAAAATTTTCCAAGTGCACCATCCGAAAATATGATATGTCGGGCACAGTGAGATTTGCACATTGAGCACACATGCTTTCTATCTTGCATCAAAAGAAAGGAAGATAATGCTTTACAAAACACACCAAATATGAAAAAGATCCAAGTGCACCATCTGAAAATGAGGTATGTCGGATGCAGTGAGCTTTGCACATTGAGCACACATGTTTTCTATCTTGCCTCAAAAGAAAGGAAGATGAAGTTTTACAAAACATGCAAAATATGAAAAACCTCCAAGCGCACCATCTGAAAATGAGATATGTCGGACGCAGTGAGCTTTGCATGCTGAGCACGCATGCTTTCTATCTTTTGTTCTATGAATGCCTGCTTTCGTTGCTCGCTCTCAAAATACTTTGATCCTTTACTCATCTCATAGACTGTCCTTTGCACTCTCTCCTTGTCAACTCCATCCATTCCTAAAAACATTATAATTAAATAGTTGTCTTGGTTATGACAATAGAAATGTGGAGTCCAAGATGAAACATATTATTATACACCATCTCAACATCTAGAGAATTTAACATAAGTTTACATGTAACTCTTGAGTTACAAGCAGTCATGTGGTGGGGTATAGAATGAAGGATTCAGTCTCAAGCACAATATTTAACCCACAAATCAAAAGATTTTCAAACAAATGCCAGTACCTGTGAAATAAGAAGGGAAATCAACATACAGAACAGTTACCAACTACAAAAACCCATGAGAGAACACCCAAATTCACATAATTTACAGTGTGTTTGGATATTGCCCAATTCCAAGCAATTGGAGTATTTTGGCAAGAAGATGATCATCGCATACTACGTTTCGGACAACAGATAAACTATAATCCACTCTGATTTTCATGTCTCTATCGCCCTAAATAAAGTTCAGAAACAACCCAACATTTCTGGGGTTTGTGTCTGAAATCTGGATATTGAACAAATCTAGACTAGTAATATCAAGCAATGCAATCAAAGAAGAAATAGAAGAAGCAGAATAGAAAAGAACCAGCTTTAGCATTTGTATAGACTGTATGGTAGGATTGCCATGGGCGATCTTCTCTTCCTCCATCTGAGCTCGTACCCATCGCTCTCTGCTCTTCCAATTGAACAAACCCCGCCAAACTCAAAGCTCAGGTCGTTTCGCGGTATCTGCTTTTCCCTCTCCAAAATGAAAATCAAAAGAGCTTCTGATTCTGACTTTTGACTGCTCGAAAGGAGGAGGAGTGGGGTACGAATGAGGGGGGTTCGTTCGTCTGCAGACGTTTCCGCGGGGCTCATCACGTGCGCAACTATTACTGTGCACGCGTGCGTTCATTCGTGAGGCCCTACATCTACCTCTACATTGGATTGTACCAGTAAAACCCCGTAATGTGCACGGAGCACGTAATCACCAAATGTAAATAATAAAATGATTATATTAACCTCTTGAAATTCAAAATATATATAAAGGAAAATATTCAAGTGCATCCATCCCTCACCAATTTTGGTGAGGGACACCCCCTTTGGGAAGTGCCAAGTACAAAAAGGAGAGTGTCAAGTACATAGGACTCCCCTTTTTGTACTTGACACTTCCCAAAGGGAGGTGTCCCTCACCAAAAATGGTGAGGGATAGATGCACTTGAATACTTCCCATAATAAATTAGGACACAGATAATATTATATAACTTTTTTTGTAAACCCTAAGCTATGAGATACACTGTCGCTGTGTAATAAAATATTTTTATATTATTAGTCGTGAGATATACAGTAGCTGTTGATGCGGATTACTATGCATGTGTGAAGAGACGATGGTGGTGATTTTTCTTTTTTATGAAGTTTTGGATTCAGTTACTTTAGAGAGAGGATAGTGGAAATAGATGAGAGTTGGCATGAAAGGAGATTTTGACAGGTGTTTTGAGATATTTTTTAAAATCAGGATTCGTAGTTTGGAGGCATGTGGTTAACCGAAGGCAAACCACATTCCAATAGAGATAGATTTTTTGTTTGACCCAAGTCCTGTTTTTATAATTTTATTTTATTTCTTTTTTTTATATGGTCATTATTATTATATTTTTATTTATAGGATAAGGATTAGGATTGTCTCTTTAAACAATTACAATAAAAGGTGGTCTGGATTAGGATTATGATTGTTGTGAGAACTTTCAAATCAGTCCTATATGAGGGTAGTTAATATTTAGGTTTACATTAATGATATTAATGATTAATGTTTACCAAGTTAAGTTATAACTTTTGTATAATGTTATTAATTTTTATTAATTTGATTCCAATTATAGTGTTGTAAAATCCAAAATTATAATCTGCCATCTTCACTGCAGATCCGTTGAACGGTCTAACAACCATCTTACACCTTATGTAAGATGGTTCATATCAAATATGATGGATTCAGAGTTATATGGTAAATTAACATGAGTAGTAATTATCAATCTATATTTATATTTTTCTTTAGTAGCATAGCACGGTGTTTTGCTACTCACATCCATTCGATACATATCAACAACATCTACGCGTTTGGATGATTATGTTAATAATCATATATTATAAGGATAGTTTGGGGGCGGGACCTATCCACATCTAATCACATGTGGGCCCCATCCAATAGCTCCAATATCATCAATCCCTCCTTTCTCAAAACCAATATATATATATATATATCAAAATCCAATCTAGATGATATAACAAAGAATATACTAAATCCAATCTAGATGATATAACAAATGAAACATATGCTAAATTCAACCTAGATGATATAACAAAATCAATCCAATTAAACATTGAATGTAGAAAATAATAAGGAAGATGTCCATTCAGTACAGGAATTAATCTATATCACTTCAGAATAAACGATGTAATGATGTAATAGATTGTTGTTTTTTTTTAGCATTGAGGTTCATCGCATTAAATTTAGATAGATGTAAGATGGTTCATACCAAAGTGTCTTCTTTATTGAATTAAGATAACACGGTGTATTTGCAGAATTGGTTTATCAATACTTAAGGACAACTCTTGTCGAATTGCTTCAGTTAATGTGGCAGGTGCTACACACTCCAGCTTATGTAAACATAAGATGATAAATGGTCTGTACCAATCACGGTATGCGTACTTCTGTAGATCTGTTAGGGACAGCAAATGTTAACTGTGTTGATGATCTTAATGGCCGTCCGTTTGTATGCAAATAGATGTGAAGAAAGAATGTTGCCAACTCCAACTGCAATGAGTACCCTTGTCTATTGTGGGTGGTCCATGACAACTATAATTTTTTTTAGTCGGAGACCAAAAATGTCACTTTAATGTCATAGGGCCCACAACTTCATTTTATGATGTGACTGAGGGAAAATATCAGTTTCCACGGATGATATTGTCCATCCGTTTAGTCCGGAACCTTGACTATTGTAGGTCGTCTATGACAACTGCATTTTTTTTAGTTCGGGACTAGAACTGTCGCTTTAATGCCATAGGGCCACAGCTTCGTTTTATGACGTGACTAAGGGAAAATATCAATTTCTACTAATAACACTGTCCATCCGTGCTATGCACGGACCACTGAACCACTAAATGCACAGACTCATACGTATTATTTTTATTAAATAATTTAATTAGTAAACAGTTGAGTCATTTTTTATGACTCATATCACTCATACGTGATATTTAGTATTCATAAATAAACCCTATTACTACATTGTAATCATCATAATTTTTACTAAAATCCATAATTAAATGAGTGGGCCAATATCATAGCTGAGTCTCTAATTAATCACAGGTTTGCAGTTAGATCCCAGTACTCAATCCCTTAAGTTGTTTTATTTGGAAAGGCACTAAATCCTATGTCATTTTTGGTTTATCAACGGTAAACATTTAGCAACATAAACTTCGAATTGGGATTAATCGAGAGCTATTTATCTGGAGTCAATAAAAATAAATTTTATAATTCGTAAACATAAGCGTGGATTGAAAATTTTAAAAATACACACTAAGAAAGAAACAAAAATTTAAACATAACCCTTATATCATTTTTAGTATATCTTGTAATTAAAAAAAAAAATCAACGCCTCATATTGTATTTCATCTATTTTGATATTATTGTATGGAGTAGTAGAAAATATTACCTTATCCTATGAAAACGCCCTATTTATTGTTCGAACGGTTTGCAAACAGGAATACAGATCCACCATTTTTCCAACTTTTAGAATGCGGTGTGAGGATGGTTTTTTTCTTAAAGCCTTGATGGTCCGATGATATAGTTAACTACTGTAGATTTGGGAAAAAAATTCAATGCCTCGTCAAGAACATGTCAAAAACATTGCTGATATGGAGTCCCAACTCTTTTATTTTTCCAACCCATCAAGTTTAGGTGGAGGTGCAAAAAGCGTGAATGTATTATTTTTCCCTGACATGCCATCTCCCTAATCAAGGCACTGGATGGCCCAGGTCTTTTAATTAAATGTGAATGTTTGATTAAACATAATAAAAAACACAATCCCTTGATCAGATCACCCATTGGGTCCCATAGTTCAGGACACCCAAATAATTTTTTATTCTTAAAAAATGCCCTCTCCCTGATCAAGGCGCTAGATGGCCCAGGCCTCCACGCCTTACAAATCCAGCCCCGTCATCTGGAGTTACATCTGGGTGGCAGGATATTGGGTCATCCAGCCCTATTCAGCTTGTTTGGATATGAGGACCCAAGTGGTTTGTTTAGGGAGATTTGAATTTATTTGGGTGTTTGATTTTGATTATTTAAAGGTGTTTGGTTGGGAGGATTCGGTGAGAGTTTGATTTTCTTGCGTGCGATACTGGGACCCAGGTGGGCCACACGATGACCCATTTGATCAGTGGATCCGAAGGAGGAGCCACGGGTGAGCCAGTAGGTGGTGGACCCGTGCGAGGTGGGCCCTGTTTGGCCCACCATCCAGCGTTTGATCAGAGAGAGGGAGAGGACGTGTTTTAGGAAGCATTTTATTATCTAATGGGATGATTCGGCGAGGGCTTGATTTTCTTACATTGATACCGGGACCCGGGTGGGCCACCCACTGACACATCTGATCCGTTGATCCGAAGGACGACCCACGGATGACCCAGCAGGTGGTGGAACCGTGCGAGGTGCGCCCTGTTTGGCCCACCATACAGCGTCTGATTAGAGAGAGGCAGATGACGTGTTTTAGGAAATATTTTATTATCTATATTTTTCCTCAATGCTTGTGCGCATAGAGTAGATGGAGGGGGAATGGTTTATCTCTTACCTGCTCTAAGATGAAAAACGGATGGTAGAGGCGCATTTGTTGCAACGAATATGGAGTTGCAGGTTGACCACTAAGAGTGACGGTGCTGCTGGAGTGCCTTTCGTCGCTATTTTGTATTCTAAAAAATCAGAGTCATTGCCGTCTTCTTCTTTATTTCTGATGCTCCTCAATTTCTTCTTCTCTTCCTCTTCTAACAGTCCCTTTTTTTGTTCCAATGTTTTCCGTATTTCCAGTATTAGATCAGTTAATCAGTTACGTAGCGGGACCACCTTTTTTTTTTATTGAAGGAAGTTATAAGGAAGTTAGTTTAAAGGAGAGTGGGGAGTGGAGAGAGAGCAGATCATTACAGTTGTCTTCATGTATGCTATGAATTGAGGAATGAAACTTTGGAGGCCTGTGGTTAAACAAAGGGAGAAAACATTCCCTTATATATATATATAGGGGAAATTGAAAGATATGAACGGTTCTCGTGCATACTTCATATTGATCTACCTCTGTATATTAGTACTGTGGTCAAACCATTTTTAGGTCATCTTAATCCCTTCTTTTATGGCTTATAGTTATGGATTCGATAATCTTACAAAAAAGAAAACAAAGCACTGAACGGTAGATTCAACGATCTAATCCATTTGGATTAATTTTATTTTAAATGAAATCGATTTTTATGGAGGGTGTGTGTCCATTCGGACTTGTAAGCATGTGGGTCATACTAAGAGGCATGCACCGGAATACCTCGTGGTAAAGGCGTGCTAAGGTTTTTTTAGCATTAGTAGTATTTATACACGCGTATCAGTGCTTGTCGGTTAATTTGCAGTAATTTACATATGTAACTATATATGTGTAGAAAAAGTGTGTGTAATTAAAGTGCTTGCTTTTTTATTAAAACTTCCTCATTGAAAAGCGATAATAAAATGATTTATGCATGTGATGACTAATGGGCGTGCTCGGGTAATTGGATTACACACCTATTTGAAGAATCAGAATCTATGAATTTCCATTACACAGTGGCACAGGTTCAAAACCCACACACCGCATTTAATAAATGCTTCTTTATTTTTCACCAGCTCTTTCCTTGCTTGAGGACATATTTGTATGGCCCCATTCTTGTGGAAAAGGTCCAAAAATTTTAGCCTCTTCTCCAGGAAATTATTCATGTTCAGTGCAGCAGATTTTCCATAAGAAATTACAGAAAAGCATAAAAATGAACTAAATTACCTATAATTACATGGAGAAACATCTTCCATGTGATTAAGAAGAAAAAAATTATCCACTGAAGAAGAAAATGTCCACAAGACCAATTTTCTCTCTCTCTCAACATTGAATTTCCCATAGACCTGCATTCTGAAATTTGGGTTTCCGTTGGTGAAATATTCTAAAGGGGGCCCTGGTTTTGGTTTGGAAGGTGGGTTTCGTGTGGAAACAGATGAGGTTGGGATATGACTTATGAGCACTGTGAAAGCTACTCAAACATTGGTTGATTTTTCAATGGGTTTCTTCTGGAAGGATTTTGATCTTTAACAGTGATCCGAATGAAACCATTCAGTGATCAGAGCAAGCCCTGCAATCTCCCCCACACTACTATGTGCAATAATCTCTATATCTGCAATAGGTCACTGTACTGTGAATTAGCATCTCACCTCTCTCGCTCTATTTTACCTGAAGTTTCATGGGTTTCATTTGTAATTTGTTAGTTTTCTTTCTTGATTTGTCGTGAAAATGGGTTCCAGTGAATCTTGCCAAACAAGGTTAAGAATAAATGACTTTTTTTTTCCTGGACTTGGTGATTCTGTGACGTTGAATGATTATGGCTTTTGCTTGTTTTCTTCAAGTTTATTGATTTTGTGCGTGTCAGTGAAACAGTTTTAGCTTACTTCGACCCTCCAATTATTACATTGATGTACATATGGGCTACCTATTCACACTCTAGACCATCTAAACCAAAGATGTGCTGAATCATTTGCATACCGTACGTGGTAGATCTCTTCACCCCATGGATCATGCACAACAATTATTAAATTGGTGTACAATTGTCTACAGCTGAACTGTCAAATTAAAAAATAACAATTGTGTACATATGAAGAGAGGGCATTCTGCTGGGCAGCGTGCAACTCGTGACTGTTTTTGTGGTGAGTAATGTGATTTCATCAGTTCCGAAGCATCTTTTGTCAGTAACATCAATTTTGATTTTTGTATATCATCGTTGGCTATACTTATACATTTGCTGTTGAAGGACATGCAGTATCTTTATGCAGGTGCTAGGATTCTGCTTCATTTGTTCATGGGAGGTCAACAAAAAAAAAAGGGTAAACGGCTGTGGACTTGTTTGGTATTTGGGTGTGAAAGGCTTATTTAAGACAATCAGTAAAACAAAAACAAAGAAGGCACTATGCTCTTCTATATTTCTTTCAAACCTTAAGTTTGATGATGCTCCATTTTAATGTTCCTTCTTGCGATGGATAATAGTCCATTTCAAGGCTAGATTGTCACGGAAGATGAAATTCATCATTAAGCTGTGAGCTTGAACTCTGTTGTGTTTTAGAGAGAATTACGTTTTTTTGCATCAAATTAGATTTACTAATTAAGTACAGTTAGGGTGTCGCATCTAAAATTACACCATTGACATGGTGGGTTGGTAAATATTCTTAAACGTGATCATCATTATCACAAAGCCTTATTCCAATCATGTAGGGGATTGGCTACATTAATCCTATTTTTTGTTCCATTTAGAATTCATTTTGGGTTGTGACCATTGGCGGAGCTAGAGGGGGGTTCGCAGGGGCCATGACCCCCCAAGATTTCCAGAAAACCTCTCTGACTTTTCAAAAATTTTTAATTTTTTTACATATGGCTCCTCCTAAATTTTCAAAAATTCCCCTATATATTTTGAAAACTACATTTATTTTTTCTATGTGGCCCTCCAAAAAAAAATTTCCTATACCGCCCCCCCCCCCCCCCCAAGAAAGAATTTATGGGTCCACCCCTGGTCGTGACAAATTTCTACACTCGCAATTGACCTATCTAATGCAGCCCTCGTTCTTTATTTGGTATTAGGACCAGCTGTAAAAATTGACAAAGTTGGTAAATATTCTTAAATGAGTATCAAACTCAGTTTATTTGTTTTTTTTTTTAAATCCATTTGAATGGTTATTTCTATGTTAGAGTACTCCTTATATAAAAGTGGATAATGAAATATTTAGTGAAAATATTCAATGCGTTAATCATGCTGCTATATATAAAAATGTATAAATAGTTTTGTTAGTGGAGGGAATTTTAAAACCATCAAAATGAGAAACTAATATTCATGGGTCTGTGCAAAGCCATTTTTTTTTTTTTTTTTTAAATTGGTGCTCTTCTATTTTGGAGGTTCAATGTATGTGGTCGAAAAATGTCACTGCCATGAGAAGACTAAAAGGAAGACCAAAAGAAACGCGTAATGAGAAATACATGTCTAATCTAATATCTAATATTAGAAAGCTTGGATGATGGATTGTTGGTGGTTCACAAAATGAAGTTGAAGACTGCATCGCCCGCTGATATCAATCCATCTCAGTGAGCACAGCAGATCCACTTTGTTGCATTTAAGAGCACAGCAGATCCACTTTGTGGCATTCTATTTAAATGCAAAGTAACATCGGGGGACAAGTCATTGAAAGGGGTCGTTTTCCTTCATTTGTTTTACACATGTAAATATTAATATATAATGTTGTGGAAGTTTTGCTAAAATGTAGCACATACGGATGGGGTGAGAGGTACTATTTTTTAAGCCACCACGTGAATCCCCGTGACAAACCTAACCCGCCGTGCCCGCTAAACCCTCGTGAACCCATATAATTTTACACTCATCTAAATTTTATACTATACTTAATGCTGAATTAAATTTCATTAAGCACACTCACTGAAATCTCATGAATTAATACTCATATTGATTTGACACTAATTTAAATTATATTATTTGTTGAACTGAATTTCATCAAAAAAATCTAACTTGAGAGGTCATTTAACTTTAGGGCTCCTAAATTAATGATTGTAACGATATGATTGTGATGTTCATTTTTTTTTTTCAAATTCATATCCATAATGAGACATTTCAATCACATTATCCTCTAATGATCAGCATGATCTAAATGGTTTCTACAAAGGACTCAGAGTTTTAGCTTTCACACAATCCGTTAGAGCCAACGCAACATGAATGATGCACATATCACGCACATGAAACAAATTACCACTTTTGGATAAAACCATCATTTCCATGCTTGCGAGTAGATGAACGCATCAAACAATTTTAGATGTGTTTGGACTTCTTGGACAACTCTTCGCATATTTCTCAAAATCTAAAAAGATTTAGGATAAAAAACTAAATATCTTTGTCCTTATCATTAACACGAGAATATTAAAGGGTCTGGATGATGCCTTGACTTGTATGAGTAAATCTTATCCAAACTCTTCGCAGAGAGGGAGATACCGATTGGGCCTTGTTCATGCCATGAGGAATGAGTTTAGACCCTTCGAGTCTTTAGACTTGGATAAATCTTAAGTTGAAGTTGGATGCGCTTACTGAAAGTTCGAGCTGCTAAAAATAAATGAACTCGCAGTGCACGTGATATTTTCTAGACTCGCTCTAGTAAGATTTGATCCCACCATAAGTCTGACTCCCGATAAAAAGCAAGATCAAAGAATAATGCATGAGATTGTTTGGATTAATTTTACTGTGGAACTAACTCTTATTTAAGTAAAATTTAGGTATATCTCATACATTGGAAGACATTTATTTTGAAGTAAGACTAACTCTTATTTGAATAAAATTCTGGAATACCTCATACACATTGAGTGGCTTGATTTTTCAATCGGCGACCTCTATTGTATAGTTAATCCCTTTTAGCTCCCAATTTCTCTTGGCCCAACTCCACACAAAACGCTTCTATAGTAAATTAGACTACATAGGCTAGAAAGAAAGAAGAAAAGGAAAATATCAATAAAGTATACAGACCTTTATCTCATTTTTTAAAAGTACATCAAAATTTGAATATTTCAAAAAAGCATAAAATTTTTCTACTATTATTTCAATTAAGTCCTCTCTATAAAAAAAAAAGTTATAAGAAATGACAAAAGTGCCTTTCTCTTATGATAGATTTTTATCTTTGATTAACCTTTTTCTTCCCCAAATCAACCATTTTAATTTGAAGTGTGCCCACTAGGTCATTTGGTTGTTAAAGAAAAGCGTTGAAAAATAACATAAGGATTTTTTTGTCAATTCTCAAACTTTTATCTTAGTGATGACTCGATCAAAAGAAAGAAACATGGAAAACTTTTATGAACTTTCATGAAAATAAAACAGAAGTTTTATAGCTTTTTGAGACTCTCCAAAAAAGAAAAACCATCGACGTCAAAATCAAATGGATGACTGCCTCATTTAATATAGAAAGAAAAGAAGTGGCTGTTTACACTATTAGCCTTCTTTGAAAATAGTATCTTAGATTCTTACCAGGACGGAAAATCCAAAACAGGAAAAAAAAAAGGGTGGGTCCCACATCTATCCGCTATAAATACCCAGAACCAGGAATTTCGTACTTCCAAACACGACGGAGAAAGCGAGCAGATTCCTTGTAAAATAATATCCCTTGATCTCCTCTTTCTTCCCTCTCTTTCCACAGGTCCTCAGATGACCGCAATCTCAATCCGACCACCCCTATTCGAACCTTCTAGGCTCGATTCATCACTCAAACTAGGGTTTATATCCGCATCTTCTGAACCGAATGCAGCTGCTTCTGCCCTCGATCGGAAGATCAAGAGCTGGTTAGGGTTCTCTGGTTTGGTGAGATTGAAGTTTCTGCCTCCCATCAAAGCGATGGAGGAATCGAGACTGGTGTATGAGAATAGGAACCGGGACAATGCTGAGGCTTTGCGATCTGATTCCAACGATCTCGCTGCAAAATCTGGTATTGTTGTTTTTCCTTCTCTGTTCATTGAAATTTGCGTGAATTGCTATTTCGAGTAATTTTCTTTGGAAGCGCTTTTCGAGAGTTCTGTGAAAGATATGAGCTTTTGATGGGTTAAATATGGTTTTGATCATGGTTTGGGGTATTGTATTGGCGGAAGCAGAAATCGTTACCTATCGGCCTAGGTACATGTATTGATTGGACTGATATATAACTCAGGGGGGGTGATATTTTGATTTATAGTGCGCATTACTGAAAGAAACATCAGATTCTTGCAGTTTCTAATGTTATGGATTTAAAAGATAAGATTTTTTTAGGTTGAAAAGAATAGAATTCACGCCGGGACGGGTTGCAAACTGCGACGTACAGCTATTTTAGGTTGACCATGACATTGCCTGCAACCATGATTTTGAACCATGGTTCAGACCCCTCTTACGGCCTTTATTCAATCTCTTCAATCGATCCCCACACTCATTTTCTATTGCAAATGCTATGTTAACTTGCAGATCAGCATGAGTGCAAATCGCTAATGTGCACTTCTGCAAAATTTGGACGAACTTGCTGCATGGGAAGTATCACCGGCTATTAATAAGTTTACTGGATAAGGTCCTCACGAGAATCCTTAAAGCTGATGTTATTGCCAAAAACTCTGTTTCGTTATGCAAACATATCACTTAAGCTGTCACCTTGTTGATCAGGTTCGCACATCCCATGGTGGCATCTACCAGGACCTAGTTTTCCTCTTGCTTGTGCTATCAATATTGAGTTTCAGAAATCATTGAGGATTCTGCTTCCCCGTTGAGCTGAGCTGGAAGATATTGAAACCCTGTAACATGCAGATGCCTATTCGCACACAGTTTCCAATTTGCTTAATAACTCTTCTAGTGCTGATACCCATCTAAACCGATCTCTCCTTGGAGAAATCAAACATTTATTTCAGTGACCCCATACTTTGAATTTCCTTTTTTTTTCCACTCCTTCCACATCGTCCACAACATGGCCATTGACATCATCTTCCACACAATCTCCCTTGTTTATTTTGAAATGACCCTGAATCCCAATTCCCAATCGCATCTTGAAGTGAACCTGCAAAACCCAACTCATTTGGCATAGTTGTAGAAATTTACACAATCAACTGAGAGAAGGTACATTGCACAAGCAGATGATCAACTGACCATCCCAATGGAGCGCGCTCATTAGAAAGTGCCACCACTCTTACTGCTGAGTTTTCTTTTTGTTAGAGATTTTCACGACATGGTCACCCAACAAAATGCCTCCACTTGTGGTCAACATTGTTTCAAGTGAGTGAACAAGCTGGAACTACCAAGGGAAAATGACTTCCAAGTCCTTTGACCTTATTCATTGCAATCTGCCAAGGAAAACAGACATGCGTTTCTAATGTAGTAATATCATGTTTCCAACAAGCCCTTTGTGTGATAAGATTTTCCGTCGTACATGTAATTGGAACATATCATCCCTGAGGATTTTTTTTGGCACGACTCAGTAGCACATGTTATTTTGTTTTCAAGATGGCAATTTACTGAAGTGTAATGTAATTTTATGCATATATGCCACACATTTAATTTATTATTTGAGACTTATGAAGGTTTTTGAGTCTTGAGTCTTAATAATGGTTTGATCTTGTATTTGCTTAGAGACAAACAGTGTTATGATGTCTAATATTGGAAAGTCAACGAATATTGTCTGGCAAGAATGCTCTATTGGCAAGCTTGATAGGGAGAAGCTACTTGGGCAAAAAGGATGTGTCATATGGATTACAGGACTTAGTGGTTCAGGTTTGTTCCGGAAACTCCCATTCCCACTGTTTCCATTAACTGGTTTGTTTTCGTAACTTCTTGTTTGCTCTCTTGCTAATCGGTGATATGATTATCACTCCAGTAGCTCTTTGTTTACTATATGAATCTTGTTTCTCTGAGTCTAATACTGAAC
Organism: Litsea cubeba; assembly: GCA_012931725.1. Taxonomy (NCBI): domain Eukaryota; kingdom Viridiplantae; phylum Streptophyta; class Magnoliopsida; order Laurales; family Lauraceae; genus Litsea; species Litsea cubeba. The sequence goes on along the minus strand of CM022948.1, from coordinate 92,665,587 downwards.
ATAACACAGATACATGAACGATTTTAAGTTGCAGAAGCTTATTTTCTTTTTAGCTCAACCTTTCTAAAATCGCTCTTGGATAAAAACCGTTTTCATTATATATATATATTAAGAGTTAAGACATTGATATTTTCTGTCAGTTTACTTCTTTGTGCATCTGAAATGGGTTTGATGTTAATGAGTTTGGTGATTTGTTACTTTACTAGTCAAACAATAGATTGCTTTAGTTATTGCTTTCAACTTGATCCAGGTGCATGGTGGATGGGCCATTTTGGGGCCTCAACTGTCCTGATTTTTTTTGTTCATTAGAAGGAAAATGCAAAAAAGAACAAAAGGTACAAGGGTGTTGTACCCCACCCAGCCTTGATTACATAATAAAACTCTCCCAAGGAGACATCCTCTCTACCCCTGTTTGGCAAAAGTAACTGCCATGGAATTGGCTGATCAAAGCTCATGATGAAAGACTACATTAATGCTTGCAGATAAAGTCCAAATTCATTAAAGTGGAACTAGAAATTTCAAGGGTTCGCCTTTCAATTTGTCACCCAATCGATGCCGTTATAAGAATTACTGTCCACAATTTATTTGGGCATTATCGTTTTCCTCTAGATGAAAATAGGGTTATAAGAAAAAGAGATATAGATGGGAGAAAAGAGAGGAGGAGGGGGGAAAAAGGGAAGAAACACAATCCATGACTTTTTTTTCAAAGAAATAGGTGGTTAAGTGCCAATCCACTAGTAGCTCAGTGGCGAGGCACCTCCTCGTCGATAAATACAACTAGGGATCAACCCTTGGTTGTAGCACCGATGGTTAAGGGACTTGCGTTCGGTTGTGTGTATCGGTTTGTGTTTGTGAGTATTTACTAGAGCAGGGCTGTGGTGCTAAAAAATGTAGCAATAGTTCACCACCAGCTAGGGGTGGGCCAGGTCAGCCACAACCCACTTTGGGGTAGGTTTCAGTATTTAGTTTTAGTACTTGAGTTGGGCCTGGGTCTAAAATTTGGGTTTGTTAAATATTTGGGCCAGGTTTGAATTAGTGATAGAATGCCCCCAAGCTCGGTCTGCCCGGCCCGATAAGGGTTCTAAGAATACTAGTGCATTCCTAATTGTTGATGAGTTAAGGGACTGATTTACCAGAACTTAGGGCTAGGAGTTTAGTGGAGTCATATGCTGCTGCTGCTACTGCTATTATTATTATTATTATTTGTTGCAAACACCCAAATTTCTGTATCTGTAATTTATTGTCTTAATGTCATTTGTAGTAGGCATGAATAATACATTTTTCTTTGTTTTACTGTTATTTGTGGGCCAATATAGGCTTGTGTTTCTAAAGTCAGACTAGGCATGGATATGCCTTAGCCTGGCCCGACCCAGCTCACGAACACCCCCACCTTCAGTGTAGGATTGCTGGGATATTCAAAGCGTTATTTTTGCCCAGTTGATCCACTCGGGCCTTTCAAAACAAAATGTGCGGATAACCAAACCACAGGCTGATATGTACAAACTGCACTTTTGAATCGACGTACAATTATAATATATTAAAGTCGAAGGTTTTGGATCCAATTCTGACCATACCTTTTATTTTGACTGGAAGCTACTTTCAGTTTTTATAACTGTCGCATTTTTTGTCTCATGCACTCCCCCACTCAAACAACAAACCATCTACCCCACCACTTCTAACAGACATGAACCCACTCACCTGTATAATTCTACCTCTTCCTCCTCTTCTATATGGTATTCACTCCCTCCTCTCTCAATCATACGTGGTTCATGAATACGATATGAATTTTTGGTTTACAGTATATATTTGATTTAGATTATCTTGAACATCATAATTGCATCTTTCACATATGCTATTCATGAGTTTGAATGTATGATATTCATTCCCTCTCTCTAATATTTAGTCTCTTTCATATTTAAGACTTTATTATGATGTTCATTTTGAACTTCTTCATCATTTGCATTTTATAAATCTATTAATATTCAATTGTTCTATGAAGCGATGCCTAAATTTATGAATGCTTGATTTGCAATATAGATTGTTTATTATTTAATCTATCGTTGTTTAATTTGAATTGAACATAAGCACGGGTTTTTGTGCTAGTTATAATATATTAAAGCCAAGGCTTTTGGATCTAATGTTGATAGGCACTGATGTTCTAATTTTGACTGACTGTTATACTTTTTTGTCCAATTGTTCCACATTCTCTCTCCACTACTCATGCAACTACCCACTCATATTTTTTCATCAAACCCCACTCACGTTTAGGTTCTTCCTTTATGTAACTATTCCCTTTCTGCTCTAATTTTTCTATTTTTATTTTATGCAACTTGCTCTATGGAAAGATGTTAACTTGCTTTATGGAAAGATGTAACTTTTTTTAATGTATAATTATTTATTTTGCAATGCATGGACATATTGTGCTGGGGCATATATTAGGGTCAATATTTAAATAGTTCCTTGTCTTGCAAAACTGCTTTTCTTTGTAATGAGTTTTAACCGTAGTTTGTACCAGGGGAGTTTCTTGTTCTTCCCTAGTTTGATATGTTACTGCAATATCTGTTTCTGGTGGCCTTGTTTTTGTTTTTGGTTTTTTTTTTTTGCTGTTTATTGATAAATTTCTTACATTTGGTCTTTACAAAAAATACAGGGAAAAGCACACTGGCATGTGCATTGAGCCGAGCATTGCACTCTACAGGAAAGTTAACTTACATTTTGGATGGTGACAATGTTAGGCATGGCCTGAACAAGGATCTAGGTTTCAAAGCAGAAGACCGTGCAGAAAATATACGCAGGATTGGTTAGTGTTGCCAAAACTTGTGTTTTATTTTCTCTTTACATGTTTTGCGTACATTATGTGCAAGTTTTGAAAGTAATGTCAAAATCTCTGCTCAGGGTACAACAATCTTTATTTGCATTCTCTTTTAGCAGTATGGTTCATATAGGAACTAATTCTAAAACATTCTTTATTGCTTCTGCTATTCTTTTTCAAACAGCAATTATTTCAGCTAAATTGTGTATTGTATTCATTTTTCTGTGTTCTTTAGGGGAAGTGGCAAAGCTTTTTGCAGATGCTGGTGTCATCTGTATTGCTAGTTTAATATCTCCATATAAAAGAGACCGAGATGCTTGCCGTGCACTAATGCCAGATGCTAATTTTATTGAGGTTGGTGCTTCTTGTCATTGCATTTTTTATATCGATGCTGTTTATCGCCATCATCAAAAACTTCTTCCTATCTATCTGAGATCAGCTGTACTTTCCACTAAATCTCTATCTAGGGCTTTGTTCCCTGTCACTATACAACCTAATGTTTCGCTTCTTATCATTCCATTCCAAGCCCCACCTCACAGTTGTTTATCATGTATGTAACACCTCATTCTTCTAGAAGGGCTTCTATGTACATGCTGAGACCATCCCCACTTCACCTTCTAGAAGGGTTTTTATGTACATGCTGAGACCCTCCCCACTTCAACTTGTTCCATGTAACACTTCATTCTTCTACATGGGCTTTTTTGTACATTCTCAGACCATCTAACTTCAATGCTGCTGATATGCTAACAAAACTCTAGGTTTTCTAAGGTTTTCATGAATGTGCCACTGGAAGTGTGTGAGGCAAGGGATCCAAAAGGCTTGTACAAGCTTGCACGTGCAGGAAAGATCAAAGGTATGATCTTGGAACTATGCCTGGCGGAGATTAATTCTGTTGAGGCACTGCTGACTTCTGTTGGATACTGCCTAGTTAACATCTTCGGTTTTGTCATGAAAACATACACACACAAACCATACTGAAAAATTAAAATTTAAAATGATGGCGTATCTCAATGGAGACAAGTCAAATTCGACTTTTAAGTGTTTTACACACACAAACCATACTGAAAAATTAAAATTTAAAATGATGGTGTATCTCAATAGAGACAAGTCAAATTCGACTTTTAAGTGTTTTATTCCTGACAAATGATAATAATGAATACCAATCAATACCATGATACTTTTTAATCCTTAAGGAGTGGCCCGCAGTGGTAACTATGAAACAAACAAGAAAAGAACAATACTAAGAAGCGAAAACACACACATATGTGCGTGCATGCATGAGACCAAGAGAAAGCTGTGGCAAATTCCCTATACAAAAATCTGATCTCACTGCCTCTCCTTTGATTTATTGATTGGCATTTTCTTTGGACATAAACTAAAGCGAACTAAATGGTCAACAGAAAAGCAACATATATCATTAGGGCCGTCGGTGACAGAGAAAAAGGTTGGATCCATTTTTCAGATCTGATAGATAGTTGGGTTTGGGTCTGGACCTGATTACTAGAAGGATATTTTTCTAATTTTTCGTGTCTATTTAGTACTTTGTGATATAATTATTGGTTGTGAATCTTGGGCTTATTACATTGACATTGTGGGATCGGGAGTGAGTGACATTACAAAGCATGATTTGTCTAAATATTTGAATATTGTTTTGGATCTGGACTCGGGCATTACTCTTCATTGGGTTTGGAACCAGTTCTACTGGCTAGATATCCAAAATGTAGTTATATTTGAGTCCAAGCAAGCATATTTGAGTTGGTTATCAGTTCACATTTCATAAGATCTGGATCTAACCAGAACTACCAGAACCAACCAAACCTGATCCATTTACCTACATATCTGAATCCTTTTGAGTAGAAAGGGAAGCCTTTCTGAAATCTCTCAAAAGCCTAATAAGTAACATTTAAGTCTGCGGGGAGGGAGGGAAATGATCCTTAAACCATTCTGAAAAGCCCTCTTCCATCTTGCTCTAGGCACAACTCTTGGCTGGCACTTAAAATATCATCTTGGTGTTTCCGTGGTTTCTTTTCAAAGCAGAATAAAGATGATCGGGCCTCTTATTGCAATTATTTAATTATAGATTTATTATTATTATTATGAACCTACTAATGCTAGCCTTTTCTGATTCTTGTGTCCCGCTGCAGGTTTTACTGGGATAGATGATCCGTATGAACCGCCCTTGAACTGTGAGGTGCATTTAATTGTAACCTATGTCAATCTAAAACAGCTCACAGTTTTCATTAACACAGATGCATGCATTATATTAGTTTATATGCTTTTGATGTGTTAGTTGTGTGACACTTTCTTTTTAAGTTTGGTTAGGTTCCATCCATCTGAACATGGCGCCAGTAGTTTTTTTTTGCTCGACTTATGGTGCTATGCTTATTTCGCTCATAGTTCTGCCTCGTCAAACCTTGCATCACATGTACTCACATGCCAATTTCTAGAGCCCTAACTGCTTGCTCTGCAGCATCAGGAAGTTCTGGAATTCAAGCATTGATTATTTGATATGTTGTTTTTGAGTGAATAATTCATGCTTTTGTGCCATTGAGAAATTTAATTTGAAGAGAAGGCAACCATTAATCACGTGGATGTATTCTACGGCACACGTCATGGTGTATCATTTGGAGTCTGGTTCATTTCTTAGTGGGCCCCTCTGGATGGACAACTGGTCATGTACTGTCTGTCATTAATTTGTATGCCAAGTCCAGATGGTTAAGCTTTTCTGGATGGTAAGATTTCTCCCATGGCTGATCCACAGTAGGACCCAGCCAAAGAAGATTTTTATGACCATGGATCATAAGCAATAGTTGCCACTATGAGTGCAGTGCACTGGATAAATGGATACTCAATCTGGTTTCACCTTTTGCGGCTAGATTTCCCCTTTTGCATTTTTAGCATCTAAACTTACCTTGGGTTTGCCTGAATTTTAGCTTTTTTCCATTATTTTTTTTCTAGATTGAAATCCGACATGATGGGGTCTCTGCTACTCCAAGTGACATGGCAGGACGAGTTATTTCTTACTTGGAGGAGGGGGGTTTCTTGCATGACTAGCAACTTTGACAAGGTATTGCCTTCCGTCCTGTGGACTTCTACATGAAGACTGAAACTTCTTTCGCACAAATCAACAAGCGCTGAAACCAGGAAGTTTGAAATTATTTAATCAATTGTGTCATTTTATGCTGCTTCGTCTCTAATGAGCTTTATGTCAACAAAGTTTTTGATAATTGAATGTCTATAATAAGCTTTATGTCATTGACAACAAAGTTTTTATTAATTGAATGTCTCTAATAAGCTTTATGTCATTGTCAACAAAGTTTTTGATAATTGAATGTCAATTTTTACATGTAATTTAGATTCATGTTTTTGTTGGTGAGTAAGGATGTAAGAGACCATTTAGAAAATGTTATCAATGGTTGACTGTTTCTGCTAGAAAGTTGTAATATATTGTTGGCTTTGATTTACTGACAAGGATTTTATGGGAAAAATTTCGGAATTTGGACATTTATCGCGAAGGGTCTCTGCAGATTGTACAGCACAAATGAGGTCCGTCAGCGTCAGGACTTCTTCCATTTTTTTTCATTTTTTTTTATGATGAAAGGTACGACGCTAGCGTCGCTTTACGTGAATTTTTTTAAAACATAGTACTCGTTTTGTTTCTTCTTCATTTTCTCCCACCTATTTCTCCCCACTCCATTTTCTCCCAATCATCTTGGAAAAATAGTATCACATGCTTTATAAAAAGATTACCACCGACCGACATTCAATTCATTTCTTTTTTCTTTTCATATTCTCAAAATTTATCTTGAAAATTGAATGAGACGGGAAAGAAAAAAAATGGCAGACATAACATGGAAGAATGGTTCCAATAACAGTCTTATGCTCGTACGTTATCAATGTAGAGTTTACCCTCAACTAGTGAAAAACTTGTATTTGTAACTTTTTCACCGATATGAATAGGAAAAAACTTGTATTCGCAGCTTTTTCGATATGAATAGTGGAAAACTTATACTCGCAGCTTTTCTGCCTATACGAAGAGTGGAAAACCTATAGAGTTTGGTGAGAAATGGAGTGAGGGCTATCGAGAAATAGGAATGAGATGAGAATGAAGAAGACGTGAGAAGTGACTCTAGAGTCACTCAAAATTTTTTTGGGAGACGCTGTCATCGTGCAGAAAAAAAGTATATATATATATATATATAAAAAGTAGTGGCGGGAAGACCGAGTTTGTGCTGTACAATGACCCTTCGTGAGAAATGGCAAAATTTTAATTTTTTTTCCCTAAAACCCTCTTTACTGATTATTTACAGAAATAAAGAGTTATTGATTTTCCAGGTGCCATCAAACGCTCTTTTTTCATTTTTTTTTTCTTTTCTACCAAAAGAAGGGATTCGATTAAAGGGAAAGGGGAATAATAAGTTCCAACATAAAAGGCCTTAAACCCGCACCCGGCCCACATAGAAGCATCTCCAAAACCAAAACTATTCATCAAAAAGAAACCAGGACGACAGGACCAACAAAGAAAAACCTCCTCAACCCCAGACAGAAGCTATTGGGATCAGATTCCGGGGCATATCTCCCCGGCCTCTCCTCTTGTCCTGACCTTTGGAAGTCATCCCTTGACTGATAGGCTGTCCCCTAACTTGCAGGCTGCTGAGAGGCAGGTGCCATGAAAGATACCCAATTGGCCAATTCAATGATTACTGTTTTCCCCCTAACATTTTGCCATGAGACATGACAATGTTCACTCCTGGATTTACCATAAATTGGGCATTACTTGCAAATTAAGCAACTTACAAGTTCTCCAGTTTGCAAGTAATTACACTTGTGTGGATGTCAAAGTAACTTTCTATGACCTAGGGGTGTGAATGAAAAACCATTGCTATGGGGCCATGAGGTGGTATGATTATGATTTTTAGCTGTTAGATGAAGGGCCCATTCGTTTGCATCGAATCAGATTCTTAGGAATTTATAGTAAAATGGGTTGCAACAAAGGATTATTAAAGAGGTTAGAGGTGAACGATGTTAGGTGAAAATCCTGATGAGATCTCACTTTCTTAGGATTTGATTTTCCAGGTTAAGGGTTTGTTATTCATTTACTATCTCCCCTTAGTTCATTTTCCAAAGGAGAGATTAATTGATGGCTATTTATAGATCTTCACCTTTGTTTTCTTTTTTTCTTTTTAAAGATTTAAACCATTATAAGAATTACATTTCATGAAATTTTTAGGAATTCAAATCTATGCAAACAAATAGGCACGGATGGATTTTGTATGCATCTTTTGCATGAATAGTCTAATAGCATCAAGTTTTTATGGAGTGCTTTGTTGGAGGGTAGTGGGGTTTGACGGCACTGGGTGGGAACAGATGTAATTTGACAAAAGGGAGCTGTTATAGTTATTTGGCCCTCCTAGAGGCCTGGCTAAGCAACGGCAAGGAGTTCCTGATATTTGGCAATTGTAAATCATTGGGGAAAAGATTTTTGGTTTTTCTGAAGTTGTGGTAAATTCATATTTGATAATTGTAAATTCCTGAGGATTTAGGACGAATGAAAATTTTCATTTGTTAAGATTTTTAGATCCGACCACCTCCCATAAGATTTAAAAATCCTTACTCAAGTAGATTTGCATACTAAACTTTATTTTTCTCAGCTACATACATCGATAAACACTAATATCAATGTACAATCATCAACCATGTAAATTTCCAATGAAAAATTCTTGTTTTAGTGGTAGTGAACAATCATCAAATATATGGATTTCTCGCCTGTTTGGTTACCAAACATGTTTAGTCACCAATGAAAAGTTGTCATTTTAATCTAAAATTTCGAAGTAATCTTTGCCGGTGCAAGAGCCCTATGTCTGCAAAAGATCCAACAAAACTACCAATGGAGTGAAAAAGACTCTTGTACATTCCATAATGCGCCCAGCTAGCATTTATGCTGATTCGACCATATGAATCATTTGATTTTGTTGATGCCAAAATAGGTTTCCGACAACACCGGTCAAGTAATAAATGCTAAATGTAATAAATGCAGTAGATTAATGAGAGAGAGAAAGGATTATAGTGGTTCGGTCAAAATGACCTACGTCCACTTCAGAAAGGCAGAGGTTGCCTGTGGTGTTTTACTTCCTCAATGAGTTGGGATTACAAGCTAGAGGAATACAAGAATAGAAGGAAATAGGAAGATATCCGTTTTTCCCAATTGCTGGTGGGGCTCTTCGATTTATGGTCTACCCTAACAGACGGAGACGCTCCTCTGTAACGTTCATCCTTGGAACCTTCGAACTGCCCTCGCGCTGGACGAGGCAGGTGAGGAACTGCCCTCGCGCTGGACGAGGCAGGTGAGATATTTCTCCGCAGGACCTGGTAGGAGCGGGACTGCTTCCGAAGCAACGTGGCTGCCCTGACTTGGTCTCTTCGTGGGCTTGCACCTGGGCTTCAGTGGATGGAATTGGATCTCAACGGAACTGACGGATCGAGTTCTTTGGCCTGACCTATCATCCTAATCTATCATCCTGGAATGGGTCACTTGGGCTTGGATCGGATCACCTGGATCCGACTCACCATCACGATTCGGGTCACACTTGGGCCTGACTCGTCAGATTTCACCTATGAAAAATTAAATTCTGATGCCTATGAGTGGCTAGAAAATGAAGAAACGAATGAGTAATGGATGAGTGCGTGGCATTTCTTTTAGACAGAAAACTGTTTGTACAATATCATACTTGCCTAACCAATCCTATCAAATCCTATGCATTAGTATAGATAGCATAAATACTTTTTAATACATTCTTCGGGTGGAGCTCAACACTCTCCACCCCTCCCTCTATTTTTTACTTTGGACCGAACTACCCTCAACTTACGTCCGCATGAGTCACACATACAAGTCAAAAAATGCCTTAATACCAAAATCAATCTAGTTTTGTTGGATCAGGTGTATGTTAATCATGCCCACATCGCAAAGTTTTTTTTTTTTTTCCCCGCTAATGAGGGTGTCAGGCCTCTTCGAAAACCCACTATTCCCTGGGGCATGTGAAGTCTCTTGCCTCACCCACACACTAAGGTAGCGTTTGGTTCGCTGTAATGAAGGTCGAAATAGAATGGTCATTTAAGCGTTTGGTTCGCAAAAAAATGGCGTAATGACCATTACCTCCGGAATCTCATTCCCTTATGTAGAAGAATGACCATTCCATCTGGGATGGGAAGGAATGACCATTCCACTCCTTTCTACTTTTTTTTAGACCAAAATACCCTTTTTCACATCTATACATTATTATTATAATAATAAGATTATAAAAGAGAAGAACTTGTGTGGGGCCCACCTATAATAATATAATATATATTATTATAATTATAATTATTATAAGATTATAAAAGAGAAGAACTTGTACGGGCCCCACCTATATAATAATAATATAATCTATATATTATTATTATTATAATTATTATAAGATTATAAAAGAGAAGAACTTGTGTGGGCCCCACCTATAATAATAATATATATATACATTATTATTATTATTATAGATTATAAAATATAAGAATTTATGTGGGCCCCACCTATATAATAAAAATATATTATTATTATTATTATTATAAGATTAAAAATTAGAAGAACTTGTGTGGGCCCCACTTATATAATATATACATTATTAATATTATTATAAGATTATAAAATAGAAGAAATTGTGTGAGCCCCACCTATATAAATAATATAATATATACATTATTATTATTATATTATAAAATAGAAGAACTTGTGTGGGCCCCACCTATATAATAATAAATCTCTATATTTATAAGATTATAAAATAGAAGAGCTTGTGTGTGCCCCACCTATATAATAATAATATAATCTATATATTATTATTATTATTATTATAAGATTATCAAATAGAAGAGCTTGTGTGGGCCCCACCTATTTAATAATAATATAATCTATACATTGACTGAGCCAAAGATAAAAATCTAACAAAGGTATTTTGGTAAGTCTTATGTAAATTTTATTCCATTTCAGGACTTATTCCAGCTTACCAAACGCAGGAATAGGAATCAACCCTCAGCGTTAATGGAAATCCTGAGCCTCCATTCCATTTCTGCTTACAACCATTCCAGCGAACCAAACGATACCTAAGTCAGATTTTTACCGGAGTAAGTGGTCATAAAGGAGAGAGCGCGAGTTCGAAACCAGAACCTCATATCCTAAGCATTGGTTCTAACCAACTGCATTACCCCACGAGATTACCTGACTGCAAAACCTTGTAATTTCAATAATAAAAGAAAATAAGAAAAACCACGAATGTAATCATTCAAACATCTTCAATGGCCGATCTGGGAATGAACATCGACATTCTTTCTTTTTTTTTTTTTTTGTCTGAAAAAGGTGACGGATAACGGACAAGAGGCACATCAATCAGTTACATAGTAGGATAACATTAAAAAGGGATCGAAAAGCAAATACAAACAAAAAAGAAAGGATAGCATGGACCCAAAAGGTAACAAAAAGACCCAAAATGTCCAGCAATCCAACCACCGGCATATACACGTGAAGCCAAAGACAGCGATGTTCATGCAGGCACTGTAGTTGCGGCCTCCCCATTACCACCGGTACGTGCTTGTTACCGCTGCATGATCCGCCAGGTGCCGCGGCGGGTCAACCCTGGCTGCAACGTGTAGCAAATTTTTCTGTGCGTCATGGTGATAAAACGCCATCGTGTAATCCCGAGCACGGTCCTTCTCTGCCTGAAACACTACCTTGATGTGCGAAGGCAGTTCAGTGATAGTTGCAGCATCGATCATGTACTGGGATTGTATAGTCACCCAGTAAGTCTGCAACTACATTGGCCGATCGCTTGCAATATCTGATCGTCCTGTGTATAAAGGAGGATAGCAGATGCATAGTGCGGCGCCACAAAGGCATCATATCCCAACTAAGGTGCCCCGGATTTTTCTGATGTTTGCAATCAGGATAAGGCAGTCACCTTCTATCAGCAGCGGCAAAGTATTCAAGTGGATATATAAGGTGTTTTGAGTCCTCGTTCCACCTCCAATTTAAGCATGTGCTGCCTTAACTTCACAGGTGAGAGTCACGTACATTGCTGCCTGGTCCAGCATAAATATGAGAGATGTTCCAGTCAAGTAATGAGCTAATGGTTTTACTTACGATCTGCAATGGGGTATATAGGATGATACTGGAAAATATACATATTTCTTGCTTTCCATGTATACCAAAACAACGTTATGGATCCCCAGGCGTCTGTTAGCGACCGACGCCTTGTGCCAAAACCAGTGAGCTAAGGAAAGAGTGGACGAAGGGCGGGGAATGGAACATCGACATTCTTATGTTAATGTGCTGGGGGCATCGTTTGGAAAAAAAAAGTATTGGGCCGGGCCAGGAATACGGCCAGGCCTTTCATATTATGGGCCCATGGCCCAGGGTAGTGCCTGTAACACCAGGTTTGAAAAACTAGGCCCTGGCACCAGTGGCGGACCCAGGATTTTCATTCGGGTGGGGCATATAGGGACGGGTGTTGAAAATCAGCGGTAGTCTGCAAAAGCTTGATCAGTGAAGTGGATCTTTTCAACTACATATATCAAAGTATAGAAAAACTAAGATGGTCCAAGGCTACACAGCACAGCTCACAATATTTTTTATAAAACAAAGCTTTTAATTTCTACTAATACAATTTATATAAAGGACAATGGCATATATGTTGCATTACAAAGCGCTTGTAGTGTGAGTCAAGACACTCATGTATTATCGTTACACTATTAGATGCTCTCTACACCGCACACTCACATGACATTATAAGTCTCTTTTTTTTTTTTGGTAAAAAATATTACAAGTCTATGTTGCACTCACTCACCACACCTCCTTGAATTGAATTGGAGGGGGAGATCTTGGTCTGGGAGTCGGAGGGTTTGAAATAAGATTCTGATGGGTTTGTGAATAGGCTTGATGATGATGGTGGTGGTGGTGGTGGTGATGATGGGGTTATGGGGGTGGGCATTGAGAGAGATGAGTTGGGAGAGAGGCCGAGGGAAATGAGAAGTGGCATGGTGTGGGTTGCTTGTATTTCGTGAGAAGGCCATCTATTCACCACTTACCAAATTGAACTTATTTCCACTTATGTGTATTGACAAGGGATCAAATATTTGATTATTATTATTTTCTCCATACAAGAATATCATCATCAGTTCCTTTGTTCTTCACTGATCTTCTGCCCTAGCCAATTCAAGAGAAATATCTTTGTTGAACATTAAGTGGCCCATCATGCCTCATGTAGGGCTATTCAAGATCACCCCTTACTGGTAAAGTTCATAAATTTTTTCTTGGATGACATATCCTATTTATATTCAATGGGACAAATAATCCACAACCTACACCAAACTGAGATCGGTAGCAACTAGCAACCAATATGGAAGAAAAGAGGAAGGAGGAGGAGACAAAAGAAAGAGCAAGGGAGAGAAAGGAGGAGAGATTGGGTGGTTTTCTTCTCTATTGCCTTTGTCACTGGTGGAGCTTCTTTGAGAGAGAGATGGGTTTTCTGATCTGGAGTTGGGGATAAAACTTTTCTATTTGTAAATATCCCCTCTGCATTCTCTTATTCTTGCACAAAGGAAAGCAAGTGAAAGAGTGCTTTCCCTCACACATAATAAAAGTGATAGGTGTTGTTCTTTAATTTGCCCACTACAATATCACAGGGGTGATAGAGAATAGAGACTTGCATTTTTCTTTCTAGGAGTTCCTTTTACACCAGGGACGTGGGGCGATCTTTGACATATATGGGGCGACCTGTCCGACACGTGGTGCATAGCCTAATGCCCAACTCGACTACATGTAGAAAACTGGATTTGATCTGGGGCGACCGCCCCAGATCATTTTAATGTGGGTCCGCCTCTGCCTGGCACAGTCCACAGGTCTCAACACATCAGAAATCCAGCTCGCTGTGGGCCTGATCCAGTCCATAAAGACAGTCACATGCTTCATATTCTGGGCTGACTAGTTGTTAATTCTTACCATTGAAAGATTTGGTTCTTATTGAGTCGGCCTTTGGGCCATCTAAGTCCAGTAAGATTTGGAATGCAATTAATGTGTTGGAGTTAGCTAGGTTTAGTTTTGAAAACATTCCTAATTAGCAAATGGGTCCAGTCATTTCAGCTCTGCTGACTTGATCCCTCCACTTTATTACTATCTAGCTAATTACATGAAAAAAAGATCTCAATATCTAGACAGGTCCATATATAAATATAATGGAATTTATTACATATTCAAAAATAGAAAAGCATGATTATGATTGAAAAGATGAGATGGAATGGAAAATAATTAAAAACAATCCATGAAAAAGATCAAAGATTTCATGAATCCAACATAAAAGAAAGAAATTTGATTGTCAAATCACATTTTTGATTTTTTCAGTAATTTCAGTTTCCGAACTTTTGTATATAAATGTGGATTGACATGCATGGATGAAGGATGCAGTAACCTACTCTGTCTTTATCTCGGGAGATATTGTAATCCTTTTTACTCCACTTTTGTCTTCTTTCTTTATAGATTTTGTTGTATTCTTTTTCATGCTTGCGATTAATAGGTGTTTTACTCTTATTCTTTTGCTTAACGTATTGTTTGTTTGATATAAATGGGTTTTCAGGGTTTGGATCCTTGGTATGGGAGATGGTGGATTCGATGTGGAATCATATGTTCTTTATGGTACTTTATGTTCTTTTCACAGGTTTGTTTTGGGAAATTCAACAACTATATATATATATATATATAGTTTGAAAAAAAAAGTTTAATTGGTTTGATCTGATATTTGCTACCAATTTCAGCATTCCATGTGGGGCCCATTTTTTCAGTCAATTTACACCGTGTTTGATCTGATATTTGCTACCAATTTCAGCATTCCATGTGGGGCCCATTTTTTCAGTCAATTTACACCGTTGGTCTGGTGATCGACATGCTGAATAATCACAATCGATGATATGTGGGATTAAATTTATAGGAATTTTAAAAAATATATTTTTACGGAAAGAACAAAAATTAAAAAGCAAAAGAGAATTAATATCCACAAACCTCCATTAAATAATCCATTGGTAAAAAATGAATACCCAGTTATGAAAAACAAAATTCATGAAAAGTCAGGACTTTATATTCTCTATTTATATCTCCATCATATATTCTAGCTCCATCTAAACTCATTTTAATTGTTCTAATTTTATGTGCACTTTACTCTTTGGCTTATTTTTCACATAGAAGAGATAAACATATTTTCCTCTCTAGAGAAAATTTTAATTTCATATGAGAGTAATATGAACATAGAATTTCTCTATTCTGCCAAATGAAATTAGTTGTCCCCTTGCAAATACTTGAAATCAATAAAGCAGCCCTACTAGACCAACCTGCTCTAAAGTGACTATTTTTAGTGGGGTCTCCAGGAAACACATTTACAGAAGTTTTTTGTTTTTTGAGATTTTTGAACACTCTAAAAAGCACCTTCATGCTTTAAAAATGATGGAAACACCTAGTGCCATTTTTTTTTTCTTGCCTTTCAAAGTTGTATAAAAAAGAGAGGAACTTGGATTAGCGTGGGTTCATTTGGTAGGGACATATGTCTGAATTCGGCCCAAGCCCAATATGGGCTGTAATTGCATGGCCAAAGTCAGGCCATCCTCATACAAAACAAGCCTGAGCCTGTCCATTTAGTCAATAGGGCCAGGACGGGCTTTCTATAACTTGTTTTGACAAATTGGTCGCTGAACTATATGCACTACTTACTCGGGTCAAGCTGAGCTTTGGAATTTCTATCACTTAATCTATGCCCGTTTCAAATATTAAATGGGCCAAAATTTAGATCTAAGCTCGGCCCAACTACTAAAACCCGAGGCCTGAACCTGTCCGACGCGGGTTGGCCCCACCCATGAGCACCCGAACTTATTTGGGTCATAGTCACAAAGATAAATGATATTTGAAAGTATGATCACTATAAATACTTTATTAAGCAATCAATTTTCTCAGAATTTCATCAGAAAATGAAAATATTGGAGATAATCACAAGAGAGTTGGAATAAAAAGGAGGAAAGATATAAAAATGTTAACATTATTTTAAATCTATTTTTCATTTTTTTATTTATAATTATTTAAACATTAATTTATTTTTTGTAATTCTTTTATTATACCATACCATGAGTAAATTACTCTATTTTTGAAATTAAATATTCTGACATTTTGCTGAGATAATAATTCTCAATAATATAAAAAATATGGAAGGTGTTTTTCTCATTTGATCATTCTAGCAAAGGGGTCCACATAATTGATGATGAAAACTTTGCCAATGACTCTACATTAGAGGTTGATTATTTTTAGCAAATTGGAAATAAGCTGCAACTAAAATAACATTTAATGAGATAAAAAAAACATTAAAATAAACAAAACAACATGCTTGTAAAAAAAATATAACAGGCCTGTTGGACTTGGACAAAGTAGACCCAATGCTTGGGCCTGAGCCTCCAAAGAGGGCTTCCTCTTAAGCCTTATCAGTTATCACCTCTTCAAAGGCGCTTTTACCAGGTCACATCTACATTGAATTGTTGAATTGAAAATGTATCTTATAGATTAATTTTGGCTGTCATTAAAACTTAGATTAGATGGCTATATCAAGGTGGGCTAACGTTCATTTTCACGGTCTTGATTTAACGATTATGATCATCATATTTAATCTAGCTATGAAGTGTTGATTATTCTGTTACTGGTCTTGCAATTTGTGTTACAGGAACTCTCATTGAGGCCTTGTCTTATGATTATTCCGCAACCATGGAGGCAAGTTGTTATGGATTTTTCTTTAAAATTTACATATAGTCACATGGCTTTTTTAGTGTTTAAATATATATAGATCTTTAGACTTTAGGCAGACAACAGTTTGTTCACAGGTATCCTTGGATGGCCCCCAAATCCCCAATTCAGAATTGCACAAAGCTAGTGTGTCCCATAGCAGAGAAATTCACTTTCTTCAAAATCTTACTATCGGATCTTCTTTTAGAACCATTTTGCCATCCGCAATGTACCACTACATCAACTTCTGGGTCACTTGGAAACAGGGCGTACAATCGACCATTGTATAAAATTAAAAGACTCAGCTTGAGTTGTGGGACAAGTTTCCCAAGGGGAGTGTGACCCCCAGAACTCACTTGGAACCGCCCCACTCACCCTAACTGGTTATCTACTGAGTCAAGTTAACTCGCCCTGATTCAGGTGTATCATTGACTTTTGATGGCCTAGGCCTCTACCTGGAAACTAAGGCTGCTTGAATATGGGTTGATTCAGGACTAGATTAAATTGGTTGGACACTTGGACCAGGCTTGATGCGATGAGCCTAGCCTATTATAGTACTTTGTTTTCAATAACCTGGGCCTGGGCCTAGGCCTGGAAATGAGTCATAACCCTATTTAGATTTGGGTTGCAATGGGCCCAGCGGGGGTTGATTCGCTTCCAAGTACAGCCCATAAACTAAGGACCTGCCAGGTCCAAGACAGGTTCAGCCCAAGCCCAGTAATACCTTGGAGTTGAGTTCTAATACTCAGACAGTCAGACCCCCGCTCAACATGTTTTGCTACTCAAAAGGCAGCAACTCAATCCATTCTTTCCTAGTAAGTCAAGAACTACTCCAAACTCACCCAAGTTACTTGACTCGATGCCCTTCCGAGTCAGTTGGCGAGTAGAGCTTTAGAAATTAGAATCAATGCATTGGACTAGAAGCATATATAATCCATTGGCATTGAGTCAGTGACTTATTTTTCTTCTTGCAGTGTTTGGCTGAGCCTCTCAAACCACAATATGGAGGAGGGATTCTACTGAATTCAGAATTTAACAATGGGCTGAGAGGATGGTCCAAATTTGGGCCGGGAAAGATAGAACGGAAGGTGTCGAAGGGAGGAAACAATTTCATTGGGGCCCACAGCAGGAAAGAACCATATGACAGTTTCTCACAGAAGCTTTACATGAAAAAGGAGTTGCTCTACACTTTCTCTGGTAACCTTTCTGCCTTGAAATAAAAGGGTAACTGCCTTGAAGTAAAAGAAAAGAAAAAAAACAAAAAATGGATACTACCTATTTCTAAATTCCTATCATTGATGTGGAATAAAAATTAGATTTTAAATCCTCAAAATTTTTTTTTTAAATTACAAGTTTTGTGCTATTCTAGCTTGGATTCAGGTCAGTGAAGGCAAGGCACCAGTGTCTGCAGTTTTCAAAACTGCGAGCGGGTTTATGTATGCTGGCACAGTTCGCGCTGAGGCCGGTTGTTGGTCAATGCTTAAAGGAGGCCTTACTGTAAATGTTTCTGGGCTAGCTGAAGTATATTTTGAGGTAAAAGTTTCTCTTCTTAACTAACAGAGTAAATCAAATAGTGGTGATCCTGATAACTGGATATTGTCTAGAAAGGGACCAGCTCCATGTATGACAATACACTAAATAACTAAAAGTAGGGGCATACACTTCTATAATATTGTTCAACTTGTGCATATACCCATTGCAAATATCCATCTCTTGATTGATGGTTTTCCCCCCAAAATCACAGTTGCTCATTCTATAATCTTCTCTTCTGTAGACATCAAAACATCCTTGCATACACCTAGAAGTACTTCTACACCTACCATTATTGGTGCTATGTTCAGTTGATAATCTTTTCCACTAAACTCAGTTTTTGCTTTTCTAGTTATTTTTTAACATGTTATACAAAATGAATTAAGGTTCTTTAGAAAAGCTTGGAACTTGATAAGAGAGAAAACCAATAGTAGTTTCTTTCAATTAACTTGTGCAGAGCAAGAACATAGGAGTGGAGATATGGGTGGACAGTGTCTCATTACAACCTTTCACCCAAGAACAATGGAGGTCTCACCAAGATGAAAGCATTGAAAAGGTATACGCTAGCAGCAAAAAACTAATTTTTGTCGTGGGTCATTTTGATTTTCCATTTTCTTTGGATTCTCAGAATCACCAAGTTAATGAATTCATGCAGGCACGTAAGACCAGGGTCCGGTTCCATGCGGCCAACCCCGACGGGACTAGCCTTGCAGGTGCAACAGTCTCCATCAGTATAAAGAAGGCAAGCTTTCCCTTTGGGTGCGCCATCACTAGTTCCATCCTCAACAATGTGGCCTACCAAAACTGGTTCACCAGTCGATTTTCGGTCACCGTCTTCGAGAATGAGATGAAGTGGTACTCCACTGAGAAAATACAGGGTAAGGAGGACTACTCTGTCGCAGACGCCATGGTAGCTTTTGCGAAGAAAAATGGCATCCCAATTAGGGGTCACAACATCCTTTGGGACGACCCACATTATCAACTCGACTGGGTCAACTCCCTCGGGCAGGATCAGCTGCGGGCCGCTGTCCAGAAGCGAGTCAACTCCATCATTACAAGATACCAGGGCGAAGTAATCGGATGGGATGTTGTCAATGAAAACATGCATTTTAATTTCTTTGAGAGCAGGCTTGGAGTCGATACCTCTACTGAGGTCTTCCAAACAGCTCATAATCTGGACCGCAACACCCCCATGTTCATAAATGAGTATAACACAATTGAAGATAGCCGGGATCTGACTGTAACACCTGACAAGTATCTTGCTAAGCTGAAGGAGGTGCAAAACCAAGGGCCGACAGCTATTGGTCTGGAGGGTCATTTCCATACACCTAATATACCTTACATGAGAGCTTCTATTGACACACTTGCTGCTGCAAAACTGCCTATATGGCTCACAGAGGTGGACGTTGATCGAGACCCAAATCAGGTAACTTCAATCACCCATGGAACTACTGGTTGAAGTTGATAAATATTGCTACATAGTTGGATTAGCTTTTGACCATTTACTGGTTATATTGTTCCTGGGCTGGCCTTGTGATTGCCAGTTTTTGCTTAGGAGGCTTGGACTTGTCTCCTATGTCCTAGACAAAGGAAAAAAAAAAAAAAAAACACTAATACACACATTGTTGCCAAATATACAATATTGCTTTATATAGTTTCACCATCTTGTGATTTTGGTCCACAGGCAACCTTCTTGGAGAAAATTTTGAGAGAGGGTCATGCACACCCTGCTGTACAAGGAATGTTGATGTGGGCAGGTTGGGATCCAAACGAGTCTAATTACAGGATGCGCTTAACAGACGACAATTTCAAAAATCTTCCGACCGGCGACGTCGTCGACAAGTTGATCAACGAATGGAGGCCCGCCAACATCGCCGGTGCAACCAACAAGGACGGCTTCTTTGAGGTCTCACTCTTTCATGGAGATTACGATGTCACGGTCTCACATCCTTTGAGAAATTCATCCATGACGACTCACAGCCTGAAAGTGGTACCCCAGACTGTAAATGAGAATACATTCCACGTTAAAATTCAAGCATGAGAGTTGTTTACTTTAGCCTTTGGGCGCGGGAATAATATATAGAGGAAGATTTTATTATTTCAAAACTAGATTCCTTTCATTTTGGGCCAAATTTGCTTACTCGAACAGCTTCATTTTGAATCCCCCGTTGCATGATATATATGAGATGGCAAATGAATTTTGTTGAATGCATAAAAATATTGCCACAAGAAAAAAAAAATCCATTGTGAGGTCATCAAGTCCAAATCACTCAAAGTACACTGAGGTTAGCCAAATTTTATATCAACTAAAATGATTTTGTGTTAAGAATGGGATTTCAGTACTCCTTTTGTTTTGTGTACATTTATGATAGATCTGATGGTAGTATTAATTAACTCGGGATCTGAGTGAAGTTTGGTCTCATTTATAAATGAAATGGGGATCAATTTCGATAGGCTTGGATTTCAAAACTTGGCCCAAGTGATTGTTTTAACTTGGATTTCATCGTCCCCATAGATACATATGCAACACCGACTCCCTCCTTTGAACTCCTTCTTCTTCTTTTCTCTGATTTTCTTTTTGTTCGTCGATGATAAAATCATGGTGGGCTTCGGATAGTAGTAGGAGATCCAACTAATGCTTTTATGCATTTAATATGAAGAAATGTTGAAATCCCGTCCAGTAAAAATTAATGAATGCAAAGAATATCAGAGAAGATTGGAAGTATGGATCTTTAATTTGAGGCTTGCACTCACTTTAGAGAAATTTGTAAAGTTTCAAGTGAGGCACACTCATAAAAAAAAAAAAAAAACTATACATACCATGATTGTTTTAACTAGATGTGTACATATAGAAAAATTAAAAACATTAATATATGAAGGCGGAAAGAGAAACAATAAGAAAGGATCTATATAAACTTTTATACATTTTAGTTGGCTTCAAGACTCTAAACTATTATTTTAAAAAAAATAGGTCTCAAACACATCGAACGATTCACATCATGAATTGGAAGCCCATAAAAAAAGCAGAAAATAGAAAGTAGGATTAATTTGTTATTTTGTTTTTATATATTCTTCAAGCTCTATGAGAATCTAAGATATTGAACTCAATGCATTAGGGCTTATCTTATTTATGAGAATTTGAATGGTTAGATCATGAATTAGAGGCCCGTAAAAAAATAGATGATAAGAAAGTAGGATTTAGTTGTTTTTATCTTTTTCACATGTTTCTAAAAATATATATGTAAGGATCTAGCATATAAAACCTCATTCATGTCTTGGAGTCAGCTATTAGTTCTATGAAAACACTAAATGGCTCAAATTAGATAGGTTTGAAAGTATCATTTTAGCATTATTTACATATGTGACTCATTTTATCATATTTTTTTAAACTTGACGTAAACATATAAAAAAAATTAAGAAGTTAATATATGGGGACAAAAGGAGAAGATAAAAGGGGATCTATGTTGGTTTTTATAGAATTTAGCAGACCCCAAGACCCGAAACTATTTTATAATAGAAATAATGGTATGAAAAATATATATAGTAAACGGTTTGGATATAAATTTGGCCTACAAAAACATTGAAAATTTGAAATGGATTAACTTGTTTTTGGGTTTTTCATATATCAAAATTGATATTGAACGGTTTGGATCAAGTGGATGCCCACAAAAGTGTAAATAGAAAGTGGGCCGGATTTAGTTGCATTTAAGGTTTTCAAATGCTTCTCAACCTTCACCCTTGGGGTTATTAATTCTATAAATATTTTGAATGATTTATATAAACTTCCACAATCTTGACACCATTGTAAAGGTATGATAATGTCACATGTGTAATATATATGTAAATGGTTTTCACACCATGTGAAGTGTGAAATGTCCCCATCTACACAAGTGAATCATATATATCTATAAATAAGCGCAGTCAACCGTGCACATGTGTGACATTTGATGGTCATGAATTTTTGGATATCTCCTTTTGTTTTTTTCAATTTTGACAAAAAGTCTTAAGGTCTCTTTCTTTACATAGATTACACAGGAATTTATGATTAAAAATAGCTCCATCAAAGGATAATTAAAGAGATAAATGATGAAGGATATAAGGTAAGGGCCGATGGATGAAAAATATAACATGAAAATTAAGATGAAAAATATAACATGAAAATTAAGACGAGACACTGACTTTATTAGAATTTGAATTACAAAGATGATTGTTAAGCATTAATTTCTCATTTTTCTTGAATTTAATTTTTAGAATCCAACAGCCCCAGAGTTTTAGGAATTCAATTCAATGATTCTAAACAAAATGGGCCCAAAGTAATCAATTTATTTAACCATGCCCATAAAATATAAGAGAAGGTAATTATTTCGATATTTTTCATAAAGTGGTCCCGATGACGATTTTTTTGGGAGCCCGATCCTTTCTCGAATCTCGATCCTGGGCCTCGCCTTTGTATTCCATTGTCACTCCTTTTATATATATATATCTGTGTGCGCGCGGGGGAAGGACGTAAAAAAGGCGCTTCCCGAAATTGCCGATATCTGTTAAATTCAATGGAAGCATCGATAAACAATTCCGCATGAAGAATCAGAAACCCTAATTTCCATTTTCGATTCTTCTGCTTCCCTTTCTCTCTCTCACCAACCATCAATATGGGGCTTTGGGACGCTCTTCTCAATTGGCTCCGAAGGTAACTTGAAATTCTTTCTTCATTTCTTGTTTTTATCTGAAAATCCTTTGAATTGAATACCATTTCTTTGAATGGGTTTGTGCTTTGATCCGACCTACAGCATTGAACTTTCCTTTTGAATCTTTTGAAGGAATTGTGTTATGTGTACGACCGTTTATGGATTTCTGTGATTTTTTTTGGGGGGGGGTTTATTTTGATTTTGTAAATGAGCTGGTGGGAGCTTTAATTGGGTTTCACAAGGGTTTTCTATGATGTGTGGATTAGAGGAGAGCCGGAAAGATGGTTTGATTCTGCCATGCAAACATCAGCATGTGATCATTTCTCTGGACCAATGCTCTCATCTAGAGCTTCATTACTTCTTCTATTTTTTCACCCTTTGTCAAGAAATATTTCTGAAGGGTGATGTGAGAGGGATTTTGACATTGTAAATTGGGTGAGATAAGTTCTGTTGAAATGACATGGAAGCCCTACATTTTTAGAAAAAGGGATCCCATGAATTAGTAACGAGTGCCACTTATCTAATTGCTGCCCAATTTGGGTGGATGGGGTTTTTCCAAGAGTGAAGACTAGAAAGTCGAAACCTTTCTCCAAATTTCTAGCTTATTTATGGCTAATTGTGTTGTTTGACTGGTGAGTACCAATTATTTGCAAACAACTTACAACAAGGAACTTTGTCTCGGCTATCTGCCACAACAAAGTTGACAGATGCCAACTTTAAGCAGTAGAGAGTCAAAAGGCCCATAGAAAACCCCTTTGCATATGCTTTATGATCCAAATTATCTAATCCATTTGCTAGTTTGATTTTCCAATAATATTTTTCTTAACAACTGTTGATTTTACACCTTTTATCAAATGGTATGGAATTGGGGTTTCATGATCATTGTGACTTTTAGTTAACCAATGAATAGGTCGCATTTCATTCATATCTGACGTGTAGTTGTGTATGATTGACATTTGATTAAATTGAAGAAGAAGTGGGCCTCTTTTCCAATCCTATACAGTGAAGCAGGATAAAGATCATTCTGTAGTTTCTTTACAAAACCAGGACATTTAAGTGTCCATTATTATTGTCATATATGATGTTTCCAGTTTCCAGTTTCAGTTGAGAAAAGGTAAAAAGAATCTTTCAAAACATTGCAAATATTCCTGAGTTAAATTGAATTAGAGAAAATGATTCCGCATCATATTTACGAATAGGGGGAAGAAAAGACTGACAACTGTAGAAAGGGAGAATTAGAAACCCTAATTTCTTTTTCCACTTTTTTTCGTTTTGCCTAAATTATAATCTACATGTTTGGGAGGATGAGAGACAATGTGTTTCACTGAAATAAAAATTATTGTCATTCACTGGATGACATTTCTTGGCTGAAGAAAAAAATGGAGAGAGAGAGAGAGAGAGAGAGAGAGAGAGAGAGAGAGAGAGAGAGAGAGAGAGTAGAGAGCTAAAATACAGCTCATTGCGCTCTGTTTGAGTTTGTGGGTATATAGAAGTTCATCAAAGATGAAGAATCTATGGTTGCATTGCAGCCCATTGCGCTCTGTTTGAGTTTTGTGGGTAATAAAGAATCTATGGTTGCATTGCAGCCCATTACGATCTGTTTGAGTTTGTGGGTATATAGAAGAGTGTATGGCAGTGGGTTTCTTGGTCTTTGCTTATGCATGTCAATTCACTAGTGAGTCTGATACTTTGACCGAAGCTCCAGAACTGATTTACATCCATGTGTGAAGTGTGTGGAGTGGAGAAGTGGAAACACGTTGGATGGGGTACGCTTTTTCCATTTAGTCACCTCATCTCAATACCTCTTTGGTTTTCAGGTCTGGTCTTAGACTGCAGATCAGATGTATCCTGATATAGTACACATGAATCAACTGGCACATAAGATGTTTTGTTTTTACAATATTGGAATTTTCCTGACATGGTACCATGTCAGTGTGGCAACAAATGCATCATATCATTATGGATGAATATCAGATCTGTATTGCAAATAATTCTCTTTTGGTTGTGACAATAAGAATTTGACTCATGTCTATCATGTAAATTGGGCTTCCTTGATATAGGGTGTAATCTAATATATCTTTATTCAATACAGCCTATTTTTCACGCAAGAAATGGAGTTATCTTTGATAGGACTTCAGAATGCTGGAAAAACTTCACTTGTGAACGTCATTGCGGTACATTATTGTTTACTTATTCTTTTTGTTAGTTCTCTTCGTTGTAATACCAAAGTGCTAATGTGCTCATTTCATTTTAACTCTGTAGACCGGTGGATATAGTGAAGACATGATTCCTACGGTGAGCAATCTCTTCATTCAAGGGAGTCTGGACTTGCTTTACTACCAACCCTCATATAAGGGTGTCTGGACTTGCTTTACTGTTAACCTATAATCCCACATCGGGTGTCAAGTGTCTTATAATGGATCAGGTTTTTCCTAGAAGCTACTTGTTGGTAATTGTAGTATACATTGATTATGAATGTATTGGGGTTTACAGGTAGGATTCAATATGCGGAAGGTAACCAAAGGAAATGTCACGATAAAGCTGTGGGATCTTGGAGGTCAACCGAGGTTTCGTAGTATGTGGGAGCGATATTGCCGTGCTGTCTCTGCTATTGTGTATGCACCTCTCATTTAACTTTACTATTCTCTCCAACTTGGTTTATAACTTCAATAAGAAAAATCTAGGAAGGCCTTTCTCACACTGGTTATATTTTATGCTTTTAAGACATATATATATATATATATATATATATATGGGAACCATTCCTATAAGGACGGTCCTTACGGTCCGCACAGCCCGGAACGGCCATTGGGGGGCCCACCTTATGACCCATCCAAATTGGCCACACATTCACAACTCCTTTATAGGCACAAAATCCCATAAATTAACATGGATTTGGATGAACTAGACCGCTGGATTGAGGGTCAATTTTTCTTGTTTGATATAAAGCTGTTAAACTTGTGGACTACGGATGAAGAGGTTAGAAGTATTAGATTGACTTCAAATTTGATATGTAGCTTGGTGCGATGGTAAAAGGCTTGGGCGACAAGCGCGGAAGTGCGGGTTCGAGTCCGGAGAGCAGCCACAGCATGAAACACTGCCGGTTAGGAGTGTGTCCCATCCCCCCCTACTAGGAGGACCCTCAGAAATGGGGACTTGCACTGGGAATATATATATATATATATATTTATTATTATTTTTTCAATGTCTTCATTCCTAGCGTGGGAGTGGGATGGACAGTATCTTGGTCATGGGTTTTATATGCAATCTTGTCTCAATATTTTGAGAGGTTAATCGTATGGAAATAGCTATGACTAATATACTTCATTTTATCTTATGTATTTTCTTTGTAAAATATAACTTGTTTAGTCTTTTGATCTGTAAGAACCTTTTTTTATGCTAAATTGCAAAAAGTTTGTATGAATGAAGGGCTAGAAAACCCCCGAAAGAATACAAGCACTTGATGAGGTGCAGATCAATACAAAAAACACTATACAAAAGAACCAAAAAGCAAGCCCGCCCGCCCCCCACACCCCGCCCCCCTCCAAAAAAAAAGGAGGGGGGGGGGGGGGGGGGGGGGTATGATTTAGCCTAAGAAATTTAGTAGAATAAAGAAAAAAAATCCCAACTAAAGTCTTTTCGTAGCCAAGAAGTGTCGATCTAAGATCCTCTTGAAGCTTCAAAATGGTTCTATCCTGGTAAAAGCTATGATGCCCAAACAACGGGGATTCAACATGCCAACTTCAAAAAGTTAGGATTAGGATACGGGTACGGCATCACTTAAGATACATTTCAGGATTATATTTATTAAAAATAATATGTATAGAAAATATAAAAAATAAAAATAGTTTGAAAATTTTAAAAATAAAGCTTGTCCCAAGCCTTGCCCTTTTATAAAATTTGCTCCAAGCCCTAGTCTAATTTTATGAAATTTGCCCCAGGCCTAGGGCCCAGCCCATTTAACAAAATCTGGCCCATGGATAGCCCCGACCAAATCCCACCTCTACCCTTTATTTTTTTTGAATCCCGCCGCAACCCCAAGACCCAATTCCACGCGTCCCTTTTAATATCCCCTTGCTTTTCCGGAGAGAGAGTCTCTCAAGTCAAACGAAAAGGTAAAAGAAAAAGGAAAGAATGAAAGAAAGAGGGAGAAAGGAGGAGGAGGAGAAAAGGAGGAGAGGAAATGGAGAGGAGGGTCAGGCAAAAAGCGGCAGCGGACGTGAGCGGTGCTGGAAACGAAAAGCAGCGGCGGCAGTAGCAGAGGACGGCGCTAGCAACACCAAGATCTGTCTCTTCTTTTGCTCCTCTCTCTTTTTTTCCTCTTCTCCTTCCTTTTACAACCCTCTTTTTAGGATTAGACCCTTTCTTACCTTTCTTTCTCTTGGTCGCATGAAAGGGGGAAAAGGGTTGGGTTTTTTTAGTTTTTTTTTTAATAAAATGAGAGAGCCGTATCCTCAAATTTTGCACTGTATTACAGGCGTATCCCATACCCGGATCTGTATTGGACCGTATCGGTATAGCCGTATCCGGGTGTCATAGCTGGTAAGGCTTCTTGTTGTCAAAGTTGGATTGGTTTCTGGTCGCCCATACAGCACAAATCAGGATGATAAAGGCGATACCTATGCCTGTTCTAGCATTCAAATCACAGCCCCTAACTAAAGAGAGCCAAATGGGCCAGGCAGAAAAAGAGGCCGGTCGAGAGCACCCAACAGCAGACAGAAGCCTCTTCCACAGGTCAGAAGCAAATCTGCACTTAAAAAAAGGCGAATATCGGTTCTGCTTCCACTAAGACAAGGAACGACAGGAGGCTAGCAAAACTCCGATAGACTGAGCCCAGGAAGCCATTGGGGTCTTCCTATGGAGGACTCTCCATGCAAAAATAGAGCATTTGGGCTGCAACATGTTACTGCATACAATGGGGAATTAAGGATTCTTGGGGCTTCTAGATCGAACCAGGTTCCGAGACCAGCTAATCGTATTTGTCTGGGAAGCATTAAACTACACTGAAGAAAGTAATATAAGTCCTAGGGGAGGTGATTCATGATTCTCCAAACATTTCCACTGATATTGTTGAAACATAGTCATCAAAAGAGATGGACAGATCAGGACAAAGAATAGCAGTTTGGACATGATCCAGCCAAACATCATGCCAAAGTCTGGCCCTACCATCATTACCAATAATCCACTTACTTCCTGAATGTAAGGATGGAGAAAGAAAATGAATCATTCTCCAAATACAGGATCTCACCATAGGATTCAACTGATGCTAAACTGAACCAGAGCTGCAGTATCTCTTTCTAAACCAAGTAGCTGACAAAGAGGAAGAAGAAAACACTTGCCGACCGAGCTTAGGTATTGCTGCATCATTAACGTCTGTGATCTTTTGAATGCCAAGGCCACCCTCTTCTTTCCATTGAAAACCCTAAAATTGAATGAGGGACCGGGATATGAACGTTAACCGAGGATGCAAGTATCCTGCGATCTCGAGTTAGTAGTACATGTGGGGTGTATGGTTAGGAGATCCAGACCAACATGAGTTTCATAATTAATATATCATGCTAATCAAAGATTAAAAAGGGGATAATCCTGCCCATCCATTTTTTGTGCATTTTTATTTTGAATGTGGATCATTGCTGTATTTCGCTCTTGACCATCTTAAATGAAGGCCTGCAATCAAAGGGACAAGATGGAGATTGTTTACTTAGGAGGCTATTTTGATGGCACAATGATCACATTCGTTTTTACCTTTGTACTTTCTAACCACTTTTAAGTAAATATCATAATACCATTATATTGAATGCTAGATTTTGAATAATCACTTATATGCCTGATTTGCTCTGTACTTCTTGCAGGTATGTTGTTGATGCAGCTGATCGTGATAACTTGTCCATTTCAAAAAGTGAGCTTCATGACCTGTTGAGTAAACCTTCCCTTCATGGGATTCCTCTATTGGTGCTTGGAAACAAAATTGACAAACCAGAAGCTGTGTCAAAACAAGGATTGACTGATCAAATGTAAGTGGGTTCTCCTAGCTAAGATTTTAAACAAGATTGCCTGCAACTTGTGTGACTAAGAGTAAAGATCTGTGTTCTCCAGGGATCTCAAGGCGATCACTGACAGAGAAGTCTGTTGCTACATGATCTCATGCAAGAACTCAACCAACATCGACCATGTTATGGATTGGCTCATAAAGCATTCGAAGTCAACGAACTGAGATGATGGGGTTATTTCACTTGGTAGTTGGTACTTTGAACTTGGTGCGGATTCCCTTAGATTTTTTAGAGGCCATGAGATGCTTACTGGGCTTTTGATTGATCTTCTGACAATGTTTATTCTGTCATCTGTTTATTCTGTCATCTGGTTTGTTCTTGTACTTTTTTTTTCTTTTCCGTTTTGATTTGTTTTCAGGGAGAGTTCTGGGCTTGTCCTGGTATTTTGCTCCCTATTAGAGAGCTGGGAGATGATTCGGTTGTGTATTGAGCTATTGATACTCTCATTTGTGTGATCAACATTGTATTTTTGCATATGGAAAGTTAGGCATGAACATTTTTCATTCAGGAAATCCTAGCCATCTTCGTTTCTGTTTCTTTTATTACTTCTCAAAGACGTGAAAATGCCTACAACTGTCATCAACCGTCAGTCTTGAGTGAAATAATGCTGAGAAACTCCCAAGTATTTGGGAGTCTTGATGAGTTCGTTGAAGAGCTTGTTGGGTAAGGCCTCTCTCACTTCAATTAAACCTCTTAAGGATCATGAAACACTAACAAGTACCAGGGGTCCAGGGCTACAACTAGGGAAGGGGAGAGGGTGGTCCTGTGTTGTTGTCAGGGTAAAAGGAGTGAAAATACGATTTCCATGTTTCCCTACTTTCTTAATGGATTTTTCCTGCATTCATCTCTTGACTACACAGACGACCCCCTTATATGTGCTTTTCTTGTGGGTGCCTGATTTGCAGGATTATGGAGAAGAATCTAAGGGTCTTCACATTGTTCAGGAGTATGTCAAGTCACACTGAATTGGTGGTAGCTTAATGAATTTTTTTGTGAGGCTTTCCAGATTTTTTTTTATATATATATATATATATTTATTCACCAATTTCCATTGCTTGGATGTTAAAAAGGAAATCATGGAAGTCATGTAGATTGTACTCCTTACCAGTGATTTTGAAATATTGAACTCTCCTTTTATCCTACCATGTCCTCAATACCTATTGGTGAAGAAATAACGTTATGTACTTTACTTTGTTGTAGAATCTTACAAATCCTTGGCAGGAGGTTCCCATGGAATCCCTAATCTTAGTAATGGCAACAATTGCCAAAGGTTAAAATTGGGACATAACCCAGGTGGTCATGGGCATCTCAATCTCACCCACCCTTCCAGGGATTGACCCTTGGCACTGATTGAACATGGACCAGGAAGAACTCGGGCAGAGCACCGAGAAGATTCCCGTCACAGAGTATGTGTAGAAAGGCAAGCAGCGCATGGAGCACCTCAGGAACCCTGGGCTGATAGATTCGGATGGTTTACATTCCCAGCTCCCATGTAATGGCAAAAAAAAAAAAAGAGAGTTGTATTTGCTTGTTTGAAAGTCAATGAGGGACCGATTGGCTATTGGCCTTATTTATAAGAAAATCTCAAGGTTATTACTAAGGACCTATTTGTTTTATTTAATTGAATACCTAAAATTGTATTTCTATAAGTGGTTTAAAATGAACCAACAAAGGTGATTATCCAAAATGGACCATTGATTAATCTCCCCTTTTATGGAATTTGAATCAAGACAAGATGGGAAATGAATACCAGCAATCACCTTAGAAATTCAATACCTAAAAAAGTCCAGGTATCATCTACATCTCCACCCTAAAAAAGTTCAGGTATCATCTACATCTCCACCTTATAGCAAAGAATCTTCTCTTGAAGCCTCATCATTAGGACCATGCACATTGGCTGCAGCCCATGGGAAATATTCAGTAAGGCTTTTGAATTATGTGGCAAGCACCCTCTGAGATTTTGCAACAGCTTCTACTTGTAAGATTAAGACATCCTCATTCCAACTTGAACTTTGGCCATCAAAAGCCCCTTCATAAGGAACCCACTCTCAACTGCATCTCTTTGAACCTCTATAGTGTACATCGAAAGAACAACTGTATGTTTCCTGACCAACCTTCTCGCTATCTATCTATATCTATATTATATTAAGAGTATAAGATAAAAACCATGGATGGAAAGTCTTGCCATGTGTCAACGATCTAAAACTTTTATTATTTGACACTCGGCAGTATTATTTTGACACTCGGCAGTACTTTCCTTAAACATTTAATATCATATTCTCTCATTTTCTTAAACATTTAAGGCAAAATTAGCGAAAGATCCCTATAAGTGAATGTATCCAGCCTCTAGTCCAAGGAAAAACTTATTAAGGCCTATGGTCCACTCAACTAGACTGTTTGCAGCCTTAGGTCCCTACATCCACATGATCACATATTTATGGACTAAATTGCCCCTTCAACCGTTTTAGGCATAACATTTTGAAATTTAAAAATTCAAATCTTCCCTCCTCCCTCCTTCCTAAATCCTCTTAATCGAATCGACAAAAGGGGGAGAGATCGTTTTTCGATTTTTGCTGGGCCACGCTGGCCGGAGGGGAAACCGAAAGAGAAGGCAGCAGGCTGCTGTTTGGTTCTGGTTACAGAAACCAGAACTGAATCTTCGTCTCGAGATAAAAGGGAAGGGAGATCGATCTCGGAAGGAATCCGGCGAAGGATTCTGGCCGGGAGTTGAGATTCCAGCAGAGTGAGATCGGGTATTTTTGCTGGTTTTCTGCTGTCATGTTCCTGTTGCAGAGAAAACAGAGAAGATCTCTGTTGGTTTTCTCTGGTTCGGGTTTGATCGCCTGGAATGATAGTTTCCGTAGAAGAAGAAGAAGAAGCACGAGGATCCGGACTGAAGGATTCCGGAATAAGTTCGTTGCGGAGAACTGATCCAGGATTGCAAAAGATCAGTCTCTTGGTGGGCCACACAGATCGAAGAACCGGAGGAGGCACTGGATCCGGCCTGGCGCTTGCAAAGTTGTGGAGGAAGGAGACGACCCAGTTGGGTTCTGTTGCAGAGAAATCGAAACACAGAGGATCAGTATGTGTCTTTGTTTCTCTGTTGCAGAGAAATCAAAACACAGAGGGAATGATTCTGTTGCGCCCATCGTCGTTGTTGCAGCCGTCGCCGGAGATCCTCTCCGCCGTTGACGTCGCCTCGCTGTCCGACTGCTCTCCCACCGTTGTCGCAGAAGAAAACTGCCAGAGATGGCATAGCGCCTGTTACAGGTGTTGGGAGGAAGGAGACGACCCAATTGGGTCGTTTGTGAGTCAGGTCCAGGTCAGTTCGACCTGACCGATTTCACAGAAGCCCAGGAACAGTCCGTATTCAGCAGTACAGTCAAGGTAGTTTGACCAGGTTCAACGGCCAGAATTGTTTATTTACGTTTTTATCAAGTTTATCTGAGTTTTAACAAATTTATATGAGTTTTTGTCAAATTTATCTAAGTTTTTTTAAAATTTATCTGAATTTTCGTCAAATTTATCTGAGTTCTGGAGAAATTTATCTGAATTTTCGTCAAATTTATCTTAGTTCTGGAACAAAATTTATCTGAGTTCTGAAGAAATTTATCTGAATATTCGTCAAATTTATCTGAGTTCTGGAACAAAATTTATCTGAATTTGGCAAATTTATTTGAATTTTTGAAAATATAGCCTAGTTTCTAACAAATTTATCTCCATTTAAAAAAAATTTATTGAGTTTTTGAACGAATATTTCTATAATTTTGACAAATTTATTTGTATTTGCTTAGATCTATTTGTATTTTTAAAATTTATTTGTCATTTGAAATTTATTCTTATTTTTAAAATTTATTTGCATTTTTGAATTTTTATTTGGATCTTTTGAGATTTATTTGAATTTTTTGAAATTTATTTACATTTTTTGAAATTTATTTGTATCTTTTAAAATTTATTTGCGTCTTTTTAAATTGATTTTCTTCTTTTGAAATTTGTTTATATTTTTTTATATTTATTTGGATCTTTTGAAATTTGTTTGCGTCGTTTTAAATTTCTATGCGTTCTTTTGAGATTTATTGGAATTTTTTGAAATTATTATATTTTTTTAAATTTATTTATGTTATTTTGAAATATATTTGTTTATTTTTAGAATTTATTTAAAATTCTCATTATTGGGATTCCATTCATCATGGTCAATTAAATGTTAGTTGACCATTATTAATGGGATATCCCACCAATCATGGGATATGATTTAAAGAAAGGGCAAATTGGACATTTTAGGTGTTAATAAGTGTGAGAGGGACCTTTGGATGCATAACTTTTTTTTGTGGACCTAAGGCAATAAAGTAACATGTTCAGGGACCTTTCGCCGAATGCCCCAACATTTAATACCCATGGATGGAAAGTCCTGCCATGTGTCAACAATTTAAAATTTTTATTATTTGACACTTGACAGTATTTTAGTAATATTTTTAGACCCGTGCCCGGGTCTTTTTTGCTAGTTGTCCTTTATTCTAGTCTCCCCAACCATCTAATTTTCCAACTAATATTGATCATCATGAAAGCACATGCAAACCACCATGAACTTCCACCTGAATCATGTTCTATGAGCAACATCACCCCCTTTTAAGGAAAGCCTCTTTCTCCTTGGCTTCTACCTTCATAATTCTTCCCATCAACTCATTTTCATGGACGCCAAAGTCTCCCGCAACAATTTTTCCACTCCTACAAGTCTACAACAGAGCTCTCCACTCCCACACGAACCTTACCAGACCCAGATCCTGTTAGGATTCTAGTTGTTGGCTAATTCATTGGTTATGGACAAAAACTGGGTTCTTTATCAATTGTATTTTAATTAGAATGGATTGCTCGGATTAAGGAATCAGTGAAGAACTCTAACACAGGAAAAGATGAACTCAAAGTCTCCTCGCAAGAAAACTTTCCTGACAGAGTTCGCTCGAGCGAACCCAAGACAGTAGCTTGGTCGCTCGAGCTTCTCCCTGCCTTCGCTCGACCCATCTAATACAGCAAAGAGGTCGCTCGAGCGAACCTGGGCGAATGTTGAAGATCCCATCCGGAAACTACTTCCTATTTTCTCTCAAGAGCACAATTCTATTTCAATCACACTAGAACTCTTGAGGCTCGTTTTTAGGCTTATATATAGCCTTTATCTCTCTATTCCAAAGCACTTCTCATCAATACAACTCATCTGAGAAGATTCTGAGAGATCCATCGTCCATCCAAAGCTTCTAGTAGCTGTGCTGAAGATCAAGCTTTGGTTCTGTTTCCATACTACTCTCCAGAAGTAGAGAATCCTTGAAGACGACTTCGAGGAGTTTGTTCAAGCACGGTTGAAGGTGAACGACGAGCTGTCGACAAGATTCGAGCAGTCCTTAGGTTGAGTTACCAACTGGGAATGGTTGTAAGTGTCTCTTGTAACTTTCGGTTTACAATAGTGCTTTGTTGTTTGTTGGCCTAGACAGTAAGGCCCGTGGTTTTTTCCTGAGTAGGGTTTTCCACGTACAAAATCCTGAGTCTTTCTTGCTGTGTGTTTGATTGCTTTTAATTGGATTTAGGATTAATTATTAGTTTAATCACTTGTGGATTGATAACTAATAGAGATCTGGTGATTGGGACATCAGCCTGTATTAAGGCAGGTTTTTCAGATTCCCCCACCAACACCCCGACAACACAAAGCTTACCTTTTACTATGGACCCTTTACTATATATGGACCCTTTAGATCGTTCCATCACTATGGCTCCCTGCAACCTGCACTAGCAATATGGGTTTACACATTAAGAATTGCCAACCAAACTTGAGCTGAAACACTGCATCCAGATCTTACCCAGTCGAACCCGCAGCAACTTGGCTGGGCTGGAGTAGCTACAGCCTACAAGGGAATCCGCCCCACAAAGAAAAGCCCAACACCCTACTTCAAAAACTTGATGGGTCATCATCTCATCTGCACTGCACATAAGGAGACACACGTGTCCACGTCTCGTCCTCTATCATGATTGATGACATCCTCTCCGTCGATCTCCACGTCCTTTCCCTTCCTCCTACTGTCTAAACTTGGAAAACGCCGTGATCCTAAACAAGCGATAGGACCCATATTATATTCATCTTAGTGGACCATAAAATAGGGACCCCTATAGGCCCGGGTCTGAGGTTTGGCACTCCCCATCGGCCAACTTAGAACCTGAGCACTTGAAATATGTTTGGAATAATAAGTTTCGTAGACCCATGTGCATCATCTCTTTTTTTGTGTCAAACATTTAGTCATGAGGTCCTCGAACATTTTCTACTGCTAGTATTCTTTTGAACCTTATACTTGCAGAAAGAGAACTTTATTAGACAAAATTCTTGCGAAGGAGGAATTTTTGCAAATTTAAAAAAAAAGGAGGGAGATTTTGTGCAAAGGTAAAAACTAAAATGTCATTTTCCTTTTTATTATCAATTAAGTTATATTTGATGATGATCAAATGATGTTCCTATATATATATATATAGTTTTGATGAGATTTAAAAATTTCTTGCATATGAAAAAATAAATGGGGAGGAATAAAATTGAAATTGTGGAGTGGGGAATGGCATTTCCTAAATATGAATAAGTTGAACCCAAAGAAATCAAATGAAGATTCCATGATAATAATGACAATTAATTAGACAATCCAAATGTCCGATTGGAGAATCCATTCCTAAGACAGCCAAACTATAAACTGTAATTAATCTAGAAGTCGACATTTTTTTTTTCAGTAGTAACTATTTTTTGCCTCATCCGATGTAGGATTCATGATTTAAATGAGGTGCATAAATGCCATTCACGTTAGATACTTAGATAGATATCAGCGTTCCCCAATTCTTAGGTCCCATGTGATTGCAAGGAATTGAATTTGTATATAATGGGTTCCATCAAAAGATTATTAAAAAGGTGAGAATTGAAGGATATATAGTAGAAATATAAATAGGACATGACTTTTCTATGTTTGATTTACTAGGGTGATGAATGACTATTCATTTTTCACCTAAGGAGAGATTATTCAATGCTATTTGTGGATCTTCATTTTTGTCACTTTGATAGAAATACCTACTTAAAATTTCTAGAAATCCAATTCCAAGCAAAAGAACTTGCCCTTGACAAATTTATTGCAGGTGGAAAATGCTCTTTCTGAATATAATCACCCTGTTTTCAAGTTATACACATCCTACCACACGCAACACTATCAGTAATAAATTTTATTGGCTTGCCATTTTTTCCTGAACTAAGAAGGGAAGAATGGTGTATGCAGGGCAATCAAACAAGACATGGTACACCCCTTTTTTCTTTTTGGGTAGAAACATCTGGTTGATGTTGACATGGTACACATCATGAATACTACATAATCTCTCAAGGATTGGACCTCTTATCCAACACACCATTTTGATGTTTTATGTCCCAAAATTCACATGACCTAATGTCAGGCTATTTGTTTACTTTCTGCTGAATTCCAAAATTTACTAGAAATTTATCATTACAAAACCAAACTCAAGTTTAGTTCAGTAAATGTTTAGCCAACTGTTTAACTTACACAAATCCTTAAATCAATTATTTGGTGAAACCAATGTCATAGTTAGTACTGACTAACACAACCTTTTCTAATCATTTGGTGGAGGGAAATTACAAAGTAAAATATTAGCAAGATAAATAAATATGACATGCAAGGCACCAATCCAATGTTCATACAATATTTGCTCGGAGAAAGGAACCGACTAAGGCAAATGAATTGACACTGCCAAATGGATCAAAAGAGACCAATAAAAATAATGGGTCATCGTTAATCCATTTATGCGTGTCACATATTAGATATGAATGATCAAAGAGGCTAAAGATGAGGATGAAAATCCAAAGGCATGCATATAGATTGCCTTTTTGATAATAGTTCTTACAAGCCATTGTGAAAATACCTCCTCCTCGATTAAAACAAAAGACTGAAACTAAATTCTGGATATTTTATGGCTCTTGCAATCTCCACCATGACCCTTCACTGTTCACCCCCTTCAATCTTCACCCATCAATGCCCTTCTACTGTGGCTCCTTTTCTAGGAATTCCTGGTAGTCCTGTGGATTTAGACAAATGGGCCCATGGTGTATTCCTAAAGTTTCTAGGTGTGGCTTTGCAATGATGGCTTTTTGTTTTGAAAACATTTGATTTAGAAAAAGAGGGATTATTCTAAAAGCTTTTGAGGTAAGGTTTCATGATGAAGTAAGGTGTTTTAAAGAAAATTTTTTGGTGAAGAAAGGTACATAGCTAATGACTGGGATGCTTTAGCTTACAGTTCTAATCATTTTAAGTCTCTTTTAAAGCAACAAAGGTGGCAGCTTTAGTTGTTAATCATTCTCTTCAATATGATTAAAGAAGAGGCCCATTCTCATGTTAGTATTGCACACATATTTGTACTTACTAATCATCCCTTCCAAACTCTAATTTTAGTCATTGTGTTTAAACTGTTAATGTCTATTAATCGGCTATTTTATCACAGCTACCGGATGGTGGTGATCATCCATTCTGCACAAGTTCCATAGTGCACCCCATCCACGATAAGGCTCCACAATTTGGAGGGTGCAGATTGGCACAATTGTGGGGCAAGACTCTATTATAGGCTATTATTTGATGGAGCCAGACAGAGCTGTAAACAGCCTCGGGTTGGGGCCTTTAATGGATAATGAGTTGGGTCAGGTTGTTGGGTTGAGTACATGGGCCAACTCAAAATTCAATTTTTTTTATTAATTCAGTCATAAGATCCCAGGCCCAACCGAAAGTAGATAGGATGACCACAAACCCTAAAATTAATCCCAGTCTCAGCTTGAGTCAGATCTGTGGACCTACGTTCAATGAGTTGGGCCTGGTCATGATTGGGTCCGTCTGCCTGATCGACAGGAAGTATGGATTGATTAAGCCAACCAATTTTTTGAATCCCGGCACAAGCCCAACCCACATGTAAAAATGAGTCAACCTGAACCCTTAATTATTTGATAGGTTTCGGTTTAGAAATTGCCACCCCTAGGCCTGACAAGCTGGGCCAAATCTTGGACTCTTATGCTGGGCTCGGGGCCTTTTTTTCTGCTGAGAAAAAAGTGCCATTGGGGCATGCTCCATATCCGTCATTTTAGGAACCGGATCCCCTGTTTGGACCGAACAGGGGGTGACATGCAGGGGGACGGCTGAGGGGGCATCTCCTGTTTCTCTTCCGGCCGCCCCCTCAGCCGCCCCCTTATGTGTCTCCGGTTGTTTGGTCTAAAAAGGGTTTCCCTATTTGGACTAAACAGGAAATCATTTTGTGTCATTTTTATGGTCCATTGAAGAGAAATTAAGTTCATTAATGGTAGATCCATCAGATCAACCATGTGAATCGCGAGCAGAGGGGTCCTACTCATACATTTTAATGATCCTCATCAAGACCAAGATGCCAGGATTATGATATAGGGCTAAAACCAAGCATCAAATGCAACTTTAAAAACACCAAATTTCTATCCCAAACAATGGATCCCACCCATGATCAATATCCCAAACAATGGAGCTCACTTATGAACAATCTATAACCTCAAAGATACCTATCCACCCATAGAGTTGGTATTTACACTATGTTGACAATGATGATACACAATTAGATTAAATCACTTAATAGTTTTTTTATTTAGAGAATTCGAAAATTGTTGGTACTTGCATTTAATCAAAACAATGTTTGGCACATACCTCATCCCATCAAACCCTCACATCTCTTCCTCACCCCATGATTGAAATGCATCAGTTAAAAGTAGCCATCCCATGAAGGGTTCAGATGAACCATCCCTGTCCATAAGCTGTTAATATTTGAGGAATATTACCGTTAGAAAGGCATTTATATCCTTTTTTGAATTATATACAAGGTGAGTGGTTGAAAGGCAACCCAAAAGGAAAGAAATATCTGAATTCTGAAAGCACTTGTTCTTTACTCTCTCTCTCTCCCCGATTTCTCTTAGATTTGCTTCTGCAACAACTGGTCTGTGCTGTAAAATTGAACACCATCATTGCTTTCAATGCCTCTGCTTTTTTATTAAGCTTTGCTTTTTTGCACCCCACAATTCCCAGCAATTGCTTTTGCCCATTTCTCTCTCTGTTCCCTTTTCTTCTTCTTCTTCTTTCATTCTCCTCACTCTCTCTCGTTTTCTTTAGCTTTCTTGAGGAAGGGATACGTGGATAGAGAGGGTGCAGAGAGCTTCTGCGTGGTGGTCTGTACTGGGTGTCATGGCTTTTGCTGGAACAACACAGAAATGCCGCGCCTGCGAGAAGACGGTCTATCTCGTCGATCAGCTCACTGCCGATAACCGGATCTATCACAAAGCCTGCTTTCGATGCCACCATTGCAAGGGGACTCTCAAGGTCTCTCTCTCTCTCTCTCTCTCTCTCTCTCTCTCTCTCTCTCTCTCTCTCTCTTCAGAATAGTTGAATTATAACCAATTGTAGTTTTGAATCTGTTTGTCCTTGATCATCAGTTGTCCGATGTGATGGCTTTGATTAATGGGTGTTGAGGAAGGACTTGAATTTAGCTTGTCGCCTTTGTATGACACAATTTTGTGCGATGCTGAAAAGAGAGAAAAAAAATTTCTTGTTCCACCGAATGTGCATATGGATCTCAGTCCAGAATGCCATTTCCATTTCCTCTTTACCTTCTTATTGCTCTTGTACTAGATTTTCCAGGCGACACAGATGCGATCGTAAATTTAGTTCCTTGGTAATGGGTTGGCTGCAATTGGTTCTAGTAATAACATTTGATCTTTGTTCTGAAAATTGATGTTTTAAGTTTGGGGTGTTGTAGCTGATTTTT
The DNA here is from genome assembly GCA_012931725.1 of Litsea cubeba. Taxonomy (NCBI): domain Eukaryota; kingdom Viridiplantae; phylum Streptophyta; class Magnoliopsida; order Laurales; family Lauraceae; genus Litsea; species Litsea cubeba. The sequence continues at coordinate 92,625,834 of CM022948.1, read as the reverse complement.
GTGGCACTGTACGCCTGAACTTCACACTTTCCTGGGTGATTCAGGTTTTTTTCTTCCAGATATGGGATGGTTATGTTTCATCGTCAACATTGTCATAAGTGAATGGATCTAGACATTTTCACCATTGATCTGTGAAACATCTATCTTTATATAGACACCATCATCGTCATCTTGGCCTTATCTCATCAAACTGTAATTGGGTATGCAAAAACATGTCAGCCGGATGGAATGGACTGCCCTTCAATCATGATATGGTGATGATGTGTATATGTGCATAATACATGTACACACGCGCACACTAAAAGCATAGATTCACATGAATGAAGGATGATCTATTATTTTTTTTCCTATAGGTTGTAAAGGAATTACATTAAGAAAGTAATGTATACTAACTTGCATAATCTGAAGCAGAAGGTCCCGTGTAAAAGCGAATTATACCAGACCATCAAAATAAACAATCCAACTGCAGAATACGGGCACCCAAAGAAAGAGCCCCATCTATCCCTTGCTCCGCTAATGAATCCACCAAAGCATCAGATAATCAGCCTACACGTCTGGAAGTAATCATTTGATTTTAATGACAAAGGTGAATGGATTCTAGGTCTAGTTTCTACTGGAAGATTGGGTAGATCTTTTCAAATCCTTATACTACCTCATTTTAGAGGCTAGCCATACAGTCCATTCCAAAACATCAATTGTTTGGCAAGGTGTTGCACTGTCTGATAGAGGATGTTTTCCATTGGAGAACTGGATGGTTGCATTTCATTTGTCATCAGGCCCATCCAGTAATCCCTACTGGCACCTTCCCTTAATAAAAATGTTCCAAGTGTAGGAAACTTGTCAAAGGGGTTCTTGTCGTAAAACATTATTAATTATTTAGTATGGAATGATGGTAGTCCTAGTGGTCTCTGCTCCATTATTAAGGGTTCTTCAAGTGAAATTCATCGAAGTTCTAATTGTAAATGTTGATATTCAAATTCACAGAAAATGACGAGGATTTAAATTATCAACTAGTCCTTGTTAAGGAGAGTCTGGATGTCTGATGCTCTTTCCCTTCTAGGGAGACTCTGGTTGCTTCCTTGTCTTCTATTCACGAGTGATATTAAGTCTCTTGTAGAACGTGAGCCAGTAAATGCAAAATAACAAGTCAAAGCATAAATCTAGCTCTTACAGTTGTTTAAATGTATTCTACTGATGGTTTCTCTTCTCAGCTAAGCAACTACAATTCTTTTGAGGGAGTTCTGTACTGCAGGCCTCACTTCGATCAGCTGTTCAAGAGAACAGGCAGCCTGGACAAAAGTTTTGAAGGTATCAGTGAGTTTTGTATCATCATTGGAAACATTTCCTGCTTTCAATACTCTCAACCTGTCTTGTTTTATCTTCTTTTAGGAACCCCCAAGATTGTCAAACCAGAGAAACCTGTTGACAGTGAGGTAATTGCTTTAACCTAGATGATTGTCTATCCCTGATTACTTGGGCTAAGCTAAAGGTAAATTGTTTTGGATATGGTAAAACACTTCTCTTAGAAGAAACATTTAATATTGGATTCTGTCTACAGACTTATCTCCATGTCCATGTTCAAGTTACAATTGTCATTTTTTTTTTTTTTTTTTATGATCTTCCTTATTTTAAGTCTTGGTTCAAGAATACACTGCCTTCTTGCAATTATTTGCTGATCTTATTATTGCATTTACAAACATGGCTTCTAAATTCTTATATTCTATTGCTCCAACAGAATGCTACACCCAACAAAGTCTCTAATATGTTTGCGGGAACAAGGGACAAATGTGTGGGATGTAAGAAGACTGTGTATCCAATAGAAAAGGTAATCATCCTATCCATTTCCATCATTGTCATCATTTTCATCAATTCTAGAGATGTGCGGAAAATCATATGCAACCTATCATATGCTCCCTATCCAATTATCACAATGCATAAGCATAATATCTTAGAAGGTTTAAACCGTTGATGAAGCCATGAAGGATGTCCCTAACAGTGGTTTAAACAGGTTGGGTTTTAGTCAGGGCCAAACCTGGAACTGACACATCCAAGTTTCTAGATCTCTAATCCAGACCTGATTCCTATTAGATTTTATTTATTTATTTATTTATTACATGGGAGTGAATTGTAAACTATCCTAGTCCTAAACTGGCCTAATCTATCAGCCCGGGGGCAGCCCTGGGTTCTTCCATGCACTCACAGCTTCGCCGACGCCTGATTTGCTCCTCTTTTTTTTTTCTAGTGTCTTCCATGCCACCCAAGTACACCTCCACCTCATTCTCTGTCGAGTACACTTGGGCCAGTACTTTGGCAGTGACAGAGGTCAATATAGTACTTTGGTGAGAAGCAATGCCTCTTTACTATTGAGGAATCTCGTGCTTCTCAATTCCTAATAGAATCGAAGAACCCTTGTATTGTATATATAGGTACATGGATTATCTATATGTAAGTATATGAATTAGATATACAAGAGTATAAATTTTATAAATAAGCACAGCGTCTGAATATTTACTACATGCCCCCGCTAATCAGCTCAATATGTCTGGACCATACTGGACTGGATCGAACCTGTTGACCCAGATCCATCCAGATAATTAATTTGGTCCAAAACAGCATACTTGGAATTTCAGGTTAGGTCCTTCAAGTAACTAGGTAAAACAAAGGTGCAATGACACCCCAATCCTTAACCATGCCCAGATTGGAAGATCCTAAATAAAGTTGTGCATGGACCGGCCTAAGGCTTCAACTTTGAACTGATAGGGCTGGTCCTTCAACCCAGGCTCATTCAAAATTCCAGTATTCCCAGGCCCAAGTCCAGCAGTCGTAAAAAACCATAATCCTAACCCTCCAACAAGTGTCCTACAAGTAGATGTCATGAAGAGAATGCAACAGTTAAAAGACCAAGGATGAGGATTTTCTGTCTGGGAGTTTTCTGGGACCAATCAAACCATGATCTGGATGAAAAAAAAATTCATGTCCAGCATACAAAAATCACTGAGTAAATTATACAACTGTCGAATTCAGGAGCCCTTAGTTCCTTCTGCGCACATGTGCTTCCTTTCCTTGTAAAAGCATCATTGCCATCGGACATGCATCTTCATGCTATTTTATGCTCTTAACTTTTGTATAATCCCTTCTTACTTGCAGGTTACAGTGGATGGAACTGCATACCACAAGAGCTGTTTCAAATGCACTCATGGAGGGTGTGTTATCAGCCCATCCAACTACATTGCGCATGAGGGAAGGCTTTACTGCAGGCACCACCATACCCAACTGTTCAAGGAGAAAGGAAACTACAGCCAACTTGAGAATGAACATGAGAAGGCTGTGCCTGAGACAGTAACCAACACAGAAGTTGCTGCTGAATCATGAACAGCTGTTTTTTGTTCTTCTGTTATGCTTCTGCAGTCTCTTTCTGGTTTTGTCCCATCATTGAGAAAGGCTTCTTCATTGTGTGGTTGAAGTGTTGGAGATGTTGCCATCAAATTTGTGGGCCTGCATTTATGTTTTGGATAGTTTGTTGGACTATGAGAGGTTTTGTAATGTGTGACTGATATGCATACTGTGATGATTGTGTGCATGTTACCATAGCTCTTAGTGTGTTCCTACTGATTTTGAATAAATCTTTAGCAGTTGGGTCGCTACTGATATGTGTGCTAGTGCTTGAATTCTTCATCTTTTCAGGCATTATTTGGCTGTGAGAATCCAAAAGTTTAACATTTTTGACACCTGAAAACTAAGGGTTTGTAAGTGGTAGCTACTGCCGAGCTCTCTCTTTGCCATATGTGCCTTGAAAAAAAAAATGAAGAAGAAATCCCACCTTCAAGTTGCTTTGGTCTTGCTTTTAGATTAGAAGTCAGAAATCTTAATCTCCAGATTTCTATAGCGAGGCTTTGTAATACCAGGCTCACAGTGCTCCATCGCACAAGCTGATTGATGATACTGTAAAGAGGAGCTAGACTGAGCAACATTTAATGGTACCCCCAAATTGGCCATGTGATTTGTAAAAAAAAAAAAGAAACTCGCCTTTGGTGGGTGATGGGTTTTGAATTTGTTTTCGGGTGAGATACTTGGTTAGGAAAATTATCGAAAAAGTGCAACTTATCCGAGGACTATGAGAGGTTTTGTAATGCCTGGGTGGGATAAGTGCCTTGAAAAAAAAGAAGAAGAAATCCCACCTTCATGTTGCTTTGGTCTTGCTTTTAGATTAGAAGTCAGAAATCTTAATCTCCATAGCGAGGCTTTGTAATACTAGGCTCACAGTGCTCCATAGCACAAGCTGATTGATGATACTGTAAAGAGGAGCTAGACTGAGCAACATTTAATGGTACCCTCAAATTGGCCATGTGATTTGTAAAAAAAAAAGAAACTCGCCTTTGGTGGGTGATGGGTTTTGAATTTGTTTTCGGGTGAGATACTTGGTTAGGAAAATTATCGAAAAAGTGCAACTTATCCGAGGACTATGAGAGGTTTTGTAATGCCTGGGTGGGATACCGGGCTCACAGTGCTCCATCGCACAACTTTTCAGGCATTTATGTTTTAGAAAGTTTGTTGGACTATGAGAGGTTTTGTAATGTGTGACTGATATGCATACTGTGATGATTGTGTGCATGTTACCATAGCTCTTAGTGTGTTCCTACTGATTTTGAGTAAATCTTTAGCAGTTGGGTCGCTACTGATATGTGTGCTAGTGCTTGAATTCTTCATCTTTTCAGGCATTATTTGGCTGTGAGAATCCAAAAGTTTAACATTTTTGACAACTGAAAACAAAGGGTTTTGTAAGTGGTAGCTACTGCCGAGCTCTCTCTTTGCCAGAAGTGCCTTGAAAAAAAAAGAAAATGAAGAAGAAATCCCACCTTCATGTTACTTTGGTCTTGCTTTTAGATAAGAAGTCAGAAATCTTATTCTCCAGATTTCTATAGCGAGGCTTTGTAATACCAGGCTCACAGTGCTCCATCACACAAGCTGATTGATACTGTAAAGAGGAGCTAGAAAGAGCAACATTTAATGGTACCCCCAAATTGGCCATGTGATTTGTTAAAAAAAAAAAGAAACTTGCCTTTGGTGGGTGATGGGTTTTGAATTTGTTTTTGGGTGAGACACTTGGTTAGGAAAATTATCGAAAAAGTGCAATTTATTTGAGGATTTGATTAGAATAGATCGAAATGGAAAAATAAAATTCATGTAGCCCACTATCAATATGGTTGGGACACAAATGATGATTTAGTTAAGGAAATTACTACTATTGACTGATTAAACCTATGGGTATTGAATTTGTTTTTGGGTGGGTAGATGGGGAAATTACTACCAGTTCATAAACCTAATAAATGTTGGAAGAAATTTATTTTGGAACCTCATTAATAAGAGGTACTCAATGGATTTCTACATTAATCTTTTGAATTCACTCCTAAAAATTGCATGAGCTGCTATCACATTAGATAGCCCTCAATGGGTGCTTTTCAGGCAAGGCTATGTTCTTCCACCAAAAGCATCCCTCCAGAGTTTTTGAAAAAACTCAAGGTGCTTTTCCATTAGAGTCTAGGAAGACTGAGACCATAAAAGGCCCTCATGCCACTTCAGTTCATCAGATTGATGAAGGTGGGTTTGGCTAATTGGAACCTCTAATCAGATGGCCTATAATAATCGAAGCCATTCAGCCGTTGGTGATCGATCTATTTCGGTGTCTGTCACGTGTGTCAACGAAACACGTAAGAAACCATTTGTTGGGGGTGTGGTCGACACGACAGCACCAAATGCCAAATACCCAATTTAAAAACATCCGGGTCCCTTTGATCTTTCTAGGGTTTTTATGCTCCCTCGTTCAGACAGCTAGAAGGAGATGACCTTGAGCTAGGGTTTATCGGCGGAACTTCTTTTTAGGTTAAAACTTCGAATACCCATCCTTTGTCATTTTTTTTTTTTTTTTTGAACTGTCTGTTGACTGTTGATCGTCCTTTCCTTTGCTTTCGTTTATATAGATAGATAGAAATTTAGAGTTTGGTTGATTGATTGCTATATTTGGCATTTGTGATCATGAGAACTGGTAGCTACTAAAACTGCAATTGGGGTAATGCCATTTTTTCCTTCCCCATTTTCTGTCCCAGATTGATATTCATGATTTTTTTTTTTTTGAAATGGATATTCATGATGTTTATGTAAAATGTTGTTGCAAGTGTTTTTTTTTTTTTTTTTTTTTTTGCGATTCCTGATTGCGGAATCTGATGTTAATATGTAGATTTTGAGTGCATTTGACAGTGTGAACTATTATTTATCTGCTTCAAGAAGTATTTTGGGTGAAAGTTTGTCAATTTTTTGATGTCACCGAAATCACTTTTTATTGTATACCACTCTAGATCAGTGGAAGATGTGCCTGTCTTGTAAGACTGTTTGACCCGGATGAACTTAGACTGTTTTGCACTTCACATTCTAGAGCAACCAGTTTCATTTGCCAAACTGCATCAACAATTTGATGGTGGATCTTTAAGATGTCAATGATTTGCTGAAATAGCTGACTAGCAAGGTGGGTCACTCTTTCTCCTTAGGTTTTCAAATTTTCTTGTTTAGTTACTGCCTTTTGACTTTTGAAAAAAATAAAATCCATCTCAAATTTTCAAAAATGCTCAAAATTCCCATGTTTTTCCCATTTCATTTTCCATTCTATGTTTTTTAGCTGTCATTCATTCCTTGAAGATTGCGTTTGAAAACAAAAAAAAAAAAACAAAATCCTTTTGTGAAGGGGATCCTTCTCATTCTTTTTCTTAGTGATTGATGGAGGTTTCTTATTGTTGGGAACTAATTTTGGAATGGATTGCACCTGCTTCAATAATAGTTTTTCTTTTTATTTCTTCTCTTTTTACATATTTTACCAAAGTTTTACTCACCCTACGCTTTTGCTAATACCTTGAATTTGTTATTTTGGAAACAAAAATTAAAAAATCATGATATATTTCAAAAAAAGAAACCCCCTCCCAAAAGCCCATCTCATTCATTTTCATAACAATTGGTGGAGACTCCTAGAAGTAATGGCTGTTCAGAAACTTTAGGACAGATCCCACCTTGACAACTCTTTCTAATAGGAGGTTCTCTTTGAATTTTCCCCCCTTTTCCTTTAACTGAAAGTAGGGAAAAGATCAAGAAATGTGGAGAAACTATGCCACTATTTTGAGAAATTCTTGATTTATAGAGAACCATACTTAGAAGCCTTTCATCCTATCCTCTGCAGTTAGCCCTTTCCTATTTTTGTTTAAGCGAAGTGTCATTCTTTGATATGCTTGGAAGGATGGAGAAATAACGACAGGCGTACTATTTCATGCAATGGATGGGTGGAGAATATTTTTTATAAGATGCTTGTAGTTGTGGCCCACTGGTCCCACCATATAAAGGAGGGTTTGGTGGATTAGTTATTTATAAGAAGTTAGCCTAAATAAACGTTGCTAGCAATCTGATGAAAGAAAATGATTATGAACCATTTGTCGTTCTTAATGATTATCCACTTCCGTTGCCTTCTCTTTGATGGACAACTAACAATGTTTAATGGGTCTGATCTTTTATAGATAGCTAATCCATCAAATCCTCTTTTATATGGTGGGACTAGTGAGCCTCACCTACATGCCATGTGTCATGTATATTATCAGTTGCCCCTATCGTTTTGTGAAGCGTTGGTATGCTAGATGATCCGTACTAGTAATAATGATGGAATATTCTTAAATGATTGATATCATGGTGGCACTACTAATGATGGAAACACAATGGGATTGCTCTATGATGGGAATCATGATGGCCATACTTGATCATGGAAATCTTTGTGGATGAACCCAATGATGCATACACAGTAGGATGCATCTAATGAGGTAGTCAAGTTTGACCACCCTAATAATGAATAAAAAATGGAGCCTACCCAAATGGCTGAATCACATGGGCCCACCAATCTTGGAAACAGTGTGAGGTTAATGAATGACAAGAGTCATTGTGAAGCTCTCTTGACGAATGAAGTCACAATGGGCTCAAAGATAAAATCAGAATGGTGCTATTTTCACGTGGTCTTCTTATATATGATTGCTTATTGGCTATAGCCCCATTGTGTTTTTAATTGTTGAGTGGCTTAAGGTCAATTGGCACCATTGAATGTGCCCAAATGACAAATAAGCTTATAAAAAAGAATTAGAGCTGATCGAATGATTATGTAACTATATTTGCATATCATTAAATTGGTCAATTCACCAAGTTCAATAGCAATTATGGCATGCTTGTGTAATGCTGTGGAGTGGGAAATGCATGTTTTCTTTTATGGAATTGTGTTTTCCAACTGTCAATAGGAACAATGTTTCCGTGCTAGCGAGAAAGATATTACTTTCTTTTTTCCAACTTTTCCTCAAGGAAGAGCAGCTGCACCGAAATAATAAGAGGAAACATTGTGGAAAATCATTTGCTTTTCCATTCCTCTTCCGCGGAAACATTATACACAAACATGCCCTTTGTTTGCTATTGTGTCAATGAAGCACTATTAGGTAGATTGGCCAAAATAACCTCTCTCTTGTAAGTTGTCTTTAAAGAGGCCCCATAAAAAAAAAAATCCAAGAATTAGCCACGCCATTCTCTTGCAGGCAAAGTATATACTGTGCTACAATGCAAGTGATGTGGCTAATTTTGAAGCTTTTTTATTCAACAAGACTGCCCTCTATTATCCCACCACAAAAGGAGAAAAAAAGTGTCTCCTTATTCCAGTTCAAATAAAAAATAATATTGAATGTCAAGTCATCCATTTTTTTAGTGTAAATCGAATTTACCCTTCTGAAAATAGTTATTATTAACATATCCATGTCTTTTCACATATCTTTTGATTTTCAATTTTTCATCTTGTATTTTATATTTTTATTTATCTTTGAAATAGTTTTTATTCATTTCTAAAACACATTTAAAAAAAAACTCAATAATATATTTATACTAACATTTCTATGTCATATTTCTACTAGTATGATTTTATTCATTTTTTACTTTTTAGAAATCCATTAAATGCTTTAAAAAAATTTAAATGTCTAGGAGTTTTTCTTTTTGTTGTGACTTCTTATTTATATTTTATGTTTGTTTATATTTTGAAGTATCTTTAGAATTCTTTGACCCATTTTGCTTTTTTCCTAAAAACAAATAATCAGTCTAAGAACTTAAATCTTTCATTTTAATCGCTCATTCTTATTCTATCCATGTATGTTAATTTTTTTTTTCATCACATACTAATGCAATTTTATTATAGATCAATCAATGTTACTACTGTTATTATTATTTATTGTTTTTTATGTACTTTGTGACAAGTAATTGCAATTTGTACATCAATGCGCTGGGTGTACTAATGTGTTTAATAAATTTATACTTTGTATTTTTCATTGTATTTTATTTATCTTATGATGATTTTTATTTTTGCTATGGAGGAGCGGGCATTTGGTGTCCCTAACTAGCTGAGGTACAACCAATTACTTTTTATGATTGATTTTATCTTCTATGGTATTTTCAAATTTACCATCATCATCATCATCACCACCACCATCAAGATCCATATTTTTACAGGCATGTGCTTTGTAGAGGTTGTTTACTTGTGTGTGTGTGTGCCCCTCACTAGCACTTGTTTTCTTTTCATATGGGGAACCCACCTATAATCAATCCAATCCTTTTATACACCTTTCCCATTGGATTGGCATTGGTCCTAATTTGACATTGATTCAAATTCCAAACATTTCCGATTGTTGGATTTGAAGGCCTAAAGTTAAGTTGAGGGCCTAAAATTATGGGCTAGAATCATTTGGTCGGACTGATATTGCACACACTTAAAATCCATTTCCATTCCTATCCACCCCATTCTCTCTTGATTGTTATGCACTGAGGTGGGCCTCACACGAGGTGGCCATTTTTCCAAAGGAAAGATGCCTTCTCTAGTGTCATGTGTGTGGGTAGCTACATGGCACTTGGAAAGAATGTCTCTTTTGATGGGGTCCACCTAGATGCATGACAATCAATGGAGGCATGATAGTGGAAAGGTTTGGAGCTAGAGGAAAGAAATATGAGATATCAGGCTGATCAAATGATATTAGGCCTTGGTTTTAAGTCCTCAAAGTTTAATGGATATCATCATCATAAAGGCCTTGTCTCAACTATGTTACAATTTTGTTATATTAAAATCCAACGGTGAAATGTCCAAAACAATGTTAAATTTGGATGGGTGTCAATTCAAAGGGGGGCCGATGTGTGTGGACGGATTGGATTGATTAAATGTAGGCCCCAAATATAAAAAGTTAGAAGGGGCGCTAGAAAAGTGGGTTATCTAGAGAGTTAGATACATATATACATAACAGCCAAACTAGTCCTAGCTTAAGAATGGTTCAACTTGTAGAGCCCCACTGAAAGAATGAAAGTCTTTAGGGGCAAAGGAGTTTGCAAGGTCTTCCATGACCTACTTGTGTGCAAGAAATAGGAACCTTCTGATTATGGGAGGTTCTAGTTTGAGGAAATAAATGCTACATGTGGTTTCTACTACTTTCACAAGTAGTTCATCTTGGATTATTGATTCATGCACAGTAGACCTTGTGATAGTATGCGTTGGCAGTTCCGGTTATGCTCCTTCGACACATGATTGTGTTTGTGTCATGAATGGATCCCTTACACAAGTTGCGGGTGAAGGGTCCTTCATGTTTCTTGAGCTGCCTTTGTCTTCTTTTCTCCATGTGCCGTGGTTTCTTACGAACCTATATCTCTTAGTGGTTTAACTAAGTCATGTAACTGCAATGTCATACTCTTCCCTTATTCTGTTTTTTTAGGATCTAAAGAGGGAATGAGTCCTTCATGTTTCTTGAGCTGCCTTTGTCTTCTGTTCTCCATGTGCCGTGGTTTCTTACGAACCTATATCTCTTAGTGGTTTAACTAAGTCATGTAACTGCAATGTCATACTCTTCCCTTATTCTGTTTTTTTAGGATCTAAAGAGGGAATGAGTCCTTCATGTTTCTTGAGCTGCCTTTGTCTTCTGTTCTCCATGTGCCGTGGTTTCTTACAAACCTATATCTCCTAGTGATTTAACTAAGTCGTGTAACTGCAGTGTCATACTCTTCCCTTGTTCTGTTTTTTTAGGATCTAAAGACGGAATGAGTGATTGGTGGTGGGCGTCATCTCTATTTCCTCGATTCTCCACTGGAGTTCTTCAAAACTTAAGTTGTCAACTAGTATGAAAAGTATTTATGTTGTGGCATTGTCGTTTAGGTCATATGTCATTTCAGAGTCTTACATGTTTTTTCCTAATAAACATAAATGTTGATGCAAAGGAGTTGCATTGTGAAAACTGCCAGTTTGCAAAAAGAACATAGGATACTTACCAAAGTAGTTGTAATAAAAGAAGGGCTATTCCCTTTACTTTGGTACATGCAGCTGTTTGTCATGCTCATGTTGCTTTTATTCTAGATTATTGTTATTTTGTTTCATATATTTATTATTTTGGCAGATGTACATGGTTGTATCTTATGAAAACCTTGGATGAGCATGCTTCAATTTTTTAAGTTTTTGTAAAATGGTTTAAACAAAGTTTGATGTGGAAGTGAAAGTTCTATGGTCTCATAATGGGGGTGAGTATTTGTCAAACAAACTTCAATCATATTTGGCAGAAAATGGGATTGAATCCCAAATGCACGCATATTGTTGCAAAAAAAAAAAAAGGCTCCATTGTTCCAAATGTCTCCTATGGTGTTTGATGTGTAGGTCTTGTTCACACATTCTTAAATGACAGGGATAAACACAATTTAAAGCTTTCAAATATATATTTGTAGGATATCCCAATACTCAGAAAGGGTTATATATTTGGTTATGGTAATTTGCATAAGGAAGTTTATATGGTTCTATCACTTGGATTTTGTGCGAAAAGTTAAGAAAGAAACTATGTTGTTTGAAAAGAGCCTATATGGGCTTAAATAGTCGCCTTGGTCTTTGGTTTGACAGGTTTAGTCAAGCAATGCTAAGTTATGGATATAGAAGCTGCCAAGTGGATCTTGACTATTGTTGTTAAGAAGATTAATGTTGTGAGTGATCGTTGTCTAAGGTGTAAATTAAGCATTCAAAAGCATACTTGGAAAAATATTTTGAAATTAAGGATCTAGGTTGAAGTAGCCAGATCAAGGGGATCATAATTTCTCAGCAGAAGTATACAATGGGTTTACTTAAAATGAAAGTTGGTGGGATACCTGCTGAGATCACCTATAAAGCAAAATCTGAGTTGTTACAAGATACCAATGCATGTAAGAGATTAGTTAGGAAATTGATTTACCTAACCATCACAATACATGATATATCATATGTGCAGTGTAGATAGCAAATGCACTCCAGTTGCATGATTTGATTCTGTAGGAGGGTGATGCGCTTCTCATTGTAGATGTTTTACATGGTGGACAACCTCTATCTTGGGACCTTATGCTTACCTGGAAGTGCATCTCAACCAGTCTGAAAGACATTAACCTGTGGTCAGCACAGTTCTGCAAACGCACAGCCAATGTCGTCACTAATGCCTTTTGGAAGTTGGTTCTGCCAATGTACACATTTTTTAGTTCAGTATTGCCACCTGACATTTAATTTTTATATATGCAGGAAATGCGGACCAGCAGACATGAGGACAGAACAGAGAGCACCTCTCAAACTTCAGCCGGGCTATATGATATCCATATTCCTCCAGCTATGGAGGACGCTGCAGTAGAGTAGTTTTGCTTTATGAATGTTGGCTGTCTGCAATTCGGCTATGATTTTTGTAAACATCTATGTATATGAATCTTTTTCTTTCCTAGTAACAATATAATCCACTTACAGAGGAAAAAATAAAGATTCGGGTAGTCTTTACTGATGCAGATTTGAGTAGATTTTGAAAGCATAAGAAGTTCTACTAGTAGCACCATCAGGTACCAATATAAGTGTTGTATGTTCGTCTTCGATATGTATACGTTGGGCTTGTACAAGTATCCAGGTATTGTAGGGTGGTAGTTGCTCCTTGTTTGGTGGCAACCTTGTATTTTGAAAAGTTTAAAGACAGTGTAATGTCTCGTTATAGTTTGAAGGATTAGGGCTTACAGAGCATGCATGGGATTTATTATGGTTGAGAACCTTAATTAAATAATTTGGATTTGCAGGAGACAGTCCCATGGTTTTAGATCATATGAAAGGTCTTCATATTGCTGCAAGGTCAGTGCATCATTTTATTCTTGAAATGGTGACAAAAAAAGAAAAAGAAAAAAGAGGAGATCATTTGGAATATATGCATATTGAAGATCCAAGTGGCAGAATTTCTTATTTTACTAGTTTAGTTTGAAAAGGCAATTATATGGTATTTTTTCTTCAAGTTGGGCATGGTAGATATTTATTCACAAGATTAATGAGAGTGTTTGAGATTTTTTTTAGGACATGTTTGTGTATGGGGAATTTTTGTGGAATGCGAAAATTGCAATATTAGCAAATTCATGGTAAATGGATGCCATGGAAAAGAATTTTGGTGTTGAAAAATCATGTTTGGTGCAAAAAAATTTCTTTGGTGAAATGGTGCTTATTATGTTTGGTGTGGCTCCCAATTTCTCATCGAAGACCACTGCTTTTCTTGTGTGGTGCAACAATTTTTTATAGTTTTGAGAAAGGAAAAAGAAATGAGGCCCTTTAGGACAAGATTGTGCGGTGCTGCATTAAACTGGTTTCGTGGACAACCTTTTCTTGTGAGAAACCAAGGTCTGCTCCAACGATTTTTTTTCTCTTTCTTGTGGAAAAGTGGTTGGACTAGATGTGGAGTTTTCAGCAACGAGGAAAATTGGTTCTACCCACACAAGCATGCTCTTAATTAGCAGAAACTCCAAAATTTAAAAAGCCAATAATCCTTTTACTATTGCAATTTTTCAGAATTTGGGTTTTCATGATTGAGAGCACATTTGGTCCATGACTATAATTATAATATCACAGTTTTGAAGATTCTGGGCTCACAATGTCTCATTGTGATAGCCAAGTCTCTCACTATTGTATTATGAGCAGGTAGTTCTTTAGCCTCAGACCAAGACCCGACTCATTTGCCTTAATTGAATTGTAAACCTTGTATTTGTAAAGTTAAGTCCAATGTTATCTCAAGCTCTACGCATTCAAACCTTTTTGGAGCTCAAGCTTAAAATCGACTAAACATGGTCTAGAAGTCCAGAAAGGTTTCTTATAACTGAGCCAAATCATGCGGCATGGTTTTCAATTTCCACACTGCCCCAAAGTTCCTATGGATCCAGACTCCAGATGGTAATCTGCTATACCAGAACTCACATTTCATTCCACATCAAAATCCACAATAAACCACATTCATTCTACACTACAATCCACATTCATTCCACACCAAACCCATGAACAAAATGCTAAACCTTGCAACCATAATGCTACAAATAGTAGTTGATTGAAAAATAGCTGAAATTTAAGAATCTCACCCACACCACATAATAGTAGTTAAAAAAAATAAAAAATGAAAGGAGATACAAAATAAAGAATTAAAAAACTCACTCATAAATGGAAAAAATTCCTAAAGTTTTAAAATGGCATATAGCCGCAGTGTCTCCACAACTTTCTACACTGGGATTTTCAATGTGTTGTTGCTACAATCTGAAAAAACTAATACAAAAAACTACATATAAGAATTTACCACAAAGCCCAACTTGTAGATTAGTTTCACACTCTTAGTTTAACCTTTTTCAAGTGGGACTCCAAAAGTGGAGCCCACTCATTGTAATCTAAATCATTTGTACTCAAATTTTATTTCAATCTAGAGTTTTCTTCGGTATTGAATTAGCTATTTGATAGAAAAATATGTATGAGATTGTATTAATCACGTTTTCATCACATAATCAATCCAACGGTAGAGAAAACTCGGATTGAGGTAAAACAAGAGGGCCCCACCCCACCCACTGCAGAGTTGCACTCATTTTTGACTCGGAATTTCTTGAGCTAAAAGCCTCTTAACTCGGATCCTGGATTTGGCAAACAAAACAGTCCCCCCCCCCCCCCCCCCCCCCCCAAAATATTGCCCTGCAAAGACAAGTCCTGGGGTTGGAATTGGGATCTCTTCGAATTCGAAGAAGAAGAAGCAGAAGAAGAAGAAGAGGGAGGGAGATGGGAAGACGAGGGAGGGCAGCTGTGGTGGTTCTTGGAGATATCGGCCGAAGCCCTCGTATGCAATATCACGCTCTCTCTCTTGCTCGCCAGGTCACCTGGCTACAACCCTTTTCTCTCTTTCTTCTTCTTCTTCTTAAAATGGATTGAAACATGTACTGGTTTTGTTGTTGTTGCTTGACCCGTTTGTATGTTGTTCATATTGTTGCCTTTCATTTAATTAACACTAAGTTTCAGGTTTTACTTAAAACAATTTTGGTTGAATTCTTACCATCTAATCTCACTGTACTTGCAGGCATTCTTAGAGGTGGACATTGTTGCATATGGAGGTATGCTTTATGTGTTGGAATTGCCAACACAAGACTCTCTTTTAGATTATCTGTTACCTACTTACTGCTTCCCCCTTTTTTACTTTGTGCTGTGTCATGCACTCATCATGCCATTGCCATTGGAGTTAACCCTAACAATGTCTATTAATTATAGGATGGGCTATCTCTGTGTGTGTGTGTGCACTGCGCTCACTAAATTAAAGTCTAATAAAAAACAGAAAGTTGAGAAGATCAAATTCCCCATTTAACATCTTAGAATTAGGACAAGCAATTTCATAACTAGTGATTGTTCAATGAAGGATTTGCTTCAGATGGTCAGGTGTTTCCTTTTGAGGATACAATGTGGTGCATTTTGAAACAATATCCAGTGCTCTGGTTCAGTTCATAGATGCTTTTAGTTGATTGTGAAGGTTAGATTCTAAATTGTGAGCCATCAGTCATTTTCAATTTGGGCTTCAGCCTTCGAGTCAAAGGATCAGAGTTGCATGTATATTATGAGAAAATGTTTTGGTAGAATTGTGTTTCTTTTGGAAGGTAAGTCAGGTGATCATAATTCAAAGAATACATGGAGAGATCCCACAACACAAAAACCAAACCAAACCAAACGAAATCAAGCATTTTCCCACTAGGTGGGGTCGGCTATATGGATTTGACAACGCCAATCAAATCTGTTTAGGGCCATGTCCTCCGTTAGATCCATGAAGGCAAGGTCATGTTTAATAGTTTCTTTCCAACTTCTCTTGGGTCTCCCTCTTCCTCTCCTACTCCTGGCAATCTCCATGCTTTCACACCTTTTAACAGGTGCCTCTGTTGGACGCCTTCTAACATGGCCGAACCATCTCAGTCGATTTTCTCTCATTTTATCTCCAATCGGTGTTATTCCTGCTTTGCCCCTAATCTCCTCATTCCTAATCCTATCTCTCATTGTGATCCCGCACATCCATCTTAGCATTCTCATCTCCGCAACTTCCATCTTCTTGACATGATTATGCTTTACTGCCCAACACTCTGATCCATATAACAACGCTGGTTGTACCGCCACCTTATAATACTTTCCTTTAACCTTGAGGGGGACTTTCCGATCACACAAGACCTCCGAAGCACTCCTCCATTTGGTCCGCCTGGCCTGAATCTTGTGACTTACACAGTATCAATCCCTCCATCCTGTTGCACCATAGATCCAAGGTACCTAAAGTTTTCTTTCTCTACAATCTTTTGTGTGCCCAAACTTACTTCTATGTTACCAGGTGTCCGACTTTGACTAAACTTGCATTTCATATATTCCGTTTTGCATCGACTTAGCCTAAACCCTTTTGTCTCTAATGTTTTCCGCCACAATTCTAGTTTAGCATTCACTCATTCTCATCTCATCCACTAAAATGAGAGTCCCACAACACAAGCAGAAAAAAAAATAAAAATAAAACACTTCCATCTCTAAAGCTTCGGTAAGTGACCAGCTATAGCCTATAGAGCATATGTGACTTGTAGCAAACAAAAGTGAAGAGATGGGCTTAGATAATGAAAGTCAGAAAGCTACTCACAAGTCACAACCCACAAAAAGAAAAAAGAAAAAAGAAAAAAGAAAAAAAAATCTCCAAAAAGTTGGGAAAAGGAGAAAAGTAAACTCGCCCATAGCACAGGCCAAGCATGAATGATAGACCTACAGCCCGCGCCAGGTAACTAGGAAAGAGAAAATAAAACTCACAGCTAGGGGTTAGGCAAAAAGGACAACAATAGGGGTTGTCACCAAGAATGGTGTCAAGAAGTGAGAAGGTTTTGAGAAGTTCAGGGCTATCTGTACTATGGATATGACTGGTAACCTGTTAGAATGGTAGTTACATACTTGTTCACAGTAATAACTCCCCAAGAGTGTAAATTTGATAATAATCTGTGGCAGAGTCCCTGGGAAGCAATTTGACTATTTAATCACTATTATGAGGGAAAGAGTTGATTCATTTCGATTTGGTGAGCCCATTGCCAAATTGTGACCCTATATAGGCATGGTAACATTGTGTTTATTTGTGATGATTTTGAGTTTGATCCTGCATGATCGTTGCCTTCTTTTTGGCAATGAAGAAACTCGTCCTATTAGGGTTGGATGCTTGCTTTTTTAGAGACTACGAAAAATATGAAGGTGAACCATAATGAGAAACATACTTGCCCCATTTGCGTACATATAATGGAACAACCTACTCCCTTCAACATTTTTCATAAAGTGTATCTACGCTGTTGAATGCAAGATTGACTTGAGGTCTTTGTAGTTATTAGAGCGATCTCTATTATGATATACTACCAAAGCAATCTTTATTTTAGGAATAGTTATTTTGCTCGATGGAATCTAATGGTGTGCTTATAGTGGGATCAATTCAAGTCTGGGCTTATGTAAGCATGCCTTCTCCTTTCAACAGTGAAGAAACTGTAGAAATTTAGGGACTGTATCTTGACATAATTCTGAGTTGTTTCATAAGAATAGCCGAAAGCTATTTATAGAGTAAATCAAAAGATATTGACTCAAACTAAGAAACCTAATCTAATCCTTATCTAAGACAAACTTATCCACTATTTTCAGTAATTAAAAAAAAAAACCCTTCTCACTATAGTTTCTCGTAATTGTAAATTAACCCATAATTTTTGAAAATTTACAAATAAGCCATAACTGCCTCGTAATTACAAAAAAAATAAAATAAAATTATCACCACAGTTTCCAAGTGTCAACTTTTTCTACAGAGGCTGGCCTGTAAACATGTCTCTCAGTTAGATGGGCTAACCCTGCACTTTAAGCTCAAAAACTTAAAGGGCTTAGCCAATGCTAAAAAAAGAGTGTTTGTGACCTAACTCTCAAAACTTTTGATATAACCATTGCAAAACTGATGGTAATTCTTACAATATATTAGTCATGAGAAAATTTATAAGAATTTACTCTCTAGCTTCATCAGTCTTATCTGAGGAGAATCCAGATGCATTTTCAAATCTTAAATGTTTCTTCATTTTTCGTGAACTTATCTTAATTTATCTCTTTTTTTATTGGTTGAGAAAGTATAGTCTTTTATTTTAGCCATGTGCCCATTCTTCTCTTTTTCATTGCAATTTTTAATGGTGGTGGTGTTTAATGGTACTGTTCCTGATTATCCTAACGATTTCTATTTTTGGTGCATCTATCCTTTGATTGTTTGCTTGACTGTATACTTCTTGCTGTGTTGAATATCTTTGACAGGTACTGATCCTCACAGTGCTGTATTAGAGAACCCATCTATTCACATTCACAAAATGGTACTGACTGCATATCCCTAAATTTAATAGTGCATTTCACTAACAAATAAGTAATATTGTTCAGTTTTCTTATCAATAATGTCAAATGGTTATAGAGAATTGACTTATTTTCTCTTTTTGATTACTTCTTGTAGAGTCCCATAATCTTACCAGGTTTGCCAAAGATGCTACGCTTGTTGGTGCTTCCATTTAAGGCACTGGTCCAGTTTTTGTTGCTTCTTTGGTTTCTCTGTGTTAGGATACCTGCTCCTGATGTTTTCATTGTGCAGGTAAAGCCACATTTCAGCTCATATATGTTATTTTTTGTTACTTTGCTATTGCTGATAATGGATTAGACAATTAGTTGATATGGCCAACACACTCATGGTTGAGTGGTGTTGGCATCTTAGTTTACATACATGCCCCAAGACCGATCTCTGGGTATTCAAGTTAAAGTATCACTTCTTGACCAGTAGCCCAACTAGCAAACATGGATTAGTTTATGTGACAAAAGTTGCATTTTTTTCTCAGTATCGTATATTCTGCATTCAATATTTGACTGTGAACTTTAATGCCTTTCTTCATTAGTAACTTAAAAATGCCTCTGGATGTAGCCAAATGGCAATCATTTTGAATACCCTCATAATAAGTAACTGAATGTCTAATTTCCTCTATTCAATTATGGTCCCCACTTTGTACTGTTGATGCACATATAATCTCCCTGGGAGGAGAATCCATTTCGTACCTTGAATTGATGGGCAGAAAATGGGCTTTAAAAAAAAAAAAAAAGCCACTTCTGCATTCAGTATAAGATGAAGTCGTAAAATGGATTGCCAGGATTTTCCCCCCTCCTTTTGGTTGGTAACGTGACTCTAACCTGCAACCTCGTGGTTGCGACGGTGAGGACTTGCCAACTGTGCTATGGGCTCTTGCCAAGATCTTATTACCTGCAACATTTCTTTTAATGGGCCATCCCTGGTGTTGCCATCATATTAATAGGACTTAGGATCACTGAAACATGGGCCTTACCTGTACAAATTTTATGCCTTTATGAGCCTAGCTGTACTTTTTCCTCATTCAGCATTGTACCTGAACAACCAGATTGGTGGCTGAATAGAAATTTAGCAGAGGCTTTTAGGCCTTCTGGTTCTGATGACTGATGAGAGCTCCACCATTCTCTTCTATTTTTTTTTTGTCTAGTTTGTCTTCGTCATGATAAACCTTACTTTTGTGATCATGTAGGCATCAGGCATTAATGGGCTGCACTTATCTTTGATGTTCAAACTTTTTAACCATGAACTACTCATTTGTTATTAAAATGTATGCTTCAATTGTGTATAGAAAGGCTCCTGTCAGCTTATACCTTCCTTTTCACTTCAGTGGCTTGTATTATTCATAATACATACAAAGAGAGAGGTATACAGTTTTTTAAGTTGCAGTGAAGTGAGCTCAATTACGTAGTGGGGCCCACTTTGGGACCCATATAGGGATGGGGGTGGGGGGGATTTCAAGGACTCCCTTGAGACCCTCCTTCCTACAAAAAATCAGCCCAAATTGTGGTTTCTATCATCTCCATCTGGGCACCAAAGTTTAATGGTCAACGGTTTATTCGGATTGATACATAGTAGATCCAACGGTCTAGTAAATTCGAATTTGACCAAAAATTGGTGGGCTTGTGCAATTTAAGGGGGTCGTGTGTTTGGTCCATTTGGATGGATCAAGGATGAGCCCTAGAAGCATTAGCTTACGGAATCATATCATAAGCTTAAGCTTAGGAGAGCCTTGCTCTATATATATATATATATTTCTGAGTTGCTCTTTAGCTAGATGAATTATAGAGGCTGTTGTCAGACCAAAGCGAGATGAAGACAGATGATAGTTTGTGAATTCGATGATCCCTTTGAGGGTCACGATCTTTCATTATATAGAGATAAAGTTTACAAGAATGTTTACAGTGATTGAGAGAATTAACTAAATTAAAGTAATCATAATCTAATCATAATCTAATTAACATCTAATCAAATCTCCTAATAAGGCATAAAATTAACTAAATTAAAGTAATCATAATCTAATCATAATCTAATTAACATCTAATCAAATCTCCTAATAAGGCATAAAATCAATTACATATCTGTACAAGAGATACTTGTTTTGACCCACAAGTTGGGCTCAATTTGTCATGGGCTGAGACCCACTGAACTAGGCCCATTGGCCTAGTTGACACCCCCCCTCAAATTGATGCGGGTGAATCCACGAGCATCAATTTGCCAACTAGGAATTGGTGTCGTGGCCGAGGAAGTCCCTTGGTAAATATATCTGCAATTTGAAGTCCGGTAGGAACATGAGGAAGAGCAATTGCGTCACGCACAAATTCATCACGTATGTAATGACAAGCCACCTCAATATGCTTTGTGCGTTCATGAAAGACAGGATTTTCAGTAATCCGTATGGCACTGGTATTGTCCGCATAGAGAGGTGTAGGGCCAGATTGTGGAAATCCAAGCTCAGAAAGAAGACCCCGAAGCCAGACAATTTCAGATGTGGCAGCCGACATTGCACGATATTCTGCTTCTGTGGATGATTTGGAGACTTTATCTTGTTTCTTACACTTCCAGGAGATCAATGAGTCCCCTAAGAACATGCACCAACCCGTGGTAGACCGTCGACTATCATGACATCCAGCCCAGTCAGAATCTGAATAAGCTATGAGAGAAGTCGAATTGCCCACAGGAAAGAAAAGGCCACGAGATGGTGTATGAAGAACATAGCGAAGAATGCGCCGAACAGTAACAAGATGGAGATGGCGAGGTTGTGTCATGAACTGACTAACCAGATTCACCGCATATGAGATATCAGGCCGAGTGATAGTCAAGTAGATCAGGCTGCCGACTAAACGGCGATACATTGTGGCATCAGGGAGAAGATCACCCGTATCTTGTGCGAGTTGAAGATTGGCCTCAACAGGTGTATCTACAGGAGTGGAGTTTTGAAGGCCATCCGTCTCAATAAGATCCATAGCATATTTGTGTTGATCTAGTATAAGACCTTTTTCTGACTGATGAACCTCAAGGCCTAAAAAATATGTGAGTGGCCCTAAGTCTTTCATATGAAAAGATTCATGTAAGGATGCCTGTAGATAGGTGATCATGTCAGAATCTGTCCCAGATATGATGATATCATCGACGTATACCAAGAGGACAGTAATCCCTTTTAAGGAACGATGAAGGAACATAGACGGATCAGAGGCACTTTGAGAGAACTGTAGAAGAAGGAGAGCATCTCTAAATTTCTCAAACCAAGCACGCGGAGCTTGCTTTAGACCATATAAAGATTGTCTTAAGCGTGCGCAATCTCCTGCCGAAACACCCGTAATGCCTTGGGGAAGTCGCATATAGACTTCTTCCTTGAGATCACCATGAAGAAATGCATTCTTGACGTCAAATTGGTAAAGAGGCCATGAGTGGGAAGCAGCAATGGCAAGAACAGTACGGATTGTTGTCATTTTTGCAACTGGAGCAAATGTTTCTTCATAGTCAATGCCATATTCTTGTCGGTTGCCAAGTGCGACTAACCGTGCTTTATATCGATCCAACGAGCCATCAGACTTAAGTTTGACTGAAAAAACCCATTTGCAGCCAATAGGTTTTGCAGATGAGGGACATGGAACAATATCCCAGGTATGATTCTCCTGTAATGCAGCTAATTCTTCGTGCATAGCTTTTTGCCAACAGTCATGCTTCACCGCCTGTGAGTAAGAAGAAGGAATAGCAATAGAGGAGAGAGTAGCATGCAAGGAGGTGTGAGTGAACCCATATTTTTCTGGAGGCTTAGAGAGACGGGTAGAGCGTCGAAGCTGAAGTGGAGATGGAGCATCATGTGATGAAACGTGGTCAAGATCAGGTGCCGGTGAGGGATCCGGAGGGGGAGGCAGTAGTGGAACATCCTTATAACGACGCCGTTCATAGACAAGGAGTGGAGAAGAGATTGGGTCAGAAAAATCTGGTAGATGAGAAAATGATGGTAAATCCGAGGAATGGTTAGGAAAAAAACTTTGATTTTCGAAAAATGTGACATTTCGAGAGATGCGAAGACGGTTGACCACAGGATCATAACAGAGATACCCCTTTTGGTGAGATGCGTAGCCAAGGAATGCACATTTGGCGGACTGAGCAGTTAATTTAGTACGTTCAGTCGAAGGAAGATGAACAAAACATACACAACCAAAAATGCGCAGGTGGGTATAAGAAGGATCTTTACGAAAGAGACGAAAGTATGGTGTTTGATTTGTGAGGCGATAGGATGGTAAGCGATTGATCAGGTGAACTGCAGTGGCTAACGCTTCGGGCCAAAATCTTGCGGGAACTGATGATTCTAGGAGAACAGAACGAACAGTATCGAGGAGATGTCTGTTTTTGCGTTCTGCAACTCCGTTCTGTTGAGGAGTGTAAGGGCACGATCGCTGTGATAAAATCCCGTGTTTTTGCAAATAAGTTTGAAATTGATGGGACATATATTCCCCTCCGGAATCAGATCGGAGAATTTTAATGCGAGTAGAAAACTGATTTTCAACATACGCCATAAATTTTTGGAAAATATCAAAGACTTCAGATTTAGAGTGTAAGAAATAAACCCATGTGAATCTACTATGATCATCAATAAATGTGACAAAATATTTGAAATGTGTATGAGAAATTACAGGTGTAATCCCCCAGACGTCACTATGAATAATGTCAAAGCAATTTGAAGCCATAGTAGATTTGGAAGAAAATGGAAGGACTTTGCTTTTTCCAAGTTTGCAAACAGAACACTCATCAGAAATGTGACTAAAAGATGTTTTATTTTCATTAATACTACCAGTGTTCAACATCAAAGATAACAATTTTGAATGAGGATGGCCTAATCTATTGTGCCAGAGCCTCCAAACATCTTGAGGAGAAAAACAAGAAAAAGCAGAGATTTGTTTATTCTGAGAGGAAGGCATCACAAGAGGAAACAGGCGTCCATACTTAGGCCCCTTCGCAATCACCGTCCCCGACACTTGATCCTGCACAACACAACCAGAGCGAGAAAAGGAAACATTACAATTATCATCAATCAGTTGTCCAACAGACAGAAGATTTGTAGTAAGATGAGGAGATAGAAAGACTTTTGTGAGAGGTAAAGAATGAATGATATCACCAGTAGCTGTAATATGAAGCTTTTGACCATCGGCAGTATGGACTTGCAAATTCCCTTTGTATGGTTGTAGGTTAGAGAGATGAGTGGTGGAGGAGGTCATGTGATTGGAAGCTCCAGAATCAATAAACCATATGGAAGAAGAGGAATGTTGGTTACCTGATATGCCAAGTGCAGAAAAGGCATTGATGATCATTTGTTGAATAAGCTCAAGGGTGATCTGAGGAGCAGTAGTGGAGGCAGGTGGTGGCGAAGGCATGACTGATGCCGAAGAACTATCATTGGAAGTAGTAGCATCAGCAGTGTTGATATGATATGCTCGTGGAGTGCGATTTTGTGGCCGCCGTTTGCATTCATTGATAACATGACCATTGGATTTGCAGTAATTACAAAACTTGGTCTTACACTGTGAGGCATAGTGTCCATAACTCTTACAGCCAAAGCATTGGATTTTGCTGAGATCTCTTGCAGGAGTTTGTCTTTTAGCAGCAGCATTAGTATGATGAATAATCCCTCCCGGACCATAAAAGACACCAGGAGTGTAACTGGTAGTGGCAGTGGCAGCATATGCTACATCAGGAGAGTTTCCGGAGGACTGTTGCTTCAAAACATGCTGAGTGAGCTGACTTTGTTCCTCTCGCAAGAGTTCATTAAGACACTCATTCAGGGATGGAGATGGAACTCTGCTCATCAGATTGGAACGAATGATCTCATATTCAGATCTTAATTTCATTAGGAACTGGTCTCTATGAGAAGTTGCCTGTAATTTTTGAATCTCAGAAAGAGCTGCCTCATATACATTGAAGTATTTGATTTCATCATATTCTGCCCATAAATTGAGAAAACCCGTATAATAGTCCTGGATAGAAGAGGTGCCTTGAGAATACTGAGCAATCTCTAGTTCAAGCTGATATTGACGGGCAGAATTCCCTTGGTGATACACTTGTTTCAGATAATCTCACATCTCCTTGGAGGTTTTGTAAGGTTTGAGCTTCAGGATATATTGTGGTTCAACGGAACCAAGAATCCAGGTTTTTATCTTGGCATCGTTAGTATTCCAAGAGAGTATTTTTTTTCTCATCTTCCTTAGGTCGTGGATCCCATCCTGAAACAAGTCCCCACATTTCCTTTCCTTCAAGATAGACTTAAAATTGATACGACCAGGAAGTATAATTCTTTCCATTAAATTGGATCAATTTAATTTCATGCTTTTCCATTTCAGTCAAACAGTATATCTATCAAACTGTGCAACAAAAACCTCACTGTTCTTAAATCAAACTGATGGATCAGATCACACACCAATCAGATCACAAATAATATGACTGATGGATTAGATCACACACTAATCAGATAACAAATGATGGATCAGATCTCAAACAATCAGATCAAGTGGCGAGAACTTGTTCCCAGAATACAGAGAATGAACAGTGCACAAAAAGGATGCAAAACCAACCCAGACGACCCTGTCGTCAGTGTGTAATTCTACACGTGGGGCCCACCAAGTGATCTGTATACAGATCTGAAGATGAAGATGGGTGAGCAGCAGAATTCTGCACCTACTGGAAGCGATCTCAGACAAAACGGATCCAAATCAAAGATTTTGGACAGCTGTGATGAAAAGAAATTGACAAAACAGATTTTCCACAAAAAATGGTAGATGGCCTACCTCTGATGGATGAAAAAATCTGAAAAAATTGCCAAAATAAAGAGCATAACTGGTCGACCAAGATGCTGGGAGCTGTTGATGAGGTTGGTGATGATCAGTGGTGGGCCACAGATGCCAGCAGACGATCAGCGTGGAAGAACCCTGTGAAACAGATCCGTGATCTGTTCTGATGCCAAAAAAATATCGAAATATCTCCAGAAAGTCTAGAATATTCAGACAATCAGAGGGATTGTGATATCCTGATGTGATGAAAATGATCTGGGGTGGGCCACGAGAGATCACAGGATGATCTGGCGACTTCCACTGCTTGGAAGATGAAGAGAAAAAGTTCAGAGAGTCTCTCAGAGACTATGACAGCTTCCATTGTTTGGAAGATGGAGAAGAAACACTCAGAAGTTTGGCTCTGATACCATGTCAGACCAAAGAGAGATGAAGACAGATGATAGTTTGTGAATTCGATGATCCCTTTGAGGGTCACGATCTTTCATTATATAGAGATAAAGTTTACAAGAATGTTTACAGTGATTGAGAGAATTAACTAAATTAAAGTAATCATAATCTAATCATAATCTAATTAACATCTAATCAAATCTCCTAATAAGGCATAAAATTAACTAAATTAAAGTAATCATAATCTAATCATAATCTAATTAACATCTAATCAAATCTCCTAATAAGGCATAAAATCAATTACATATCTGTACAAGAGATACTTGTTTTGACCCACAAGTTGGGCTCAATTTGTCATGGGCTGAGACCCACTGAACTAGGCCCATTGGCCTAGTTGACAGCTGTGTGCCCATTTCAGTAGATGTTTGGAGTGGATTCTCGATTTGGCATACTCTGAGTTAGGGTGACCTTAAATCTCATAGACTGGAAGATCTTCCAATTATTGGACTACAAATGGACAATTAAGAAGAGGAAGTATCAGTTATCCTGAAAATGATCAAAGTATGACATGGATCTTATGACATATGAGATTATTTTGGGTTATCCAGTCAATGGTTGGTTCCAGTATTCAATGGTCTGGACCACTGTTGGTCTCATCCATACTGGAATTGTCACCTGAGCAATTTATGCTTGCTTATATGCACTAACCTATAATAGCAAAACTAATTATTTTGGTAGAAAATTTCAGATTGGTTCATCTTGTTCTCTTTCTTGGGCTCTGCAGAATCCTCCTTCTATTCCAACATTGGTTGCTGTCAAATTTGCTAGTTGGTTGAGGCGTTCTTCTTTTATCATTGATTGGCACAATTTTGGATATACTCTGTTGGGGCTGTCTCTTGGGAGAAGTAATATTTTAGTGAAGACCTACCATTGGTATATCTAGTTTTGAGCTCAGAATCTCTTCCCTTTTTTTATCAACCATTGTTGTTAGTGATCACAAAAAAAGTAAAATGAACTTGTTACTTTGTATTGTAGGTTTAATAGGGTTGAGTGGAAAGTCTAACTAACAAAACTGACCCTAGATAGATGGTATAAGGCTGTGATGATGTTGCTGATGACCTTTTGTTGTAGGTTTGAGAAGCATTATGGGAAGAAGGCCAATGGTTCCTTTTGCGTTACAAAGGCAATGCAGCATGAACTGGCTCAAAACTGGGGAATCAAGTGAGTGGATTGACTTAATTTTAATCTATTCTCATTATTCGCACATTAAAACATTCCCGTGAGTTTTTTTAGGGTGATATATTTCTTTTACATGTATTACCTTGTAAATGATTAGAGCAACAGTTCTATACGACCAGCCTCCTGAGTTTTTTCACCCAGCTTCACTTGAGGAGAGGCATGAGGTGAGTCATTTATTTATCATCTTGTCTTCAAGGGTTCTTATTAAAAACAAATTTTTGAATGACATTTAGATCTTGTTTAGCTGTTCTGTAGATTGGGAGAAGTTCTTAGTTGTCCTCGTGAAATTCGTGATTGTGTCAGCTTTGGTAATGTTGGTAGTCAATCAACTCAACCTGTTTCATGTCTGTTCTGCTTTGTTTAGAGTTATGACTTATGAATGTCCTTCATTGTTCTTTTCACACTTTTTGCAGGAAGAGATGGTAGTGCTGTGAGCGACACAGAGGAGTCGTATGATAGTAATACTCTCTTTTCCTCCAAGATCGGCGATGAGATTTTCTTGAAGCCGAACAGGCCGGCCCTTGTTGTTAGTAGTACTAGCTGGTGAGTTTTAGCTGATGCTTGGGTTTCCTTTCATGAACATGAATTAATGTTGAGACTACAAACTAAAACCCTTTTTTTTTCTTCTAAATTTCTACCTGCAAGCGTGTCTTCGCGGTAGGGACATCCACTCCCATATGGAGTACCAGCGTTTGAGCCCGTTCTCAACCCATTTGAAGTCAGTTGTACCTGGAACTGTTATGGCCTAACAAAACTTCTTTTTTTCTTTCTTCTGAGTTTTCTTGTTATGTTTTTGTGCTTGATATTATGCTGTTAGTTTAGTTGGGAAAAAAATTCTGAGTTTTCTTGTTATGTTCTTGTGTATAGTAGTATCCTTTTCTTTTGGTTCCATGTTCACTGTGGGAAATGACAGAAGACATTTATTTAAAGGGGCTTTGGTCCTCCAACATACTACTTATTCGAGGAGATTGCTTGCTGATCAATAATTTATTTGGATGGTTAAGTGTCTACTCCTCTCCAAATGGTTTCTTCATCTATTGCCAAAGTGAATAGTGGACTGAAAAGGGTGAAAGGTGTATGGAAGGCAGTCAGTTGATATTTCAAATTTTGATAACATCAAACAAATTACAAGGAAATCTTTTTATCAATGCTTCATTTTACATATGTTGAGTGATCACCCACCATATTACTTCTTTTTTGAGGAGATTGTTGATCAATAATTTATTTGGATGGTTAAATTGTCTGGTCCTTTGCAAATGGTTTCTTCATTTAGTGGATAACTGAATAGTGGATTGAAGGGATGATAAAATGTATGGAAGACGGTCAACTGATATTCCAAATTTGTAGTTCACAATAAAATGAATTAAAGGAAGGAAACCTTTTTCTGACTGCTCAAGGGCTGTTAGTATGGTTGTTGGAGGGGGTACAAAAGATGGGATATTTGGATGTTCATTGCCTGAACCTGAGGAGGGACACCAATAATGGGAGGCTACGAGTTTGATAATCATGGCGTGGCTATTGAACTTGGATCCAAAGATTAGTGATGGTTTGGTGTTTAGTAGATCCTTTTAGGAGGCCTCAATGACCATAGATCAACGATAAACCTAATCCGAATTATAGAGCTATGCACAATCATACCCAAACAAACAAAATGTTGAATTGAATCATAGCAGTCTCTATTGTGTGACTTTCCAATTATTTCTTCCATTGAGAAAAAAAAATAGAGAAAAACAGTAAGAATTCTCTTGTACCATTTGGAAGGGTATCATCCTCGTAATTATCCATGACTTTATGTTTGCACATGATTATTATTCACACAAAGATGATTTGGCTAGTATTTACAAGCACTATCAAGGGATTGGTTATTATGTGCCAGATAAGAAGTCTGTTACTGAATATCACACTATTGAGAAGTGGCAAGCGTCGGTTCGTTCTGATGCTATTCAGTTTCATTGGCAAAAAGATGCTGATATATTCAGTTAGGACAGTTGATATGATTTGTTAGGATTACATGATGGGATCTTTAGGATGAGGATAAATGATGTTATCTAGTTATTCTAATAAGTGGAGAAGCATAGATATTGATTGTTTATCCTTGCAAATCGTACTCTGTTTATTGGTTTCTCTGAATTTAAAATGGTATCAAAGCCAATTGTCCAAACCCATCAGGCATCAACACAGCACATTTCCCATCATTGATCCTCTTTGATTTGATCAGCACCCTATCACAATCTAAAGCCCTCCATTGTTGGCTCGCTCCATTCAACAATAGTATCGCCAGCAATTGGAACCAGACTACTATTGCAACCTGCATCTCGCGAGTCCATGCCAGATGCTAATGATTTCAAATCTTAGTAGGGAAATTCGGTACAGTTTGGCTGAAATTGCTTAATAATATCACAAGAAACCAAACATGTTTGTTCGATTTTCAGGTTGCAAATGCAGTTTGTGAAATCCCTTTTTTTCAGAAATAAAAAAACCCTGAAATTTTCAGCGATACAATTTACAAGGAATGTGACTGTGGATGTGTGCAGATATGTGGACAGGAATTCAAAATGGCAAACCAAAAACTGATATATTTGACCATTTTGATGTTCTTTATTTTGTACTTGTTATTTTCAATTTGATATGCATAGTTCCTATTAAGAATCTGTCATGCACATGACTTGAACAAGACATGTACCTTTGGATGAAATTAGCTAGGCAAGATGCAAAATTGTGGATATGGACGGAAATTCAAATGGAAAGCCAAAAACTGAGATATTGACCAATTTTGTGTTCTTTATATTGTACAAGGAGAGATAGGATTAGGAATGAGGAAATTAGGGGCATAGTAGGAATAGCACCGATTGGAGATAAAATGAGAGAAAATCGACTGAGATGGTTCGGCCATGTTAGAAGGCGTCCAACAGAGGCACCTGTTAAAAGGTGTGAAAGCATGGAGTTTGCCAAGAGTAGGAGAGGGAGAGGGAGACCCAAGAGAAGTTGGAAAGAAACTATTAAACATGATCTTGCCTACATGGATCTAACGGAGGACATGGCCCTAAACAGATTTGATTGGCGTCGTCAAATCCATATAGCCGACCCCACCTAGTGGGAAAAGGCTTGGTTTGGTTTGGTTTGGTTATATTGTACCTTTTTTTGTTATGCATAATTCATTTGATGCAAATGATTATAAAAGAGATGAACTGGATGAAGTTAGCTAAGCAAGAAGCACAAATGTGGACATGTCAATGTGAATTAAAGATGATGAATTGAAACCTGAGATTTATGACCATTTCGATGTTTTCGATTTTGTATTTTGTATTTTCACTTTGTTATGCATAGTTCCTTAGAAGAATCTGTTATTCAAATGAGTGTGACAAGAGGCGTGGCTTTGGAATTTGGATGAAATTAGTAAAGAAAGATGAAACAGTAAATCAGGTTGAAAAAATGAATCACTGTAGAAGATTACGATATTTTCCCCCATTGTTCAGAAACTGGACTCAACCATCTGTCGGACAGGATTTGACTTGAACCAGTCATCTGAGTGTTTCACTGTTCAAAAATAGTCATAACCTTTTCAAACTTTCTAATCAGCTATCAGACAGGTATAAACCTGGATGTTTTGAGTTTTGACTGCTTTGATTGGCTTCAAATATTTAGTTATACTGTGTTGTTATATTTAAATGGTGCCATACTAGTTTGGATCAAATTATCCAGCCTACCAGTTGGATCTCTGTTTGGTTTTTATAACATTGTTTCTTTTTCTTTTTGTAGGACTGCAGATGAAGACTTTAGCATGCTTCTTGGAGCAGCAGTTATGTATGACAGGCGTGTTGCTGCAGCCCTTAATGAGGATGACTCAGTTCCACAAGAAACGCTTTGGATGGACATCTACAATGGGAAACAATACCCATACCCCAGGTTACTGTTCATTATTACTGGTAAGGACCAGTTTTTTGTTATTTGTATTAATGTTTCAAAATCCTCATGTAAAACATGATATACTTTGTTAAAACTGCAAGTTAATACCTAAAATCATTCTGATTTATTAAGGCAAAGGCCCAGAAAGAGAAAAATATGAAGAGAAGATAAAGAAGTTGAATCTCAAGCGTGTTGCCTTCCGTACAATGTGGCTATCGGCTGAGGATTATCCCTTATTACTAGGTAGGTGTTTAATTTTGTATTTTATATCTGTTTTCTGTAGGTTTTTATGGTGGTGTGAGGCTGGCAGCCAACTTGGGTCTCCCTTAGGTTATCCCAATTTTCACTGGCTTAAAATGCAGGTCTCACCTGGTTTTTTGTCTAAAACGTGAGGCCCAAGCTCTACCCTTAACATTCATAAACGGGTCTGGATTTGGGCGAGGTCCAGGCATCATAGAAATGTTCTTTACTTGTTTTTGTTGAGAATCTAGGGTTGAACAAACATGTCTGTTGTGAGTTGTGCTTTGAATTTTGCACACGGTACTACATGGCTATGGCCCTGACTTGGAAAGTGTTGTCGCTTGAACCAGACTGTCTATTTTTTTCTTTTATTGTCATTACCATTTTTATTATTATTGTTATTATTCTTGTTGTTGTTATTGTTATTATTTTGATCTGACTATGAGGCCCAAGCTCAGACTGTAGCAGGCTAGTTCTAGAAGCCTATGTAGAGTCCATTGACATCCCAGTTTTTGTCTATATTTCATTTTGTAGGATCAGCGGACTTGGGTGTATGCCTCCATACTTCATCATCTGGCTTGGACCTTCCCATGAAGGTGCTTTATTATTGTTAAACCTCTATATCTCACATTTTTTAATTGGTCTACGAAAAGATTCTCCTTTTTCATTCAAAAATAATTTTTTTTCTTGAAAACGACTGGATTTCCAGGTGGTGGATATGTTTGGATGTGGATTGCCTGTTTGTGCTGTTTCCTTCTCATGGTACACTTGTACTGAGAATTTGCTCAATTCTCCTGCATTGATGTTCAATTTTTCTTGACAACAAGTTTGATCAGTTTTCCTGATATAATAATGATTCTTCATTGCTTTTGTATGGAAGCATTGAGGAGCTTGTGAAAGTAGATATAAATGGCCTTCTCTTTTCATCATCTTCCGAGCTAGCTGATGAACTCTTGGTAAGTGATAGGTAGGCTATGTAATATGTACCTGAATTACAATCGGAAGAATGGATCCCAGAATGGATGGTCATGTGCTGTTGGTTTTCCAATTAGACTGTAAGTTAGTGGTGTTATAAAGAAAAAAGCTACACAGCCCGGGCACAAATCCCGGGCTGTGTAGCACGGTTGTGTTATAAAATATATATATATATATATATATATATCTTGTTAGTGGTTTCTGATTTTCTTCTCTAAATCATACAAGCCAGTTTTGTTTCAGCAAAGTTCACCTAGAACCTGTACTGTTTTTATTTGTCTTTGTTCCTTTTCCTCAATTTTATCCTGAATCAAGACTAAAATATGGTGAAAGATCTTTTCACCCTCTTCCCTACCATAATCAAATGGATGGCTTTAAACTGACATCTAGAGATTATAGTTCTTGGAAAAATACAAGCCTTGTATGGTAATAGCTTAATCATGTGCAAGAAACTTCATTTCTGATGGTTGAAGTTGATGACTAAACATCGGATATGTAGAATTATAGTAGTTTAGAGTTTTGCTAATGTCTTTTTTTCAGTTGATTTTTACTAGCTTTTCACCGTCTTCTCCAAAATGACTGAAATGCTAGAAGTTCTATCTTATAGGAAAATTGAACTGCATCCTAAACAGCATGGACAGCTGTCCCAAACTACCATCATCAAGGGGCCATATGAAAGGCTGGCATGCCACCTAATGTTAGTTCCAGTTTGCATCATGTGAAAACAGTTAAACACAGTTGTATGGGTAACCAGTCAAGCTATCAAAATATTTTCAGTGTCCCATTTTAGGAGGACATCCATATATATATTCTTCATGTCTGATACAACATCCATATGTACTCTTTGTGTCTGATACTTACAACAAAGTTGAATAATTGTTATTTCTCACATATGCACTTGGATATACTCTTTATTTTTGTCAGCTTAATGTTCTGCTTCTAATTTAGAAAGTATGTGTCGGGATTAATACATTTCCTTTTCAGTGTTTAGCAACTGAGGGTAGGATTGTTTTCTTTTAAGCATATCAAACTCAATAAATCAGTTAAACTTAACTGAACTGAGGTTGATATTCACACATCTAAGTCAGTGGAAGCTTGAAATGCACTATATGAAACCTGCTGAAGGATGTTTACCATGGTTGTAGCCTACTGCTGCACTGGTTCCTTGCCATTTTAAGAGCTGAGAAATTCTCTCTTGAACCCTTTCATAATCATTAGGAAAATCAGGAGGAAATTTTCTTAGCTCTCATAACATCATTCAAGGCGTTGCTATAAGATGAGATCCGGCCTATATAAATATATGTATGTCGTGTGTGTGGAGAAAGAGAGAGAGAGCACAAAGACAAGATTCCAATGAGGAATCCTCACACATGAGAAAGAGAAAATCATCTCTATCTGTTGCACAAATTGGATATTAGAAATTTAGAATGCTATACTAGCTCAACTAAGGGGGTTTTTCCCCAATTCGGAGTGGAAGCTTCTCTGAATTGGTAGTACGCAGGAGCTAGTGTTTTGATAGACACATGGGTGGGATCAATTATCATAGGTCTTCTATACAAGGTGTTTTTTCTTCATCTGTACTAATATGTTATTTTATTCTAACCTTTATTTTAATTTTACATTGAGATTGTTTTCTCAGAAACCCAAACCATTTACTTGCTCCACTCATTAATTTGTTTGATGATGATGATATCCAAACAGATGCTTTTCAAAGGTTTTCCAGATGAATGTGATACTATAAAATCTCTGAGAAATGGCGCTTTAGCAACAGGGTACACTAAAAGGTGGGCTACCGAGTGGGAGCAGCATGCTTTGCCACTTATCAATCAGGTTAGTGCTTTAATAACAGGGTCTTCCACTAGTTGCTTTTTGTTCTTTCAGTCAAAGTTACATTTTATGAATCAGAAGTATGATAGCTCAGCAGTTCACACAATTTTGAACATCGCATGATATAGTTATGAGGATGGGCTATAAAGATCTTTCTGCCTTCTGTGGGAATTTACCAATTGATTAATGGCTATATCTTCAGAACAAAAAAAAAAAGAGAAAAGAAAAGGAAAGAACGAAAGAAAGAGTTATCATCTAAAGTAGCTTGTTAGTTACTAAATGGAGTTCCATTTGTTGAAACAATGGACCCACCCATTTGGTTCCTAATGGATCATCATAATCGAATCCTTGTCCCAATTATCTTGGGGTCGGCTACATGATTTTTGTTTCTCCATTTTGATATATCTTGAGCCAAATCCTTGGATAGGTTGCATCATACCTTGCTACTTCCATCTACATTCTCTTTGGTTTACCCCTTCCCTTTTGTGGGCCGCGCTAGACAAGGTGGTTCCGAATAGATCCCAACTAATAATAGTTGGTTGTAATCATCTCCACAATGGAAGCACCATGAGTACTATTTAATCAATCCAGTGTCCATAAATGGATTTGGTCTATAAAATAACCAGCGGGTACTATCGGAGAAAATGTCCTTGAGAGCAGGTGCAGACTTTTGCATTTGTATATTATTATTATCTTATCCTATGAGCATTTACTGTGACTATTGCACAACACCATGACAACATGGCCATTTTCAGTGGAGTAGCGTGTCAGTTTTTTGTTACCAACTCATGTTTTCCATCCTTTATAACATGCATTTTTATGGTTTCTGATCCATTTTTGGTGATCTTCTGCACTTCTACGAACATTTATCATCTACCTAACTGAGTAGCTCTAAATTTGTGTAGGTTATCTCGTCTTACAAGTCTTGATGAGTGTTCTTCTGCCTTACATTTGGTCGGCCTATCTGAGGAAATCTTATAGTAAATGAAAACAACAGAATGCCAGATACCAGATTGGATTTTTTTTTGAAGCTGTGTTTCTTACAACTCGATGAAATTTACAGCTAGAAAGAAAAGTGGAGTGTTGAAGTGAGCCCCACCTTTTGGTGATCCAGATCATTGTTCTGTTGTGCATCACCAGTATAGCTTTGGAACCAAAAGATCTCATGCATGAAATACCTCACAGCTGTGTTAATACTGTTTTGTCCCTTTTCAGGCCAGGGATGACAGAATTCTTGTTTGACTCCATGCTCTTCATAGCAATTGCTCTCTTAATTTGGACCTTGTTCAACTTCTAATTGCTGTTATTGTCCATCTGGCTCATGTTCCTCTGCCACTGTCTTAATGAAATCAGTGACATGCTAAGCATGACGAAGCTGCTGTTTCTGCTTAGCAGATGAATGGCTATATGGGGCAATGTGGCATTGCGGTGAGAGCCTCTAGCCCTGTTAAATGCATCAGTGGGCTTTCAGTTTGGGTATACCAACAACTGGTCAGTTGAACATTTCTAGCCATCTAATCTTACGCATACTAGCAGTTCATCAGCTTTGATCAGATGGCTATGAATGTCCGAGCTTTTTTTGTACTTCCCAATCCACTGTTTGAGCTGATTTCTGAAAGGCCTATGGATACCACTAAGAACTAAGAAGCCCTACGTCTGGGTTGGCCATTTGTCTGCAGATGAAAAGCTGCCTTAGGTTTGTGTTAAAGATAAAATTATGTGGTTATTTCTTGATATTTCTTGTCACAATGTAGATTGGAAGTTATTTTGGGTATCAGGGAATGGTTTTGAGGGATGTCGTTGGATTGTGCCTCAGTCTACAGGTAACTGACGTTTCAGGCATTTGGATCTTGGATCCAAATGGGGATATTCCAGCATCCTTCACTTGTCAAGGACAATTCCCTGTTTCTTTTGATATTTGAAATTCCCAAAGTGCAACGTCATGTTGTGGAAAGATGACATGAGACTAAAGATTGAGGACCTACTGTATCAACCGGAGTGGATGTAAAGTCTTGAACCCCTCACTTAGTGGGACCCACTTAGGTGCATGCCAACAATATAGGGATGAAAGGGTTCAATGTGGCTGTTGGCCGAATGCCAACTTTAATTAGGGAACACCGTTTAATGATTTTTTAGTGCAATATTTTATATATGATCAGATCCAATGGAAAATAATAGTTGGATCATTCCCTGCTAAGGCAATTGTATGAGTACCAATTTGTGGTTCGAGTAGCTTTATTTTAGGGCATGGGGTCGCCCCATAAAAAAAATCCCAAGTACCCATATAAATCCCTAATCAATCGGTTCATGTTTGTGCGAGACCATTTTCTAGGGGCATCTTATATATTTGTGATGGGTTTGCCTGGCTCCTCAACTTTCTCCAAAAAATGGAAACTAAAGAATGTCATATCCAACAATTTCACCTTTCATTTTCCATTGCTTCAGAAGAGCTTTTCCCCTGTTTGACGACCACAGAAAAATGGGCCTTTGCCTCTGCTTTTCAAATGTTTTGTGACATTTATTAATTTGGAAAATCACTCTGGAAGCTATTTGAGATCTTTCGGAAACTGCTACTCATGGGAATGAAATGCAAACATTCATTAATTTGGAATTGCTCGTTCCTGAATTCTTTTAACAAATTTCATTGATGAGAAGTTTGCATTCAGGGTGTTTTTCCTCTTGGTAATAGAACGTTAATGACCCCTCCTTTTCATCTCCATCTGGTGGGCCAGCCCGGGTCTGATCAAAGTTCTGACCGGCAGGCATGTAAATTCTAAGCGGGGCAGGACCAGATCAGGGTCTGACCTGCCTGATTCTGATCCACCGCTTCGAACTTCTAATCTGAACCCATATAACGGACCCGGCTCATAACCCATAATGAGTTAGTTGTTCAGCCTGATCCGAACTTAAACCAAGCTGATGTCGCCTGTCAGTGGTCGACCAATTTCAACTGATGAAATTCTTTTGATGATTACGGACTCATCTGAACTCGGATTTAATTTAACTGATGGAACTCTTTTGATGATTACGGACTCAACTGAACTCGGATTTATGATCCGTTTTTGCCTATCTGCTCCTAAAAGTGAGATTTATTGTGATGGTAATTATAAATATGCACTGTCCAATGACGACTCAAAACTAGGGAAATAATTAAAGGATAATATTCAGGTGAAAACTAGTTCTCTCCCCACACACACACACACATATATATATAGGGGTCAGCTCTCCTAAGCTAAAATTTATTTTAACCTAAGCTAAAATAGTGTTGATCCCATAAATTAAAGTCAATTTTCATTGTTTTTTGCATGATGATCGTTTTCAAAATTAAAATAAATTCAATCAGAACTAGATTTTCCAGTTCTATCATGCAAAAAACAAATTTAATCAACTTTGATTTGTGGAACAAGTACTATTCCAACTTAAGATAAAGTTAAACTACAGCAGCTTAGGAGAGCCCTACTCATATATATATATATATTGAAATCTTTTTTACTAGGAATCAAACAACCCCCAAACAGAAAGAAAAAAATTAAAAAAAAAATTCTGGAAAGGAGAAAAAAAAAAAAACATAGATGTCAAATTCTGGAAAATTGAAATAAAATAATAAAATGTGAGAAGTATTTATCAACAAACTGTTTCAAGTGGGTCAATCTATCATTTGGTCAGACTTCAGATGCAAAGGAGACATCTGGGCTAAGGGAGAGCAATGGAATAAAGAGCTTCCCTGCTGGACAACTGATCTGGGTAACTGAAAGTTAAAAGAGGAAAATATAGACAACAGTCCAGACCGCGCACACCCACTAGAACACAAATGAGCGTTCTGAATAACTCAAATATGGGTCCCAAATTCATTCAGCCCAATTGATTGCATTACATCTCATACATTTACATGCTTAGGGTGCCACCAATGACAAAACACAGATAAGGTGCACAACATCCTTCTGTAAACTAGCACCCAGAGAATACATCATTCGCTGAGTTGTCACATACCTTACAAGTGAGGTTCATGGTTCAGTGGTTGAGACTGTTGATCATATATACTCCACCATCATGGTAGTTTTTCCCCCAAAAAATCTCCAAGATCATTGTTCAAGAAATAGTGGGGCATCACCCAGCCACTGAGGCCCATCAGATGTAGGTTTTCACCAAAATATCTCCAAGACCACTATTCAAGAAATTTTAGGGCGACTACTGGCTAGAAAGGACTATCAAACAATTAAAATTTCATTATACATTCCCACATGTACCAGATCCTATGCCACGGGAAACTATGCATTTCTACTTAAAAAAAAGTGACTAATACAATTGAAATTAGAACAGTAAAATGGCTAACATGACCCTCGAGTGCATTTTGAAGTTTGCAATTCAGCGTGTTTCAATTAGAACCAGCAACACGATGGAAACTGATTTGGGGGGACACCAATATGCATCAATACATACCTCATGCTTACATTTCTCTTGTTGTAGACGTCATCAGGAGTTTCTGGCACATTGTAGTCTCCTGGAATTCCATAAAGGGAAACTGTAGAAATTGCAACCTTTCAGATCTTGTCAACTTAATAAACCCAAAGGAAGTAGTCCATGTTTCCAGTAGGGCTGGAGGAGCTGGCAATAGCAGCCTCTCCACTCCTAAACCTGAAATCATCTGTTACACAATATGAAATGATTCAACAGTCAGCACGCACAAAATATGACATGATTTGGTTTTCAATATATGAAATTAATGGAGTGCGTACCCAATAAGATGAGCATATGCACGTAATAATATAAAGAGATAATTAGGTTATGAAGTAGCCAACCCATACATCTGACAGCCCATTATCCAACTATCAATCTGACATGCTTACCCAGTAAGCCGGCACCCACATATCAGTGAACCATCAATGCAACTGGTATGCACGAACTTCTTAAGGCAAATAATCTTATAATTCAGCTATTTCTAATGCAAAGTTATAGTAAAATCTCTCAAATGGATATGCAATGATATATTAGAATATCATCAAACAAGTAAGAGAAAAGGAGAATGATTCGAAGCAATGAATTGAGTGTCCATCGTAGATACTCATCTATTTAACGATTTGCATCAATCTATACCTTAATTTGAGCAGAAAAATTTAGTTGTAGTCTGATGAAAGCTGTCCGATATGATACATCATATGGTACACTTCAATAGTGTGAGACAAGAATGTTCCCGTCTGGTTTGGTACTCTGCAGGACTATTTAATACTTCCTCACAAATTGACCCTCACAAATTGATGCTGAAAGGATTAAACATCAATCTACAATTTAGAAAATGAATGATCTTAAGTCAAAGCCACGGTGAAAATGTCAGCAAGCAACAAATTTGAAGGCATGGGTGGAAGAGTGACGGTCTTTTTAAATTCGTCTCAGATAGGACAACAATCCACATCTCTGTGTTTGTTGTGTTCATGATAGACAGGATTAGAGGCAAACTGCATTTCGCTCATTATCTACATGCAACGAAGTAGGGCATTGATGGGTAAAGTTAGTTGAGAGAAAGTCCTTTCTGTAGGATTTCAAAACAAGCTGAAGTTATAGCTAGATATTCAGCTTCGAGAATCGAGAGAAGATTTGCAGAACCCTTCTTGTTTCTTCAGCTTCCAGGAGGCCAAAGAATCCTAAGAAACATACAAGCTCATGTTGTAGAATGAAGAGTGTTTACAGGTAGCATGAAAGAAGAATGAGGATTTGGTGCTCCACAAGATTATTCAACACAGCCTAACCTCACTGTTTATGATAAGATTATATAGTTTATAATTATATGTACAAACATTTCATGTGGTTATAAAATATAACTCCCACTTTAGTTAAAAATAGAAATCATGTTGTTGACTAAATCATTACCCTCTCTAATTCATTCATGAGAAGACGACACATCCCCTGTCGACGATATTTGCGAGAAGTACCAATTAGAGGCATTTGTGCAGCCTTTTCACTGAAGATCCTAGAAAAAGAAACACGGCAACTGGTAGTGTCTCATTTTCAGCATACATTGGACCTATTCCAGCCCAAAGGAGGGAAAAGAATAAAAATAAAATAAAATAAGAATAAAAATAAAATAAAATAAGATCCACTATGCAATGTAAAGGGCAACCACTAAAGTATACCTGAATGCAGCCACAGATAGAACTTCAACTCCTCGCTCCAAAAGCATGACAAAGAAATTTCTGTAGTCCGTTTGAGGTATATCAGACCTGCAGTAAGAAAAATGACTTTTTATCACGCATAAAGAAGCAGTGTTTGATAAAAGTAAATTAATAGTAAAGTTCATCTCTCATTCTTTCCCTTTCAAAAAAATCTATTTTTGCTTTTAAAAATCTACGAGAGAACAGTGAAAGCCATCAAGAATGAAAAATCTTCATATAAGCATTGCTTCTTGTCTTTAAGGCAAGCCATCAACCAATCCAAATCCGGTGATTTTGGAAGACGAAGAAGAAGCCCACAAGTCATCCAAATTCCAAGCGGATTCACCCTTACTGTGCAATTCTTTATTTACTTATGTTTTGCACCACAAGTTTATTGCTCAGGTTTGTGTTTCTGTTTACCTTTTTCCGTTTTTCGTTGATTTCTTCCTATTATTTAGGCTTAGCCATCATGTTTCCCTATAAGTTCATTTTCAAAAAAAAAAAAAAAAATGTTTCCCTTTTAGTTATTAAGTCTTATTTGGATATTTTAGTCATCTAAGGATTTTTTTCTTAATCATTGGTAAACAGAAATTATATTAAAGAGAAATGAAAAGTATACTGAAGTATGTACATAGATGTACACAAATGGAAAATGTATGTTTGGAACTATATTACGGACAATTTTTAGGTAAAAGATAATTCTAAAGAGCTTTCTCAATTTACTTTGTGGTGATCATAATTGGAGGCCTCCTTTGCACATCCATTGCAAGGTGCAAGTGTATAGGTGAACTTGCTCATTAAAAATCTGATGTG
Source organism: Litsea cubeba (assembly GCA_012931725.1). Lineage (NCBI taxonomy): Eukaryota > Viridiplantae > Streptophyta > Magnoliopsida > Laurales > Lauraceae > Litsea > Litsea cubeba. Next base: position 92,584,740 of record CM022948.1, on the reverse strand, counting down.
AAAAGAACATCATGTTGTGGAGCATCACTAAATCTTTGAACCTCTTAGCGTTTGAAGCTTAGTTCATTAACTTAATGAATAAACTCTTGCCTATATCTTCTTGTTCCATCATATAGTACTGTCAATAGATTTCACTCATTATGTTGAGAGAGAGAGAGAGTAGAAAACAAAAGGATAAAAAAGTAAATATCCACATAATATGATATGAGATAGACAATACGGCCCTTCTAAGAACATACTTGTGAAGGTGATTTATAGGCCATCTTCACGAAAGTGTCAATGAGTTATGAGACACACATATGGGACATTGGGAATATAATCAAGTACAGTGCTCGTGGTCACTTTTCTGATCATTTGAAAAAAATTTACTGTGTTCTGACAACATGCTGATTCTCTCTTACACATGTCAGCTCACCTTATTGGGGCCAGTGAATATTTCATTGTAGGAAAATTCTCTGTGAAGATCTTCCTAAAATCATCTTTGAACAGTATTCTGTTGCATCTATCTTGATTCCACATATAATACTTTTAACATGAAAATAGCAACAGTGTTTCGAATGGAGGAAAGGAAATCTCACTGTTTATTGTAGAGAATATCTGTGATTATCCCTCTATTGGTAAGAGGATCAGGCATCCAATCAAAACAATCATCCAATACCCAGCGTGCAGCCAAGCGTTTCCTTTGATCCTCAGTAATGAAGTCATCAGTGGATGTACTGACACTATGACTGGTTCCTTTCTTTGGTAAAATGGTCCAAGTTACACCTTCTAAACCTGTTGGATTTGCTTTCCCCATAAGATCATGCAGACTAACAAATATCTGCATCACACAATAACACAACAACTTGAAACAGATAATATTATAACTTGCCCAAAAAGATATTATAGTGAAAAACTGATACTAAACAACAAAACTTTATACATAGAAGTTAATGGAGGAAAGGCCAAAATGCTAAAAGATACAAATGACAGATAAATAAAATGAGTACAAATGAAATGGGAGTTCCACTTACCATACTCATGGTAATAGAAAAGGAAATAGAATAGCAGTAAAAATCTTCAATTGTAGAAATTTTATTCTAAAACCAGTACCATACGCCTATCAGAACAAATTAGACAAAGCATATCATAAAGAAAATCTACATGTGCTTTCTTTTGTAGATCCGACTGGGTGCAGAAGAAATATATATGAAAAACAAATGTTCATGATCAATAATCTTTTCCTTAGAAAGAGACTGAGTTTGCTTTGTAGCCAATGGTTACGAAAGTGCAATACGTACATTGGGTAGTGAAGATCTCTGAAGTAACAAGCCACAAATGTGTTCATACTCTGAACAGAGGACCATGGAAAATTGTACCAAACTGGTTTCTTTCTTTCTTTTTTGACTAGTAAACTGGTTTCTTTCCTCAACATATTATTCATCTAAATCAATTTCTTATTCATCCACTTGCTCAAAACTGGTCCTTTCTGGACTTTAGAATTATCATGCAGTTGGTTATTCAAAAAATTAAGCTGGGAAAGAGTGAAAGGTGAAGAAGAAGAATATGATGATGATATAAAATGAAACAAGAAAAAGATGATGTTAAAAATAAAAAGGGAAGGAAGAAGAAAAAGGAAGAAACAAAGAGAAAAGGACTAGATTATAGAGCAAAAGATGCTACGATCGCCCCAACAAGATAAGGGGAAATTAGAATAAAAAAAAAAATAGACCACACGGAAGAAAAGAAAAAAAAGAAGAACCTGTGTAGTTGGAAGTCTCTCTCTCTCTCTCTCATAACTACAAACAACAGAGGCAGGAGACGGAATTCAGCATTATTAAAGAAAATTAAATTACCTCTGAACATCTTTTACTGCAAAACCAATTTCCCGCTGGACACCTCAGTAGTTCTGCTAATTCTCTCTCCCTCAAGCATCCCACATGATCTGAAGAATTTTTATGAAAAAACTCAAAAAAAAAAATCACACTTTAAAGCATATATATGGCTACACGCAGAAGAAAAGAGGGCCAAACTTACATTCTTGATTGCATTGATCACAGTAGATTACTGTTTTCTCTGTATACACTTCACTGTCGGAGGTGAAATCACCTTGGTCACATATGACACATCGACAACATGGGCAATACCATTCTCCTTCAGGTATATACTGCATTGTCACAACATCAAGTTGTATATTATTACCAAAAGAAAATAAATCCGGTTGGACTAAAATTTACCTTTCAGAAATTAACTAGTCTTATTCAGGGCAGTAGATAGTAGCAAGTATCTGTTAGAAGATATTGCCATCTTGCTGAAACTAACCACATATATGCCTCTATAAAGTAAAGTAAATACCAAGTGTAAAACAACATATTTTGAGTTTTAGAACTATGGTCAGAAGAACCCATCAGCAGAATGTAGTATTGCAGCAGTGCAGCTTACAAACTGACATCAATGCTCACAACAATTGTATTCTTAATATGCTAGCCTCTGTCAGTATACTTCTCTTATACCAATCTTTTTTTTATTTATGCTTGGTGTAATCACACTTTCAGTTTTAATATAAAAAAAAAATTCTGTTACTGGGGTAAAAATGTGTCTCCTTGGCAACACATCTCACGAACACAGTGAACTGTTTTTCTTCAAAGTGTTTGGAAAACCAAACAAGAAAGCATAACTTCACAATCAAAGTCTAGCGAGAATATGAACATGCAACATCCAGATTCAAAAACAAGTTGTCTAATATAGTAATATTATATGCAAAGAAGAAGCAAAGCTGATAAATAAAGCAGTAAAACAAACTAAACGCAGAATGACTTTGTAGAAAAAGCAGACATGAGATGGGATAGAAAGGACATACCTCTAAACCAACACAAGTTGAATGATATGATGACGGGCAGTTAGTGCATAACAAGAGTTCATCCACACCATGACAAACAAAGCACATGTTGCCATCTTCTGACTTATCACCATGACTATCTGCTTTCTCAAGCGGCATGTGCTTGCTGCCTATAAAGTTTTGGTCACCTGCTAATTGTAATTGGCAATCAAACAATGACCTCCCATCTTGTAAGAAAATGATTGCCGCTGGATGTTGATTGCTGCTTCCAGCATGTCTCCCGAAGTTGCTCAGGCTATAAACAAATCTGCAACAGTTGCACTTGATCCCTTCACAGGTTATCTGCCCTTTCTTCATGGCATGACTGGCCCTTTTATCCACGTAAGACGCCTCCTCCCCAAGTAACACTACACCACTATCTATCAACACAGAGAGAAAGGTATTGCGATGGTTCGGTCGTTTGCTTAGTTCCAACACATGCGTCAAAGAATTTCCATCCGACATATTGCCTTGTTTAAAAAGAACGCGGGATACTTTGGGAATTTTCAGTTTCCTAGAGTCAATAGAGTGATCTGCAGGGTGCTTTTGTTCTCTACTGCAAGAAGCAGCAGCTGGCAATTCACTTGGGCTTTCCTTTTCAATTAAACAATTATTTGCTTGACAATGAAGTATTTCCTTCGATGGTGTCAAATCAAAAGAACTTCCCTCAAACTCAGTACACACTACCGCAGAAGACTGATTAGACTCAAGATTCCTACTGATAGGCGGGCCCTCAAATCTATTAGCAACAGAATAACTGTCACTTCCTGTGCTTTGCCCTTCGTCAACAATACCTGGCAAAGGGCTTGAACTAGAAACGGGAGGAGAATAGCTACTTCCAATGCATTGCCCTTCGTCATCCACAATGCTAGAGAATTCTAATGCCCGTCTTACAATGGCCCATGGAGAAGTAGTATTGGCATTGCCATTGATTTGTTCTTCCTGAACAATACGAGCCAAAGGGGGTGACATTTCACTTATACTTGCAACAAAAGAAGAAGAATCATTATCGATGCCTCCCACTTCTTCAATGACATCACTGGGATGTTCCATTGCCTGTTTTTCTCTGCCAGATGGAGAGCAATTATTTCCAATGCCGCACTCTTCTTCAACTGCACCTGGAAAAGGGACTGACATTTTGCTTAAGCTAGCAACAGAGAAGCAGTTCAATGTGTCACCCGTGTCGTTGAATGGTCTAGTATGTGAGAATGTTTTCTTCTAAAGCCTTGTGCTTCTTCAACAAGTCTCAGCAATTGTACAATTGTCTCTAGTATCTGTTGGATCCAATTATCACTCACTTCTCATTAGCATAAAACTGCCATATTTTTTAAACAATAAAAAGAATAGCTGATAAAAATATGTACATTGAAGGGTTATGGGTGTAACATAGTGAAGCAAAGAGGAGAGTTGTTATGAGAGGCAAAGATGGCAAGCAAGATTGTGAATCATGGATACTATGAGAACGTATGTGGTTCTTGTGGGTGGTGAATTCCATGGGCTGGGATATAACCAACCAGGCCCACCAGAGGCTAACAGTAGCAGAACATTTCTCTGAAGGGCCGGTCATATCAGGCCTATTGTTGGCACGTAGCAATGGTACCCACTGAAGAAACAGGAATCCTATTCCTTTGGATTGATTATGATCCAGTCAGCTGACAGGCTTACCAGATGACTGTCCAAAGTGGGCTCCACGTGCCAATCATGAGTAACTTATGTAACAAGGCTAGTCTTGCAATATTATTTCACACTCTCACACCATATGTCTTGGAATACATGTGCGATGTCCAGTGAAATACCAACAACTACTTCCACATAATGTGGCAGTTATTCTCATATATCAAAGATTAGGCATTCACCGTATTTATTTTGTTTTGGGCTTGTTTGCCTGCTTTGTATTGAATTCCTAAGAATTCGTGGTAAAGTGAGTTCTAATAAAGGAATATTCAAGAGGTGATGAATGAGGGATACAAAGCGATGGAAATAGGACCCTCACCATCCTAGGTTTGATTTACTAGAGAGTAATAGCTGGGTAATCATTTCCCACCAAAGAGGAGACTATGTGATGGCCCTTTGTCAATCTTCAACTTTACTCCTTTGATTTTAGCTTCCTTTGATAGGACTGAATTCCTAAATATTCAATACTAATCAGCAATATGGAATTTGCTGGGGAGTTTCTCAGTTATGTGTTTGGTACTTTTGTTCCAAAAACTCAATCTTTTAAAAGTGGCTTTAATCTGAAATCAATCTGTATTACTGGATTATGGTTATGAAAATTCTGGGCTCTCTTAATAAGCTTAGGAGGTCTAGTTTTCCTCTAACAAAAACCCATCTTCTTTCTCCTCTATTTGTATTGTGATATCAGCAACTATTACTCCAGACACCATCTAAGTTGTAGACTGCAATGTGAATGGATTAGAGAAAAAAAAAACTCAATCAAATGATCATGCCCATCTAAAGTGCCATCCAGCCACCAAATTCATCTGAAGTGTCCTTGAAATTAGAATCAGTTAATTCTAACAATTGCTAGTAAAATTCACACTAGTTCGTTGGTATTTTAGTTCTCTCTCCCTCCCTCCTGGGCCCGGCCTAAATTTTATGAGCCCATTAGTTAATAGGCCTCGCTTAGGCCTATATTTTGCTTGAAGACCCAGCATAGTCAGACAGATTTAACATAAAAGATAACATACAGGATGGACATGGGTTGGGTTTCAGGCCCATGGGCACCTGAGTCTTAGGCCTCAAAACCGAATTGGGCTGTGCTTGGCAAGCTTCAACCCGGCCAAAACCACCGATTGAAGACCTACCAAATTCAAATCATCACAAAAGCATTATCCCAGGGGTAACAGAATTCTGAGTAGTTCTTCTTCTCTAGGCAGCAACCGTGTTCAGGTCGGGCCAAGTTCAATATGTAAAAGGTTATATGGCACACCTCGAAGTCAAGCCCAACCCATCTATTGATTGGGTTGCAATCCAAACCAACCCATTTATACTCGGGTCAACCCAAACCTGACCCATCAAACATCAAACCCACATTACCAAAAAATAAATCCATCTTCTAACTAACCACAAAATCCAGTAAGGTTAAAAAAAAAAAAAAAAAAACCAAAATTAGCAATGTCCAGAGCTTATCTTGAAAACCCCAAAACAGAGTGTGTTAAATTCAAGAACATACACTGATACCCATTCCATTTGTTAACAATTACATTCAAGAAACATCAAAGAAAAACATATACACTGATACCCATTTGATAACAATATATCCTAATCCCAAAACCCCACATTACTTAAAGAAAGAAATACAGACATCATCAAGAATATACCAATGCAGATAACCCCAAAACTCAAAACCCTAACAACCAAGAGCTAGAAACCCCAGTTCTCAATGACCCAATACCTGACAGAAGAATCAAATCTAAGAAAGGAAGCATGGAAAGAAGAAGTATACGAAACCTCAGAAAAATCGACAAAATGCATGCAGATTCGTCCTTTCACGCTCGTTGTCTTTCAGCCACAATCTTCTCAAACAAAAGCAGCTGGGGAGTCTCTTGTACCGAAAACTGAGAGTGAGCGTAACGTAGCGGCATCGGCGTGTTATCGATGGACACGTGTTATGCATGAAGCAGGGTACTGCGTGCTGGAAACCGGCTAAATCGGTGAAAACGTTGCCGACAAAGTGGAGTGACAGGAGTGTTAAATAAACCTTTTTTTGGGGGAATTTACATGTTTGCACCTGCTTTCATGATATTTAATTATTTATTGTTGCAGCAAACAACCCACTTTTACTTTTTACAGACTACACCCCTCTACTTTTTACATTCTCTCTAATGTTTAGAAAGATTGTAGTGGGGTCTTTTCTGATTAAAAATAAATAAATGTAGTGGGGTCTTCTTAAATACAACGAATGGTTGCGATTATAAAATGGGGGCCCACAAAATTGCATAAAATAATGAAGTCGGAGTAACTTGTTTTTCTCGTATTTCTCCGAATCCATGAGGATCTAAAATATGAGATTTTATGAGATGAGGTTTATTAGGCATGTAAGAATATTGAATGCTCTGTAAGAATATTGAATGCTCTGGGTCATGAATTGGGTCCCACCAAATTATAGATAATTAGAAAGTGGAATGTAGATGTTTATGTGCTTTTCACATTTTACTCAAAACATAGGAGGATTCTGGAATCTTATCTTGAGCTTTGCCATTTTACACCTAAGAATATTGAATTGTTCAAATTATGAATTGAGGGATCAGAAAAGTGTAGAAATTAAACTCTAGGATTGGGTATTATTATTTTTTTAGTTTTTCATATATTTATCGAAATGTGTGAAGACTTGATATATCAAACTAAACACCTGGGTTTATTTCTTCAATAAAAGATTGAATGGTCCAAACTACAATTTTGGAGCCCATAGAAATGCAAAAGGTAGAAGGTGAATTGCAAGTGTAAATGAGGCGAGAGTTGTATTGGCACCTTTTGAGGTGGGAGGTGCCAAACCGTTTCCCAACTCTCAAGTTGTGAAAAAACCGAGTTGAGAATGACCTATTTACTCATAACTTTCACATCTCATTTAGGCATAAGTAAATGAGCATAAACAAATATGTGTATATATGGAAATGGATACAAATAAGCAAACTCTTGAGAATTGTTTCTTACGCTTCAATTTAGAAAACTCCTTAAAAGTTCAAATGAGTTCAAATTTTATTAGTTTGTTATATATGGCCCCCTAATTTTTTAAAAAAACTCCTATATATTTTGAAAATCATTTGTACTTTTTTCTAAATTGCCCTCGCAATAATTTCTTTCTACATAGTGGGCTCCCCAAGAAAGAATTCATTGGCCCCCTCAAAAATTATTGTACATTGTTCTCCGTTTCATGCGCATGGAAAAAGAAATCCCACCCAATAAATAAAAAGTGACACATTTTTTATATGATCATGTACTGGGACCATATATACTGTGAGCCAAGACCATTATGATGACCACGCTAAATATGCACTTTGCACCTTGACAATTGTGGTGGCCCACTAGACATGCATTATGATGGGCTAGGGCGACCCTGGAAAGTGAGTCCCCATACACCTGGGCCTTCAAATGCACGAGAATGGTACACAGCCAAAACCGCACAGATGCATAGAAGAATGGTGCACAGTCAAAACTCAAAACTACAAGAGTGGTGCAGAGTCAAAGCTACAGAAATGCATGGAAGAATGGTGCGCACTTAAAACTACAAGAATGGTGCCCAGTCAAAGACAAAAAAAAAAAAAAAAAAATTTGCTTAGGAGAATGGTGCACAGCCAGTGCTACAAAAATGCACAGAAGATTTGCGCAGAGTCAAGACTACAAGAATGCACAGAAGAATGGTGTACAGTCAATGGCACAGGAGCAATTTGGCACATCGACCCAGGCCCAAAAACATCATCAGTCCCCGGGCCACATAGCGGGGCAGAACACTCGACTTTCCAGAAGTAATAAGAAAAGAAAAAACTATAGCAGATTGTCCACAAACTTTCCATGGCCACTTTCAGATAAGTTTGAGATTGTAATTCTTTTGTGTTCAATGGGGGAATATCAGCTATTGATAAATCAACTGATTGTTTTGCGTTTGTACCCAGATTTCGTTAATTGAGATTAAGGAAGTTATGTTCCCATAATTGTGTTTTCTTGTGATTCATGAAATTGGGAAAGTTTTTATTGCAAATAAATGGCGACTCCACCATGTATTACGCACTTTGATCTCACATGAAATCTCTTGACTCAGCTATGGTTTCAACTAAAACGCAATTTGATTTTTATTCCAAGTGGAATTACAATCTAAAGAATGTGGGAAGTTTGTTCAAGTTTCTGAAAAATCCAGTTTGACCCCATGATGGAATTCCTGGGAAAGAGGAAGTTTTGGCGTAGATCCTTCTTGCTGCAGAAGGTGCACCCATTTCTGCTCTAAAATTTGCAAAGATGCGACCAAAGTAATCCTATTAAAAGTGCCCTGAAACTTAAATCCCCTACAAAGATTCAAATGTGGAATTAATCCTTATTCCCTTCCATCTAGTTCCCTTTATTTTCTACCAAGATCAAGCTCCCATTCAATCTTATTGCTAGTTGTCTAATAGAACAAAGGATCATGTCGGCGAAGCTTTACAAGCAATCCTAATTTCATGTCTATGCTCTGATAACCATGATGGTTTACGCCTGTACAAATAATAATCACAGTTCCTTTAAGAAAAAAAAAAGTACAAAACTTTTGGTCCAATGCAATCTATTGTAGACTCCACTATCCAACTACTAGGTCGGATGCAGATGGGAGCCACAAAGAAACATTGTACTGCAGTTGAACCTGATTGATATAATAAATCCAGAATTTTGTGCACCGACATCTCAAATCCATAAAGTGGATCACACTGAAACACATCAGACCATTCAATCAGTTACTATCATGTGTTCTTATATTTTACTCTCCTGTCTTGGAGTTGTGGTGACAATAATTTGTTCAAGACAATCATCATCATTTGGGTCCTTTTGTGCTTCTAGTTCTCTGTTAATTAACAATTCAAAGATATTTACAGAAGCCTTTTCTTTCTTCTTCTTCTCACAAGTATTTCAGAAACTGTTATTAGTTAAACCATTTAGGTAGCTAGAAGTAAGAGATGTCCAAGAAAAAAACAGAGATTCCTGACTAGGAAGCTATCCAACACACACTAAACCCATAGGCACTAAAGAAATGCAATACTGTTTATCTGGAGTTTAAAACTAAACTAATTCAAAGTTTCATTCAGTCAATTAGCTCCATTTTCATGCTAGGTCAAAATGAGATTCAGTTGTATAATAGAGCAGGCTACAAAATTTTTCTTCTTCATGATAATGCAATGCTTTAAATGCTACTTGCTTCATATTTTTAGCATATCTGAAAACTACATTGAAATTTTGATTTTAATTTTGACATGCAAATTTCCATTTATCTGCAATTCTACAAAGGAAAGAGAAGAAGGCAGGCAAAAACTTTTTTCATTCACTCATGTAATATTTTATTCATATCCCTTATTTTTATATAATGCACTAGGTACAATTTTTCATGGAAATACAAGCAGCCAAACACAACCTTTGTGTTGTTAACTGCATTTAATCTGACACTTTTGTTTCATTAATATCAATTAGGGACAGCTATGAGTTGGGTTAAATGGGTGACCCACCCTGATGTGCGAGGGACGAGTTTGGTAGTGTTTTTTATGGTTTGAGGTGAATATTGTTATAGATTGTGATCCAAGTTGAGGAGTTAGGAGTAGGTATGGATTTTGACTATCCCTTCTAACTACGTCGGTGTATATTCACACCCACCCTGTTTTTAATTTAGTAAATAGAATATATATAGAAAGACTCAATCACCTAATCCGTCATGGCGAGGGTTTGGTATTGCAAATTATAAATATACCTTATGTGAAATTGGACATCGGGCGGGCAGGTGTGAATCGGGCCGGGTTAGCATTTAGTCCGACCTGTATCAAACTCATGAATTTATTGTCATCCCTACTATCAATGCGAAGACCATGGCTAAAATATTTCTTTCCTGCCTGCTTGGACCACGGCACATATGTTCTCATCAAAGCCATAGTCTGGGTGGGCCCACCATGATATGTCAACATTGACTAAATCCAGACCGAACCTGCACGTGCATTGTACACTGAACTGGCTTGGGCCATAGAATATAAAAAAATGGGACCCACCTTGAAAACGGCTGAGATCTTAGATAACATGATACCAACCACATGCATGCTTCTGTTCGACCCAGACCTACTAACAGATATTAAGATACACTGGATTCTCCCATTATGAGGAATATGACTCAACAATGAAATAATGCAACGATAAAGGCCTAATAATAGAATGCAAATCTAATAATTGGGTTCTCTTTTGCATCACTTTACTGTTATACTACTTGCAGTTCCTTAGAGGTGAAGATATGCAAGCACATGGCTCATACCCTAATGCCACCAACCTGGCAACAGATGTTTTGTCATTCTCTAAAAAGCATCCACCTCTTAAAACCATGTCTTTACTCCTATATTCATCTCAATCCAGGGAAGTCAATCCTCATATCTTGTGTGAAGTACCTACTTTAAAGCTGATTGACCACTAAGACATCTTTTGGTCTTGATTCCTACCTTTTTGTAGCATAATTATTAAAAGTTTGTGCAATGAGCTTTCAGGGTATCCTTGCATTATCCTCAGTTGATATTGAAAGCCATAATCTTTATACTACAAAGAAAGAAAGAAAAAGAAAAAGGATAAAAGAAAGAAAGGTAAGCATTGAGGGTTTTTCTTTATATAATATTAGACAATGATCTATGATCAACAAGGATGAAAATAGCGGTAGCGGCGGGCGTAGCGGCCCGCCGCCAAACCGCTACGATGCGGGCGATACGTAGCGTAGCGGGGATACGTAGCGACGTAGCGGTGCGATTTGAAAAAATCGCCCAAAAAATCTGAAAAAATTCAAGAAAATCCAGAAAATTGTAAAATAAAAGAATATGTGGTTCTTTTGCAAAAGTAAATAAGAAAAGGGGGCGTAGCGGTCCCCTCATTGTATGAGGTCCTGTATCACTATATAAATAGAAAATAATAATAATGATAATTTTTTTCACATGTGTTCATGTTGTTTAGTTATGCTAACTTAGAAACTAATGAAAGGCTCATAAAAAATAAAAAAAAAAACGTCATGAAGTCAAGACTTAGGAGTACCTAGAGAAAAAAATACATCTACCAAAGGGGGTGTCTAATAGGATGTACTTAGAGAAGAATCCTTGAGAAGAACTCTCTGTATCGACTGTAATTCGGCGAGATCCTATGCTTTTTGGTGTTCTTTTAAACATAAAAGGGTAGAAGAATTGTGTAGAAATGTTATTTGGAAAGAAGAATAAAAGAAATAAGTATTATCATGCATTTTAAAAAAGTTTGAAAAAGATTTTTTTTTCTCACCCCGTAGCGGCCCCGTAGCGGTCGTAGCGGTCCGTAGCCGCCGTAGCGGCCCCGTAGCAGACGTAGCGGCCGCTACGGGTGTGACAGGCGATAAATCGGCCGTAGCGTGGCGGTGGCCACCGCTACGGCCGATATATAGCGGCCGATATTTTCATCCATGATGATCAAACTCTATTGCCAAAACCCAGAGCTCCTCGTGGGTGCCACCTTATATTGCTTTCCACAATGTTTTTGAAAAACATAGAAAGAGATCGTACAGCTCTTATAATTTTAGCTAGAGTGGTCCTAATGCTTTCACTTTTTTCTTAAAAAGTTTTTTTTTTTTTTTTTAAAAAAAAACTTTTTTCTTTAAAAAAATTTAACTTCCCTTAGAAAAAATCCAACGATTTGAAAATATCACGATCCTGTAAGAATGCATGTTCTTATAGCTTCATTTCTATCAGAAAAGTGAAACTTCTCAATACGTATATGTAATGGGGTTTGATATATTAGTCCTCCTTAAACCTAGTTTTCCAATTTAATGACCAAAATCTAGATAATGTTACTTGAGTTTTTTAGTCAATTTTTTTTAATTTTTTTTACCTAATATCCCATATTATGATGGGAAAGGTGTATGTCATAGAAACTGATAAATCTCATGATATCATAGGAATGTCTTATAATGTCATCGTTTTAATGCAGCACCTTATGAATTTTTTTCCCTAAAATGATAGATAAAAAATGGTGATCAAATGTGTATTTACTTTTCACAAAATGTCATTTTTCATAATATCATGGAACTAACCCATATCCCATGAGATGATGGGATATTGCGCAAAAAAGTTTTAAAAAAGTATTGGTTAGAGTCAAGTGACTCTGGTGATATTATCTGAATTTTGGTCATGAAATTGAACACATCGAATTTAAGAAGGATTAATAAGTCGAAACCCCTATATGTAATCTTAATGTTTCATATATAATACTTTTTTGGTCTGAATGGAATACATAGGACAAAATCCATGTTTTCCTATATAATATATATAGAACCCTTAGTAAAGTTAAAATGAAGTAATGCTTCTGTTATCATCCAGACAAGAAAAGACAAGGATCATATCAAAAGTACACACGTTCAAAATTACTTCCTTCTTTTTCAAAAAAAAAAAAAAAAAGACAAAAAGCAACCTCATGACAAAACAATTTCATCTTTTTACACAAAAGTTAAAAAAGATTTCTTATTAAACAACTAAAACAAAGACCATCATAGTCCCCTATATTTTATTCTCTCTTGATTTGATGCTTCACCTTACTTTACCTCAATTCACCATACATCCAAACAGTATAGTGATGAGGAGGTTTTTCTCAACGAGAAAGATTGAAGTGATAAAGAAGGAATATTGATCAAGTTGGCCGAACCCATGTCAGGCTTGGTGGGTTGCCCAAGGCCCAGGATGCTCAAGCCCAATTCATGAGCGTCTAAGAGGATCATGTGTCGTTGTGGTCGGTTCACACTACACCAAAAATAAAAAATTAGAACGGATTACCGTTCTTAATCCGTGTGTTCCTAATCCGTTCATCTGTTCCTAAACCGTTCATCCGTTTCAAAAATAGGAAATTGAAACGGATGAACGGATTAGAAACGATAATCCGTTTTAATTTTTCATTTTTGGTGTAGTGTCAGATGATCTAAATGATAGAGAAGGTTCAACACCTGCTCTAATTTGCTAGTCCCATATGGGGTTAACTCTACCCAGATATATTTGTGCAGTACGTATGACGGTTGTAGTCACTACAAACGAACTCTGACAGTCCTAAACCCAAACGCTACAAAAGTCATGGATTTAAACTTTAAGTGGGAGATTAATTTTGGTGTTTACCGACTGCTTAATCCGACATGGCCTTAATAGACCACATTATTTCTAACAATTACTTATATTGTGATGACAATAGAGTAAATGAATAGCAATGACTTATTAGAAAGTCCCCTAAAAACCGCCAACCTATTTTAGCACTAGATTAAATTCCTAGGAATTTCAAGAGATACCTTTCAACCAAAGTGGCTAAAATTTTGAAAAGAAAAAAAAATCCGAATCCTTTGTTTTATTGAAAAAGGGAGATACTGTTTCATTTTATCAACATTAACCAGCAGTATAAAATGTCTTCTATTATTTTTTTCATTTTAATATATATACAGCTGGTAAATGTTGATAGGATGAAACAATATCTCTTTGTTTCAACGAAACAGGAGATCCAGAGTAAAAACATATATAGCCATAAGATATTCTCATCTTAATGGAAAATAATTAACCATGCATCCCCTGATATGAGAAAATCATATTCCGCATAAAAATATAAACATAAAGATAGATAGCCATAAAACAATCCTATCTTTAATGAGATATAATTAGTCATAAGTTAGATTAATTAATCAAATTCTAAGAAAAATAATCTTCATCTCCACCTTAAATTCTTCCCCCCTCCACCTCTTGAACATCTCACTCCTTCCAACACATCTTACCATGAACTACTTTCAAACATATTACCGAACCTCTTGAAATGAACATCTCATCTCCTTGCAAATCATTTTACCACGAACTACTTTCAAATATTACCCACTCTTTTTTCACACCTGTCTGCACCATATCTTCTTTTGGGAAATATTCATGTGTATCCATCCCTCACCATATTATGGTGACGGACAACATAATATGGTTGACTTTATAACACATCATAATCATCCACACACATGGAACCTCCTTAAGTACACTAGACCCATTCAATTTCCACCTATCTAAATGGATTGGACCGTTGGATCGAGTGTCAAGTTTTTTTCTTTAATATAAACTCGTTAAATTCGTGGGCCACAAATGAAGGGATTAGAGGCATGAAATTAACTCCAAATTTAATATATGATTTTATCCAATATGTCTCTTCACATCTCCCACAAATTTTATAATAAGTGAATCCTTAGATTGATCCCATTAGATTTATCCCTCACCATACATTGAGGAAATGATGCACAGAAACATCCCCCATCTTCTTTATACCCTAAAAATATAAAGCAAGTATTTTTTTAAACCTTGCCCTGTATCCGTACGTACCCCAAAACTAGTGTCTGCTTTTTCCCTCCACCATCTACTACCATTTCAAAAAAAAGCCGAATCCAAACAGGGTGGTGGGCCCCACTCCACCCGTGGGAATCTCCAGTCCCCTTCAGTCACATCAAAGTTGCGTGCCACGTCAACAGGTAAACCACACGAGCCCTGGGTTAGGTCCTGACCAAGGGTTAGGGTTCGACTATAAATTCGGTCCGAAGAAACAGACCCAAAGAAGGAAATCTGGTCCGCTGCGTTGGGTTTCCCTCTTTGGTGAAAATAATTTCATTAAAATCTTGCTCGGCCGTGCGACTCGTCCGACACGTGACATCAAAATCAAAACTCCGTCTCGTTTCGTTCGTTTCCTTATTTATTTACCACCGCAACCTCAAAACGCTCCCAAACAGATTGATTACCAGCCCCCTCTCTCTCTCTCTTCCATCCGTTTCCAAATCCTGAAGCTCTGATAATGGAAGAATAGCATCATAATCATAATCATAAGCTAAGTTCTTGCTCGATCGAGGATCGAAGATTGACGGCTGAGATCTGTAGCGGTTTCGGTTTTGTCGGGAGAGTATTCCGATGGGAAACTGTCAGGCTGCCGAGGCGGCGACGGTGGTGATCCAACGGCCAGGCGGAACGGTCGAGCGGATCTACTGGTCGGTCAGTGCGAACGAAGTGATGGCTTCGAATCCCGGCCACTACGTGGCGGTCGTAACGGTATCGGCGAGATCGGAGAATGGAGTGCCGGTAAAGCAGCTGAAGCTGCTACGACCCGACGACACGCTCCATATCGGCCACGTGTATCGCCTCATCAGCTTCGAAGGTGGGAGATGGTTTGAATGTTTGATGCTGTTTATAAGTTGTTATACTGACGGTTTTGCCCCTCGTTTGTTTCTAAGATTTACGGTTTTGGGCAGAGGTGCTGAAGGAGTTTGCTGGGAAGAAGTATACGAAGCTGAGCAGAGTGTTGTCGATGCAGAAACAGAGAGAGATTGAGAATAGCAAACAAGGAAGAAGAAGCTCCAACCCCAACCCCAACCAGACAGAGAAATCCGGGCAGGTAAATTCCACGAAGGCTGGGGGTATTTTAGTCTTTTGATGTCGTGGGTTTCGTGGGCTTGCAGTGCATACTGCATACTGCATTCAGTCAGTAAAACTGAGTTCTCTGTATCTCTGTTTTTTTGCGTGACTTCTATCTTCAGTCAGGGTTTACGCAGAGAGAGAGAGAGAGAGAGAGAGAGAATCTCTGTTCGATTCTCACATGACACGTATAGGGAAAAAATGGTTAGAGATATTTATAGCCCCTGTTTTGAAACGTACGATCCTCTGTTTTTGGGTTTTTGGTGTTAGGCTACTGGCTACTTCCCCGCGGATAAAGCACGGTCGTAAGGTTTTTCATGAAAAATGAAAAAGTTTTCCGCAGAATTCGATTTTCTACAGCAAAGCAAACCGTGTGGTTTTTTTAATGGACTCTTTTCCTCTTTTGGCAGGGGAAAATAATCTCCGACCCTAAACTACCATAAAAATGATTTTAAACAAAATCTCAGAAACCTTTTTTTTTTTTTTTTTTCTCAACCAAACATAGATTTTGCTTCAGGGAAAATCATTTTCGCCAGCTCACTCTTTTCACAATCATAGATGGAATAGAATTCCAAGGTATTGATGGACTAAAAAATCATATAAAATAAGCACAATCGGTAGTGGTTGAAAAATGATGATTAACTATCAACTAGGTTCCAACAGGCCAATATTTGTTCGGTCGGTCACCAATCAAAGGTGGAGCCCATGAGATAGATGGTTTGGGTTGGTTGGTGTAGTCATTTTCCTCGGTTGCGGTTTTCGCTATGTTCGCATGTCACTTCCACATTCACTTCCACATCCACGGTCATGTTTGATCGTTTCGGCAAATGTATCTTCCATAGTGTAAAAGATAAAATATCGTTACCTTTCGATAAAGTATAGTAAAACAAAAAAATATTCCTGGGTTTTGTCTGTTTGTTCCGTCTTTCCCTCTACATTACCTCTCAGTGTGTACAATCAAAGGATGATCTCTGATTCTGATTGTAGCGCTGATGGTGCTCCACTCAATTTAGTGTGAAAGTGGGTGTGTAAATAGTTTTCCACACCAACAACAAAATAATAATACCGCAAATTATAACATAATAACAGCTATTTAGTTGGTGGGGTACCATCAAAATGGGTTTTTTATTAGGTTTGAAAACGAAGAGCTTCCTTTACGACTACTGCTGCTGCCAAATTGGTGAAGTTATTAGACTGTCAGTTTTCAATGGGTAGTTTGTCTGATTTAATTATTGTGGTACCAACAGTGGGGAATTGGGACCATAATGAAGTGCACCATGCTCGAATATCTCCTTCATTGGATAGATGATCCTGGCCATATATTGGAGAGAGACTGTTCTAATCAATGGCCCAAGATCTATGGAGTGTGTAACACACAAAACGGTTGCTTGTATCATCAAAAGGTATATTATTTCAATTGTTGGGCCGAGTATTTGTTCCATGGTACTCTTGGAAAGCGACGTGTATGTAGTACTGTTTGGTGCTGGATTGGTGGAGTGATGGAGTTAGGTATCTATATGCTTAGAATATAAGTTTGAATCACTGCTTGGGAGAGTGGGACCACCCTTCCAACGTAGGAGATTGATCTCGATTCTGGGTGAGGAACCTCTTTTTATTCTTTTTACAGCACGTTTGGCAACGGTCATCGCCGTGGATTCCTCGCCCAAAATCCGCGATCACGCGGATTTTCGTGTTTGGATCTGCATGGATTTGGAGAGGAAGGAGAGGAGACTTCTTCTCTTTTGATTATTTCTGGAATCGGACCCTCCCCCTTCGGATTTTCTCTTTCCGCGCGCGCAAGGATTTGCGGAGCTACAGTGCAGTGAGGCGTTAATATTGGGCAGAGCGGTTTTTGCATTTTTTGGATCTCTATGGACCCCACAATCAAGATCCGAACCGATAAAACTGTTAAGAAGGTCCAAAACGGCCAGCTCACCAAATTTCAGCCGTTGATCATTCTTAGATCTTGAGATATTTGCATAAACGTCTGCACCGTTCGATGGCAATTTCTGATATGCTGTGGGCCAAAAAACGGGATTAAATCCAGTCCGTTTTTTTCGATTTTTTGGTTTATGTGGGTACCACAATTATGATCTGAACCAGTAGTTATTTCTAGGAGGTCAAACACGGCTAGTTGACCAAATTTCAACCGTTGATCATTCTTAGTTCTTGAGATATTTGCAAAAAGGTCCAGGTACTAAAATATTAAATTCTTATTCTTGTGGGCCCCCTTTGCACGATCAGAACCGTTCATAATTTCTAGATGACCACGAAGTACTTTGAGGTGAAAGTTGAGGTCTTGATTTTTCATTGATTTTGAAAAATTTTATAAAATATATTTATAACCATTGAATTATATATTCTACAATTTGTAGGAATCCTCCCTCCATCCAAACATGGAACTCTCTTTGGGAATCCTACTAGAGAATTGTGGCTTTCTTTGGAGATTGACAGAATCCTCTAAATAGAGGATTCTTCTACATTTACCAAACGTGCCCTTAGAGAACATTTGAGAAGTCCGTGTGACCATGCCATCCATGTGTTGGCTGGGCTGGGGACTGGCTTAAAATGCACACTTTGGGGATGTGAGTTTGGAGGAATTTCTTATGGAAACTCCAATATGTATTGATAATTTCTGACAATAATGTTGGTTTTGGCATTTGGAGTTCCTTGTTTAATTGTTGGGGTTTTTAAACTTTAGCATTTTGAGATGTCAATTTTATCTTTTCAAATTCATCGAATTCTAGCATTCTGAATGCTAATAAGATATAACAGAGGATTTCGAAAACCTCATAGAGAATTCCTCTAGAGCTCTCTCCAACTATGATGCCTAGTTACGAACAAGGATGCCGACTCAGATGCGATGATTTAGGATATGACTTTGCACTTTTCAAAATCTAGGACGTGGATATGGATATGACTGCTAATTTTTCTTTGAAATATTTCTAAATTATTGGAGTTATCATTATTTACATTCCTTTCTAATAATTTTTTTTTTATTTTAGAAAGTAAGAAAACTAAACGAACTAAATAATATAATGGACTTGGTAATTAGCATATGATACACTTATATTCTAGAAGTATCTTTGCAGTATCAAGTACGATACAAGAGTTGTATTAGTCTGATACAGATATGGTAGGCATTTAAAAATATTCAGGTATCATAGCTTTCCAAGAGGAATTCTATGAATCCCAGCAAACAAATAGGCTTTTGGTTGAGAGAAAAAAGAACTTTAAGTAACCGAGTTGACTTCTACCAAATAAAAGTAGCCTAGTTGACTTAACTAATTATAGAGTCAATTGCAAAACTGTAATATATGGAAACTCCATTCTAGAGGGTAAATCTTGATCGCAAGTTATTTTTTGTATATTTGTGTACAGAGTTTCAAACTCAATCTGACTAAGGACCGAGTTGCAATTGTGAAGACCAGATTACTGCTCAACTGGGTCTTCTAGTCAATCTGACTCGATTGATTTGAATATTGTCTGCAATCTTCTCAATGAGGAAAGCCAGCTCCCATACCAATCCAAGGGGCATTTCACCCATAGGAGTCCTAAATGGCTGCCATGTGAGATTTTCGGTCTTTGCCCTTGATTCAGGGGGGACTTCCCTCTGATAAAGGCAATGATTGAAAAGCCCAGCCCACACTACCATTTAAGGTACTCTCATAGGATAAAAAAGTGCACCAATCTGGGTATAGCTTTGATGTAGGAGTAGGAATGTTGGGCCAAGGTGCATTAGTTATCCAAATGAGTTCTTGGAAATAAATCACTTGGAGAGTGCTTTTTTCAGCTATGGCATCCCTCACTTGATTGGTGTGTGATATTTGATCCACTTCGTTTACATAAGTGACAGCCCTTTGAATTAAAGTTGTGGATAGAAATTCTAGTACGGCAGCCGTGGGGAGTCCCGTAGGTGAAAATTGCCCCACTTAGAGATTTTTGGGTGATTTTCTCCTGCGGGTGTCCGCACATGATGTCGTGTGAGAAGATCGGTCTCCACCTTTAATTAATTGGGGGGTGTGCGTTTTAATATAGGGGCATCTGCTCTGCACTAGCATGGCAGAATTGATTTTTGCATGCAATGTCTCATTCAGATGTCCACATGAGAAACGTTCATATAATTACTATTCTGTATTGCACACAAAGGATGGTATAATTTGCTAAGTCAGAAGTTGTAATGAGAATATAGTCCCATCCTTTTTCTGAATTTAGTGAAGATTTTTTTTTAACCATTGGGAGTGTGCAGGATCATTTCTATGGAAGAAATGGGCCGTTCATGATAGCCACAATGGGTCTCACCCTGGGTCACTTTAAATTAGGGACGTCACTGAAATTCTGTCTGCCTGGGTTACACAAACCCCCCATAAAGTTAGTGTTGGGTCCTATTTCTGAACCCAATTGATATTTGTTCTTGGGTTCAGTCAATTCTGCACCAAAACACTCTTTTGTGTGTGTAGAGTTTGTAAAAATAATATTGTATAATATAAAATTTATATTAAGAATAATGTGATTAATATTATTTTATACAATATAAATTTGATTACAACTTAGTGTGCTCCAAACCTAGGGCACGTTTGCGTGACATCAACAGAGTGGCTATATTGTGGACTTTTTTTGGTCCTTTTTGGATGTGGTTTTTGTTATCATGGGAGATTAAGTGATTTTTTAAAACTTTTCTTGAAGAAATCATATTGCACAAAACCATGAAAAATGGATGATTTTTGTACGAAGGTGTCACACAAATTTTTGTTTTATATAAAAGGAAGGGCTGCAGCCTTCCACTTTTCCGTGGAAAGAAAAAGCCTTTTGCTCCTTCAAGAACAAGTAGAAAATTAGTTGCCTTATATAGAATGCATAGCTAGTCATCCATTGATCATTAAAGAGGAGAGAGGTGAAGAATAAGAGGTACAATGTGTGTGGGACCTTTTTCATAGGATCTGAATTGCTAGGTTGATGGATGTCTGAGTATTCATTCCTTATCTTCCCTTATTCAATTTCCACGTGAAGGGAGGTTATTGTATATATCTTTTTCATTTTTAATTCTTCAATTTTAACCAAATACAAAGTATTTGAATACCTAGTAAATTAATTACATTGAAACAAACATGCCCTTAGTATTAGTGGGCATTACTGAGCCCCTTGACCTTCCCTTTTCCTGGTATTATGCATTAGGTGGAAGATATGTCCCGAGTGGGCGGCGGTAGCAGCAGCAGGAGTGGGGGCATGTCCAAACAAAGACAGTGGAAGCCAGCCTTACAGAGCATTGCAGAGGTTGGGAGTTGAGCCCTTCTTTCCCATTCTCAGGTGAGAAAAGTCACAGCAAGTCATCTCTCCAACAAATAAAGCAGGCTCCCTTTTATGTCTTGCTATCTTTCACTTTCCTTTTCTCCTCTTCTGTTCATGTACAATCGACAGGTTCAGTATTTGTAGCTTGTACTGTATTCCTTTTTAGCCAATGTTTGTCAATAATCGTGCGTCCATCTTTTCCTTTTGTCTTATAAAAGTGATGCTTCTATTTTACTGCTGCTTGCCTGTGTGCTAATGCGGGGCCCACTTTCACTGATCCAGCTGGTTGTGACCATAGATAGAGAGGGTGGGCCAGAGGATTTTATGATCAGATAATCTCAACCTTGTGTTCTCTGCCTGTCAGATGGGCTGAATAAAAATTAAGAGCATAAATAATAATAAAAACAACCTAATTAAGAGCATAAATAATAATAAAAACAACCTTGCCGTGAAGGCTTTGATGATGGTGGTGGTGGCGGCGGCGGCGGCTGGCTGGTTTGTGTGGTGTGAGAATCTGCAGTGGTCCCCCTTCATAAGCTTCAGGTAGGACGGTTGAAAATGGGAAATTTTTTCCATGTTACATAGAGTGGGCGGTGGCGATATACTCATTTGGATATGAAAATTTTTACTAGATAACAACTGGCAAGCTTTTTAGGCCCAAAAAATTGGCATTGTGGAACTGGACAAATCAAATTGCATACACCAGTCACTAAGTGATTCCTAATGCTGTCAAATGGGCTGGGCTTTAGGTGGGCCGGGTTCTGCCCTTGTCCAGACTTCACATATTTAGACTAGGCCAAAACCCTCATTTCGTGCACTAGTTTAGGCCCTTACCTTACCCTGAAGGGCCAAGGTCAAGGTCAGAGGAAAAGAACCTTCCTTTTTTTATATTTTTCCTACACCACTATCAGTCTACGTGATACTCAACCAATGCAATTCGTTCATAACTTCAATAGGATACAAACATGGACTTTCGGGTTTTATTGCAGTACTTCTACTCTTTTCCTCTCTCTGCATATTCAAATGAAAACTGGGCTAAATCTCCAGATGATCGAAAATTTATTGGAGGTTATGCTATTTTTCTAAGCTCAAATCTCATATCTTGGAGCCTCCGCAAACAGCAGAGTATTGCTCCTTCAAGCACAGTACAGAGTTTCATGCAATTGCTAGTGCTGCCTCCAGCACAGTGCAGATTATTCTGCAATTGCTAGTGCTAACCGCTGAAATCACTTGGTTGTAATCTCTTGTTCCAGAACTTGGTATCTTTCTTTTGAAGCCCTATGTACTGTGGTGTGACAATGTTGGCACGACATATCTTACAGCCAACCCAATTTTTCATGCCCGGACTAAGAGTGTCGAAATTGATTTCCATATTGTTCATGACAAAATTTAAGAAAGGGCGGCGTTTGAAGTTCGATTAATCCCCACAACAGATCAACCTGTAATAACCCACAACAGATCAACCTGTAATAAACCATATACCATATACCAACCCAAAAGCTTAAGCTCTTAGGTGGAAGGCTCATTCAAGTATATTAAGACATCTCAAGCCTATTACTTAGGCGATGTGGATGTGGGAAAGTATATTAAGACATCTCAAGCCTATTACTTAGGCGATGTGGATGTGGGACTTCCCAACACTCCCCCTCACGTGCAGGCCCAACAGATTTCATAGATGGGCCTGTCACGTGGGCTGAACTTGCTCTAATACCATGTAATAAACCATATACCAACCCAAAAGCTTAAGCTCTTAGGTGGAAGGCTCATTCAGGTATATTAAGACATCTCAAGCCTATTACTTAGGCGATGTGGGATGTGGGATGTGGGACTTCCCAACACTGCCAATGGTCTCACAAAAAGCATTGCCCAGGAATGAGTTTCATAATCTTCAATTCAAACTCAATGACTGTGATAGTAAAGTGGGTTTGCGGGCGCTGTTGACCAGTTCAAAATCAAAATCACTGGCTTCTCTTTGGATAGAATGCTACAATATAAAGGTATCAATGTGAAACAATGACCACTGACCAGTTCAAAATCAAAATCACTGCCTTCTCCCTGTGATTTACAGCCATCCAAAATCAAACTGCCAGTAACTAAAATCTCCTGGGATGGGGTTGTTTGATTGCAGAGCTATAACGTAATGCAATAGCCAGTTGTGTACAGATGAGTTGTGCATGTTGCACATTCTTGGATATGTATGATGTATCATTTGCCTTGGAAGATCTCACCCATGGTCATGGTCCAATTACTACTATTTCCCTATGGTCTTGTTTGGCTACATTTCGTGCACAATCATTTTGTTCATAAGGATAAACTAGATATGCATGTTTCATTGCTCATTCCATGTCTTAGGAGGAAGATTCATCACAGCCCAAACCGAATTCGCAAAAATGCAAGTAATGAACGTTTAAATACCAATAATCTCCAACCAGACTCCTAAGATCTAACAAAGCCCTAAAATGGATGATTACCACATAGAACAGCAGCAGATAATAGGATGAAACAAGAAAAATAAAAGGTTTAGAAACTAGGGTATCATATCCAAAACCCAAAATTATCATCCAGACAAAAACAAACTTCATTAAATCAAGAAACGTAATTAAGAGTGCCATTGTCAACTACAATCTTCAAGAAATGACAGTAATTTGAGGACTTACCACTCCCATATTTCTCTACTTTCTGCAGATAAATTAATTAAATAAAAAATTAAAGATGAACAATCAATGAAAAGCAGTTGGTTACCTCAGAAAACAACAGCAGATAATAGGACGGTTAGAAACTATCATCAGGTAATTAAAGGAATAACCATTGTTGACCAGTTCAAAATCAAAACCACTGCCTTTCCTTTTTAGGATATAAAGAAGCAAATTCCCTGATTTACAGCCATTCAAAATCAAAATCACTCCAGTAACTAAAATCTCCTATAATAGAATGTCATAATATCAGTTCCCTGATGTACAACCATGCAATTAATCATGTACATCTGATATACATCAATTTGGAAATAGTAGAGAGAATCCAAAATTCCATTCACCATTTTAAATCTGGAATTACCAAGTTGGAGTTTGGTTGGATTGGCAGGTCAGGTCTGAAATTGTAACTGTATCTTGGGTTGCCATTTTACTAATATTGGAGCAAATAATGTTAAGTTCTACAAAGACAGATACAGATATATGTTCGAAACAAAAATCTGTGAGAGAAGTATGACTAGTATATTATGAGCATTTTGACAAGAGAAATGAACAAGCATAAAACCAGTTGGTTGGACCAGTGGAACAGACAGCAAAGTGGAATATTGTTGGTTAGGAAAAGTCAATTTCAATTACCTCATCCCATATTTAGATTGATTTAGTGATCCTCATCGTTAGAGTATGCAAAAAGAAGAAAACTGTTTGTGATGGTGATAATAGTATGCAGAAAGAACAAAATGTCATTTAATAAGATATTTATGTTTATAAAGAGACGAGTAGCTTTGATTCTTGATGAGTCAAGCCCAATCCGGATCGCGATAATGAGTCAGGTCCAAGTGACCCGGTCCGTCTAGGATCGTGGGTCAGGCCAGTAGCCCCATTGAGATCCGGGTTTCGTTAAACGAAGCCTCGTCACCCCAGGCTCCAAGTCATCGCGACGAAGTCCTCCCCTAACCTGCATTTACCAAGTCTCACGGAGAGGATCTCACCTGCCTTCCACCTGGCTCGATCCTCAAGGACACGACTAACGCTCCGAAGAGACGTTGAACCGATCGCATCCCCACCTGGTGGGAAAGAGTTATAAATAGAGCCCTCTCATCACTTGAGAGAGGATGGTTTTTTCTCTACTTTCTCATATCTGTAACCCTCGACATTAATCAAAGATCACCATTTTGAAGTGGACGTAGGTCACGCTTGACCGAACCACTATAAATCTCTCATCTCTCTTCAATTATTGCACAGCATTAATTATCTGACCGGTGGTGTCCGAATTCCTCTTTTTTGGCATCATCAGTTTGGCGCCGTCTGTGGGAAACGAAAAAATTCAAACCCCTTGTTAGAATCATGGTGATCAGCACGAGGTCTGTAAGACGAGAGGATAACCCTGGCCTAACTACGGGTCCGGGCCCTACCGTTCAACCAAACTCTCCCAGACAGGGAGAGAACGGTCCTCCACCGGGTAATCCTGTCCCGATTACCCCCGCTCCTACTCCCTCTCTATAGCAGATGATGGAGACCATGCAGCAGCTGGTGACTCAAAACCAGCAAATCCTCCAGCTTATGCTCGCAGGGCAGGGAGGAGCGCCATTCGGTGGGATACAGCATCAGGAGGCGACACGCCCGCAGGGCCCGACTGCTCCGCAAAACGGAGCGCCTCACCCGGGCGCCCATCCCCTGGGCGCCCAGGGCAGAGGACTTCCTGTGGGCGCCCAGCCCACTCTCCATCACTTGAGCGCCCATCCCTATGGCGCCCAGGGTCGAGGAGTTCCCCCGATGACGCAGTTCCATCGCGCCCAGGATGCCTCTGCCGGCGCTCCCTTGGGCCCCCCACCTAGACCGAACCTGGTTGGTCCTCAAAGTCATGCTTATCATGCAGTGCCTCCACCTCCAGGTGGAGCCCAGTTTGTAGAAACACAGGCTGATGATCCCCACTTCCAAGAAGGGGGAAGTGAAAATAATACAATGGAGGAGGAAAGCAATCTCCCTGGTCCTTCCAGAGAACCCCATAATCAATGGGAGGAAAAATTTAAGGAGATGCAGAATCAAATCGGGGACGTCTTCGATGCTGTAAGGGCGCAGGCCCCAGAGACGGTAGATTATCTCGTCAGACGAACGAACACCCCGTTCAAGTCTGATATAGTAAACTACCCCCTTCCTCGAAGGTTCAAAATGCCATCCATGGAGACCTTCGATGGAAGGAAGGATCCACTGGATCACCTGGAAACTTACAAGACCGTGATGCAGCTGCACAATATCGCTGATGAGATCATGTGCAGAGCATTCCCGACCACACTGAAGGGCTCCGCCCGACAGTGGTTTTCCAATCTCGCCCCAGCTTCTATCGCCACCTTCGAAGAGCTGAGCACGTCCTTCGTATCACATTTCATAGGAGGACGCCGCCACCAAAAGCCACCCACACACCTGCTGAGTGTAAAGCAGGACGGTAATGAGAGCCTCAGGGCATACCTCACTCGTTTTAACGAGGAAGTACTTCAGGTGGAGGAACCCGATGACAAGGTGACCATGACTGCTTTCTTGGGAGGCCTTCGTTCATCGGGTTTCTACTTTTCAGTAATGAAGCGCCCACCAAAGAACATGACGGAGCTGTTGGCGAAAGCCCAGAAATATATGAATGCGGAGGACGCTACTAGGGCCAGGCGGGGCGAGTCCTCCAGAGTGGCAGATAAAGGAAAACATGATAGAGACGACAAGAAGGAGCCCAGCAATAAGCGGAGCAGAACCGAGAGGGTACCTGCCAGAGACCGACTCGGTCCTGCCCCCCCGAGAGATCGACCCTTCCCTGTTCCGCAGAGAACTCAACAAGCTTTCACAGCTCTCAATGCTGCAGTAGGGCACATTCTACTAGAAATTCAAGATGATCCTGCAGTAAAATGGCCGGGAAAGATGAAAGCTCCAGCAAATCGCAGGAGTATGACCAAATACTGTCGCTTCCACCGCGATCACGGTCATGACACTGACGATTGCTTCGACCTCAAGATGCAGATTGAAGATCTTATCCAGCGGGGACACCTGCGCCAGTATGTTGCCGGTAGGGGGCAGGCGCCGCCACAGCCTCACAATGTCGAAAATCAGCACCCTATTGGAGAAATTCGTACTATCTCTGGAGGGTCAGCGGAATCATTCTCCGCCATGAAAGCGTACGCCAGAAAGGCGAGGCATCCTGATGAGCCACGACCGTCAAAGGCGTCGAGGCACAGCACTGATGAGACTATATCCTTCTCGGATAAAGATCTAGAGAACATCCAGCACCCTCATGACGACCCTCTAGTGCTCTCTATGACCGTCGTCAATTTCCAGGTGCATAGGATCTTGGTTGACAGTGGAAGTTCCGCAGATATTTTATTTGTGGAAGCCTATGATAAGCTGAAGTTAGGTCGAGAGAGATTGCAACCAGTCAAGTTTCCTCTCATCGGTTTCTCAGGGGAAAAGGTGTATCCTTTGGGGGCCATTACGTTACCATTCACGGCCGGAACAGCCCCCCGAACCTCCACCACAATGGTCAATTTCCTGGTGATAGATTGTCCATCAGCGTACAACATCATCCTGGGGCGGCCCACGCTTAACTCCTTGAGAGCCGTCCCTTCCACATATCATCTCATCCTCCGCTTCCCAACCCCGAATGGAGTAGGGGAGGTAAGAGGAGATCAAGTAGCAGCAAGAGAATGCTACGTCACCTCGATGAAGGCCAAGATGACGCAGGAGGCGCTGCAAGTGGAAGTCTTGGACCCAAGAGATGAGGCTACCACAGAAAGAGGGGAGCCAGTTGAAAAACTCACCCCTATAATCTTGCATGAGGAGCATCCAGAGAGGAAGGTGTATATTGGCTCTTCACTCCCGAAAGCTCTGGTTGGCCGATTGACAGATTTTTTGAGGGAAAATATGGGCATATTCGCGTGGTCACATGCTGATCTGGAAGGGATCGACCCAGCCGTCACCACCCATCGCCTCAATGTCAGCCCTCTCCACAAACCTGTTCGGCAAAGGTTAAGGGGCGCCTCCACTGAAAGGGCCCAAGCAATAGAGAAGGAAGTGGGAAAGCTGATTGATACCGGGGCAGTCAGAGAAGTCGCGTACCCTGAATGGCTCTCCAATGTGGTGATGGTGGCCAAAGCAAATGGGAAGTGGCGCCTCTGCGTAGACTTCAGCGAACTTAACAAGGCATGCCCGAAGGATAGCTACCCGTTGCCCAGGATCGACCTCCTCATCGACGCCACGGCGGGACACGAGCTTCTTTCCTTCCTGGACGCTTATTCTGGATACAACCAGATTAACATGCACCCTCCAGACCAGGAAAAAACATCCTTCATCACTCCGAAGGGCACCTACTGCTACAGGGTTATGCCCTTCGGACTAAAGAACGCTGGGGCCACTTACCAGCGCCTGGTGAACAAGATGTTCCATTCCCAGATCGGGCGAACGATGGAAGTATATGTCGACGACATGCTAGTAAAGAGCTTGTCTGCAGCAGATCACATCGGTCATCTTCAAGAGACCTTCAGTGTTCTCAGGACCTACAACATGAAGCTGAATCCCGAGAAATGCGCTTTTGGCGTTGGATCAGGAAAGTTCTTGGGATTCATGGTCAATCAGAGGGGGATTGAGGCGAACCCTGACAAAATCAAGGCCATACTGGATATGAGGTCGCCATCATCAACTAAGGAGCTGCAGCGCCTCAATGGGAGAATTGCAGCGCTCAACAGGTTCGTCTCCAAATCTGCAGATAAGTGTTTGCCCTTCTTCAAAATTCTGAGGAAAACATTTGAATGGGGATCTGAGGCTGAGGAGGCTTTCCAAAAGCTTAAGGCATACCTTGCCACACCTCCTCTCCTCTCACATGCTTCACCTGGGGAAGTGCTGTATTTGTACCTCTCTGCTTCTCCCTCAGCAGTAAGCTCTGTCCTCATTACAGACCATGGTGGGGTACAAAAACCAATCTACTATGTGAGCAGAGCATACAGAGGGGCAGAGATCAGATACTCCGAATTGGAAAAACTGGCGCTCGCCCTCGTTTCGACTGCGAGGCGTCTACGTCATTACTTCCAGAGCCACACAGTCACTGTCATCACGGATCAACCTCTGAAAAGAGTTTTGGCAAAACCTGATGTTGCTGGAAGATTGGCTAAGTGGTCGGTGGAGCTTGGTGAGTTCGACATTCACTATCAACCGAGGCCTGCCATCAAAGCACAGGCTTTGGCAGACTTTGTGGCTGAACTTACATACGCTGAAGAACAAGCTGAGGGTCCTCCTCTGCTTACACTGGGCGCCCAGCTTTCCCCTCCTCTAACGGGCGCCCAGCTCTCCTCTCCTCTAACGGGCGCCCAACTCCCCTCAACGGGCGCCCAGCAATCCTCTCCACCAACGGGCGCCCAGCTCCCCTCAACGGGCGCCCAGCAATCCTCTCCCACACTGGGCGCCCAGCACTCAACGGGCGCCCAGCTCTCCTCTCCCTCAACGGGCGCCCAGCTCTCCACCTCATCTCTGGGCGCCCAAGCTTCTCCCCCACAGGACTCGCAGGCCTCTCCATCTGTGAATGGAGAGCCTCTCCAAGTACCTCCTGAGAAGTCCAATGTATCGCCACTACCAGCCTGGAAACTCTACGTTGATGGTTCAGCAGCCACAGAAGGAAGCGGAGCAGGCTTAATCCTAATGAGTCCTGATGGTACACCCATCAAGTATGCAGTGAAGCTCCACTTCATTGCCTCAAACAATGAAGCCGAGTACGAGGCCCTCCTCTCTGGTCTTAAATTGGCGATTGAGATGGATGCCAAATCTGTTCTTGCTTACAGCGATTCACAACTGGTGGTGAATCAAGTAAACGGCGAATTCAAAGCAAAGGAGGAAAGAATGCAAGATTACCTCATCATGGTGAAGGAAATAATCAGAAGTTTCCAATATTTCCAGCTCTCTCATATTCCTAGGGGAGAAAATGTTGCCGCTGACGCACTCGCCAGGCTCGCCTCATCATTGGAGGCCTCATCTGTAAAACCGACGCTCATAGGGCATCAGTTGGAGAAAAGTAAGTTAGATGTAGTAATCGGAAACATCAACTGTGCATCAGAAGGCGATGAGCCAAATTGGATGACCCCCATAAAAGCCTTCCTCCAAGAGGGCACCGAGCCAGGTGACCATCTGGAAGCTAGGAGACTGAGGATGAGAGCTTCTAAGTTCACAATCCTACAGGATGTTCTCTACAAGAGGGGTTACAACCTACCGTTGCTGCGCTGCCTTTCCCCAGAAGAGGCTGACTACGCCCTCAGAGAAATTCATGAGGGGAATTGTGGAAATCACTCGGGAGGACGCTGCCTCGCCCATAAAGCGCTTAGGCAAGGGTACTTTTGGCCAAGCATGTTGAAAGATGCCAAGGCCCTCGCCAAGAAGTGTGACAAATGCCAGCGCTTTGCCACTGTGACGCGGTAGCCACCAGAAGAGCTGACCACCATCCTCAGCCCGTGGCCTTTCTCCAAATGGGGCATCGACATTTTGGGCCCCCTGCCTTTGAGTAGAGGCCAGTGCAAATTCATAGTGGTCGCCATCGACTACTTTACAAAATGGGCGGAGGCGGAACCCCTAGCGAAGATAACAGACCACAAGGTGAAAGATTTCGTCTGGAAAAACCTGGTCTGTCGCTTCGGGATACCTGAGGCCATTGTCAGCGACAATGGCAAGCAATTCGACAACAGGCTCTTCAACTCCTTCTGCGCCGACCTTCACATAAAACAACCTCACTCCAGCCCGGCACACCCCCAGGCAAATGGACAAGCAGAGGTGATGGTGAGGACAGTCCTGCGCAACCTTAAGACAAGGCTAGAAAGAGCAAAAGGTCTGTGGGTTGATGAGCTTCCAGGGGTATTATGGGCCTATAGGACAACTCCGCGGACTCCTACAGGTGAAACCCCTTTCTCTCTTGCTTTTGGGACTGAGGCGGTAATCCCTGTCGAGATAGGGGTACATTCCCTAAGGGTCCACCAATACAACCCGACCACCAACGAAGAAGGACTCCGCCTCAACCTCGATTTGATAGAGGAGGCAAGAGAAATGGCTGTGGTCCGTAATGCGGAGTACAAACGACGCATGGCCAAGTACTACAATTCGAAGGTGAAGCCTCGTTCCTTCCAACCAGGAGACCTAGTCCTCAAGAAGGTGATTCTCGCTACGAAGGACTCTCGGGAAGGAAAGCTCGGACCAAATTGGGAAGGTCCGTATCTCATAATAGAAGTGGTGAGACCAGGCACCTACAGAATCCAGAACTCTGAAGGAAAGGTCTTACCCCATCCGTGGAATGCAGAACACTTGAAGAATACTACCAGTGAAGAGGTCCAGGGGGTGAATTAGGGTTTTTGTTAAAGGACTTAGGTTTGCACTTTTTATTTCAGTTAATGTTGCAAAACAATGGATGGATAAATAAAATTACTTTTATTACCAAAAGTTGCATAAATCAGGCTGATGCTGCCTTTACAAAAGTCAAGCTACCTACCCATGAAATCCCTATACACTAATCACTTTCATCCACTTCCTCATAATCCTCCTCCTCATCGTCCTCATAATCACCAGAGCTGCTACCACCATCATCAGGCGCCTCCATCGGCACAAAGCCTGATATGTCAATGTCTGGAAAGGCGGCCGAAATCTTCTCTCGAAGCTCCTCGTAGCCATCAATGAAGGCATCCGCAATGCCAATCTGCAGGTCCCTCTCAGCTTGAGAAGCTCTCTCAGACGCTGTCCTCATCTCTACCTCTACAGCAACTTCCCTGAGCCTCACCTTCTCAAGGGTTGGAGCAAGCTCAGCCTCACTGAGCGAAGCCCTCTCACGGGCCTTCATCAGCTCAGCCTCACTGAGCGAAGCCCTCTCGCGGGACTTCGTAAGCTCAGCCTCGGTGAGCGAAGCCTTCTCGCAGGTCTTCGAAAGCTCATCTTCTACCTCGGCCGCCCTCTTATTGGCTGCTGAAAGCCCGATCTCAAGCTCGCTTACCCTCTCTCGGGACGCAGCAAGATCGGTTGCGGAAATCCTACCAGCGGCTTCCAGAGCAATAATCTTCTCTCGAGCAGTGGAGAGCTCTAGCCGCATAGCCTCCTTCTCCCGTCTCATCTGACCACAAGACTGGGCACGCGACAACAAGCAGATGGATGCTGTGGAAAGCTGAAAAGATAAGAGACGAGAAGTGAGACAGTTGTAAAGAAATGAAGGGGTAACAATCAGGAGAAAAATAAATAATGAACTTCACCTGAGTCAGACCCTCTACAAATGAGTCAATGACTCCCTCGGTGCCCAAGGCGTTAACCCGAGAGACCTCATGCGCCAGCACATATTTCCCTAGCCTATCCTGCATCTCCCACGAACGACCCCGCCGGGGACCGGTCCCGGTGGGTGCCCCTGTAGAAGTACCCGGCTGTGGAGGACATAGCCGAGGGACAGGAAGTGTGGCTGAAGAGGAAGGCTGCGAGACAATAGTCTTAGCGGAGGAGATCCCTGCCTGAAGAGATATCTCAGGTAAAACCACTCGAGTAGGAGACACTCGGGGCTCAGTGCGAGAAGCCAATAGAGAGGTTCCTGGTGAGACATCGCATGTTCTCGCCACCTTTGAAGGAGGGGTTCCCCTATCCGAGAAGCGGGTCGAAAAGCGGGCTCCAATCATCTCTCTGCTTACCTCTGTGCCTATTAAGAGAAGTATTGGCAAGTGAGACATGGAAACAACACATCAGATAATGTTTATGGCCAGAGTAGAATTAACTTACTCTTTCTCTTTGATGACGGTCCTGAAGAAGAGCCCGGAGAATGTCCACTGGCCTTACTACTTTCTTTAGGAATAAGAGCTCCCAAGTCTTTCTCTGGATGATCCCTCACCGCTTGCAGCTTCGCCTCTTGATCCTTGGAGAGGATGGGAGGATCTGCGGAGAAACGGTGAGCATAGAAGAACAATGTATATATACATATATATGAGTATGGAGAAGTGAGCAGGAAGACGTACCCAGTCTCTTGGCGCCAATCCATCGGGTGGGCACCAAAGCCTGATCTACTAATGAAGCCCACTCGCCACCTATGAAGAAGAAACGAGATTTCCAGCGGTGACAGTTGGAACGCATCCCTGTAAGAAGCTTACATCCCCTGGAGGTGAGATAATACCATCCCCTATTTGGGGCAGGAGACTCTGTCAAGTTGTAAGCAGCGTGAAACTCAACTGGAGAGGCATCCTGGCCATTCACCTTCCTCCACAACGCCAGAAAACCCAGTAAGGCCCTCCAGCCGTTGGGCACGAGACGCCCCGGGGTTAGGGAAAAATAGTGAAGAATCCGGCAGATGGAAGAAGACATTGGGAATCTCAGCCCGGCCTCGAGCATCTCCTCATAAATGAGGATCTCACCTGAGGAGCTGTCGCAAGCTGGCTCATCTTTTTCAGCAAGACGACACATCACCATGGGCGGAATAAGATACGAAGTAATGATTCGGGAGATGTCACCTCCTGTCCTAAAGGTGCTGAAAATTGTACTTACTTTGGACCCGTCGTCCTCAACGATGACCTTCCCTTGGTATTTCTTGGGACGAGGACGTAATTTTATCTCGCTGCGGAGACCGATGCAAGGTCTCGTGACCCCTGGCCGGATGCGACACCTGAGCGAGAGGTGCTGTGACCCACTTCCGGTTCGGTCCTGATCGCTTGTGGAAGAGTACGCTCCCCTTGAACCTCCTCACCCAATGCATGCACGCCCAGCTCAGGCTCGCCCACCAAGTTGGGGTCGCCCGTCCGTCCTCCACCTAGCAAGCCACCCCCCTGCCTGGGCTCACCCGTCAGGCCTGCTGCGCCGGCCTCGCAAACCCGGGCTGGGCTCATCGTGGGGGCTGCTCGCCCAAGGGGGCATCACCGAGCCTCCCTCGCCTCGGCTGCTCGCCCAAGGGAGCATCACCGCGCCTCCCTCGCCCTGGCTGCTCGCCAAACAGGGCCTTTTGCCCTTGCTGCTCGTCCAGGGGGGCCCCACGGCAGCACCCTCGCGTCTGCTCGCCCAGGGGGGCCCCACGGCAGCACCCTCGCGTCTGCTCGCCCAGGGGGGCCCCACGGCCTCGCCACCATCTCCTCCCTCGCGTCTGCTCGCCCAGGGGGGCCCCTCGCCCGCGCCCGCGACGCTGCCCTCGCCCGCGCCCGCGACACCGCCCTCGCCCAGCGCAGCCAGGGGCTCGCCGCCCGTGGGGATCACTCCCCCCTCGCCCCGCGCTCGCGACGCTGCCCTCGCCCGCGCCCGCGACGCCGCCCTCGCCCAGCGCAGCCAGAGGCTCGCCGCCCGTGGGGACCTCTCCCCCCTCGCCCGCGGTGACCGAGCTTCCCTCGCCGTGGCTGCTCGCCCAAGGGTGGGGGGCCACGACGCTGCCCAGCTCTCCCTCGCCGTGGCTGCTCGCCCAAG
This sequence comes from Litsea cubeba, assembly GCA_012931725.1. Taxonomy (NCBI): domain Eukaryota; kingdom Viridiplantae; phylum Streptophyta; class Magnoliopsida; order Laurales; family Lauraceae; genus Litsea; species Litsea cubeba. The sequence continues at coordinate 92,550,370 of CM022948.1, read as the reverse complement.
GGGGGCCCACAACGCTGCCTGTGCCTCCCTCGCCCAAGGCAGCCAGCGCAATGCCCGCGGTGCCCATCACATCCTCCTCACCTATTGAGGGATCGCCGGAAACGCCAACGCCAGTGCCTACCCTGCTGCTTGCCACCATCTTCTTCTCTCCCAATGGTTTTTCTGCAGAACCAAGTTTCTTTCTTTTGAAGAAATCATACTCTAGGGCTTATTTTATAGCCAGAGTTTTCAAAGATGAGTAACCCAAGCCGGGAGGACTCTCCGAAATACAAATCTACAGGAGCAAGCAAGGTTAAAATCGGGAAGAAGAAAATTTGTCAAGAGAGACGAAATTGGAATTTATCAATGCCCCCTTTCAAAAAAAATAAAAATAAAAATATATATTATTATTTGGGCACGGGGCATTGAGGGGGAAAATGATGAGTCAAGCCCAATCCGGATCGCGATAATGAGTCAGGTCCAAGTGACCCGGTCCGTCTAGGATCGTGGGTCAGGCCAGTAGCCCCGTTGAGATCCGGGTTTCGTTAAACGAAGCCTCGTCACCTCAGGCTCCAAGTCATCGCGACGAAGTCCTCCCCTAACCTGCATTTACCAAGTCTCACGGAGAGGATCTCACCTGCCTTCCACCTGGCTCGATCCTCAAGGACACGACTGACGCTCCGAAGAGACGTTGAACCGATCGCATCCCCACCTGGTGGGAAAGAGTTATAAATAGAGCCCTCTCATCACTTGAGAGAGGATGGTTTTTTTTCTCTACTTTTTCATATCTGTAACCCTCGACATTAATCAAAGATCACCATTTTGAAGTGGACGTAGGTCACGCTTGACCGAACCACTATAAATCTCTCTTCAATTATTGCACAGCATTAATTATCTGACCGGTGGTGTCCGAATTCCTCTTTTTTGCCATCATCAATTCTCATGCATTAATCTATGCAAATCCTTTCTATGCAGCCATCCATAATGCCAACAGAGTGCAGCGTGACCATCAGATGCACTTGGATCTTTTCTCTTTTGAAATACCATTACAATGAGTCCCATGATTTGGATTAGCATTGGCATATGCTATATACCAGCAAACATCCTATGCAATACAGTAAACTAAAGGGAAAAAAGTAGTGATGGTGATAATAGAAAATACTAATATAGGAATAATAAGCAAAAGCAACAATGTAAATTAAAGACCATGATACATATTGATGAGTCAGGCCCAAGTGGCCTAGAATATGATGAGCCAGATCCAAATCCCCCAGGGAAGCCCAGGTCCAGATCCACGGAGTGACCAAGTCAAGGCAGGCATCTACGTCGCTTTGGAAGCAGTCCCGCTTCTGCCAATTGCTGCGGAGAATATCTCACCTGCCTCCACCTGGCCCGTCCCTCGAGGACAGCTCTGAGGCTCCAAAGAGAAGTCGTCCCCATCTGTTAGGGGATGACTATAAATAGAGGAGCCCTCTTATCACTAAAAAAATGATGAACATCTTACTCTCTCTCTCGCTTGTAATCCACCTTATCAATAAAAGATCACCATATTTCAAAGTGGACGTAGGTCATACAGACCGAACCACTATAAATTCCCTCTCTCTCTCATTTATTTACTACATTTTCACCTAGCATTTATCACTTGACCGGTGGTGTCCGAAACCTATTTTTGGCATCATCAGTTTGGCGCCGTCTGTGGGAACGTATTAAAGTTCTCATCCGTCTTCTCAAGTTATGGTGATCACGACGAGATCAACTAGGCGAGCAGAGGGCGAGGATGATCTCCACCGACTAATCCTCCCCCAAATGCTCCCACTCCTCAACAAATGTTGGAGACCATTCAACAGCCTACAACTCCTGCTCGCAGGGCAATGAGGAACACAGCTCGGAGGAGCACTGCCTGAAGTACCGCATCTAGGATATCCAACTGCTCCATGTCGGGAGCACCTCCCCTAAGCGCCCAACCCTATGGCGCAGAAACCCCGGGCGCCCAGAAGAGATCCAAGCACCCGCCATCTGTCCTCTCTGCAGACCCAAGTTGCCCTACGCAGAGGGGGTCCGGGGGTGTCCCCCGGCGGGGGTCGAGCCACGGGATCAGACTCCCCCGGGCGCCCAAGTCCCTCGGCGCCCAAAGCATGCCTCGCCCAGCGCTGCCTCGCCCAGGGGGGCCCGCTCCTCCCTCGCCCGAGCGCTGCCTCGCCCAGCGCTGCCTCGCCCAGGGGGGGGGCCCGCTCCTCCCTCGCCCGAGCGCTGCCTCGCCCAGGGGGGCCCGCTCCTCCCTCGCCCGAGCGCTGCCTCGCCCAGCGCTGCCTCGCCCAGGGGGGCCCGCTCCTCCCTCGCCCGAGCCTCCCTCGCCCAGCGCTCCCAGCGCCCCTGCGCCCGCTGCCGCGGCGCCCTCGCCTGCTGCGCCCGCTGCCGCGGCGCCCGGCGCCCAAGTCCCTCTGCCGCGACGCCCGGCGCCCGACGCCCGACGCCCGGCGCCCCTGCTCTCGCTGCTGCGACGCCCGGCGCCCGGCGCCCGACGCCCGACGCCCGGCGCCCGACGCCCGGCGCCCCTGCTCTCGCTGCTGCGACTCCCAGCGCCCCTGCGCCCGCTGCCGCGGCGCCCTCGCCTGCTGCGCCCGCTGCCGCGGCGCCCGGCGCCCAAGTCCCTCTGCCGCGACGCCCGGCGCCCGACGCCCGACGCCCGGCGCCCCTGCTCTCGCTGCTGCGACGCCCGACGCCCGGCGCCCGGCGCCCGACGCCCGACGCCCGGCGCCCCGACGCCCGACGCCCGGCGCCCCTGCTCTCGCTGCTGCGACGCCCGGCGCCCCGGCGCCCCTGCGCCCGCTGCCGCGGCGCCCGGCGCCCTGCTCCCGCTGCCGCGACGCCCGCCAGCGTCCCTGCGCCCGCTGCCGCGACGCCCGGCGCCCCTGCGCCCGCTGCCGCGGCGCCCGGCGCCCCTGCTCCCGCTGCCGCGACGCCCGGCGCCCCTGCGCCCGCTGCCGCGGCGCCCGGCGCCCCTGCCTCCCTCTGCCACGACGCCCACGGGCTGGAAGCCCGGGCTCCGCCCGCCAGCGCCATCAGCCACGCCATCCTCTCCTTCAACCTCGCCTAGTGCCCCTTGCGCGATTGCTGCAGTCCGCTCAGCGGGTCGCCAAAAAAGGCAGCCTATCTCCAGCTTAGCGGCTCTCTCACGGGTCGCCAAAAAAGCTTGGCCTCTGCACTGTTTTTAAACAGGCAGCCTATCTCCGGCTTAGCGGCTCTCTCGCGGGTCGCCAAAAAGCTTGGCCTCTGCACTGTTTTTAAACAGGCAGCCTATCTCCAGCTTAGCGGCTCTCTCACGGGTCGCCAAAAAGCTTGGCCTCTGCACTGTTTTTAAACAGGCAGCCTATCTCCAGCTTAGCGGCTCTCTCACGGGTCGCCAAAAAGCTTGGCCTCTGCACTGTTTTTAAACAGGCAGCCTATCTCCGGCTTAGCGGCTCTCTCACGGGTCGCCATAAAAGCTTGGCCTCTGCACTGTTTTTAAACAGGCAGCCTATCTCCGGCTTAGCGGCTCTCTCACGGGTCGCCATAAAAGCTTGGCCTCTGCACTGTTTTTAAACAGGCAGCCTATCTCCGGCTTAGCGGCTCTCTCACGGGTCGCCAAAAAAAAAGCTTGGCCTCTGCACTGTTCTTAAACAGGCAGTCTATATATCCAGCTTAGCGGCCCTCTCGCGGGTTGCAAAAAAACGCTTCGTCTCTGCACTGCTCTCAAGCAGGCAAGAAGTCTGCCTCTCTTTCCAGATTAAATGTCAACAATCGGGCCTCAACCGCTCCTGGATACTGAAGATCCTCCTGGCATCCCAGCTCCCTGCTGGCGCCCAGCGCCCTAGCACCTTGGCGCCCAGCACTCTAGCACCCTGGCGCCCAGCTCCCTAGCACCTTTGCTCCTGGCGCCCAGACTGCCTGTCGACTGCCCAGGCCTCTTCCGGGCGCCCAGCCTCCTGCTGCCTGCTTCGTCTGTTGGCGCAACCACCTCCTCTCCGCCTGCACAGCAAACTGCAGATCGGCCGCTTGGTACCTCGTCCTCTGCTCCAACTTTGGGTCTGGGGCAGCAAGTTTTAGGCTCATCTCCTTCTTCTCAAAATGCCCCCCTTTCAAAGCTTCTTTGTGCGCAGGGCATTGGGGGCAAATGATGAGTCAGGCCCAAGTGGCCTAGAATATGATGAGCCAGATCCAAATCCCCCAGGGAAGCCCAGGTCCAGATCCACGGAGTGACCAAGTCAAGGCAGGCATCTACGTCGCTTTGGAAGCAGTCCCGCTTCTGCCAATTGCTGCGGAGAATATCTCACCTGCCTCCACCTGGCCCGTCCCTCGAGGACAGCTCTGAGGCTCCAAAGAGAAGTCGTCCCCATCTGTTAGGGGATGACTATAAATAGAGGAGCCCTCTTATCACTAAAAAAATGATGAACATCTTACTCTCTCTCTCGCTTGTAATCCACCTTATCAATAAAAGATCACCATATTTCAAAGTGGACGTAGGTCATACAGACCGAACCACTATAAATTCCCTCTCTCTCTCATTTATTTACTACATTTTCACCTAGCATTTATCACTTGACCGGTGGTGTCCGAAACCTATTTTTGGCATCATCACATATAAGTAGATAACAAATTTAATAAGATGTTCTGATAAGGCTGTCAAAAAGGTGTGGGGATAAGGGACCCCCTCAATTCATGCTGTGTGGTGATGATCCGCAGGAGAAAATTATCCCCCTCTTAAATGCGTAAGTTTTGTGATTTTGCGGTTTTGTTGTGAGCTTTTATGTATGCTTTGATGTGCAATCTTAGATGATGGCCAGGTTTACCTTTTAAACACCCTCCCTTTGTACAAGAACTACGGATTCCTACTTGCAAAGCTGAGAGGAATAAAAGGGGCCCATAACGCAAAGATTTTAAAAGCCTTCAAGATTCCTAAGGGCCCATTTGTTTCTTGCAATTGAATTCTTAGGAATTCTAAGGCTTTGTATTTTTATAAGCAGTTAAAAATGAAGAAATAAAAGTGAATATCCAAAATGACTATCAAATGACCTTCTCTTTAGCGAAAACTCAATCAAGAGAAGATAGGAAATGAATAGCAAGTCATCACCTTAATAATTCAAATTTAAGGAAAGTCAAGGTCCCCATCTACATCCTTATCTCATATCCTTCACCTCTCACCTCATATCCTTAACCTCTCACCTCTTTAATAATCCTTTAGCGGAAGTCAAATGACTATGAACTCCTATGTATGATTTGCAATCAAACATGCCCTAAAGTTGTAAATAATTTTTTATTTGCAACTTGGTTTAAGTTAAGCATTGACAATATTTGGAATCTAAGGTTTCTGTAAAACAGTAAAAAAAATGTTGAATCGAGTGGGGACCATATGTAATCGTGTAAGATGTGTAAAGATGCTATAGATATAATATACTACACTTTATTTATCTCAATTTCTTTAATTTTCTACTTTTAGTTACTTTCCTCATTAATGGATCTATAGTCTAAATATCTTTCGTTGTAACCCTGTGACTGTGAAGGGGAGAAAGACACAACCCATCTGCATCAGCGCGCTGTAGTACTAACATGTGATATCCGTATATCATAAAGGTCCAAGAGGAATGTCGTTTAGTAAATGGCCCATATGGTGTTAGAAAATAGACATGGCCCATATGTTTTGGTCGATAACCATTCTCCAAGTGTTCTACCAAAAAAACAAAATTCTCCAAGTGAATTAACCCGACTCTGACCCATTTATTAATGGGATTAAAAATGTCAACCCAAGCCTAGCCTCGAATTTTAAAGGGTCAACCCATACGCTTAATTAACAAGTTTAATTTGCTTGGAAGCCTAGCTTTGAATCTTAATGGGTCAACCCGTACGCTTAATTAACAAGTTTCGCTGCGAGTTCTACTTATATATAAATCGTAATGTTATTAGTTGGGTTAGGTCCCACCATTCAAGACGATGCATACTCAACTCATTTATTATGAATGGATGAGAAATGTTATTCCAACACAACAAAAAACATAAAAAATGAAAAATGAAAAGAATCAACCGAAAGCCAAACTTGTAATTGAGGTTTGGGGGTTTGGGTTAGGGACTTTAGTCAGGAATCTCCACCCGTATCTCCGGGACTAGAGCCCTCTTGGTAATTGTCACATGCAAGACCGACCTTTTTCCTATAATCAACCAGCTGGAGCCCTGGCCCAATGCCCAAATCCATAATTACAAATGGGGCGCTTCTCTTTTACCCCCATAAGGCAATATTATCTTTATCACATCAAATGCACCAAGCAAATGGCTGCTAACCATTTTAGCTTGACTCCTCTTTCAGTCCATGGCTCCATGCTGAAAATACAGCTGATGAAGCAGACATATTGGTATCTTTTTTCCATTGATAAATGACAATCGGACCCTCACTAGTATCATCTTCTTCATCACTAGTCACTACCTATGCCTGGCATTGCTTTTGTCCTTCGGCTTCTTGCTTGTTGTTGGGCTAAGAAGCATGCATGTGTCCATTGAAAAGTAGCCTGGTCTAGTCTTATGTAATAAGCAAGGGTATATGACCAGAATTTCAGACCATATCAGACAAATTACAGACAAGACATGGCACTAATTAATTAAGTGTGGGTTTATTAAGGTTTCCAGAGAAGAAAGAATCTGAAATTCTTACTTGTGTCTTGTTGGAAAGGAGTAATATTGATGATACGTTTTCTTCTTTCTTTTGTTTGTTCTTTCTTCTTTTTGGCTCGAAACGACTGCAATACGTACGATAAATGAACCCAGAGATCATATGCCAGAACTAGCCTTGTAAGAGCATGATCAGATGGTACTTAAGCAAGATCACATTCACGGGTCTATGAATGTACAAGAGCGTGCAGATAGGAAAATGTCATTCGACGAATGACGTGCATGCAGTGGCTTTGTAATGAAAGTCTTTTTTTTTTTATAGAATTTACCATATTGGTTTTGACCGTACTATTTCTTATCCTAGCATTTCTAGGAATCTAATTTCAATTTTAAGATAGTATGTTTTTGGATACTCATTTAAATTTGGAAATAATAGGCTGTATCTATTTAAATATTCTAAATTGATTGGTTTTAGTGCTCTGATTGATGATTTGTAGAAATTGAATTTGGGTCATTTTTTTTAATCTTTACTTTTCTTACATGTGATGTGATGTGATGTGAGTAATATTGATATGGTAAAGGATAAAGATTCTACGTCTTATGATAAGCATGCTATGGGTTCAAAAGACCCAAGATTGAGATACCATTTAAGCATTTGATTTTTCAAATTATTCCTACCTTTCACGATTTGTAAATTTATTGGGTTTATCCCTCCTTTTGTAACTTATATATAACAATACATCAACTCTCTAAAAGATACAGAAAAGAGAGTGACAATTGTTTATAAAGATTATAAGTAACACCAATATTGGTATACAGTGTAATTTAGTCAATAAATGTTTTGTGATTCTCAAGTCCCTTGAGCGCACATGTGGACTCCATAAAGGGAAAATTTAGTAAAGTCAGCAAAAGGTGCTACTAGGAGGCATCAAATTGCTTGAAATAATCTGCATAAATATCTACTAGCAAAATGCCCCCTTACTTAGCACGGGCATTAGAAGTCATATAAAAAATATTATTTAATTTTATGACATAAATAAAAATTTTGATTTTGATTCATATGTTTATGTTTTATAAAACCTAAAATAGAAATATTTCTCTCACATAAGATTTATAAGCTTTCTTAAAAATCACACAAATGAAAAATTAAATAAATAATAAACATAGAAAATTAAAGATTATAGTAGAAATATGAAATATTGAGATGAAAAGAATTATAAGAAATTTAAAATATGAGATTTCCCAATTAGAGGCAGGTTTGGGAGTGAGTTGGCTGGGTTCAAGGTAGATATAGAGGTTTTTAGACTTTGACCCGATCTGGATTCGGAACAAGCACATATCTTGGTTTGTTTGACTTGCCTTCTCAATGATAAAATTATTGCCACTTGATTACCTTTATCCAAAAACCATATCATGACAACAAAAAAAGAAAAAAAAAAGTGACTTGAGTGCCATTAAAAAGGAGAGAGTCATTTGAAAAGAGGGAGAGGTGAGGAGCGAGTAATAAATGATATTTTATTAAATTTAATTAGATTAAATAATATTTAAAGAGAATTCAAAATTGTGGGGGATGGTCAAAATCAATCGAAATTGATTTCTCAATTGAAATCTTTCTCTTTTATATATTATAATGAGGATTGAGGAAGATGCCCTATCCTTCTTTCCATCTATGGACATTAACATTTTGTAACATTAATAAGGATTATAATGGATTTGGGTAAGTGTATGTGTCCAAAGAAAAGAGTGACGCTACTGAAAGCTTTGAAATTTCTAAAAGGGAAGTAGAAAAAACAGTCAGGAAAGATCCTTGATAAGGATGGTATATTGACCTTCACAGCAAAATTGTGTAGTCGAGAGGAGGGATCACACATTGATAGACATGCTAAGAAGAATGAAGTGTACTTCCCACTTCACCTGAGAATTTATATGGTGAAGCCCAGAAGATAGTGGCATGTTTTTACCAAGAAAAACAACTACCTTTGATAACAATTAATATAGTTGCTGCATATAAGGAAAGGATGATAACAAGATGAAGAAAGGAAGATGGGATTACATGAGGATAGGAAGATGGAAAGAAGTTAATTTTTGTTGACCCCACACGGACACTGAGAGGGGGGGTGAATCAGTGTGTCTAAAAATTTATATGCAAACAATCAACCACACAATCACGACACAGAAGTTTTTACGTGGTTCACCCTCAGGCTACATCCACGGTGCACAAAAATGCACTTCCACTATTTTAGCAGCACCAACTGCTAGGAGCACCAACCCCTTACAACTTTGCCCGCACCAACGGACAAGAGCATCAACCCCTACACTCAAGCACCCACTTGAGTGATTACAAGGATTAAAAAAAATTTATGACACACGCAGGTGCCTTACAATAACATTCCAGCAACACACACAGGTGTCAAGAAAATATCAATCACATAGATAATTTCACCGAGACTAGTTCACAATTAAATATGCCATGCAACTCTTATCAATCACAATCACTAATTTCTAGTCACACCCTTAGTCTGCATAATCATAATCTGAGGAAGACTACAAGTAGGAATATAAATCCACATGAAGTAGAGGGCAGAATGACCATACCACAGATGAAGAACAGATCATCATGTACTGAAGAACATATTAATCAGGTCTCTGAGTGAGAGATGGTGATAGGCACGTACGATCTCAAGAGTGAATCTCAGATTTTGAAACTCTCTTGCTTGCACCGGGACTTTGGGTTTTTCAGCCTGTAGTTCCTCTCTGCAACACTCTCTGGAATGGAATCAAGATTACTTCAATTGATTGGATTCTTGTGTTGTAGCATCGATGATGATTTCAAAGAGCTTGTTTCAAAGAAGCACACCAAGGGGAAGAAAATTGATCCCAACAAGATGTAGGAATCAATTAAATATTTGAACCTTGACTTGATAGAATGACTTTTGCACAAGATTTTTGCACTCTATGAAGAAAAATGAATAAATCCCATTTTTCTAATTGAAAATAAGTGCACACTCAACAATTGTAGGCTCTTCCATTAAGACTTTTGCATTATGCAAAAGACTTTTGTTATAATGCAAAAGACTTTTGCATTTGAATGAAGACTTATGCACATGGACTGACCTACCATTTGAATCAGATGAAACTGATGGGTCATCTGCTGATTACATCCCAACACATAATGGGACCCACAACAAGGTACCAAGAAGAAGAATTAATCTCGCAGTGCAGAAAAACTGCAGAATTTGTCTCCACTAGAAAATTCATAACTTCCTCTTCCGAGCTCGAAACGACATGATTCTTGAGCCAAATAAAAGATTTATCAGAGGGCTACAACTTTCATGCTTTGAGATTTAACCCAGATTGAATGGAAGGTAGTGCAAAATCACCTCGAAGCTGACTGGTCTGAGAAAAACAGCAACCTGAGAGAGGCAAAGTTGTCCCACTGTTCAGGCCATAACTTTAAAACCTGAAGTCGGATCGATCTGATTCCAAAACAAAAAATTAAGCTCTCTCACTGATGCACAAAAGTCATGTTGACCACTTTTTAATTCAGATATTAGATGTGAAGATATAAGCATAACAATATGCTTAACTGACATGACCTGAACATGCAGTTGCCCAGTTTCACTTTGAATGCTTGCAACCTTCATCATACTGCTTTCCAACACCATGCCAACACCCTAGGATTGACAACAATTACAAACTAAAACAAATGACCACAATCTCCCCCTTTGGAATTGTTGTCAACACCTGCGGACTTGGAGAAAAAAAAATAAATTTCATTTGACTCCCCCTGTCACCAAACCTTCTCAGCCCAACTGCAAAACATACATATAATTTCATTTGACTCCCCCTGTCACCAAACCTTCTCAGCCCAACTGCAAAACATACATATCTCCCCCTTTGACAACAATAACAAAGGGAGATGTCCAGAAGGGAAAAGTGCTCCAACAATATGCCCGCACTCCCCCTGTCTCCAATTCTCCCTAATGCTTTGGAGAAGAAGTAACCCCCAATTTCATCCGGAGGTATTCAAAGACTTCTTTCGGTAGAGGCTTTGTGAAAATATCCGCAACTTGTTCTGTAGTCGGAACATACTCTAACTTCACCTCTCCATCATTCACCTTGTCCTTCAAGAAGTGGTACCTGATGGCAATATGTTTGGTCCTGCTGTGCTGAACTGGATTCTTTGAGATGCTAATGGCGCTTGTATTATCGCACAAAATAGGAATGGCCTCAACTAATTGAATTCCCAAATCCTTTAGCATCTGTCGCATCCAAAGAAGTTGTGTGCAGCAAGTTGTCGCAGCAATATACTCAGCCTCTGCTGTAGACAAGGAAACTGAATCTTGTTTCTTGCTGTGCCAGGCTACCAACTTGTCACCTAAGTAGAATGCACCTCCACTAGTGCTCTTCCTGTCATCTACACATCCTGCCCAATCTGCATCTGAGTAGGCTATTAATGTGAAATCCTTTCCTCGTGGATACCATAAACCATATTCTGATGTGCCTTTGATGTACCGGAATATCCTCTTCACTGCTGTCACATGTGTTTCCCTTGGATCTGCCTGAAATCTAGCAACCATACACACAGCTTGTAAAATGTCTGGCCTAGTAGCTGTCAGGTACAATAGACTTCCAATCATGGACCTATACATGGTGTTATCAACAGTCACTGACTCATCATTTTTACTCAACTTGCAGTTCGTTGTCATGGGTGTGCTGACAGGTTTTGAGTCTTCCATGTTAAACTTCTTTAACATCTCCTTGACATACTTTACCTGTGAGATAAACATGCCGTTCTTCATTTGGTTAACCTGGAGGCCAAGAAAGAATGAGAGCTCCCCAATCATGGACATTTCAAACTCAGTCCTCATCTTCTCTGCAAACTCTGTACACAATTCATCTTTGTTGCCCGCGAAGATGATGTCATCCACGTACACTACCACAACTACCTGAGTACCATCTTCTGTCCTCACGTATAGGTTGCTGTCTACAACACCCTTTTTGTACCCAAGTTGCTGTAGGTAGGCATCCAACCGAGAGTACCATGCCCTTGGTGCTTGTTTTAGGCCATAGAGAGCCTTTTTCAGTTTACATACCATATTTGAGTCGTCTCCCAACTGAAATCCATCCGGTTGCTCTATATATACTTCTTCTTCCAGGTTGCCATTCAGAAAAGCAGACTTGACATCCATTTGGTAGACTTTGAAGCTCTTATATACTGCCAAAGCTAGAAACATACGAATAGCCTCAAGCCGAGCCACAGGTGCAAAGGTTTCTTCAAAATCTATCCCTTCAACTTGTGCATAGCCTTTACAAACAAGTCTAGCTTTGTTCCTCACTACTTGTCCTTCCTCATTCAACTTATTTCTGAAAATCCACTTGGTACCAATGACATTTTTGGTTTTTGGTCTAGGTACCAGCTCCCAAGTTTTGTTTTTCTCAATCTGATCCAACTCTTCATGCATTGCCTTGACCCAACTGTCATCTTTACTTGCTTCTGCAACAGTTTTGGGTTCAACTGTGGACAAGAGAGAGAATAAACTGGTTTTCATCCTCCTAGTCTGTACTCCAACCTGTGGATCTCCAATGATATCAGTTTCGTTAATACCATGATAATTATGCCATCTGTCATTTTCTTTCTTCTCTTTTGAGTTATCGTCCGACTTTCCTTCCTTGTGACTAGGAAAGTCTTCAATTTCATTGTTATCATCAGGATTTTCATACATTGGATACTCAATCTCCTGAATATTCTTTGGAATTTTTTTGTTTTCATCAAACTTAACATCTATACTCTCGACTATTTTCTGAAGCCTTTTATTGTAGCACCTGTAGGCCTTGCTTCTAGTAGAATAGCCTATGAAGATGCCTTCATCTGCACGATCATCAAATTTCCCAAGATTTTGATCCAATCTTTTTATAAAGCACTTACCGCCGAATACCTTGAAGTACTTCACCGATGCTCTCTTGCCAAACCACAGTTCATAGGGAGTCTTGTTTGTGTGTGCTCTAAGCATACATCTGTTCTGAATGTATACAGCTGTGTGAACTGCTTCTCTCCAAAATCCATCTGCAAGCTTGCTCTCTGTCAACATGGTTCTGGCCATTTCCTGTACTGTCCTGTTCTTCCTCTCAACCACACCATTTTGCTGTGGTGTGCGAGCTGCAGAAAATTGCCTACGAATCCCATGTTCTTGACAGTACTCCTCAAACTCATCTGAAGTAAACTCTCCTCCTCGGTCTGACCTCAACACCTTGATTCTCCTGCCAGTCTGATTTTCGACCTGTTTTCTAAAGATCTTGAACATATTAAATGCTTCATCCTTGTTCTTCAGAAACATAATCCAAGTCATGCGAGAGTGATCATCGATGAATAATATGAAGTATTTGTCTCCGCTCAAACTCCGAGTCCTCATCGGGCCACACAAATCCGTGTGTACCAGCTCTAAAGGCTTGCTTGTGTTGTACTCTTTTGACTTGAAAGAAGATCTAGTTAGCTTCCCTTTCTGACATGCATCACAGACACTGTCTTGAGCTTTCCCAATGTGAGGTATGTCCCGAACTGCCTTCTTGGAGCATATTTTAGACAAATTTTTGAAGCTTATGTGCCCAAGTCTCCTATGCCATAACCAACTTTCATCTTCCCTCCCTAGCATGCATGTATTCACTGTAGTCTCAGAGAGAGTATATAAGTTGCCTGAAGTCCTCATACCAACTGCCACAACCTTTCCATTGTTGTCTAAGATTTCACAGCCATGTTTGTTGAAGAAAATACCATGTCCTCTATCACATATCTGACTGACACTCAACAAGTTGTGTTTCAACCCATCAACAAACAACACTTCTTCGGATCTGATTTTGCCGTCAATTATCCTGACCAAACCTTTCCCAACAATCTTAGCTCCATCATTATTTCCGAATTTCACTGATCCTCCATCATACTGCTGTAGCTTGGAGAACTTACTCTTGTCACCAGTCATGTGACTAGAGCATCCACTGTCTAGAATCCATGAAGTCAATTTTCCTTGTGCTTTGAAGGCTGTCTGTACTATCAAGGAGTTATCCTTGTCTTTTTGTTCTTTTCTTTTCCAAACCTTTTTAACTGATTTAGCAGACTTATCTGTTTCAATACTGGTCAACTCAGCAGTCTTAGGAGCCCTCTGTTGATGTGTAATAGCATTTGCGTTTTGAAATTGTACCTGTCTTCGATTAAGGGCATATGCATGCATACAATTTCTAGCCAGATGCCCAAAATTATGACAAATAAAACATTCTACAGGATACATCATAAGGGCATCAAAAGGGTTCCTATTCACAAAGTTTCTAGGCCTCAAATTAAATTTGCAGGTCATCATTTTATGTCCATATGTATTGCATTGGAAACAGTAACCATGGAAGTGAGAAATTGACCTGAAGTTTGTAGATTGTATCCGCATAGGAGGCCTGAAGTTTTGCTGCTCTGGCATCTTCTTTGGTGGAGCAAATTTCCTTTCAGGTTTTTGAGTTTGTGGTATTGCTTTTGGAGGAGTTACATTCACAGCTGCCTGTTCAGTTTTCTGAGGCGCTTCTTTAACTTGTTTAAAAGAAGACTCTCCCTCATACCCAAGGCCAAATTTTAGATGAGGAGGCCTTTGAACACTGAGAATCTCATTCAACTTGGAGGACCCTTGATAAGCATTCAGCTTCTGTGAGAACTTCTCCAACTGTGTTTTCAAACCAGTCACCTCCTCCTCTAACTTACTATTTTCTTCAGTCTTCAAAACTACATGTGCCTCAAGATCTTCATGTATCCTCTTGCTTTCCTCCAATTTCAATTTCAATGTTACAACCATCTCCTCTGCATCAACTAGCCTTTTTGAAGTTTTCTTATGATTTTTCCTTTCAGAAGATAGTTCCTAAAGTGCAGCCAACAACTCTCCTTCCAAGTTAATTTCAGCATCTTCATCATCACTTGATGATTTTCCCTTTTCAGACTTGTTATCTTCAACTTGTTCATCAAGTATGGCCATAAAAAGAGCCTCTGCTGCTTCATTCCCACTGTCTTCGGAATCATCCTCTGAAGAACTGGACATTTTCTTTGACACTAGGCTTTTAGACTTCCCTTTCTTAAAGCGATAGTTTTTCTTGAAGAATTTTTTCTTAGGTATATCATCGTCATTTTCTTCTTTGTCCTTATGAGGACACTTAGCAGCAAAATGACCCACATCTCCACAGTTAAAGCACTTGAAAGGCAGCTTCCCTTTTTATTTACCTTGACCCTTCTTCAATTTTCGAACGAAGTTAGCCGCTAGTTCTTCATCTGAATCATCTGAATCATCTTTATCTGACTTAACCACTTCCTTAGCCTTATTCTTTGCACGGAAAGCAGCTTCCCTGTCAGAAGATTTGGGCTTCCCTATTCTCATCTCATATGCTGTCAGTGAACCATGCAGTTCATCCATGCTGAAGACATCTAGATCTTTGGCTTCTTCGATGGCAGAAGCTTTGGCATCATATCTGGCAGGAAGAGTTCTCAAAATTTTCTTAACAATAGACTCTTCTTTTAACACTTCACCAAGCCCTCTAATAGAGTTCACAACTTCATTGACTCTCAGTAGATATGAGTCAATGGTCTCACTTTCGGTCATTTTCAAACTCTCAAATTGAGCCCGGTGAGTTTGCAGTTTTGCCTCTTTTATTTTCTTGTCTCCCTCATGAACACTCTGCAGCTTATCCCATATCTCCTTTGAGGTCCTACAGGTCATGACCTTGACAAGTTCATTGTCTGACAGTCCACACATTAGAGCATTCCTTGCCTTTGAATCATTCTCAAGTAATTTCTTCTCAGCCGCATCAGTAGGATCTTCTTTTCCTTTGTAGCCTTTTCTTACACAGTCCCATATGTCATACCCCAATGCTGAAAGATAAGTTTGCATCCTGACTTTCCAAAAAGAGTAATTTGTCCCATCAAATAGTGGTGCTTTATTAGAAGAGAAACCTTCTCCTGAAGCCATGTGGGTTGTGACAAGATCACCCAAAGCAGATTATGCTTGTAAATGGGACCTTGCTCTGATACCAATTGTTGACCCCACACGGACACTGAGAGGGGGGGTGAATCAGTGTGTCTAAAAATTTATATGCAAACAATCAACCACACAATCACGACACAGAAGTTTTTACGTGGTTCACCCTCAGGCTACATCCACGGTGCACAAAAATGCACTTCCACTATTTTAGCAGCACCAACTGCTAGGAGCACCAACCCCTTACAACTTTGCCCGCACCAACGGACAAGAGCATCAACCCCTACACTCAAGCACCCACTTGAGTGATTACAAGGATTAAAAAAAATTTATGACACACGCAGGTGCCTTACAATAACATTCCAGCAACACACACAGGTGTCAAGAAAATATCAATCACATAGATAATTTCACCGAGACTAGTTCACAATTAAATATGCCATGCAACTCTTATCAATCACAATCACTAATTTCTAGTCACACCCTTAGTCTGCATAATCATAATCTGAGGAAGACTACAAGTAGGAATATAAATCCACATGAAGTAGAGGGCAGAATGACCATACCACAGATGAAGAACAGATCATCATGTACTGAAGAACATATTAATCAGGTCTCTGAGTGAGAGATGGTGATAGGCACGTACGATCTCAAGAGTGAATCTCAGATTTTGAAACTCTCTTGCTTGCACCGGGACTTTGGGTTTTTCAGCCTGTAGTTCCTCTCTGCAACACTCTCTGGAATGGAATCAAGATTACTTCAATTGATTGGATTCTTGTGTTGTAGCATCGATGATGATTTCAAAGAGCTTGTTTCAAAGAAGCACACCAAGGGGAAGAAAATTGATCCCAACAAGATGTAGGAATCAATTAAATATTTGAACCTTGACTTGATAGAATGACTTTTGCACAAGATTTTTGCACTCTATGAAGAAAAATGAATAAACCCCATTTTTCTAATTGAAAATAAGTGCACACTCAACAATTGTAGGCTCTTCCATTAAGACTTTTGCATTATGCAAAAGACTTTTGTTATAATGCAAAAGACTTTTGCATTTGAATGAAGACTTATGCACATGGACTGACCTACCATTTGAATCAGATGAAACTGATGGGCCATCTGCTGATTACATCCCAACACATAATGGGACCCACAATAAGGTACCAAGAAGAAGAATTAATCTCGCAGTGCAGAAAAACTGCAGAATTTGTCTCCACTAGAAAATTCATAACTTCCTCTTCCGAGCTCGAAACGACATGATTCTTGAGCCAAATAAAAGATTTATCAGAGGGCTACAACTTTCATGCTTTGAGATTTAACCCAGATTGAATGGAAGGTAGTGCAAAATCACCTCGAAGCTGACTGGTCTGAGAAAAACAGCAACCTGAGAGAGGCAAAGTTGTCCCACTGTTCAGGCCATAACTTTAAAACCTGAAGTCGGATCGATCTGATTCCAAAACAAAAAATTAAGCTCTCTCACTGATGCACAAAAGTCATGTTGACCACTTTTTAATTCAGATATTAGATGTGAAGATATAAGCATAACAATATGCTTAACTGACATGACCTGAACATGCAGTTGCCCAGTTTCACTTTGAATGCTTGCAACCTTCATCATACTGCTTTCCAACACCATGCCAACACCCTAGGATTGACAACAATTACAAACTAAAACAAATGACCAACAATTTTATCATTTACTTTTATCCTAAACTTTGATTCAAGATGGGTTATTTCTTTATATACGCTTTCTACAATATTCAAAACATTTGTGAGGGATATATATCCCTTGGAAAATTATTTTTTATGCATATTAGGTGATCATGATTCATTGTGCACCATTGACACCTATGGAGATTGGAGCCAACCTAAATGAATGATAATCATTTGTTGGGTGGGGAATGGTTTGCAACAAATGAGTGGCTGGGGTGATCAAGGTTGGAGTCCAGAGAGCAGGTGCAATAATTAAACTTCCAGCAGTTTAATCATTCCCAAATGGTACGTGCATCTGCTACTATATATATACCATCCGCATCGCTCAACATAACGTTGCAAACTAGGATTGTGCATGAGGGAGTAGGGGTCACATGTGATTGGTACTAGTCACATTTAGTACTGAAAATATTGTTTTTGAAGTATTATAACAAAATTATTAAATTATATATTTTTCCTACAAAAACAATATTATGTAAGCCACCCTCAACAGGAGAAATTAAATAAGAAACACCACTATCACATCCATAATAGGTGCACATGATTGCTTGTATTTTTTTTTTTTTTTTTGTTCTTCATGGTCGGTTCCTAATGGCACATTCACTGAAGGAATCCACATATTTGAAAATCCTTGTTGCCACATAATTGAAGATTCCTCACAAGGATCACACATCAATATTAGTGCAAATATCAGAGTAAATTAGTATCTGTATGATATGGATCTAATTAATAGGCCAAAAACACAAGGACGGACTGATGAAACGCGCCAAATTAAGTCTTATAATCATTTAGGACCGTAACAGACCACCACGCTTCTGCAACCGACGTCCTCGGCGGCTCTCACTCTGGCGGAAGATAGTCATTTTCCTCTCTTGGAACAACTCACACCTTGACCTTGCTCCAGGTAACCCTCTCAGCAGCGGTAAGTAGGACTTTTTCTCTCTTGTGACGGCTCACACTCAAGGTAGCTCTTTCCGCGACGACTCTCACTTTGCCGCTAGATAGCCATTTTCTCTATTTAAAAAAAAAAAATTATCACTCTACTCCATATAGCCCTTTCCGTAACCGAAAGCTGAGACGTGAAGGTTGGCTCTAATATCTACTGTTATGGACCTAACTAATAAGCTAAAAGCCCACGACTGATGAAATACGTTAAATTAATTAGTCTTATAACCATTTACGAACATAACAAAATAGGTAAATTTGCAAACTAAGGATTTTCAAACCCTATTGCGAGAGTTCGGACCAAAAAATCCTCAAAAAATGAAGATGTCCACAAACCTAAATCCTTGAGAAGGTTTATAATTGCCATGCCAAATATGAAAATTCAAAATCCAATGGAAAAGTCAACGAGGAATCCCCGAAAACTAAATTGTGAAACATGACCTTAAACTCAAACCAACTTCTTGTCTTTCGTGTTTGGGTAATTGGGTTGTTTTTTCTTATGTTCCCTTCCCTCTCCCTCCAATTGATGCCGCACTAGGTTGAGCCTGACCTGAGCTGATAAGACTCGACTGGACAGGTTCGGGCAGGACCCATAAAAAAAAAAAAAAAACAATTTCATACTCTCGCGGCCTACCTTATTCTTTTTTCGCCAAAATCTCCCTCGGGATATCCAACGACGAACCGACGCTTTTTACTCTCTCACGTTCCAATCGCCAGCGCATTGCACTCGAAAACCCTCCCAACACACACCCCGCAAACGATTTGACGCACCAATCGCATTCCCACCGTCGATCCCCATTTACACTTTTCACTATCCAACGGCCCAGATCCTTTCTCATAGCTGGCTCGCACGCTCCCCAGATCCACCCCAAATCTTCCCATCGACATGGGCAAGGCAACATACGTCCTCGTGACGTCATTTCACTGTCATTACCGACCACGTGATACAATTATAGTCCCATTAAACATCACACAAAACAAAGCAAGATTGATTCATGATCTCACACAAGACAACAGGATAACACGTGACAATGTCTTAGTGGGCCACAGGAGAGTTGATGAAATCTCAACCGTTCGATCAATGAGGTTGGCATCAACAGCAACGGCTGATGGCCAGATCCCGCCAATCGATGGGGAAAAAAAGAGAAGAAGATATCTCTATCAGCCTGAAAAGTCCTTCAGCCACAAACAATCTTGGATTTCGCGCGCTCCAACTCCCACTAGACTTTTTTTTTTTTTGGTGGGGTCCACCTTGGAGTACTTCCTGTCGGACGCTACGTGTCTAGCTCTAGTTCGCCATGCACAAAGCTGTCTCCTCTCCAAAAAAGACACTGTACGTGCCCTAGAGTACATCAATTCAATTGTGCCAAAACCTGCCCCCCTGGACCGTACAGTCACAAGACCACAGCTCACGTAATCAGAACCGTCTGTCTTGTGGACCCCACGGGTGATGAAGCTGGCAGCTACTACAAGTGCCAACTCATCGTACAGTAGAGGGGCCCATGAGAGCTACCGTGGGCAGTCCGGATCCCCTGTTTGAACCAAACAGCGAAATCCTGTTTGGACCAATCAGGGGATGCCACATGGAGGAGAGATGTCAGACATCCATCTCTTTCAATAATAAAAAATTCCTCTCTTCCATGTGGCATCGCCTGATTGGTCCAAACAGGAGAATTCGTTTCCGGGCAAGGAACAGAACAATCAACAGCTCCCGTCTCACGGGCAAAAGTGGAAAGCTCATTAATTGGAAGTTAAGTATTTAATTATTGTCCGATCTGTGCAGTTGAAGGCTGGCCCAACATAGTGTGGCCCACCGGGAGATTCAGCTCTGAAGACTGAATTTGAATCCATTCATACTGTCCTCACATATAGAATATGAAATTTGCGTATCAACCCCCTGGACGTTTTTACAATTTTCCAATAACCACCCCCATTTTTAACTTTAATCTGAATAAATCATCAACCACACAAAACCCAAAGGGCCAATTTTTTTAACAATGGGTGAAATCCCACTTTAGAGGAGATGGAACAAATTTGCAGACGTTTTGAAATAAACAGAGGTGGTTTAAGAAATTGTTAACTATAGAGGCACTTAGATGCAATAAATTTCCATAAAAAACAAGGAATGGGGTGTGTAGTAGTAGTAACCAACCAAATCTTTTTTGTAGTTTTGACTATTCTTCTAAAAAGAAGATTAATATTAGAGATAAATAGTAATTGATTACAAAACAGATTAAGGATCAAAAGTGCTAATTAACAACCTTAATGATTAATCCCCCTCTTAAATCTTAATCTCTTTAATAATCCCTCAATCAAAATAGCTTAAAAAATTGGCTGCGTTTAATGCTTTTCTTTATTTACCGCGCACCATTGGTATCTGTACACGTGCTGCTATTCGGCTTACGGCGCTTGCTGGACGGCACAGATTGGCTCGACTCGGGCTCCTGCGAAGCTGGCTTCTGTTGCGTCCCACAGCTCCCGCATGCAGCCGCGTCAAGTACGCCACTCGGACTCTGTGGCGCCGGCTCCAAGCCGTCTTTAGCGAGCCCCGCAGAGGGACACGCGTCAATCATGTATTCTTCCATTAGCTGCTGACAGCGCAAAATCTTTTCCTGTTCTCCACAAATTACCAAAATGCCACAAGATCCGCCAAATTACAATCGGGTTAGTGGGAACCATTTGTTAAAGAACTCACACCAAAGTCTAGAAAAGTCAACCAGTGGCAACAATACAGACTTTGCACTACAATTGTATTGGGGCCAATTTCGTCATGAAACTTCCATCTGTCATTGCTAAGAATAGAGAAGGGGGTAGATGATTGGCGAACAGGACTCATGGTGTGGCCCACCGTAGGCACATCAAATCAGCAGAAATTTCGATTGGTCCTGACGTGCATGCTATTTGGGAAACAACAAAATCGCAGGGGAATTTTCATTGAAAAAACAAAAAACTTAAAAGTAAACCCATTGACTCACTGAGTACCTCATGACTCGCCATCTCTGGAAAAATCGCCGGGTAGAGCTCCACAGTAGTAGAAAAATCGGCGATTTCTCTTGCTGTGCATAGAACGGCAGCAGCAGCTATCGTAGAAGGACGAAAACCCAAGAAATCAATCACTGCAGATTACAAAAAAAAAAGAAAAAAAAAGAAAGAGAGAGAGAGCGAGTAAGAAATAGAAATAAAAAAAAAGCTATTTTATTTTTGGGTATATCGGATATAACGTGTCGGGCGTTATATTATATTTGACCTCTATGAGTGCTTAAAATGAGTTCTGAAACGCGACAAAAGAACCGATCCGAAGACACGTTACAGGCACCGAAACTCTCTATCCTCTCCGAGAAATATTCGACGAAATCGAACGGTGTAACGGACCGCATTCGCCATTTGAGACTAGCCATCACCATAACCTCCATTCGACCGATGGTTCGGTTCTCAAACATGAACTGAGGCTCAAACAGCTGCAAATCCAACAGCAGAGGAACCTCCGTTTCCTCCAGCTTCACCGCTACAGAGAGACAAGCAACTGATAACAACTGCAAAGGCCACCCATATCCTCTCTACCCACAACAGACACAAGCATCATCAGATTCATAATCATCATAAAATAATAAAAGGTGGTGGGGCGGTTAGATTGGATTGGAGAGTACCGGGAGCGAGTGAGAGGAGAGAAAACGGTCGAGGTAGTTAACGGAGAGGTATGCCGTTACTGGACGAAAACGGTAGCGCGTATGTACCTGAAGGAAAGTCGCAATCACCATCAATAAAAGAGAGAAACATACAAAAAGAGACACAAGAAAAAAGAGATTGTAGAGCATTTATCTTTGTATTGTACTAAGTATTAATGTATGTGGGTGGGTGGGTACGAGTGCATTGCCTTTAGGATCCAGTTAACGGCGTCTTGACGGGCGGCAACGTCGAGGGAGCGGTCGTGGAAGCGATGGAGGTAGTCGGATTGGGGCATGTGGTGGGGCTCGGAATCGAGGAGGGAGGAGATGGAACGGTCGGATGGGGGCCACGTGTCGGCATCCCAGGATGGGGGATCCTCAGGGCAGAGGAGGGTGGTGGAGGAGGAAGAGAGGTCGGAGTCGGACATGGGTGTGGGAGAGAGGAGAAACGGCTAATGGAGAGTGTGAAGTGGCATTGTTAATGTGATGAGGTTTAGGGAAACCGGTGGTGGTGGTGGTGTTGTTGTTGAGATGATGATGTAGGGTGGTTTTGAGGAAACCAGCGGTTTTGGTGGAGTGGTTTTGGGGTTTGAACATGGCCGCATCTATGGTTTTGGTAGAGTGGTAGCCATGAGCAGGAGAAGAGAGTATAGAGAGAGAGAGAGAGAGAGAGGGTTTTGTTTTATGTTTGTAAGAACGTAGAGGACGACGACGTTTGCTGACGAGGATGAGGAGTCAGAGCGCGGGAGCGGGGAGTGTGTGGAGAGGGCAGTGAAGAGAAGACGTTTCTTCCGTATTTACGCCTCACGAGATGAGGTAGGGCCCACCGCCCGGTAACATACACCTCGAGAGCTTGGAGGAAGGAGACATTATCCCATAAATGCTTTTGTTTGTTCGTTTGTTTGTGTCAATTTCTTGCCTTCCATGAACCATGAACCATGAACGGCAATGGACTTTTGGGCTAGTTTTGTGTTTTGTTTTTTTTTTTACCGTGAAAGCCCAACAACAATATCATGCTTTCTTTTTTATTTTTAAGGTACAAGCGAAGCATGGATGTCGACACTCATTGTGTTTTTTTAACAGAAGGGGCTAAACCCCTAATTTTTTCCCTCAGTTCATCATTCCTCTTCTTTCCTTTTCTGTCAAAGGGGACGCTCTCTTTTAGCTTAAATTTGTCCGCAAACCTAATTATGATATTACATCTATAATGTAAGGTAGACAAAGATAGAAAAGATGGCGATGCACTTAAATAATGTCTTAACAACACTTGCACTTGCATTAATTTGAAAAATAATAAAAAGGAAAAAAATTAAGTAATGGAGTAAGAATTGTGAGAATGCTAAAATGGAGTGTATGCATGGGTCATGAATTATGCGCCTTGAATGTATTCCTTTTCTTCTTCTTTTTTCACACTTTCTCTTTTGGCTACCTTTTCTTTCTAGATATTGAAGCTACACACCTAACATTAACGGGGCTTTTCCGTAAAATCCTCTTTTTAATATTATCAAGAAAGGTTTTGTTTTCGCTTTGAGTTAGTGGAAATTAACATTATTGATGAATCTTAATTTAGGAGCCGTTGGGGTAATTTTATAGTAGGTGTGTGGGATATTTTCGAGCTCACTTTGGTTTCGTCAGTCCCTCTGTCTCGGCAGCAACTCACCTCAGCTAGATGCCCCAGCAGCGTCAGACTGCACCACTTCAGCCAGTCTCTCCACCTCGGTAGGACTTGGTCCTGGCCTCCTTCATCTCGGCCACATCTCAGCTCGGTCAGCTCCATCTCGGCCAAGTACTTCACATCGGCACCTATGCCAAGTCGCCAACCAGGTCTCAACAACACACCCTGACCTCGGTCACACGCCTCAGTTATAGTGTCACAGAGCTAGCCAAAGCATGGACTACCAGCTGTCCTCCCAAAGACGCTCAGTCACGTCACAAGGGTGTACGGCAGATATGGGCACTGCCCATATCTCTGATAGAAGTGGCTTCCACGAACTCCAAAGTGCCAGGATAAAGCCTAATGGGACAGAAATGTGGGCCACGATGGGATATCCCCTGTCAAGTACAGCCCCAAAGTCAAAGAGACTCTCTTTTCTTCCACCTTCTTCCTCCCTCTCCTGTCTATATAAGGACCAGCTCCAGACACAGGGGGGGGGCGCGAACACCACTATGGTATGCCCATCTTCTTTCCTAAAAATCTCCATCCTATTGCTTAGTTCTCACACTAATTTAGGCATCGGAGAGCTCTACGCTACCACAGCCAGGGTCCTCTGACCTACCGTTCTTCTTATGCTTCTCAGGTTTCAGGCAGGCAGCGGTGTTCTTCTCAAGAGCCTCGTCTCCACACACCCTCTCTTTGTGAGTGACATTTTTTGCACTTACAATTAGCGCCGTCTGTGCGAAACGGCTACAAAAAGCCATCTTCCCTAACACCATGCCTCGAAGAGCCGGAAAGGGAAAAGAACCATCAAAATCTTCGACGCAACTGCCTCCGGTTCCCCGCCAGAAGAGGTCTGGAGCAAACTCTGGCCTAGCGAGCGTCCAAGGGCCGGAAACTCAGTCAGGTTCATCCTCGAGTCCCTCAAAGAAACTGAGACGAAGGCTGGAAGAAAACGCAAATCTCAGAGAATGGCTTGACCAACAAGTCAAGCAAGCAGTCCAACAAAATTTGGAGATGGCCGGTCTCAAGCAAGGTCGGCTAGGCCCCTTCGATCCCGATGCTCTCGGCACATCTCCCTTCTCTCCAGAAACACTTCTGCCGAGCTGGAGGCTGCTGGATGTCTCCTATCATCACTTAGCTTCGATCGCACGACCCTCTACCGCCATTTTTGGCGGCACGATCCTCTACTGTCGGCTTCGATGGTGCCGTCAGCTTCGATGACACCGGCACGACCCTCTATTGTCGACTTCGATCGTACGACCCTCTACCGTCATTTCGACGGCACGGTCCTCTGCTGTCAGCCTTGATCGCATGGTCCTCTATCGCCATTAGTCATCCATGCAACCTGCATCTCGGCCGTACGCCAGATCTCGATCTTTTGCATCTCAGCTACATGCTAGATCTCGACCTCGTGCATCTCGGCAGCAGCGCCAGATCTCGACCCCTATATCTCGGCCGCACGCTAGATCTCGATCTCTTGCATCTCGGCTACGTGCCAAATCTCGACTTCGTGCATCGCGGCGACAGCGCTAGATTCTTGGCTACGCGCCCCCACCTCATGTTGGTATCGCCATCGTGCTAGCTACGCACTTCATGCAGGTTCGGCCTCATGCTGGTTCAACCTCATATTGGTGTCGCCCTCGTGCTAGCTACGCGCTTCACACATGTTCGGCCTCATCTTGGTATCGGCCTCATGATGGTCTCAGGCTACGCACCCACACCTCATGTTGGTCCGTCCTCATACTGGCTACGGCCTCACGCTGGCTTGACCCCATGCTAGTTTCGACCACGTGCATTCTCAGTAACAGCACCAGAATTGCGGCCAACGGGAGTACAACTTTGGTGACGAGCCAGCTGGTCATCTCTCGGTTTCCAATAGCAATGCATTCTCCAGCTCGGCAGCGGTATGACTCTCTAGCTTGGCAGAAGCGCCATGCTCCAACTTAGCAGCAACAATGCCACCCTCTGGCCCGGTCCAATACCAGCCATTTGTCTCTTGGTCCTTCAGTTGGTCACGGACCACTCGAATGAAGACCACCATTCTCAAACTTCAGATAGCTCCAAGACGCAAGTGTCCTCATGATATTTAGCTTCCGACCTCAAACATTTAGAAATTCTAATGATGGGGGGCTATTATGTGGGATATTTCTGAGCTCACCTTGGTTTCGTCAGTCCCTCTACCGCGGCAGCAGCTCACCTCACCTCAAACAGTTAGAAATTCTAATGATGGGGGGCTATTATGTGGGATATTTCTGAGCTCACCTTGGTTTCGTCAATCCCTCTACCTCGGCAGCAACTCACCACAGCTAGATGCCCCAGCAGTGCCAGGCTACACCACTTCAGCCAGTCTCTCCACCTTGGTAGGACTTGGTCCCGGCCTCCTTCATCTCGGCCACATCTCAGCTCGTTCAGCTCCATCTCGGCCAAGTACTTCACCTCGGCATCAAAGCAAGCACCTCAGCACCTATGCCAAGTCGCCAACCAGGTCTCAGCAACACGCCCTGACCTCGGTCACACGCCTTAGTTATAGTGCCACAAAGCTAGCTAAAGCATGGATTACCAGTTGTCCTCCAAGGACGCTCAATCACATCACAAGGCGTACGGCAGATATGGGCACTGCCCATATCTCTGACAGAAGTGACTTCCATGAACTCCAAAGTGCCAGGATAAAGCCTAATGGGACAGAAATGTGGGCCGCGATGGGACATCCCCTGTCAAGTACAGCCCCAAAGTCAAAGAGACTCTCTTTTCTTCCTCCTTCTTCCTCCCTCTCCTGTCTATGTAAGGACCAGCTCCAGACACAGGGGGGGCGCGAACACCACTCTGGTACGCCCATTTTCTTTCCCAAAAAGCTCCATCCTATTGCTTAGTTCTCACACTAACTTAGGCATCGGAGAGCCCTACGCTGCCACAGCCAGGGTCCTCTGACCTACCGTTCTTCTTCCGCTTCTCAGGTTTCAGGCAGGCAGCGGTGTTCTTTTCAAGAGCCTCGTCTCCACACACCCTCTCTTTGTGAGTGACATTTTTTGCACTTACAGTGGGTATGACAGTTTTGCAAGCTTAGTATGATTAAAAAAGAGATGACACGGTCAGACTTTTTACGAATGGATTATTTGGTATGTTTGATTCAGGTAAAAAAAATAAAAAGGAAATTTTTTCATATAGTAAAAAGCATTACGGGCTAAAAAGTTATATGGTTAAGGCTAAAAAAAAAAGTAAAAATGAGAAAGTCTACTTGGTTTAAACATATATCTTTCTAAAAAAAAAATAGACCATTGATATTGGCACTACCAAATACGGGGGGGGGGGGGGGGGGGGGGTTTACCCTCTTTTTACTGCAGGCACTCTCAATAGGGGGGGCAATATCAATTCCCAAAAAATATGTTTTTATGTTATTTTCTTTAAAGTTGATTCATTGTGTCACATGCATCAACTTTTTTAATTAGTTCAAAGCACTTAAACATGTGTCTGAATTAGCTTTACGTCAAGTGGCCCATGAGTATACTGGAAAATATTCATGTGCCCACTTAACCTAATTTGACATTGATTTCCACTATTTGAATTAAATTACCACAATAATGACACTTGCAAATTTTAAGTTCTAAGATCTCAAAAGTCTAGTTCCCTTTTAATAATTTGGATCCAATAGTGGCAGGTCTTACAGATTTCTTTGAGCTTGCCTTATAATGAAACTACTTTTGTTTTCCTTCTTTCAATATTTATCATGTGTCTATTGTGCTTAGTCTTGTTGTGGGCCCAGCTTGACTTAGGTGTACTTGGGCAGAGATGATGTGGGTTTTGAAAAGCTTGGATTTACAATGTGATTATCCACTAATGGATTCATAAAGAAGGGGCTTAAAAGAGTTTAAGAATATTATATTGTAGTGGCGCATATTTCTCACGTAAGAAATTAAGTAAGCGAAATAGTGCATATTTCTCTGCTATAGCTTTGACATAAATTAGATATTTCATCTCTCAAGTGTGCAAGGCCTTTCCCTTGTCTATAACTAGTTTTTAATGAACTCGCATACAGAAATTTTAATTGATTTTGCGAATAGAGTATCCTTTCAAAATCTTTTATGAATTGAAGTCAACTAAGGTGAAGCATCAAATAAAAAAAAATATAATATAAAGGGTTATAATGATTTTTTTTTATTTTTAGTGGCCTCATAGAGAATTTCTTTGATTTTTTTTTCTGTCATTTAGTGGAGAAAGGAGATTGATTTTTTACTCTTTTATTTTTTAAATAAGGAAATTTTGATTTTTTTTTTTTGCTTGTGGCCCACTGGCCAGGAGGGAGGAAATCAAACCTCCCACCAGGGATTGATCCCCGGTGGAAGGGGTGGGAGTGAGGAGTCTTACCAAAAGTCCCCTCTGTATTCCAAAAATTTTGAAATTGCATACTTTTGATATAACACCTTTGTCTTATATTGTCCCGATAATAATGAGATTTCCACGTAAAGAATCCTCTTAAACCTTGAAATGAGTGGAGGACCCAAACTTTCAATATCGACACCAAATGCCCTCTTGCCTTTTTTTTCTTTTTCTTTTTTAATGACTTTGTGGCCATTCGTCCATGAAGAGCGGCATGCAGATATGGCCATTCGTTTCTTCTTCTGTCCTTGCGGTCCTGAATCCTATGGTGCTAGAGTCACTGTAACTTCCTTGCTCTTTACCAAACAGAAAAAAAATTCCTTGCTGTCCTAAATCCTATTGAGCATCTGCATGAGGCACCTTACTTATTGTTGAGCTAGACCTTTACCAATACCATCGCCAACCACGGGTGGGACCTGATGGCTGTATCCTGAGGCCTATTGGCTGGGATTGAGGGGTGTGGAGAGCATGATGGCCCTTGAGTCCATTATTACCTTCCAGATGACTCACTCTAGGGACGGCAAAAACTAACCCAATCCGCCATCCGAGACTAACCCGACTTGCATATGAACCGCACAATCCGTCCCTCTTAAGAGCCATGCTACACACGGCTGGGATCCCACGGTCCCCCCGGGGTCCGTGCCACAGCCTGGGCACATTTCTCAGGCTGTGTGGACTTTTCCCCTCTTAATATACTGGTCAGTCATGGGTTGGCCGGGTTAGGATCAACCCAAGTAACCCGCATAAACCACGCTTGGCCCTAGCTGAAAGGTTAGAAGGCTCAGTGGATTCCTTACAACAGCAAAGGTATGACAGAATCACCAAATTACCTCATTCCTTAACCCCTATCCTGTCAAGGGAAAATCCCTTCTGTCCATCAAAGTCTCAGTTCTCCTCTGATAAGGAAAGTATCAGGACCACTTCCCCTTTCCAGCTCCCCCACATTGCAAGGATAAAAATAAAAAAAAACCGGAAAGTATCAAGGGAATTATGAAACTGCTGCTCCATTTATGTGCCTGGACGAGTCCAGACCTTTTCATTCCATGAGCCCAGATACATATGAGATGAGACTTCATATGATAATGATGAATTGATGATGATGATCTCACTGCAAATCATGATCAATCAAAATTAAAAGGTGTTTGGATTTGGGCTCACAATCAAGTCGTTATCTGGAATTGAATTGGGTTTTGGGCCAATTGAGAACCCAATCCAAATCTTAACCTGAACATGACCTAAATTTGATCCAATCTGATAGAAGTTGATCCAAGTTGCACCTGGATCACATTTAATAAAAAGGTATCTAAATCGAAAGCTTGATCTATAGACACAAATCTCATCCATGCATGTAACGTGTCAGTCACACACGTTTACAATCAATCACTCTGTAGTGTTGATGGTGCGTGAGCACTTACCTTAAAGAAATAAACTTTAACATTATTTTATGTTTATTTAACTTTTCTTATTTTTAAACATTCATAAATTAAATTCTTTGGTACCACATTTCCCCGTTATATCCTAAGAAAACCCCAAAATTGGCAATATCCCAACATTTTCTTGAGAAAATAATTTCAGGATAACAATATTTTGTGAGAAAGGTGAATGATCCAATTTCACTAAAATAGTTAAGGCCCATTGTTTGCATGCAATTAAATTCATAGGAGATCTAAGAAAACGCCTTCCTAAAAGGGGTCAAAATTGAGGAGACAAATGATAAGGTGAAGATCCATACAAAATAGATTAAGGGAATTTTTTTAAAACAAAATCGCTAGGTTGGGCTACTGGTTTAGGAGTGATACTTCAACATGAGTACTATGGGGTCAATCTTCAAACATGTATGTGAAACGAATGTGCCAACCCTACTCAACCATGAGTGTATTGGCAGGAGTAGATTGAAACACATTACTTTGCCTAGTAAATACAATCCCAAGAAAGGCAAGTCCTATCTACATCTACATGGTTGTATCCTTCACCTTGCATGTTTAATAATCCTTTGTTGTGAGTTGCAACTAGGGCTGTCTTGGCTGGCCTTATTACCCTACCCTCAGGCCCAAGGTGGGCTAAAGCCCTAGAAGGGCCTAGACTACCTAGGGCCTTATATTACCCTTTGGGCCAAGTCTTGGCCGGGTCAAGGGCCTGAAGAGAAAAAAAAAAAAATTTTAAAATATCTTCTACACTGCCATGGAAACCATGAGATTTTTTAACATAGAACAACTTGAAAATCACTCACTCTCATCTTCAGGTTTTTTTTTTTTTTTTTTCAACTACTGAGTTTGGTTTTGAGCTCAAGCTGGAACCTGGCCTTGAACTGTGATCACGTTTAATTTCCAGTTTTTGCGTATCAGTGAGTTTGGTTTTAAGTTTAAGCTGGAATTTGGGCTTGAACTGTTTTCATGTTGGACTATGGCTCATGGCTACACTAGTATGGGCACCAAGTATCTACTACTACTAGAAATATGGCATGCTTGCACGATGATCAGGACAATCAAAATTCGGGGCCCACCGCAAATGGGCAACGCCAAATATTGATGATGATAAGATGATCCTACAGCATTGTGCACTCGCATAAAAATCAACAAGGACGGGTCGGCTCCCCATTCACCCCCAAGGCCCTGATCTTGTTATATCGTGTTTGGGTCTTGATAGACTTGTACAAGTGGTTAACTTTTGTATTCTATTTTTTTTTTTTTGTCCGGAGTAATCCTTTCGGGCCAAGGGGAGCCGGATAAATCCCCTGTAGCCCTAGTGTGGTAGTGCAATTTCGAACCCTCGACCTCCAGGAGGAAACCATGATCTAGGCCAACTGAAAACACATTTTGGTCATGATAAACACATTTTCTTAGTTTGTTAATTAGGGGATGTAAAGAGGTCCATGGTGGACTTGGAGCTGACTCTGATGGATCCAATGGAAATGGATGGGACTAGACTGATTATGAGTGACAACACATATCATGGCTTCAAGGCCAAATCTGTCGAATTTAACAACCCTACAACAAGGATTGATTGAACCAAATATGGCATAATTACACCCTTTTTAATGCCTAAATCTGAGTACTTGAGTGCATCAGCATCATAGTGTTTGAGCCCAGATAAATCATCTGTTTATGAATGACATCATTGTGGGCCAGCTCGGTGTCTAGGTGCTAACAGTAATTCAATCACTGTATCTAATTTTGGACTTAACCCAGATCAGGGTTCCTGGCATAACCGGGCATCACTGAAAGTCCAATCACAAGCTCGGTTTGAGAAATATATGGTTTGAATATCCTTGTGGTTAGGCGTGTTAAGGGGCCGTCCGGGCCAAGCATATCCAGGCCCAGTTCAAGCCCGGAAATGGGCTATATAAAGGTCAGTCCTGAGCCCACCCATTTAGTCATTCGGGCCGGGCTTAACCGGGATTTTCATCAACTTTGTGGGCTTTCTAACAAATGTTTGGCCCAATTAAATTGAATTATATGCACTCCTTATAAGGGCCGGGCCAGGATTTGGCTTTCTTTCACTTAATCCAAACCCAGCCCAATTATAAAAATGGGCCCAAATTACATATCCAAGCCTGGCCTAAAGTAGGCTGGGCCAGAATCGAGCTCTAACTTGATCGGCCCATGAAGACCCCTACTTAGGAAGGTACAGGCTGAGATGGGCCAATACTGTAGTCCTAGCCCAACCCTCAAATTAGCAGGCCTGCAGAAAGTGTGTCTTAGCGCCATCCTCTATCTTTTTGATAGAATAGAAGCTCTTATTTTGCAGGATTTTTGTGGTCCGGGCTTAATTAGACGGCACCCTACCAGGAGGGTCTGATAGACACCAGTAGATGCTACCCATTTTACCAACTGACACGTAATCAATTCATATATATATATATATATATATATATATATAGAGCAAGCAAGGCTCTCCTAAGCTTAAGCTTATGAAAAAGATTTCGTAAGCTAACGCTTATGGGGCCCATTCTTGGTCCATCCAAATGGACTAAACACACAAACCCCTTAAATTGCACATGCCCACCAACTTTTGGTCAAATCCAAATTTGTTAGACCGTTGGATCGACTATGTACCAATTTGAATGCACCGTTGCCCAGATGGAGATGATAGAAATCACGGTTGGAATTGATTTTTTGCAGGCATAGAGGATATTTTGTTGCAAAAAAAAAAACACCCACAGATGTGGCATAAAGGATATATTTATGATTCTTAAATACTAATTCATTAACATGACATACAAATACAAGAAATTACAAGCTTGGATTGGACTACTTAATGGGCTTATTAATGAGTCTAGATACGATTTGTGGACCTCTATTGGTGTGCTAATCTCATTGTCAGCAGTCATGTCGGGGTAGGGGACAAACTCAGATGAAATTTGAGAATACTTCATTAGAGGGTATGGCATTCATGAATGGTCCACATTATTAATAGGTGGGCCCCTAGAGTTTCACACATCCCACTCATGAGAAGCGTGTGGGATCCGGACTCACTAATAATGAAATAGAAAGAAAATGTATGTGGGATACCACTGAGCCCGAGGGGATCCGGACTCACTAATAATGAAATAGAAAGGAAGTGTATCTAGAATTCTAGATTCTAGGCCCCCAAAACAGCCAGCATAGGGTGATGTGGTTTTAGATCTTAATGGGCCCCACTTAATCTATGGTCAAAAAAATTTCATGATCTAAAACGAGTGAATGCTGAATCCAACTATCCAATCCATTTAGATGGATGCCAAATCTTGAGACCCAAGACGATAGGGTGGGTCTCTGACTGATGTTGAGCGGTCCATATTATCAATTTAGGTGGGCCCCACGTCGAGTCCCACTTCCACACATCCCACTCACGGAAAGCTGTGCGGGAGAAGACCACCCCACGAGTGGATCCGGACTCGCGTGCAAGTAAATAATCGGCGAAGCATTGGCCACAAGTAGTGCTGTTTATCCGTCAATCGCGTCGTTTACTTTAAACGAAATATCTTGTACGGTGTTACCGAAGTTGATGGGGACCACCGGTCCATGTAATTGAGTGTATTGGAGACTCAGTTGGGCGTGAATTGTGACAAAGAAATATTTATCATGAACCGTCTCTCAAGTCTCAATTAAAAAAAAAAACAGAAGAACCTCTATTCGAATTTAAGTGCTTTGATTGGATAATCTATCGTACCTACATCTACATGACAAATTGACCCACTAGTACCACTGACTTTTCCATTCCAAAATCAATTGCTTACAGTTGAAAGATAGTCCATTCGGACTACGCAACTGAATCGAACGGCTCTCATTGTCCCGTCAAGTTCAAGCCCCTTCTCTAGCATCTTCCTGAAGAACAATATTGGAATTTGCTCAGAGATCTCTCTGAGCAATGTAATGGATCAAATCCGTGTTCAAATCCATAAGATATCCCAGAGTCTGCGTATTTTTTTTTTTTTTCTTTGACTGTACCACCATCCAAATCATTGGATATTATAGGAGTGTAATAACTAATTTTGGTACCTTTAAGGCACTCGAAAAGGAAGACGCATGAGAGAATCCCACTACGCATGGGAGAATCCCACTAATATAATATAGAAAACCAATTCCATGATATCTTTTTTCACAAAACCCAGAAAGCAAAAGTATCAAATCACAAACCCAGAAAGAGAAATGGAGAAACAAACAAACGAGCTTCAGATTTTTCTCCAGTCTTGCCTCTTCTTTGACACAGCATAACTTCTATTCGTTGCAAACACCACCTTATCCGAATCAATAACCTTAAAATCATCACTGAAATTACAGGGCTCGTCTTCATCAATCCTTCCAATCACCCCAACACTAGAGCTCTTAAACAACCCTTTAGATCTAGAATTGTTTGTGGTAGAGGCCTCCACCACCTCATGAGTACTCTTCTGAGAAAGGGCAATCATGAGAGCTCGAAGGTCTTCTTCTTCCCTGGACATGGACGAGTTGACACCAAAGCTAGTGGGTAAGGTGTAGACGACTCCTGCAGGGCTGCCCATAGCCGCTTCGTAAGAGATCATACCAGAGCAATCTGTAAGGCTCTTCACGTAGAGGTCCCTTGCCTTGCATAGGACTCTGATGGATGCCTTGATGTAGCGACTCAACTTTGTGGGTGTGGTTTTGTCACCCTTCATGTTGTTGAAACTAGCAAGAAAAAGGAGGAAAAGGAGAAAGCTAGTGTTGTATTGTATTGGAGATGGAGATTGAGGAGGAGAGGTTAAAAGATACGTTGGTTGTTTATAAAGGGTCTTTTGGAGGAAAGGAGATTTGAAAGGAAACATGCAGTTGTAAAGGGTTTGAGAGAGACGCAGAGAGAGGTAATTGTAGTCACCTAATTGGAGTAGTTGATTAATGAGATGGGGAGTGTGGTGGGGTTGACCTTGTCAATTAATGGCCAACTTTTGTAATTTAGGATAAGGATTAGAAGACCATCTTTTTGTCGAGTACACATGGGCAATGGATCTTGTCTTGTTAAAAGGTTTGGGTTTTTTTTTTTCTTTTATATATATTTATGACAAGGATTTGACGATAATTTAATATAAAGTTTCTTTCAAAAGGAAAGGACTTTAATCGAACCCAAATTTGTTTCAGGTTGGTTTGCTATCACATCCCAAAGCAATTACAAATTGAGTTGGGGCAGAAATAGAAGTGGGTATGGGCGTATGGCTATGTGGGTTTAATCAGACATTTAGCAAACCTACACGGTTGTCGCCCCTGCTCTAAACAGTGTGCAGGGCCCACCAGTTTATCATAACATGGATCATGATTTTAGTTAGTTTTCTTCTTCTTCTTTTTTTTCTTTTTTTTCTTTTTTTTTCATTTGGATAAAAAAGATCATTTTGATTGATGACACTATCATAACCGTCCATTTGGTAAAGTGAAATATTTAATGCTCACATAGCCCATATTGGTAGGGCCCAAAGGCTATAAATTTTTTTTTTTTTTTATGAAGCCATGGATTAATTCATTAGCCTGTCATTTACAAAAAAATATATATATATGAACTGTCCAGCTAAGAATGTAACGTAAAATTTTTCTGATTAGGATGTTTTTGGAAAATGTGATGGATAAGAATGCTATAGAGATAAGCACATATTGATATTGCCGACAGCTTGCCTTATCCACCAAACTATTTTTCAGTGTTCCTTTCCTATCCTGATTTTATGACTCGTCTGGGTGAAACCATGGGCCCAACCATAGTTAAATGATTAAGGTTTGAATGATTGCTGATTTCTAGTTTAGCATAATTATGTAAGTTCTCTTCTTTTTCTGAACTTTTTTACAGATTTTAAACTTATCTTTGATCATGTAGTTTTATGCGACGTTTACCTAATCAGATAATTAAATGCCCCATGTAGTTTGCAGCCTATTCATTTTATGTAATTTAGTGTTTATTTAAATAAAACATATGTACTTTTAAATCAGTCATTTAGTGGATTAGACCCATGAACATGCATGCTATTTTTAGTTATCACTTCATTGCAAAAAGTTGTGTGCGCTCCCAAAAGATTACCAGCCCCAGCAACATAAAAAACAGAAGAAGAAAAAAACAGGTCCACATGGGCTCAAAGGAAGTTTTATAAGAAACAAAACTCATTAATTAATTTTGTGGTTTGAAATTTAGAAAGGGCCTACCAATGAATTAATGATACCGGCGTTAGATAATTTTAGAAACAAACACTGTAGCAGTGTCCCACTCTAAGAAAATATCTACATGTACGATGTGCCATTCATTATATATGTATACATACATTTTATAGCGAATGATTTATATCATAGTTGATTGATTCTAATTACAATTCAGACAACCTCAATATAATTCACTAAAGTGAAAACATTGTATTATTTAAATTTTTTTATGAGTTTTTCATATTAGAATGTAGAGGTAGATGTTTAATAAAACTAGGAAGGATCGATAAAATTAAAATGAATACTTTCGAGAGCATTTAGGAGTAAAATTAATAGGGTCAAGATCAGATAAATTTGTTTGAGATGGTTTGGAGATGTCCAACGCAAGCTTGCAACGGCGGTGGTAAGAAAAAGTTTTGCCATTTAGCGCGCTTGATGGCCTACCAAGGGAAAGGAGTAGGCCAAAGAGGACATGAATGGATTTAGTAAAAATATATGTGCAACTTTTTGGAAAATTTAGATAAAGAAAGATCAAAATGGAGAAATAGAATTCGTGTAGCTGACCACAACATAGTTCGGACAAAACTTTAATAATGATGACGATGATAATGAATTTTTAATATTCTCGAAAATTATTGTCCATGCTAGGCACGGGCATATTTTGCTAGTAATAAACAAAACATATTCAAAAGTTGAAATATAAAATAAAAATTTCCAAAACAGTACCGATGAGTTTAGGAATAATATATAATCCTTTTTCATGGCAGGAGAGCAGAAAAGGCGTTATGACGATGGGCTCAACTAGATGCATGATAATCAAAGGGGTTATGACGATGGAAACATTAGACAAGGGGAATATGGGATGTCATGCTGATAAGATACTACTATTTTTAATTTTTACATCTCATTACGTTTTTTAGTTATAAAACTTGCAAATTTGTTGTGATAAAATCCAATGAGAAATAATGTTGAAACAATGAGAAATTGGGATTAATGGGGGCTAAATCAAAGGGTTGGGCTGATTTGACTGACTTAAAACTTTATATAAGATCAGCTGATCCTACTTAGATCTTTCTATCCCCCACCTCAGTCTAGGGTTGTTTAGTGGATGTCATGTAGTAGATCACTTCAATATATGATAGAAAATTATATGTCATTTTCATGGATGTTACGGTGGATGGGGTCGTGCAGAAAATAAGAACCATTTGATCATAAGAGGTATTTTTCGCGAGTAGTTGAATGTATGACAAATCTGCATGAATCATCAAGCCTATAAAACTCGAATGAGTATGGCCGTGCTAAACTTTGGAGTGAACTTAATTATGGTGCCTATCGAGATACATGACAATCAAAGTTGGACGGAGGAGGTAGGAAATCAAAGTGAAAAAACCAGCCCCATCACCAATATTTTGGATCTTCAATCCAACAATAACCTTCAGACGAGTGTCAAATTAAAGTGATTTATTATTTTATTCCCCGGAAATGTAAGTAGAAAAACATGGATGGGAGATGGATCGCAGTTGGGTCAAGAGGCAGTAAAATAAAAAGGTTTGCACCTCTTATGGACACGCACCTCTCACACTAGATCATCAGCGAGTTTTCTCAATTAGTATTAGACATTATTAAAGCCTTCAAAATCAGGAGTTCAAAAGCAATAAAATAAAAGTGAAACCCACCCCACTGTAGGCACAAAATACTCTAGTGTCAAATCTAGTCTGATGCAAATTAGGAGGATGGGGGTTGACCGTTGAAGGGTGGACCCCACATTGCTGTTCTCCATGATGGTAAGGATTGTTTTACCTTGAGATTTTGTCATATTTAGCCAATAGCAATGTATACGACAAATTGGTCATTTTCATCTTAGACAATTTCAGAGGCCTAGCCACCTACTATACGTCGGTTATCATTTGTTTTTACAAATTGCTTTGGGAGTCAACCTATCTTCACAGCAGTCTGGACAATAGAAAGATGACACCAATCACCAAAGCATTACTCAATTGGATGAGATGAGCAGAATTTGGGTTTTTTCAGAAAATCACCCTGACAGTGCTATTATCATCTTTCATGAAATTGAATCACTAGATGTACCTTTTTTTGGATTGTCAAGCTACAGAGAATAATATTTCAACCTCCCCCTCACATCAAAACAGTGTCACAAATATCAATACTGTATTTTGAAAACACTGCTAATAGTGTTTTCACGAATTCAGAAAATTATATGAATCTGAGAAGAGAGATATTCCGGAGTTCTCTAAATAAATTACATAATTTACAGACATTAATTTCTGATGGACAATTTTCAATAATCTTGAACCATCATCATTGTAGCCGTATCTACTAATCTCATCAATTTGGGTCGGCATTCTATTAATTGTACAAAACACTTATAATAATCAATTGGATTGCAGATGGCTGCCGGGCTTTATTGGCAGGGATTTATCCAATGTAGTTGGGATAAGGCTTTCATGATGATAATAATAAAATATTGGTATTTAATATCACTATAGCTACATCTAAGAGCCACTTAGTTATGCACATACATGATTGACAGTTAGATTACAATGAAATAAGAGCTTTTTATAATAATTTTACCAAATAGATTAATCTTAAACTAGAACCTTTATTTTATACCTTAATTTAATTAGCTATTATTAATTAGATTAGAGTTTTCAAACGACCCTTATATCATATTTACCTAAAACCTAGCTTTATTTGATAAGCATTACCATCTCATAAAGGCCTTTTTCGGGAAATAGAAAGGCTACAACTAAGGATGTAAATGAGTCCCCGATTCTCCGATTACCCGTAAGATCCGACTTGTTAAAAATCGAGTATGGGTCCTTATTTAGGCCCCGATAAGTAAATAGGTATGGGTCCACCTTGGTTCGGACACATGGACCCGAGACCCGACATATTACCTCAATTTTCAAAAATATCTCCTAAAAATCATGATTTTTTAATATCATTCTCTACCTGGACCTGGATCCAAACCCGTCTCATATATGATTCTGGTTCCAGTGCCAAAAAACCGGTTCCGAAACGGTTCCGGGTCCGGATCTGGTTTTACATTCTCCTTAACGGTATCCATTTACAACCCTAGCTACATCAATCCTACACATTGTTCATGATTATCGGGTGAAATTATGATTTACACTATAGGTAATAAAACATTGTATCTCTTTGGCAACCTTGGTTCCACGCATATGCAGGTGATTATAGTGTGCGGTTAAACATGGATTATGAGACTACAATATATTCAAATTGATTGGAGTTTCATCAAAAAGAATTTACGAAAATGTAATTCAATTATACATCGATCACACATGTCCATAAATATTAGCTTCAACCTGGATGCCATTTTCTTTTGGAAATCATTATTGAATGGGTCTACCATGTGTGGTTCACAGTTTTTTTAAAATATCTACATTTATCAAAAGGCTGTCCTCACATCAATGTAATTATCAAGTGGACCAACTGGTTGATTGGTTTGGATTTCTCATTCAAGAGACACATTAACCATGACTTGCAGAGATGGGACTGGGAGCATGTGAGGCTTCTAAGTCCATGCCCATGTGGTGGGATTGACATCGTACGATGGATGCTAAAGGCAGCATATATTAGTTGCAGGTGAATAATAAATTTAGGGGTGGCAAAATGGTCCGGTCAAAATGGGTTTCAAGAGTTGAACTTGAAGGTCAACCAGTATGGCTGTATCCGAACCGTTCCCAAAATGGGCCAAATAATTTCTACCCGCACCTTATTGAGACCACAGTTGGCCCTACATGACATATGGCATATGCAACTTTTTGAATTTATGCATGAGTTTTTAAATTATGCGGGAATATTTTTTCGAACTTTTTTCTTTCTATGAAATGGGCGTGTACACAAACGTAATCTTAAACTTAAAACTAAGGGATGGATCTTGGAGCAATGTATGTGTGTAGTGTTAAGATGCCAACACCATTCAACTACGAGTCCATCGGTTTTAAGGATTTGTTTACATGGGGGAGAGAATTTTGTAATTAAAAATGATTTTTTTAACTCTTATTGTTGATTACTCTCTCATTCAAGGCCGGCCCTGAAGGGGTGCCGGAAGTGCGCTCGCCCCGGGCCCATTTTTCGGGGGGCCCAAAAATGAGATTGACGAGATTCATTGGAAAATAAAATTAATATTAAAATTATTAGATGAGTATTTTCAATTTTAATTTTTCATAATTAGGCCCACTGAAAAAATTTGATGCTCAGTTTACTATTACACAATTCCTTGTCCAACGCCCATTGGAAAATGTGTAATGTTATATGCAAAATCAACTGATTTTGATTTATCATAATTGGGCACACTTAAAACTTTGATGGCCAGTTAGCATTTAGTTTTGTTACAAAAGCCATTGGCCCACCCTAAATGCAACAATATTACTCTTGATTTAGAACTAAAATAAAAAGTTTATGAAACCTTATAGCCTTAGATTTATTTTTTTGAGCTTTTGTGGGCCCCATAATCAACATCTGAACCTTTAATTCATTTATTCATCTAAACCTTTTGCGAATTACAAGTATTTGTCTTGTAAAAGAACTATTGAATTGTTACAACTTACAAGTATTTGTCTTGTTTATACATTATAGCCTTTTATTTTGAATGTTTACATATTGAAGTTTGAATTTATATGCTTTGAATGTTAAATTTTAGTAAATTTTGACATGTTAGATATTGGTTGAAAAATGAATGAGGCCATCACCAAGTTTATATATATATATAGATGCCTAATTTTTACTCTTGCCCTAGGTCCTGAAAAATTCACAACCGGCCCTACTCTCATTATTTGTTGTGGAGAAATAATAAATTAATTTTCTTTAATAGAAAGCATGTTGATTTTGCATGACAGGGGTGGTAATATAAGATTTTCTCTCCCACAAAAATGAAAATTCGGTGAGTGAGGAATAGCCTTGTTTGACAAACACACCCTTGAATAATGCGATGCTAAACCTACAAACAAATCGATAGGCCCACCTCTAAAATCCGAAATATAAATATATATGGAGATGCTCCTATGAAATATAAATGTGAGGATCCCCACCTTTTCTCATAATAAGGTGAGAGATGCTCTCACATAAATATATATATATATATATGAAACATCAATGCCATGTATTTGAGACTTGGTCCATTCACAGTTTGACTACATGCAACCATGGAGAAACTCTCCATTGCATGAATTGCCATATGCTTATATATTAGTACCAAGACTTAGCTACTAGCGCCAAGGTAGCAGATCCGGCCGGGCTCGATTTAAACTGGCATTTAATCCAATTTATTCTGCAGAGGAATTCCTTTATTTGAAAACAGGGTGTGTTCCTATGTCACTAACATCTCCCACTTTACATAGGATTACTTTAATTTTTATAATGTAATCATGAGAATTCTGGAGAATCTAATATCAAATAACCTGGTCCTCCCCCATGAAATTTGACAACTTGCCCTGACATTTGCATAGCTATTAGTGTCAAATAAACCTGGCTTAGAGGCCTAAAAAATGGCAACTGTTGGGCCTAACTCATGAGAATAATGAAAAGTAATAGTCCATTTGCTTGGGAAATTGCCACTTGAGCTTCATAATGTAAATTTGTGTAGTGTCGTCCTTTATTTTAATTTTTGGACAATATTCAAGGGCAAGTGCTCAAGCCGAGATCCGTGGCCCACCCAACAGGTCATGTGTTACCCATCACATGCAAAGCAATGCCATAGGCAAATATAAAATTCTAACCATTTGCACCTTCCAACTAACTCACATGCCCCTTGATCGAGACTTCAACAGATGGCCATAGCCAGAAACTGTTGCCCTGACTTCTGGTTGAAAATCCATCCACTCATAACTCAATGAAGTCGAGTCCTTTGTGTTTGAATTTAACTACCCTTATTATATTCTATTTTATAGA
Organism: Litsea cubeba; assembly: GCA_012931725.1. Lineage (NCBI taxonomy): Eukaryota > Viridiplantae > Streptophyta > Magnoliopsida > Laurales > Lauraceae > Litsea > Litsea cubeba. The sequence continues at coordinate 92,508,855 of CM022948.1, read as the reverse complement.
ATCATTTCTCAAATAATGAGATTGATTGTTTGCACCTCATACAAAGTGTTTGGTGTATAACTCACATTGACTAAAATTCAGATTCTTTTTTTATTGCTTTCCGTTGCATAATTTGTTAGGTACATGAGTTTGAGTATCTTATAAAGAGGTAAAAAAAATTAAAAAAGCTTGCCAATTTCTTTGTCTCACTGTTTTGTTCAGAACTAGACTTGGTTGTCGCACCTCAAAATGTACTAAAAAAATTGGTGCTACATTGCATGCAAATATGCATTAACAACAACAAGTTTACTTCGATACTACCGCATCTATCCACTTCATTTAAAGGGTAGTAAAGACTAGCAACACTGTTGCATGATAATTTGCCTAAATTCCACTTTTACAAGAATGACAAGCCTAATATCACTTTTATAAGAGTAATAGTCACTAAAAAAAAGCGACTTTTAGAAGCGGAAAAAAAAAAAAAAAAAAAAGAGGACGTCTTCTAAGGGCAGATTTTTTTTTTTTTTTCCACTGATAAAATGACTGGTATATCTTAGTCGATATGCAAGGGGCTAAAAACGACAGTTTTCATGGTGAATGAAACAAATAAGAGCCACAGTCCTTCACATGGAATAAAAATGACTTGGCTGTCAAACCACTGATATCTTGATGGCAAAGCACCCGTCTCGTAATAGCATTTATTGATCTTCAAGTTGGAAGTACCACTTTAAGAAACTAGTCTAAAAAAGAAAGAGAAAGAGAAAAAAAGAAAGAGTTAGCCACCTCATGGTACACTGAAGGGAACATAGGATAGTTTCTTAAATCAAACATCCTATTTATTAAACAAAGAATTGGTACAACAAATGAAAGGGATGGAGCATGGCTTGGTAGTGCGTTTGTTTTGGGTACAAAATGTTATGGGTTCAAGTTCTTTCATCTCTCCTGGATAGTAATGAGTGGTCAATTTGAAATTTTGATTAAAATTGGACATAATCTATCATTTTATGATATCATACATACAAGATGTATTGGGAAAAAAAATATTAAAGAATCCTTTTCTTGACATTCATATCTCCTGTTATAATAAAGCGCTTTTAATAAATCCGAGGACGCAGGTTCAAATCCTAAAAGAGAGTACTGATTCAGATCTTGTAATGTTGAATCACAATAAAATAGGAGACGAACACAAAAATGCTTGTTTCATATCACATCAGATAAGAGTCATCAGACCCTCATACAGCTTAAAAAAGACTGAGCCTCCTCGTACCATTCGGACAGCAAAATAAACCATTTATAATGTCAAACATCGTAGGAAACAACTAAGTAGAAGATTTTAGACAAAATTCGAGTCTTAACATCATCTGTCATCAGACCCGCACCGATGGCATGATACTATGCTTATTATTGTTATCGAACCAGTTTATACTAATAGAAGATTGAGGTTGACCACTTTTATAATATTAATGAAGAAAAATTTGGCAAGGAAGACACATGGGGTTAGAAACAAGGAAATTTGGTTATGACATATACCCGGCCCTAGTAATTCAAATTCTAAAAATGTTGATGTCCAATATACGTCTACATCTTATATCTTTTACCCCTTACCTCTTTAATTATCTTTTATAGGTGTTTATTTGACCATGAATTCCTTATGTACTCAATTCCATATGAAGGAAGGGCCCTATTAATCAAATGAATGGGTGAAAGAGAATGCTTAAATGGTCTCCCAGTTCAATGAGAAATCAAGTGGTAAGTAAAGATCAGCCAGCCACTAGTAAAGTGGCACTGTTTTTGAATTGCGTCCCGCACAAAGTTGCCCACACTAATCTGTATGGTTTGGATTGAGTGTGACCATTCAACATCTATGGCTCTGAAGAGTGCTCGAGTACCATGGTACAGGTTACTGTATTTCAAGTCATGGATTTTATTCTCTCCAATTTGCAAACTTGGGTCATGCTTTTTTGATGAATACCCAACCATAAAAGGTGAGGCATCATGTTCTCATGTGGACTCTTGTCTCCTAAAATGGGAAAACCCCTTTCTTTCCCAACTGCATTTTCGGTGGCCTGTGATTTTGATGTTGATGTTTCTGTCGATTGCCCTCCAAAATTATTGGTACAATTAGAAAGAGTAGGATAAGGTTTCCACTTGAGTAGTCCAGGGCATTTGCTTTGGTCACCTCATTTTGATACGGATTAAGGTCCACTCCAGAAAGGATCCCATTACATTCTCACCATATGTTTACAGCTCCATGACTTGTTTCTTCATACACTATCCTAAGGTTGGAAGGACTCAACCCTCTTTATTTTTTTGGTAAATCTTATTAATCAAACACCCAACAACTACAAGGGATTAGCCAACACATACAACCAACCCAAAAAGTTTTCAGTCCAAACATCATAAAAGCAAGTACCAAGGCCAAACTTTGGCTAGACAATGTGTAGACCCATTCAATTTTCTAATGATACATACTAAATCAATCCTATCAAAAGTACTAGTAATATATATATAAAAAAAATGTCCAAAAGCAGAGACTCAAAAGCCCACTCTCAATCTCCATTAATAGCCTTCACCACTCCCAATACATCCGGAAAAAAAATTGAGGATATTATAGAATCCTCTTAGGAATAGAATTATGCCGGTCCCTTTAGAAGCACCTGCACTTGCACCACATGGATATCTGTTACAAACCATCACACAACCAAAAGTGACTTCACACATAGATGCATCAATTGTATCATCTGAAAAAACACAAACCACATCCCTCCTATCTTCCGTCCAAAACCCTGGGTCAGAAGAATGACCCTTGGGAGCTGAATCCCCATTCAAGACTATGGGGGAGCCCATCATGCTCTCCAAGAGTTAGCACCAATTCATTGCTGTGAGAACTTACAACTAGAAAAGAAAATAAACAAAAAATCTCATGAAAGGTCATCTAAGTTTCTAACTTTATACCTCGATTCTGTTGTGTAACAAATTTTTTGCGTCTTTTGTACAGATTTATCCAGAGTAATCATTGTAAACAATCCTTACATGTGCACATAAGCTTGACAAAATTAGGGTATACAAACTTGAACCTTTTGATTTCTCCACAAGCAATCTTTTATCCTCCCACAGTTTTGACAAATCCCGCATGCAACTTTAGTAAATCTCTCTTTTCTTACCTTTTTTTTTTCTCTTAAATCCATGCATGCTAATAAAATGTGACAACAGGCTTCGACTAATACATCCTTGCCTGGTCCGCAACGGTGCCTCCAGCAGCAGCAGGCCATCACAGAGTCCGATGGGATATAGCACCCAGGCTTGTGTCCATCCTATTCACTAAACAGGCCTCATTTAAAAGCTCAAGTGTGTCCAATTGGGCAAATATTCATGCCCAAGCCTGCTATTTTCAGGTTGGATTCAAGCAGGGCCTGTGTTGGACCTTGGTCCACCGCCACTTGTGGCAAAAATAGCACAGGCCCACAATAAAGTTGATCATATGATCTCTCTTTACAAACAATACAGGTTCTGATTTCGCATTACTTGCTTTGAATAGCCCATTAATCCGTCATTCATCAGGGAAAAAATCTGGGTCGAGCAAGGGCTGCCTTCTTAGCATTTCTTGTAGAGCTGGTTGTTTGGGAAGGACAAGTTCAGCTCCGCGACCTGATGTGGCAATGTATCTCTCTAGCACCATCTGAATAACAAATAAAACATTAAAAAGAAGAAGAAGAAGAAGTATGAGGCAGATATTTTTCTGCATACCACAGCAGCATAGGAGTCAATTTTTCCTCGGCGAGCATGCTTCCTCAAGCCCCTGTATCACAGTGAAATCTTAACTTCATCGCCCTTAATGTGAAGTCATTCACGAAACATTTTATATATATATATATAAAGAAAAATCTATCATAATTATGATCAGATTGAAGAGAGAGGAGACCACCAGGAAGAGTGATCTCAGTCATCCATATCCAACATGACATTGAAGTAGAACAGTAAATAAACTTCTCGAGATATAATTACATATTGATCATAACATCAAGGGCCTCTGCTGAAGTCCCATGTTCATCCTGTAGAAACACTCTCCGACCCCTGCATATTTTGAAGAGACATAAATCAATACCACCTTTGAATAAGGTATAGTACTTTCTAAAATAGAGTGAACTCTATGAAATTATGGTGAAATAAAAAGATACAAACAATAGATTCTCATTTGCTTTCCTTTGGTCTATTTGGATAGACCAGAATGATAGGATTTTCAGGAGTTCTTCATCTAGTGTCAACCTTCTAACAGTGTTTTCTCTTACTGTGGTGAAGTGGGCTTTGATTAGGAAGGAATTTGCCAATGTTAAGTTCAATGAAATTTTGTATAAGTAGGAAGCATGTATGGTTTGAGGCCCACCTACGGAAATGAAATTCGTCCATTGGTCCTCTCCAGTCTCCACCACCAAGTGTTTTAAAGTTTAATGTAGCTGGGGAAATGAGAGGGAAGCCTGGTCCAACAAGAATCAGTGGTGTTCTTTGTAATAGTGGAGGGGAAGTTATGTTCTTGTTTTCAAAGCAAGTAGGGATAAGAGATTATAACGAAGCAGGGGTTCTTGCTATTTTGGAGGCCCTTTGTTTGTATGCAGGGGTTTTCCAAGATGGCTCATGATGGAGATTGATTTGACAAATACAGAGTTCTGTGTTACCATAGGGATTCTTGGCCCTGTGGGATGCAAAAATCAGTACATTATCTTCTTCCATTCAGGTGGTTTTTCCTTGTGTAGGGAGGTTGACTAATGGGACAACGAATGCATTAGCTATACAAGAAGCAGATAGTATATTAGTCCTTAAATAACTTCTGCTTTTTAAATGTTGTATTGGGCATATAGCTCTTATGCGCTGGTTGTGTTGTTTTGTTTCTTGATTGGACCTCTCCGCATGTTTTATCGTTTTTAATTACTTAAGTTTATGGTTAGCGATTAAAAAAAAGTTGAACACATGGAATGGTGTATTCCAATATGAAAGAAATATGTTTAGAAAGATGTGCAAGTCTATACTAACAACCCATCTTGTGTAATTTGACCAAGCATAGATATGGTACAAACAACTTCTTCCTCACTAGAAGTTCTAGGTGGCCTAAACCATACTTCATCATTACTGAAGCAGCACTTCCTATTATACCTAGATATTTCAAAATAGGCAACATATCGTGTCATATCATATCCAAACCTCTTTCTAAAGAAAGGATCAGGTCAGTGGTTCAAAAAGTAGAGTCTAACCTTCACAAGCAGTCATGGTTTGGAGAGTGGTTGAGCATGGCTGGATTGCTTGGCCACATGAAACTCAGATATTTATTGTAAGGACTGCAAGAGATATAGCCCTCCATCCTCATGACCACAACAGAACATCTTGTTCAATGTCATATATTGAAGAACACAATAAAATGGGTATCACTACAGTTTACATATTTTACAAGGCACTAACAAATAGGAGATAAATTGAAAGGCGACGTGTGTGTATATATATATATATATATGGGAGGCGGTCCTTACGGATCGGAACGCCCACTGGGGCTCACCTTATGATCAATCCAAATTGACCACTCATTCATAACCCCCTTATAGGCAATGAATCCCATGAATTTGCATGGATTCGGATGAACTAGACCGTTGGATTGAGGGTCATTTTTTTTTCTTTGTTATAAAGCTATTAAACTTGTGGACGTTGGATGAAGGGGTTAGAAATATTAGATTGACTTCAAATTTGATATGTAAGTTGACCCCACTTGGACCTTTCAATCCCCCTTTTCCCATGACCAGTAGGGTCTCACGGTGGGCCCCAATAGGCAGTCCTTACGGTAAACCGTAAGGACGGTCCTTACAGGACCGCCTCCCTATATATATATATATGTGTGTGTGTGTGTGTGTGAAGGACTGAAAAACCAACTATACAGGAAACAAAGAATGGTACCATCTACAACTTTCAGTAACATTATAGTGGCAATCAGAGTAAGAAGCGAGCAACTAGTTGTTATTAGTAGCTTCAAAGTCAACTAATTACCATGGAGGGAGAACAAAAGAAGAGGCTCGATGAGCAAAGTAGCAGACACAGATGTACCTGAATGGACAAATCTGTAGAGTAGGCAACAGGAAAGGACTTCTCTTTGGAGGGTAATTAATAATGAGATTCTTAAAACACAAACCTAGAAATAACGGTCTGGTCACAATGGATGGTTGCTTCATATTACTACAAGGGTCAATATTCTGTAAAGTAGTATTGTGGGCGTTATGCATAGACCTCAGATGAAGTTTCTTTCAACCTAAGTTTCCCCGCAATGAATGCATTTCACTGCATTCCTGCAGATTTATATCGGTCTCAGATCAGTCCCCAAAAGGCCTCAATTTGCCCCAATTTAAACCCCGATCTGTCATCATCAACTCTCGCCTTATTGCAATCAAAATCCTAGCCCTGGTTTCCATCAAATCAACTCCAAAATTGCATAAAGCCTGATGTCAGTCCTCGAACAGCACCTAATCTTCCCAAAACCAGCCACCTAAGCCTGACCAAATCTTTCCAAACTGGGCCAAACCTTTACCAGCCCATCCCATACTTATCCCAATCTGTATATTCTCCTTCACCAAACCTTTCAAACATTCCCACCCACACACACACAAAAACCACTTTCAAACAGGCTGCTGGTTGCACACTGTGACAGCAACAATTTGAATACATCACATAACCAAACCTTTGCAACACTCCTAGTTTGTAACAGCCGATGTCAGTATTGATTTGGCTCTTTGATCCCTTCTATTGCATTGATCTTGTATTCCAAAGAGTTTTGCTCCATCACCAAACAGCACGAGCCCTTTTCTACAGTAAATTCTTCTTTTATTATCCAGCAAGGTCACATCCTAAATGTGCTTTATCGAAGAAGCGCCAAAATTTCCATACGTTTATGGAACAAGGGATCCAAATATGAAATATCGTCCTGAACTGGATATAAGTACTTGAAGATCATGTAAGAAGCATAAATTGAAAGAAACTCCATGTCAAGATTATGCAAAAGGAAAACACCAAGGAGATACACATGCATGGTGGGAAGAAGTAGAATACAAACCTCCACAATCAATAGAAACATGGAATGACATTTGGTTGCTAAGTAAGGACAAATATGTACAAGGGATTCATTCTCGGCACCACTAAAAGCCAATTTGAAGCCCAATGGGAAACACTGGTTTTCAAGCTGGGAGGTTCCAAGCACAAAGAGGAACATATATATACTAGTTATCCTAATGCATTATGATGCTATCAAGAGTAAATTACCCCCTTTACAAAAAAAAACAGAGTATATTACCCCACAATCAATGGTGTATCTCATTGATACTAAATGTAAAGTTGAACACATTTATTCAGTAATACAGAGTGTAAAAGAAGACCCAATGTCAGATGTAGAAGAACATGGAGATCTAAATATGGCCCAAGTACCGGAACAATTAGAAGAAGACAAAGAAAGTACTGGATTTCTTTCATGTGGATAATGTTGATAAACATGAAGAAGAATAGAGGTAGTAGAACAAGGAAGAAAAGACACTGTAGACTTAAATCTTGTGAATGACAAGTCTGATCATCCAGTTGATCAAATGAAATATTCAAAAGAACCATCTGATCATCAAAGGACAAATTGATAGTCCCAATGGTTCCTACTAAAGAACTATCTGTTTAAGTTCCCCACATAATATTGGGTATCATGTAGTGAAACATCAGCATAGTTTCAATCAGGATCTATGAAGAACTCAGCATGTAAGTATCAGTCAGGTCGGTTGGAGACATCAACATTTTTGTCACAATCAACTTATACTAATCTAAACTTCAAATTTTTTACAATATATATTTAATGAGAAATATTCAAGTGCATCCATCCCTCACCATAGGGTGAGGGACACTCCCCTTTTTGGAAAGTTTCAAGTATAAAAGTTACTTTTCAAGTACATAGGAATACTCCCTATGTACTTGAAACTTCCCAAAAAGAGGAGTGTCCCTCACCCTATGGTGAGGGATAGATGCATAGGAATACTCCCCATATTTAATTAAGCCCCTGAAGATTCCCAAAATAATTCCTACACTTAAGGACTACACTAAAATGAATATTCAATCCAAGTGCAATGATTTCAGCTTTTTCTTTATTTACTGGGAAGTAAGCAATAAAATAAAGTGACATGATTTAAGCTTAATAATGTGGAAATGATAAAGCTGCAATAACTTTTCAAGTAAAATCCCAATGAAGAAGCTAGCGGTATGGCCCAGTTTCTTCCCTAAATACCTGACTTGTAAGTAGTAACATAGTAGCATGAGCATCTTTAAAAAATAATAATAGATTAATAGTAACAATTACGATTTAGTCCTCACTATATATATATGGGAAATTCTAAAAAAATCCCCATTTTAAAAACTCCCCTTTTTACTCCCCTATGTTTTTAGGGTGTGGAGCCAAACTTAAACCAATCCAATCATTTCAAACATACTAACCCACGTGAATTGGTATGATTCCTAAATCTAACACTCATCAAACTTTTACTCACCGTTGGATTGAAATCACAAGAAAGTGACACCTCTAAAACCATTAAACTTTGGGGACATGGATCAAGGGGTTTGTATAATCTAATGGATTCGAAGTTTTTCACAAAGGTAGATCTCATCTAGATTATTTCATCTTTTGGCATTCCATGGTTGTCATACACCATAGTGGGCCCAACTGAGTGGGGTGTGATTTGAGAAAAACTCCCCGGGAGTTTTCTAGCGCTCCCATATATATATACATATATATATATATGAGGATTTCTCTTAGGATAGATCACAATGGAGAAATAGAATTCAAGTAGTCCGGCCCAAATGGCTGGGACAAGGCTTTGATGATGATAATGATGATGACGATTTTTTTTATATATTATAACGGAGGGTGTCCCAACCATGGATGAAAATATTGGCCGCTACGTAGCGTAGCGGCCGATATATCGGCCGTAGCGGTGGCCACCACCACGCTACAGCCGATTTATCGCCTGTCACACCCGTAACGGCCGCTACGTCCGCTACGGGGCCGCTACGGCCGCTATAAAACCGCTACGGGCCGCTACGACCGCTACGGGGTGAGAAAAAAAAAAATTTTTCAAACTTTTTTAAAATGCATGATAATACTTAATTCTTTTATTCTTCTTTCCAAATAACATTTCTACACAATTCTTCTACCCTTTTATGTTTAAAAGAACACCAAAAAGCATAGGATCTCGCCGAATTACAGTCGATACAGAGAGTTCTTCTTAAGGATTCTTCTCTAAGTACATCCTATTAGACACCCCCTTTGGTAGATGTATTTTTTTCTCTAGGTACTCCTAAGTCTTGACTTCACGACGTTTTTTCTTTTATGAGCCTTTCATTAGTTTCTAAGTTAGCATAACTAAACAACATGAACACATGTGAAAAAAATTATCATTATTATTATTTTCTATTTATATAGCGATATAGGACCTCATACAATGAGGGGACCGCTACGCCCCCTTCTATTTACTTTTGCAAAAGAACCACAATTCTTTCATTTACAATTTTCTGGATTTTCTGGAATTTTTTCAGATATTTTTGGGCAATTTTTTCAGATCGCACCGCTACACCCGCTACGTATCCCCAGCTACGCTACGTATCGCCCGCATCGTAGCGGTTTGGCGGCGGGCCGCTATTTTCATCCTTGGTCCCAACCATTTGGGCCGGACTAATCCCTATGGGCCCAGGGCGTGCCGGTTAAATCCCTCGTGACCCCAGTGTGGTAGCGCAGTTTCGAACATTCAATCTCCGAGAGCAAATTGTGATCCTAGGCCAACTGAGCTACCCCTCGGGGTTGATGACGATGACGATTTAGTCCTCACTTTATTGAACTGAAATACTAAAAGTCACCATTCAATTTAAGTAGGGATGTCAATGGACCTCTAATTACCCAGTTGCTCGAGGGTTTCAACCCAAAAAAAATCTAGGTGTAGACCATCTTTTGGGAACTGATAATTGGAGCAGGGTCTGGGTTTTTTCCGTGTCGAGGTCCAGTCAAGTCCACACCTAAATATCTAGTTACTCATGTGATACGCATAAAATACTGAATATTATATAAATATATATAAATACTTCTTTAGTAATATTTTATACAATAAGTGACTAAGCAAGTCATGTAGAGGAGGTGGTGTAGGCTTGCAAAAGATGATTGGATCAGGGTCGAATATCTAGTTGATCAGGTGATATGCATAAAATACAGGATATTCGATAAAAATATATAAAAATACTACTTTAGTAATATTTTATACAATAAGTGACTAAGGAAGTCATGCAAAGCAGGTGGTGGAGGCTTTCCGTCTCAACCACAAGGGTGCGGGTCAGCTCCAGGTGATTACATTTTTAGCATATATAGGAAGCAGACAAAAGTCAGTTCCCAGTCAATTCAGGTCTGTCAAAATTGGGCTTCGTCCTCTTGTCGTCGTCATCATCGTCAAAGCCTTGTCCCAACTATGTTGGAGTCCGCACAGCTACATGAAATTTATTTCTCCATTTCGATCTATGCTAAGCCAAATCCTCAGATTGATTGCACTTCTTCAGATCTACATTTAATCAACCATACCAAAATTGGGCACATCCCTAAATTTAACTATTTATATGCAACCTAAAAGGAATGCGGCATTTTATTCCCAACATATTATTAGTGAACATTGCAACGTGCCAATTCAAAATTCTTTTTTTTTTCTTTGCTAATGAAGGGTTTCCAATTCTTTGGGCTAGACTAATCCCTTCGGGCCCAGAGAGAAGCTAGGTAAAAACCCCTATGGCCCCCAAGGTGGTACTACCAAGTGGACTCAACATTCGGTTCCTGAAGAGGGGGGAACCAGGGGTTAATACCAAGACCTCTAGCTCCGGAAGAGAGAGGAACCGTGGTCCTGACCACTCGACCAACAAAATTCATTATGGAAGTTCGCAATAGGGAAACATTCACATTGTTGGAAAAACAGCCGTTGGCAACTACAGAAAAATTGACAACTAACTCCCAAGTTCCTATCTAAGAATCAAATCAGCAACCAAAAAGAAAAATAAATAAATAAAACACCATTCATTCCCTCGTCTCTTTACCTCTCTGCAGCTCGAACAGCAAACCTACTGGCAAAACTGCGAACTTTGTTTGATTGTTGTGTCTCCTTCCCATCTCGAGATTTCGGGAGTCCAATTATAAATTCATCAACCTCCTGCAACAACAGTCAAAATAAGTAGTTCATACCCAGCCCTTTCGACATGAGAGAGAGACGGAATCAAAATAAGTAGTCCTACTTGTTTTCCTGCAATCTCAATTAGTTGCAGCTCAAGCTTCTGCCCTCTTAACTCGAGAACCTAAATCAAAGAGAACAAAAACCCCAAGTCAAGCATGGTTATAAATGAATATCTGTGGGTGGGTTTTTTTTTTTTTTTTTTTTTTTTTTTTTTTTTTTTTTTTTGTGGTTTTTTTTTTTGGGGGCGAGAGAGAAGGTGAGAAAGTACTTACTGTAAGAGGGCGAGGAAAAAAGCCTTTGCTGAGGGCGAGGCCGGTCTTGGACAATCCCGGATCTACTCCTAAGCTGTATCCACCTCTCCAAAGAGGGTCAGACATACGACGTAATGCATTTGGGAGAATTTCGTGCTCCTGAGATGCCCTTGCCCTTATCCTATCTCTTTCAATTGGGTAATGAAGTAGAGGAACAACAGAACAAAGTGTAGGGATGCCCTTGTGAAGAGCATGCAAGATCCTACTATTGTTGCTGGTGCACAAAAGAGATGACCTAGGGACATGGATGGGAAAGGGTTGGAGTTGATGCTGCATAATTTCTCGCTTTGCTTTGAGAGATGAAGGTGCTTGTTTGTTGTGATGCCTAGAAAAGGCACGGGACAAGAGTGATAGGGACGGTTAAATGCATAGTGTACTAAATTAATGGTTAGATCAATTTAGGAAAAGATATAGTCAGGTTTTAAGTCAAATTTGTATATAGGTATATTATGCATACATGTACATATGTATATATATTTTATACACAAATTTGTAGGAACATTCTGCCCATTGTTGTGCTAAGTATTTTTGTTAGAATCCCTGTGTACATGTCTCGGATCCCACTATTCATTCAAATCCTAAGGAAAAATATATGTTATCTATGCAACAAACCCCATTTACAAGTGAATATTAGTATTTAGGTGTGAAGCTTACGATTTGAGACATGTTTTTTGAATCTTATGATTCAGACATTGTTTGAGCGCAAATAACCATGGCTGACTGGTTAATATTAGTGCTTTTTTCACTTTATGTTTTGGTACTGTTTCCATTTTTTAAGAGGTTATGTAATGATTAACAAAACATCATGAGAATTTGTGCAATTTTGGAGAAGTTTTGGGGATGAATAAGCAACGGGCATGTAACTAAAGTGTTCGTTCGACTGTACATATGGATTTCGTCCTACATTTTCCTTTTTTCGATTTTTCTTCATGAAAACTTTTTCTCTTTAAGAAGAAAAAAAAAAAAAAAAACTGGTTCTTCTAACGCTATATCATGGGCATCAAGGAGAAGGGACAGCAACTAATTCACTCTTGTCAAGGGAATGAGTGATTGGAAGCAAAGACCACAAGCTAGAAGTTGTCATAATTTACTATCGTCGTTGAAAAAGTGTGCTGTAGCTGAAATTCAGAAAAAGCTGACTTCACAAGTAGATTCATATCCATTCAAACATGTGGCATTGAGGACGTTCTCATGCAAAGAAATGTTTGATTTTCTCGCCCATTGCCTTTTGGATATTTTTCTTCCCAATTCTGTTTCTGGCAAGGCCTGGCTGCAGGTCCCTTCAGGGATTCATTTTCTATGTTTCTGTATTTCTCTGCACTATTTAGTGGTGCATCTGTCCCTCCTATGCTTGTTACAGGTCGCCCTATGCAGGTCACCTTACTGGATTTATGGTCGGGCATGCCTACTTAGTAAGATGCATGTTTTTGTTTTTTTTTTTTGTGCCAACTTGTACTTCTCTTTCATCCAATAAGTCTATCCTTATCTTCCCAAAGAGAAAAGTGAGAGCAATGAGATCCTTTGTCTTGAACAAAATTAAATACATCCACATGCATTTGGAGGAGGGGGTAGGCCAAAGGAGAAGGGGTAGGCCAGAGAGGACGTGGATGGAGATAGCAAAAATAGTTTTGAAGAAGTGTAACTTATCTGAGGATTTAGCTCAAGATAGATCAGAATGGAGAAACAGAATTCGTGTAGCCGACCCCAACATAGTTGGGTCAAGGCTTTGATAACGACGACGATGATGACGACATGCATTTGGAGGTGTAGTTAGATCCAATGTTGTAATTTATTTAGCGTTTTTAGTTTCACTTTGTGCCTTTTCTTGTTTTTCAATAGCTATCATTTTTTTTACCAAAAAAAATTGCTTTCATTTTTCTTCTTTTGCTTTATTCAACTAAATTTATTTTTTCTTACTCTTACTGTGGGGGAGCATGACTCGAACAGGCAGTCTCAATGTTACAACAACTGAATGGTGAAATCTCATTATTGCTGCTATTGAGCATTGAGAGAGAGAAGAGCAAGCAAGTTGGCCCTAACCAAGCCCGACCCAACCATACATAGACCCAACCATACATACACTTAACCCTACCAAACCCAAACTTTCCACCGTCCCCCAACACGAACCCACCCAGCACAATCTCTGTAACACGTATCCAAACCAACCAACAACCTGAAGTCCTAAAATCCCACCCAAATATCCAAAGTTTGCCCCTTTAACGGAAAATTAGAAGCCCCCCGAATGAATTTTCAAAACCCTAAATTTGCAAAAGTTCCAGATTTCCCAATAATCCCTGCAGCGAAAAACTCATGTTCTGCAAAAATACCGAAAGTTATCGTGCTCATACTCTTCTTAAGAATGTGGAAATGCCAATTCGTACAAACGTAGAAGCGGGTAATAATAATTGGTCAATAACATGTAGAGTTCAGACAGAAATCATAATAATCTTCTTATCAAAGGTAGATATCATAAATCCTAAAAGAGGTTTGTTTCATTAAACAAATAAGCAGAAAGTAAGGATCACATGAATACATTTCAGACGCCATGAGAATGAAATTTGTAGAGAAAGAGATTGAAACATATACCTATGGGGGTTGGAGAGGTTGTGATGACAGCAACTTCGGTGTAGTGATAGCGTCTGGAGTTCCATGGGGTCGTCTGGGATTTTGCAACAGATGAAGGATTTTAGATGTCGGAGCTCTCGCTCTTACCATATAACAGATAGAGAGAGAAAAGAGTGGGGTCGTCTCGGCCCACCTTTCATACTCTTTTTTTCATCACATGATTTGGCATCAAAAATAATTTTACACTCAATCAACTTTCACTCACTATTGTATTGAATTTGGTGAGACTGATTTCTTGGATTTTCATTGTCATGAGATGGTTTTCCATCTATTATTCTCATATTGATAAACTTTCATCTAAATGGGCTTGTAATATATAAGCTATATCCAAACATTGCCATATTTTTTTTATTATTATTAGTTTTTTTTTTTTGGAGGGTTTTCAACCCTTTGAACTGGACTAATCCCTCCAGCCCCAAAGGAAAGCCGGGTAAATTCCCTTATAATCTCAGTGTGATAGTGTAGTTTCGAACCTACAATCTCCGGATGCAAACCGTAGTCGTAGGCCAACTGATCTACTCATTGGGGTTAGAACATTGTCATATAGACTATAGAGAGAGACTCTGGTAGTTATTTCACATTCAACCGAATGCATCCTCAATCTACCCATTATACGATTGGAACTGAGAATTTATTAAATAGGTTCACTTATAAAGAAAATCTAACTCCATAAAAAAAAATTTTAACTTTTTATTGGCCTTCACCAAATTTCACTTTAAATAGAAATTGAGCTCACATCAGGTTGAACACCATGGAAAACTTGAGATTTTCTTAATACGGGTCCTTCTCTTATTGAAGTGAGGTTTGTTGATTAAAAGAACTAGGAGAATTTCCTTGGGGATCATTATGTAATAAAGAAAATCCTTTTTGGGGGTGGTGGTTTGCAAATGTAATAAGGCCCCACAATTTGGACATACATGCACCACTAAGTTTAGCCAGTGAGAGAGACGATGCTGTCATTTAGCCCCATCTATAGTCCTCGAACCGGTGGTCGTGCTTCTTCCCTGCTCATTTGCGTCTGAGGGAGAAAAAGAGGGAGAGACATTGAAAGCAGTGGTGATCTATGGCTTTTGGGTTCAACATGATGACACAGAAGACACTGACTTGGTCATCTTCTGTTGAACTCGTCTGTGATGGAAGGAGAGAAAGAATCATGGGGGGTTCAGTTATGTTGAAAGGAAAGGGAAGAAGAAGCCTCCTTTCATCTGTATTATTACTGATCTCTACAACTGCAACTGCATCAGCTCCAGCTCTCGAACCCGAATCTAAGAAGTCCCTCATTCAAAGTAACATCGTCTTTTTTTTTTTCTCAAATCATTTCCTTTTCCCCTACTTTCATCCCTTGCTATAGTTTCAAAAGGTAGTAGTAATATTTTCACATTTCATAAATTTCATCAGAGTATCTGAAGAAGTCGGAAGAGAACAAGGCCAAAAATGACAAGGAGGTAAGACACTTTCTATATGTTTTGGTTTCTGGAATCGGGACCTTCAATCGGTTGATCATCTGTTGCTGACCCACGTTTCAAAAACCATGAACTAGAAGTAATCGGCAATCATGTTGCATTGAGAGATTTCATAATCAATTTATCTAGACCATTCATTTGGTCTATCCAACTATTGGAAGAAGAGGTTGAAAATTTTTATATATATTTTATGAGGAGGGGTGCTGGGGTGGAGCCAGGAGGTGAAATTCTCATTGATTGATGGCCATGTCCCACCCCTGCAGCAACGGTTCAGATAGAATTTTCACTCAGAAAGTGCAGCTCGTGGGGCTCACTCATATGTGTTTTAGTACTGTATACTGAAAAGGATGACAATGGGTACCTCAAAAGCATGCAAGTAACCAATGGATCTGAGCAATGGAAAAGAAGAAGAAACTTAATTTTGGATCCGATATAAATTCAGATTCTGATTTATTAGAGTTTCAAATGTTTGTAGATTCAGATCCGATCCCTACAAGTCAAGACCCAAGGATCTGGATCTGGATTGGTGTACATCCTATGTGTATGATTATGGGGCTTCTTTTCAGGTATGGATTTGGGCCTGGATTCTTCAGGTCCTGCCACTGGTTCGGTCCAGACATGGATCCTGCACCTTCAAAAGGTAAATGGAGCAAGAATTCCAGAAACAGTATGGGTCCAAATCGAACCTGATCTGTTTCCGTTTGTATAAATTATGCTGCAATATTGAGTATGACTGTATGAGGGGCCAAGATAGAGGACATCGTTGTGGGCCACTAGGAATTCAGGCCCTAAATCTGGATCTGGATTTGGCACATCGAACCGTGGCCATGAGAACTTCTGCCTCATTGTGGGCCAGTCCAGAGAGAGATCGAACACATCTCAATATAGACCTGTTTAAAGACTATGAAATGACATGATAAAGGCCTGTTTGAAACCTAAGCCAGGTTAGAGATGAGTGCAATAAACAACTTGATAATGGCCATTTTTTAAAATAATGTTAAAAATGCCTCTTAACTCGAGCAGTATATGATCTAGGTTGAGCTCTAGCATACAGATGAAAAATTAAATGGCTAGATGTTTTAATATTTAAAATAATCTGAGCCACACGTGCCATACTGTAATGAATGGATGGTTAAAGATAAAACCATCTGATTTTTATTATGATTATTATTAATTTCATTTTAGATTTGCACGTGTCCTAAGAAGATATAATAGGACGACTCGATCAAATGGAAGTCTTAGTAGGTTATATGGTTGTGCAAGTTCTAATTATGCAACTGGGCATATAGCAAAACTCTTACAATGTAGTAGATTGTGGTCTTTAAATTGCTAATAATGGTTTGTTCATCTTAATGTAGAGACTTGATGATTATTACAAAAGAAACTACAAAGATTACTTTGGATTCATTGAAGGGTCTCTGAAGGATAAGAAAGAGGAGCTTTCTGAATCAGAGAAAGGCATACTTGAGTGGCTTCAAACTAACAAATGACAAATTTTACATTGCTCTTGAGCTTTTGGTACATTTGGCCTACATGGTGGTACTGTCTTATGAGCTTGTTTTTCTTGTTTTTGTATAACAAATCAAAAACCTTGCCATTTGAGTTAAAATATATGAAACCATATGTTAGTTTTGCTGTGATGCTTAAGGTTATCACTACTGGATTTAGAGCACATTTGTTCGTTTAGGCATACTTGTAGCCATGCTTGAACTTGAGCGGATTGAGATTTAAGTTACCACAGTGACAGTCCTTGTGAAAAGTTGAGAACAGAGAAATTATTGAAGGAAGAATGATATTAACATGAACAAATTTTGGCCCAGTATTAAAAGACTAAATACAATATGTTACTTGTTTCCAATTACCAGAGTAAAAAGGCTATGGTGATCATTTTGGAACCTCTCTTGAGTTGAGTCTTAGTGAAATACAAAGAAGCCAAATATACCACAATAGAATACAAGTATAGAAACAATTCAATCCTAGTAGGAGGTTGGTTAAATTCAATCTCGATAGCTTCTTGTTATCTTTGGATACCATCACTGTTAAATCAAATTAAATAGGTTTAATTGGCTATGGAAAGCATCTAGCAAATAACTAGCTACTGCATTTGCATATGATCATGGTGGGCCCCATGGTGAGTTCCACAAATCCCACTCAAGGGAAGCGTGTAACAGACCCCTCAATGAATCCAGACTCTTATAACTGAAGAGAAAAAAAAAAATTCAGGAATCTTGTGCCCATTCAATTCACAAACAAATTCAGCTACTTTGTTGGAAAGGCATACATGACCTCATCCTCAGAAATTGAGCCCAAAAGGCCCCATCAATGGTAAATCAGAAAAATGGTAAAGGCTTCATTCTGCACTCATTATTTTCTATAACTGGTTATGGGAAAGAACAGAACTGTCACAAGGTCCCCAAGAAATGAACCTCACATGAAGACAGCTAGTACAACATGATAAAGCTTTGATACATAACGTCAACAAACAACAAAATCAATCTCCTAAATATACAACACCCAGTAGTAGTACAGGCAAGTTCTGCCCAAGACATCCAAACTATTCCATCATGCCTTAAATGCATGCTGGACACAAGACATGTGCATATACCAATCAAAATTATCTGAATTATGGCCCACTATGGAAGGAGCTTAGAGAAATGGATGCTGACTGGACGATCTTGACCACCCAATTTTCCTGTTGAACCCAAAGTGTTTACCAGGCCATAGATACTTTGGTTATTATTGACTTTTCATTTGATCTTCACAAATGGGTGGTAAATTGTGTCCAATCAGATTGCTTTTATTCTAACTAAGCCCAATCCTATATCCAAATGGCTTTAATTGGTGCACGTATATGCCACATGCCCATCCTGCAGTTGCAAGCATGAGAAAGCAATACTGGGATCAATAGACAGCGATCAAACTTACTCAAGCAGGCGCTTGTGCTTGCACCATGCAATCGCAACTATGTACAGAAAAATACAGCCAGTGGCACCCCCTCCAATGGTCCACAGGAATTCGGGCATACCAGACTTGGTATTGTCAAACAACTCAATTCTGATATTCATGCCGAATAGACCAGCCACGACAACAAATGCACTCACCACAAGGGTTGCTGTAGTTAACATGACTCCCATCTGAAGAAGATGGTTCTGTTTGTCATCCAACATGATATTGATGTAATCCTCTGTGTCATCAACATACTCCCGCAGCTTGATGGAACATCAACAAATACCAAATAAGAAATGATAATAGAAATAACAAAAGAAACAGGAATCCCGTAAGCAAATGATTCATAATACTGACATGACATTAGATCTCATGAGTAGATGATAGAATACTGGCCACTGACAAGTAGCAATTCCATTAATTTGCATTTTCATGGAAGCAGTAATATCAACCATGCACATTAGAGGGGCACACCTTTTAATGTTCTACACCACCATATAATGGGCCCTATTATGGATCTTAGATACAAAAAAAAAATCTCATAAACTAATGATAATCAATAAAGAAATTTTTCATCATTAATGTTGATCACCGACTCATATTCAACCATTTTCAAGCCACTAATTGGATAGCCGATGGCCAAGGGAAATTTTCTCCTATGGGCACATTCGCCTGCAGATGTCACGACCCAGACGTTACAGAGATGAGGCCCCCATAAAAAACCGAGACCCCCCCTGAATTTCATGGCACCCACTGTGACAACGCTGAGTCCACATGCAGGAAAGTCCAAAAGTGAAAATTCCCCTAGCCAGAATCATCCAGTAGGGAGATATTAGAGCTTGCCCATCACTTGAAATAAAGTATATGGAAAGCTTATGTTACCAAAAATTCGGCCTCATCAGAACATTGCTGGCTCACAGAAAGAATGCTCCTGATCAAGCATCATATAATACATCTAATATATTTGAACGTGAAACCATTAAATTATATAGCCAATGGCCAAATTGCTGTTATAGAAGAATCCCTAGGAAACCAACACCAAACCAACCAAGCCTTTCCCCTATCCTATGGGATTTGACCGGTCCACACTATGGCCATCTGAATTCTCAATCAAGCAACATACATCAAATATATCTGACTGTGAAACCATTAAAATTATAGCCAACGCAAGAAATGACAATCCAAAGAATCATTTCATAAATTGGAGCCATAATCATTCAATCATGTATATTGAAAATCTAAAATGCATCTGAAATTTAATGCAATGCCAAACTGCAAGATAAAAGCAAAGAAAATAAGTTTTAAGAGATGAAAGGGTCACAAAAACATAAGTTGAGACCATATTTTCCATTTTAGACTCCCTTACAAGATTCATTTTTCCCTAACGTCATAAAAATATAGATTATGAAGCTAAACTAAGATGCATAAGGATAAGCTAAATGTAAGATTCCAACACTAGCACCAGTTGCAGTCATCCAATTGGCCAATCCCAAAAATAGGATTTCGAAATCAGCACAATAGAAAATTTAAATAGCAATTATTTTCAACAAATGAAATGCAAAAATAACTCTAATAAAAAACTATAGTACGGATCTGATGGCCAATCCCCCGATTGCTCAGTGGTGAGGCATCTCCATCTCCTTGTCTATAGATACAACCAGGGATCGATCCCTGGTTGGAGCTCTGTTGGTCAGGAACTTTCAATGCATGTACCAGAACCAAAAAATTGGTACAAATCTGATGCAAAACAATAGAAGGGTTTCCAATATCTTATTCAGATTTCAAATAAAAAAACCATTTACATTATTTCTCAAGTACTACTATGGACCCAGCTGTTTGTGAAGAATTTGAAATGAGAACACGTCTCAATAAGTATCAATACAAAATATGTTGCTCATTCCAAACTACATACACAGAAGTCGAAAAAAAGAGGAGGGGGGTTTCTTGGGTGTGTGGTTGGTAAAAGAATGGCCTAACCTTGATGGGTGGAAAAAAGGTAGAGGAGAAATAGCATACAGTCAGTGTATAAAATGTTCTTCTTTTTCCACACAGCTACAAATGCAGAGTAACATCGATTTTCCACACACAAGGAGCTGATGGATATCAAGTTGAAAGGATGAATTGCATACCGTGGATAGATTGTTCAGTGTACCATCAATCTGGACAAAGTAAGCCTCCAAAAGCATTTCAAGCTCCTCGACATCAAGGTGTTTGCTGCTGCTGTGGGTGCTAGTGGTATGGGTTCGGTGGCTATCTCCATTCAGTGTGTTAGGTGTGGCCAATAAATGATCAGGGCTATCATCAGCTTCATAATCGTTGATAACATCGTTTGGTGCCAGGGAAATTTCAGCGGCAGCCCTGAAAATTGTGCAGTATATTTAATCGGAAGAAGAAAAAAAATCTAAGGAAAATTGCTGTCATGATGTGATGAATTTACATCATATAGGAACAAGCATGGTCTGAAAATGGCATCCACCACGAAAAATGCTTGACTACGATAAATGCGTTCTAGAAAGCAAAACTATGCGGCAACAGGTCCACTGTACATGGCATGTGTACATGGCTATCTAGACTGAATTATGGCCCCATTGTTGTGAGGACATAGCTGAAGGTTATTTTTGCCTGAGATATCACTCCCACTTCTCCCCAGTGCTCCTGCAACAGAATCCCATCATTCCCATTTCTGGTTCACACGACCAAGGACGTAAGGCACGCAGGATGTGTTAATTTTTTTAGAGTGGTCTTACATGACCACAGGGGGACCCAGTAGTTTCCAAACGAACACATAAATGGTTTTTAGAACATTTGTATCACTTGGATTCCAAACAAAATTAAATTTAGTTATTTCCTAACTAGTTTCAAAATCCACCTGGCGATAAGGAATCTCCGAAGATCTGTTAGCCTTGATGAATTTGGGAATTTTATAGGAAAATTACACAAATAAGATTTCCCAGTCCTTTTATTTCCCTCAACCCAGCGAAGAGGAAGACCTCATTCTTGCTACAAGAGATGCATAGGAGATACAGGTAAGCCTAACTCTTGTCTAGTTTGTTTTTTCAGTGATTATTAACTTCAAGATCCAGCCATGAGTAAAAATTGGATATATGACTCGTGGCAAACTAACATGCGATATCAGAGTGATGATTAAGGGGACGAATAAAGATGACATGAAAAATCTAGACTTGAAATCGGTTTTTCAATTTGATGATTTTTCTCCTTTTTCCCCTAGCTATATTCATCTATGGGTCGTATAGAAACTGTCTAATTTTTATTAATACTATTTATTGAACAGAATGGATACAGACAATTTATAGATTGAGGCAACCTTTTATCTATTTTTGGCTATTCTCATTACAATGATATAGTGCTTGCCTACTTGGTGAGTGTGGATTGCTTTCCTTTAGTTATTGTTGTAAGATAAATACCCACTTTCCTAGTTTCTTTTTTCTCATGGATAGGGGTTTTCACATAGATTGAAACAACCATCATAGATAGTTTAGCACCCCCACTTCCATCATAGATAGTTTAGCACCCCCACTGTATTATCTGCAATGCATTGTCTATTCAGATTCAACCATTCAAGCCTATTATACAGGGGTTTTTTTTCCTTCCTTTTTTTTTTGTTGACAGCCCTCAATCATGCCTAATTCACCAATGGCAAAGGCCTACTTTTAAGTGTACAATGGACTTCCTTTTATGTACATCCATGATCCATCCAAGTTCAATTTGGGGACAGACACAACCAATTCATTTTTAGGCCCATTACAGCCTTCTTATTGGATAGGCTCCCTATGCAGGGTTTTTCAAGCCCAAAACACTAAAATGAAGACTGAGAAAAGATTGAATGTTCTAGTTTTTGCTTGGATGATTTATGATCTCAAAGTTCTAGCCCGTGAAGAATAATCATGTGCCTGAACCTTTTCTGTAAGTAAAAATATAAGCACATAAAGATAAGATTTCTTAGAATTATAAATAAGGGGTCAAAGAATATACAAATTAGAAAGTATGCACAAGCATCTAAACAGAAAGGTTCTTTTGACACAAATAGATTTAAGTTCAAATTATAAATTTGATTGGCTGTTAGTCATCAAAGCAGCCTATCATGAGAATTCATTTTTTTTTCTCAATTAAAGTTGCAAAATTTACCAAAAAACTGTGTTTACATCGATGAAATGGTGGTCAGCCCAAAGGATGGCTATCGTGTTGCTTTTTAAATGGGATAGGGTAACTGATACTAGGGATGTCAATTGACCTCCAAGCTCCAAATTACCCGGTTACTAGAAGGACCTGACCGGAAAAATCCAAGTGCAAAACCTCTTTTTGAACCCCAAGTGATATGTATAAAATATTTTTTTATACAAACTATGTATTAATAAACGACATATCATCAGGGATGGCAATGGGTCGGGTTAAACTGTGACCAACCCGACCTGCATGTATTAAGAGTGGGTATGGTAATTGCTTTTTCAGCTTAGGAGTCTGGTATAGTTTTGTGAACTCATAACCGATTTAGGTTCAGGCTTTGGTTGCCCCGCCATGTTTATGATTAGTTTAAAAATGTTTTAATGAAAAAGCATACACAAGACACTTGTAGGTCAGATAGTAGTGATTAACTAAGATATATCTTGATGTCAAGGTTCTCCCTTTGCTATAATAATTTTTAACAATTTAAAACAAAAATAGTAATAATAAAATAAAATAATTCCATCAAACTGACCCAATCCATACCATCATGGCCCACGGGACAGGATAGGTTTGGATGGGCTAACTGAGAATGGGAGCAGGTTCAGGTAAACCCGACCGATACCAAACCTGCTCCATGAGCTTGAAGCGAAGCTGGTAGCTACAAGTTGCACGTTGCAAACTTGACCTCTTAGGTTCAAGTTATGATACTAACATCACGAATGTAATAGTATTTTAATTGTTGAGTTAGGCATTGAGACCGGCCTTAGTCAAGTCAAATCCATTGGAATTGTATCCTGGCCCAAGCATAAAAACTAAATTAAATTGGGTACATGAACCCGGCCCATTTACATCCCTAACTAGATGAGCACAATGGTCATAATTTTAACATGCCAAAATGTGTGGGCCTTCTTAGTTATGATGCCATGGTTGGTTAGCCCAATTTATGAAATACACTTCACCTTGAAGGAACTGATAATTACACTGCAATCTTGGCGCAGAGAAAGGGGTTGTAGTGAAGAAACGGAATGCTGACCAGAGTTAATCTATGATATCTTATCAACTCCAAACTACAGTTTTCACACAAAAATCCCATAGGATAAGGTATTATTATAAGCATGATTCTTATAGTTCCACTCCGTGACAAATGATGTGCAACTTTCAATAGTATCATCCCAAGGAAAAGGAACTTAGTGGCAAAACAGAGGGAAAAACTCAAGTGTGGAAATGCTGATGCCTCTCTTTCATTTTATGAATCCCATACGCTTAGCATGTTCTCTAATACTTAGCGGATTGATTCCGGTGCCGTAGTTCACACATGTAATTCCATGCAAGGAATGTTATAAAGTCACCATCTAAGTACAATCGAACAGAGTTGTAGTGGAAAGTAGACTTGAGATGAAGTTCAAGCATTGGGGCTTTTACACTAATTCTGGACACTTATTATCAAATAGATTCACTGACCCTTTATGTTCCATCTGTCACCAGGATTTTGATTTCTGTTTCCAAATTAGACTCTTGGGTTACATCTTCAACTTCAATAACAAAACTTAATAGGTGGTCAATGTTTCACATCTTGCGGGGTCTTGTTTGTTGTTGATAGCCTTTACAAATTAAATCTCTAACCCCTATATGCTCAATCTCCACTAAACTTGCATGTATAGGTGTAAAACATGATTAATGAAACATCATTTAGGTTATGGCCCTGTCACTTAGGCCACACATCTGCTGAAAGGATGAGCTAATTGGTAAAAGATGGGAGTTCATAAAACTCTGGACTCTACTGATTTTGGAAAGTTGGTCATGGGTGGAATGCATAAAAGGGAAAAATAACAAAATCCACAAAGAAAGGTGCAGCTGGAAGCTTAGAATTACTGGAGACTATTCATACAAATATCAGTGGACCTTTTCATATTCCATGCCAGCATTTCATAACTTCCATTAATGACTATTCTCAATACATAATATATGTGTATCTGTAACATGAAAGATCCAATGCACCAAAAACTTTTGAAAAATTGGATAGAACAAGTGAAATCCAAAGAGGTGGAGATCGGAAAATAATATGGCGGACAGAATGAAACAGGGAGACATATAGCACCCTGCATGTGACTTTTGCAAAATAATGGAATAACATTACAGTACACTCTGCTGAAAAATACCAAAAACAAAATTGAATTGCAGATAGTAGAAATTGCGCACTATTGGATATGATTAGGAGTATGCTCGGTCATTGAACCTTAGCGAAAACACTGTAGGGTGAGGCAACCGCTATACATATACATGCATACATATATCATCATCATCAAAGCTTTGCGCCAACTATGTTGGAGCCAGTTATGTACATACATATTTATGTATATACATATTTATTGAGCTGTGTTAGCACTTAGCAGTAAATTAGTGCCAATAACAACATTCGAGGTGTGGACAAGAAGAAAATTCAGCTTGTCATAATGCCATTTGTGTGCCTGGCGATACCGAACCAAAGCCAAACCTTATAATCCAAATGGCAAGAAGCTTGATCCTCATACCATCAATGAATATTTCAACAGTACCCTGAAAGATTAAAGGGATAGACATTTTCTTGTCCTCCGCAAGTACTAAAATTATAGAAACTGGTAATACCAAGTTTCTACAGGATGATGACTATTGATGAGGACTGTGAGAGTGTCACACATGGGAAGATAGTTCTACAGGAAGAACGGGCTATAATTCCCATTCCAGCCAGCAACGTTTCAGTTTCAGCACCGCCAGTAGCTAATTAGCCTGCAGTGAGTGCAATCCCTCCAAATGCCCCAGATACATCGGTTACAGAACATTTAGGTTAGACTCCAAGCCACCTAAAACTCTCAAAGGGAAAGAAGGTTAACCATGTGGATGATTATATTCTATATCTGCAGGAAGACGATTTTGACATTGGAGTTGTAGACGATCAATCAAGTCACATTCAGACAAGCCATGGAACACGATGGTTCTTCAGAATACAGACACAATGATAGATGAGATGTACTCCACGAAGAAAAATCAAGTGTATGAGTTAGTTCAGTTAATCACTGGGGATAAAGTTGTCGATTGCAAGTGGGTTTATAAGAACAAATTCAATTCAAAGGGGTAGGTAGAGCGGTATAATGCCAGAATGGTGGCACAAGGATTTACACAATGAGGGAGCATTGACTTTAAGAGAAACTTCCTCACCCATTTTGCAGAAAAGAATCTCTTAAGGATCATTGTAGTTTAGTTTTTCCCATTTTGATCTTACATTTGAATGGAGATTTGTCCGTAAGCCTACATGCACCAACCAAAAGGTTTTCAATCAGGAGGTAACAAAAGTTTAGTGCACAAGTTGAAACAGTCCATCTACAAACTTGAACAATCCTCCAGGCAGCGGCTTCAAATTCAATGTGTGTGTGTGTAAAAGACACCACACCTTAGAGTGGGATTGGCAATAGAAATATGTGCTGCGTGTAGTGGATGAGTTGGCAGAATTTTGATTTGTATCAAGTCCAACAAAAATAGATAGTAAGTACCTCTTAGCGTCCACATCGGATCGAAGAACACTATCATCTATGCCATCTCTGTCATTTAACGAAGAAACAGAAGACCCATCAAGGTGTTGTTGCATCAACTTATCAGTCAAATACATCTCAGCCATATCTTCATCATCATCCAACAGGTGCTCGAGTTCATCCCTGACCTGACAAAAAATGAATACTCATCTATATATAATCACAATAGGTGCTGAACTTAGAACCAAAACCATCAAATGTATCTTTAACTCTAACAAAAATATTAGACATAAAAATAAAATGTTACCAATCCAAAGTAGCATAAACCTTAATAATGCATTCACGCTCTTTTCTACCATTTAGGGCAAAATGTTCAATGTTTTACAACAAGCTCATCAAAAGGCCATATTGGACAAAATCCATACTCAATATATAAATTGGTTAGGAAGTCCAGTTTTAACCTGGAGGTCCTGCCTTCGAATCCCTTAAGGCCTTACCCGATACATAGGGCTAGATCAACCTAAGGGGGGTCGGCGGGTTCCCATGTTACCAAAAAAAAAAAAAAAACTTAATATATAAATATGTAGTTGTAATGAAGTTTTTTAAAGCATATTAGCGTACTGAAATAAACTAAAATTTAGTTAAGCTGTCATAAACTCACAATGACATAATAGAAATATGGAGGTCCATGCTAAGTGTTGAAGAGATATAAAACTACAGAGATAGTGTGGTTAAATGGATCATACACACGTACATCAGAATGCATGGATATGGATATTATGGATGTTACTTAAGAGTAACAGTGAGGTCATGGGACTACTGTAAATTCTCAACAAAACATTATAAACTATATATTGGTAGTTACAATGTTGTCACTTCCTTTGTGCAAGTTGTCAGCACATTCGAGACAACTTCTTTTTTGCAAGTTGTCAGCACTATCACCCATTGAATTTCAATCTCTATTTTGAGTCTCACAAAGGTAAAGCAGCGACTTCTTTAAGAGCAAGCTAGTTGAAAATGATACCAAAATCCATGAAGAATGCTTCAACATCTGACATGGACATACTTCAATATTTGACATGTAGAACCAATCAAGAACATTCTCAACAAATAGGGAAATAAAGTATCTTTATCATCCAATCCAGTTACTTTCATCAAAGTGGCTTGAGTTGCAATGTTTTACATGAGATCTCAATTTTAGGATTTCTTTCTTATTTTAATGGTTTTTTTTTTATGAATTTAAGATAGCAATGGTTTCTTTTCTTCTTCCTTTTTTCATTAATCAACAAAAAAAAAAAAACATGTCAAACATCAAATGACAAAAAGTTCAATGTAAAAATCAAAAGATTGAGAAGTGCCTAACACATTGCTATGATGAGACCTGGTCCTACAAAATAATTTTTTTTTCTCAATATTTGCAAAAGAAATTGTTCTAAAATGCGAAATTGATAAGGTTTAACAAGAGTTAAGTGGACTCAGTTGTTCTCCAAAATGAGGAAAGCAACAATTAGCTCATGTTGTTTCAAAACCAAAAAATGCAAATTCACTATGGGAACACATATTGGAAACAATGATGAATGATCGCCCAATTAAACAAATATATAACCCTCAATACTTTTTTTGAAACACACCAGGTTCTACTCAATTACACAACTCTAAAGTCTAAACTACCCAAAATACGATTGAAATGAACTAAAGGAATAAAGAACAAAACCTTTTGAACACGTCCAGTTATTGCAACTAGCCGACTTTTGATCTGGCGAACTCGTTCCAAGTTGAGAGTGCTAATCTTTGAAGTAAGCTTGTCCAAAGCTGGATGTGCTTCTTGCTCCAATGTTCTTGCCTAACTCAGAATACAACAGTAATATACTCAGAATGTTAATTGATGATGAAGAAAGAAAATTATATAGAAAGGAAGAGAAGAAAATGAATTAGAGAAAATGTCTTGCATGTAGGGTTAGCTGAGAACTGTTACGTTTATTGTGACTTTAAGTCATATTAGTGATACTACGCTAAGTATAAAATACATATAAGCCTCAAATGCATAATATAGAAGTGCTCAACCACATTAACATTTTGAGTAAAGAAAAGAATAAAAATGATAAACTGAATACTTGCTATGGAAAGAACGCAATGTGAAGGGTTGGAGGCCAATTGATTTGGGGCTCTATCTTTACAGAGGTAGGGAAGGCCAGTTTCATTCTTTGGTCACTATGGCAAGTGATGCCTATGTTCCTGAAGAAGGAACAAATAGAAGAGTATGGGTATGGGACTATCGTGGAAGTCTCACGATATTACATTTTCCATAATTCTTTTGTAAAGAAGGAGAAAAAAAACTAACTAAAAAAAACGCCAATCAAACATTTAACAAAAATTTTCCCTTTTCTCGAATAAATTTGATGGCATGCCTGTATACTTCATAAACATTCCAGTTAACTTAATGATGAATTGATACTAAGCAAACAGTATTTTATCGTTAACTGACAATGTATAACACAGTTTTGAAAACTGACCATTACAACCCTCAGATTTCTGAAAATTTAGAGAATGACTCCTATGACCTTAGGGCTTAGGGTGAACCATACTCGCGCACTTTCCCTTAGCACACATAGCATACATGTATCGAATCTGAACTACCCAAACTACATTTTTCTACTTGAATGGGTGAGACTCACACTATCAAAATCAAAGCCTCACTGTGTATTATGTGCAACTTAAAATCAGATTAATCGATCAATTCGTTCTGTTCAATAGGAAACCACTGAATCTGGTCCATGACCATTTAATCACAAGATACAGATTCAACTTAAAAAAAAAAAACAACAAAAATAAGCAGCGCAGCAACAACGAGATAAAATCACTGCAACATAGAGCAGAATAACAAGAATGAGTGTTAATTACAGAAATAATTCGCAGAGAGAGAGAGAGAGAGAAGATTCTATTTACCTCATTGTCTAAGCAACTGCAAGCAGCCTCAAGACATGCTTCCAAGGCAATGAACTCAAAGGGTAGAACCCTTGGCCCATTCTCGAATCCTGCCTTCCCATCTCCCTTCCCTTTCTCATCCACTTCATGAAACCTTTGAAAATCTCCAGAAGAGTTCCGACTACCAGAGGAGAGAGGACTCGCCATCCTCGACCGCTGCTCTTGTGCGTTCCAGTCCACATCCCCACCACTGCCAGTTCTCCCTTCCTTCACAACAAAACCCAAACAATGAAACTTGGAAGGCAGTAAAATGGATCATGGATAACAATTACACTAATCGATTTCAGTAAGGCTCAAACGAAATTGTAATTGGAAGTGGAATGAATTAAAGACCTGATTTTTGGTGGCTTGGTGGAGGCGGGAGAAGCGGCGCTGGAGCTCGTCGATGAAGGGGATGACGGAGGGGTCCTTGGAGTTGAGGAGGAGGACCTCTTGGGCGGTGATGATGGCCTTGATGTGCTCGAGGTTGATCACGATGGCGCGCTCGCGGCCGAGGACGGTGGAAGGGTAGGAGAGGAGAGGGTCGAGGATGCGCAGATCGCGGGCGGGAAGGCCAGTGCGGCGCATGATTGAGTGCTTCCCTGCTTCCACCACCTGGGCCTGACCGGAGGCGTCGATCAGGAGCCAGGGCCGGACCCCTATGGCCTTCTTTCGGAGACCTGGGGCAGGGGCAGGGGCTGGTGCTGGGGCTCGACAGGCGGGGTCCACCACCTCGTCCTCCATTGGAGCAACACCTGGCTTGGAAGTGGAAGAGGAAGGAGGAGGAGGGCGAGCCCCGGCTCGCATTTTGCTCACTTTTTTAGGTGATGATTTTGTTTGAGGTACGGGGGAGTGGGAATTTTATTATTAGGTTTGGGTTTCGTTGGGAGTAAAGTAAAGTAAAAAGAAGGGAAGGGACTAGATTCTATCTAATATAATATGGTTGCTCTTTCGCGGGATTTTGGTATGGAAAGTGGGAAGTGGCATCTCAGCATCTGGCAAGTAGATGTCACTAGAGTACAGTAGGGTACAGTGACTATACATACGTCTTCGGATCTGGTTCCTCTCAATCTCAGCATAATCTTTTTTACTGGGTTTTATAATCTTAAAGGTGACAATAGCCTCGTAACGGCTCAAAAATATATATTTACTGCAGTGTTGCTAGCTTGGGATATTCTACAACGTAGGATATCCATAATTACTTAAATAATTCATGTATTTTTTTTTTTTTACAATCACTTAAACAGTCCATGTATTTATTTTTTTTCTTGACTGTGGGACCACCATCTAAATCATTAAATAGTTGTATGAGTGTAAGAACTAATATCGCACCAAATTTGAACCATCGATCTATCACAGTTATCAAGAAACTTGCAAAACAAGACGTGGCTTATAATTTGTTCTTATAATTTACAAAACAATGACTTTCTTACAAATATCTCGATAACCGTGATAGATCAACGGTTCAAATTTGGTGCGATATTAGTTCTTACATTCATACAGTTATCCAACCGTTTGGATGGTGGTTTGGTGGGCCCACAGTCAGGAAAAAAAAGAAAAAAAATGGATTATTCAAGTCTTTCCGCTTCTGACTGTGGGATATCCTACATCCCTAGGATATCGCAGGATGGGCTGTTCCGGGGCTATTGTCAACTTTAAGGCCGTCCGTACTGTAATTGTCCATTTATAATGGAATCCAGATTCTCCGAAGTTGTTGACCTAGAGAAGCTCCATGTTAAGGAGTGGAATTCTACATTTTTAAGCATATTTTAAAATCTGAACCATCCAGAATAAACGCCCTTAGGATATGAATGGTGCGCTCAAATTATATGTTAATTCGAAACTATTTCACCGTTAGATTGACTATTTGATAAAAAATACTTGATTTATACAATCTTTTACATGCTCATTATCAAGATTCTCATTAATCCGTGGGACAAACTTAGGTTGATATAAAATTTGAATGATTGGGATTTCGATAGGAGGGTTCCACTGTGGAGTTTCACTCCATCGACTCGAGGTTTTTCAAAGTTAAAGCTTCAGAGTATTAGGAATATTGAGGCTTTTATAATTATGAGATGAGTAATCATCCATGTTAGGCTCAGCATGAGGTCACCTAGTCAAATTGGCTGGTGCAACAAACAGGCATTCTACGAAAGAAATGGATGAAATCATCGGTACTTTGGCTCTTTTTTTTCTTTTTCTTTTTTTTTTTTCAATATTAGGACGTCTCGATCATGCTCTTGCATGCATTCTCAATTTAATTACTTGTGGTTGGTTTGCAGTCGAATTCTCCAAGATATAGAAATTGGTCACATAATTCACTACCCAAAAAGGTTTTAACAACTTTAGGACTGCCTTATCAAATTTTACTCGCAGAGGAGTCGAGCTAACTATCAAATTAGGGCTGTATAAAACCAGACCGGACCAAATTTGCGGTTTTAGTGGTTCAAATCCGTTCCGGTCCGGACCGAATTTGAAAAATCAGTTATTCCAGTCCGGTCCGGTCCAGACCTTTTGGGGTTCGGTCGGACCGGTTTTTTTTTTTTTTTTTTTTAGGAGACAAAGCTCGGAGATTATGATCCAACTGGATCCACATCCAAGCAACGGATCAGCTGGAGATCAACACGTTGATGAGTTGGCCCAAAAACCTAGTGCATGTATCCACTTATCTGATGATCCCCATATGAATTGGGCATCGGCCCTATTTACCGTTTATATGGTCCTATAGGTATCTGGACCTATCCAACATCTCTTGCATTTAGGCACAGTGTGATTGTTTGAGCTGTGTTTTGAATCGGTCTTGTTTTCCTAATATCCACCATGGGCCATTGTAGGTACTAATTTTTGGTCCGTGGACCATTAATTGTTGGTCTACTTGTTTGTTAAGAGAAGTGTAAAAATACACATTTCTCATTTCTGTATACTCCTTGTTAAAGGGGTGACCCCACCTTTCTTATGATCTAATGATCCTAATCAACTATTTTGTGGGCCTTCTCTACTCACTGTAGTTGTAGGTCCGTATGGGCTGATTAATACTTTATGAAGTTTCTTTCTAGATTGAAATAGAATCACGGGGATAGAGCTGATAGGCTAATCCACATACTAATACAGTAATACCCCGGTACAATTCGGTCTTTCACCCAGCCAATATGGATCAAGTACCAATAATATAGCCCATGTAACCAAGTGGGCTTGAAAAGAAACGGTTGAGGGAGAATATATCTCCAAATAGCACTGACATGTAATGGAAAATAGTGGAACTTAGCTTGGCTGGACCCAGCTTTAGGGTCTTTTGAAACGCCTGATTTGGGTCTGGAATGAGGCCTCCAGTGTTTGGACTGGATCTGAACTTAAGTCTTGATTTTGAAATGAAAAAAAAAAAAAAAACCTTGGAAAAAAAATTAAAACCGGTCTGGACCACATTAAGTGGTCCAACCGGACCATTTCGGTCTAGTCCTTCATTTTAGGCCTGACTGGAAATCCGCTCTAAAAACCGAACCGGAAATCCGGTTGTTCAGCCCTATATCAAATAGATCACATGGAATGTTGACCGTACAAATGCCTCATAGAGTTAGACTTTTGCCTCATTGTGATTGACCTTTAAAACACACCTTGAGAATGGTTCGTACATTGAGGATGAGGCAAGCATGGTAATTTTGACTTCAACCGTGCTACATGGCCCGAGCTTGTGCCTGGGCCATGGCACGGTCCCCAGGGGGGCCGTTGGATCCCAAGCGATATAAATATCGATTTGCAGTTATAACATATGTTATTGCTTTGTAAAAATGATATCTATGACATCCTAAAAATGTATAATATCATGTGCTATAGGGATTAGTTCTCGGCGGTTGAGAATCGAGTGTCCCTTGGGTTTAGGGCAAAAAAGATTCCGATATTAGGCTGGGCGGGAGATACCTTTATTATAATAAGAAAAACATGTGTATATGTGATATTCTAAGTAACGATAAATTTGTAAATTCACCATTTTTGCACAATCCTTTTTTATAGAATGGTTGTACAGTAAAATTTCAAATGTCAACTATTGTGAGATAAAACTCAAGGCATCCATATCATCAAAATCCCAACAAAAAAAAAAATGGCTTCCCACTGAGGAATCTATCACCACACAAACATGAAAAATACCGTTTCAGAAAAGGGAAAAAAAACCGCACCAAATTAAAATGGATTGCCAAAACGTGAACGTCCATGAAAATAATTTTCCCAGGACTCCTATTATCATTAATTTTGCTATGTGGCATTCTTTACATTCCTGATTCCACACCGCACATGCATGCATACATGTCCTGATAGTTTGTATTCTAATAAGTCGAGAATAGTGTAAATGCAAGAAGCGAACAAATAAATTAAAAAGAACCATAGCTATATAATATGTGGGTATGAGTTGATCTCAAGCAAGCCAGACAGGTACTGCCTCCTTGCCTTACCCTCGCTCAAGTTCAATTCAGTGCAATGAAGTTCGACTTACCTATAGGCTATAGCCAAGCTCAAAATTGACTATGCATATCGACTCTTTTGAACCCTTAGTCCAGAAAAGGCCGAACTAGCTCATTGGACACTCTTTGGTTAAGAATACAAACCGATGTAACTGGAACTTGGTTCTAAAGTTTGTTTACAGTCGGACGGACCTGTATCCGGTTGTCTTGTTGGATAAATCTCGACCCCTTCGAACCAACCCTCAACATATGCAGGCCAGGTACATGGAGGGCCAAAGGCCTCGTAGGCCAGCAGTGTCTAGTCCTTTACCTCACCCTCGTGGGCTAGAGTCATACCTAGAGCTCGGACCTTGGAGAATAAAAAAAATCAAGTGTTTTTACGGTCATCATGAGCAAAGAGTCAATAAGACGTCAACTATTGTCCTTTTATTTGGGCTTGTGCACTAGCCAATTTCCTAAAGTTAAAATATGAATTAAAATACATAGGAATTTGATGAGTCAGGCCCAAATGACCCAACCCATGAGGATGAAGCTCAGGTCTAAACCCATGAAGAGACCAAGTCAGGGCAGCCACGTTGCTTCAGAAGCAGTCCCGCTCCTACCAAGTCCTATGGAGAAATATCTCACCTGCCTCGTCCAGCGCGAGAGCAGTTCGAGGGCTCCGAGGGCAAACGTTGCTGAAGAGTCGTCCCCATCTGTTTGAGAGGACTATAAATCGATGAACCCCACCGGCACTTGGGGCAATTGATATCTTCCCATTTTTCTACTCTTGTATTCCTTTGGCTTGTAATCTCAACTCATTGAGGAAGTAAAACACCACAGGCAACCTCTGCCTTTCTGAAGTGGACGTAGGTCATTTTGACCGAACCACTATAAAATTTCCTTTCTCTCTCATTAATTTATCTCATTTATTACTGCATTTATTACTTGACCGGTGGTGTACGAAATCCAATTTTGGCATCATCAGAATTCATTATCAAATAAGTCTATTTATTAGCAAGAAATTAAAATACATAGAAAGTAATTGTCAAATGGGCTTGTTTGTTTGAATGGAATTATTATCTAAATGAAGTAAATTGTCAAGGGGCCTGCTTTGTTTTCATGGATTTGTAATACAAATGAATTCATTGTCAAAGGCCATGTTCATGTGCATGGAATTAGAAACAAAGGGAAACATCGTCAAATGAGTCGGTGTTTTGGCATGGAATTAGAAACATGAGAACTTATTGTCAAATGGGCTTATTTGTTTCCATGAAGTAAAACACATATGAATCCATTGTCAAATAGGTCTATTTGTTTGCATGGAATTGGAAAACACAGAGTCATTGTCAAATGAATTTATTTATTCCCATAAAATTGAAATGCATAGGAATTTATTGTCAAATGAACTTATTTGTTTGCAAGGAATACATATGAGTTTGTTGTCAAATGGGCTACATTGAATTGAATACATACGTAGATAAAAATTAAGCAATTTATTTTATGACATTTACACATTTATTTAGTTAAACACACTATTAAATAAACCACAAGTGTAAAAGGTGTGAAAATGGGTAGTTTGGTTAACATATAATATATCAATATGTTTATATTTATACTTTAATAACATGGGTCGGGAAAATTGGCGGGCCTATAAAAATTTTATCCTACCCTACTCCACACATTGTGGAGATTTTCCAAACATAGTTGTAAATTGAAAATCTCAAGGTAATATCATAAAAAAATCTTAAAATATAATGAAGGAAATGAAAATCTAAAATATTATTCTCAACATTATTTTTTTTCATTCTATAATAATTAATTAACTATATGAAAATTTTCATTTCACACACATTTCTCAACAATATTCCAAGAACTTTAAAATCCCAAATTTGAAGATATCCCGATTCCCAACATTTTGATGAAGCTAGCTGCTATCTGCACATTGCATTTAACTCAACACACACTGCATCTCTATACACAGGGCTGTTTAGTGTAAAAGATCCCATTTTTTTCTCTCTGCACTTTGCATTTTCCCTAAAAAGCCCTTGTTCTGGACTAAGTGTATTTCTCCCTACACTATACACTCTGCATTTCAATTCGAACTTCCCTCCCATTTTCCTCCCATTTCAGTGAACGGACGATTCACTCTCCCATTATGATTTCATTCAAGACGATAGGCAGATCTCGACCCGGTGGTTCACCGGAACGATTTCAATCTGGACTGATAACCCAACAGCCTTTCTCTCTATGCTCTCTGCATCTTCAACCTTGAACATAATTTGAACAAACTCTGTCAGTGATTTTGATCTCTTTTTTTTGTTTATAAATGCTTTTTGTTTTTGTTTAAGTTCCATTATTTGGTTTCTTGAGATGGTTTTCCTTGCCATTACTACATCTCTCCCTCCCATTTCAATTTTTTTTTTGCCAATTTCTCGTTACCGCTCGGCATTACCAGACCGAATAAGATGAATTTGTTCGGTCTCACTGAACTTTAAACTTACTGAATGTATGGCAGCATGGGGCCGAACAGAAATATTTCCGACGGTCCAATAGAACCGAACAAATTTCGTCTGCACGGTTAGGTACTGCCGAACATATAGTACCCACAAGGTTACTCAGGGCCGAACAGTTACTTTATTTTTTTTTCTTACTGATTTTAGCCTCTTTTTTATTTTGTTTTTCAAGATATGGATACGCCCAGTACCTCTAGGGTTCGACCCACGACATCACACAGGAGATTGCGTCAGAGGCTAGTCGCGGATGATCTAAGTGAAAGTCCGAAGGAAGTTGAAGCTCAAGAAGTAATTGAAGAACCTGTTGAAGGCCAAGAGCAACTAGAAGTCCATGGACGGGCAGAAGTCCATCAACGAACTTCAATTGCTGACTCTTCTAGGACTGGAGAAATTCCTGGGGGGGCCTATAAGTTTGTTGCTGCTACACAGTTTTCGGACGCATATTGCTTTTAGTATTTGGCAACAGCAGGTTTGTGATTAATCGTGCTTAATGTGTTGTAACTATTTATTACCTTCACTAATTTGTTTTTTTTTAATTCCGTATTGCAGGAGAGATCGCCACTGAAATGCCTAAGCCATGCCCAAAAAATCAGTGAATGGGCATGGAATTCAGAAGGAAGGCAGAATACAGTGTTTCGTGGACTGATAGGCCGTTCAGGGTTGGCTCCATTTGTTTCGACATCGTATCGTTTCATCAACAAGAACATGGTTTTAGCCTTTGTGGAAAGATGGCAGCCTAAGACAAACACATTCCACATGCCTCTCGGTGAAATGACGATTACCTTGATGACGTAGGCACCATTCTAGGGATACCGGTGACAGGAAAATTTGTATCAGTGGAGCAATTATCCTTTGAGCGATCAAAGACACTTGTAGAGCATGGTCTTGGGGTCACATCCGAGCAGGCACACGAAGAGTTGGCAGCTGTGCGGGGCTTGTCGGTTAGCCTGGAGTGGCTCAGGGACCTATTTGGAGCTACGACCAATGCGGAGCCAGAATAGTACATTAGGCATGCCGCTAGAGCATACCTATTGTATATATTGGGCTGTACACTCTTCACAGACAAGAGTGGCACTAGGGTCTCAGTGGTGTATCTAAGGCTATAAATGAACTTCGACGAGACACGCACATATGCTTGGGGTGTTGCTGCGCTTGCGTACCTATATCGACAATTGGGGTTTGCTACCCGGACCGACGTTAGGCAGATCGCGGGATATCTGACTCTTCTAGAGGCATGGATATACGAGCATTTCCCCAGGTGCCGGCCTAATCCCAACCACACATACACAGAAGATATACCTCGGGTGCATCGTTGGGTGCCACGTAGAGAGTCTGGGGACCAAATGTCAAACCTGCAGTCATTGCGAGAAGCACTTGACGAACTTGAGGCCCATGAGGTAAGGTCTTACAATTTATGACCGCTTCAGTTATGCATGTGAACTCTCCACCCTGTTTGTTGTAGTGTTCCATAAATGCATGACCTTGTCCGTCCAGGCAGCTACAAACCTGTCCTTGTATATATCTAACCAAGATCCTCTAACATGCTCAAGTGCAACCAGATAGGTGATGAACTCCTTCTGAAACAAATCAAAATTGTAGATTGTAATGTTCCTGGGTAGACGAGGAAACCAACATGTTCCAGCTCATTATAAACTGGTCTCACTTTTCCTTCGTCTCAAATTTTTTTTGCATTTAGCCAACACATTTCTGTTGATATGCCATCTACATAAAAAAATGTTTGGCACCGAGGAATACATTAGATATGGTATTCATTAAAGTCATATATTTGTCTGTGATAATAACACTAGGAAGGAAACTATCGCTAATCACAGTACGCAATATACCCCATGCCCATGAGTAAACAGTCTTCGCGTTCATTCTGGAGATATACAATGCATACGGAAAATGTCTTCTCTATGGATGTCACCCCAATAATCTCCAACAGTGGCATTCGATACCGATTGGTCTTGTAAATAAAATCCATTATCAAGACTTGAGGAAATGCACGCAGTAAGTCTAAGCTGGTAGGGTGTGTGAAGAACAAGTCAGTGATAGTATCTGTTTCTGGACAATTCCTATGCCACTCAATATACTCATGCTCCGCCAATAATTTCAACAGATGCTGCTTCTATCTCCGACCGGTCCTCTCCGCAACTTTTTGCCTATGACATGCATTGTAAATGGTCTCCATTGTGCTTATATTTAACTCATTTTTATGTTTCAATGTCACCAATATATCCTTTGGCCGAACCATATTCTTGGACATGTCTACCAGCAATGAAGTTTCCTCCTCTATTAATCTCCCAGCAAATGAGTGCCATTCTAGGAATTCTGCAGTAGGATGATTATGCACACTACAAACTACATGCAACATCCATTCATCATTTGAGCCCACCACCTTACCTTGTAACGTAAATGGACAACCACATTTCTTCGAATCAGTCAGCTTCAATTTCTTCTCTGCATTCCCATCTTTAGTTACTTCCGTGTCTTTATAAGAGCCACTCCTCTCACATCCAAGGGTGAGTCTTGGTTTTTTTATTTCTCATGTTGGGCACTGCTGATGTCTTAATCATAATAATAAAACCGTTTCTCCTCCCAACATCACGAGCCCATTTAATTAGTGCTTCTCGACTAGTGAATATCTGCACATAACCAAACAAAATTAGATTGAACCAAGTGACAACATCAATTTAAAAATCTAATGATTCAGTCACATTTATTACCTCTTGGGTGATAAACTCATTGCTATATTCCACCACACACTCCGAGCCAACCTTGCTGCATTCAGTAGGCGC
Organism: Litsea cubeba; assembly: GCA_012931725.1. NCBI lineage: Eukaryota > Viridiplantae > Streptophyta > Magnoliopsida > Laurales > Lauraceae > Litsea > Litsea cubeba. The sequence goes on along the minus strand of CM022948.1, from coordinate 92,469,871 downwards.
ATTCCACTGCTATGGAACCAATTTTGTTAGAGTTTGTAAATGATACAATTGCACGGCTCTGAATTTCCGAACATAATCAAATTGTTCGGTCATTATTGGCCAAATTAAATACTTATGTTCGGTTATTAATGGCCGAATTAAATCATTTTGTTCGGTCATGAATGGCCGAATAAAATCATTTTGTTCGGTTCTTAAGTGTCTTTCAATAATCAAATGTTCAATACTATGATGCCGCGGAAAGTAAAACGGAACGGATTTTCAGGGTCGAACGGTTCGTCTCAGAGTAAAAAAAAAAACAAATCGCGATGAATATGCTTACCTCGGCATTGCTAGACTGATCGGGAACCACGCTCTGCTTGTCCTTTGGCTCGTCCATTGCTTTAGAAATGCTAGTTCAATGGGTTAAATCTTGGAATGAAATCAAGATAAATGAGACGAAGTAAAATAGAGGCAACAGTGCATCAAACCGTGAGATGTTTGATGAAAGAGAGGGGCTAGCAATGGGAATGAGAATGAGAAGGAAATGCAGCTTTCGTTTTGAAAATAAATTAGAGAGACTATGAAAAACGAAAGCCAGAGGTTGCCGTCATTTGAGGGAGAGAGGAAGATGATATTATAAAAAGATGGAGGGAAGAAGTTGGAGTGTAGAAACTAGAAAGCATGATCACTTTCAAGTGGAGTCCTTTTTGGTAAATATACAAGTGAGCATTTTAATCTCCATCTGTTGCAGTGTGTGTGTTGAGTTAAAGGCAGTGTGCAGGTAGCAGCGCTCTTTGATGAAATGATAATTTCAGACAATGCCCACTCCGCCACGTCCGTGTGAAAGACGCACACTGTAGACTGTAGGCAAAACTTTCTCACTAGAGTATAGATTGAGAAAGACTGCTGCGAATCGAAACCCCACATTTCCATCTCTGCAATTGCAAAGCCCAGTTCCTCTCCTTGAAAAAAATGGTGGAATTTTCGTCAGCGATGGCGAGGGCATCCAGACCAACCAACATCTCCGACATTGAAGGCTCAGATGATACAGACGAAGAACCCGGAGAGGTGATCGAATCAGCTCCTCCTCTCAAAGTGGGAGAGGAGAGAGAGATCAATGCCTCTGGTCTGATTCTGAAAAAAAAGCTTCTCAAATCAGGTCGTGGATGGGAGACTCCGGAGCTATGCGATGAAGTTACTGGTAATGAATTTAAGCAAAACTAAGCAAACCCAGAAGCTAAATTTCTTTTTTTTTTTTTTTGCTTCTTTTTCATGTTGATTCCGAGCTCCTTGACATGGGTTTTGTTCTTGTAGTGATTGAAAACCTAGGATGCATTTTGGGGGCTTAGATTGTAGCGGAAAGTCTGTAATTTGGGTGATTAAAGAATGAAGAATCATTTGGGATAAAAGAATGATTAAAGTCTGAAATTAGTTTGGAGTTGCAGTTGCGTTTATTTTAAGTTGGGTGGATGCAGAATCATTTGGGATAGGATGATTTGCATTGGTGATTGGAATGATGATACGAAAACTTGGGTTTCTTCCATTACTGAAAAATGAGCTTGGAATTGTGGTTGTGTTCATTTTAAGTTGGGCTTGATGCCTTGATGCTCAATCAATTGCGCTAAGATGTTAGCCGTGTCTTTTTTTTTTTTAATTTGCCACCTCATAATGAAATATGCTGTAGTGAGCAAAATATGTAAGAAATAGATCTTCGTTACTATCACTTCTGTTTCTTGATTTTCATTTCTTTCTTTCTCATTTTGTATTGAACAAATAGTTCTAGTTTAAATGCGTGATCTGATTTAGAATGTCATGATTAAGTTTCGATATAAACAGTGAAATGTCCAAAGTTGCGTAGGCCACCCCATGTTTTCATTACATTCAAAGCTGAACTTGAACAGAAGCAATTGATAGAACGACTGAGAGAAAATCGACTTTTCTGATAAGAAGATATCCTGACCATCAACTTCCTACTTATCACAGTATGGGACAAGGAATTAACTTAAACGGAGTCAGGAATTAAGTTCATGTATTCTACTTCTGTCTTTGTTGAAATTAGTTTCCTGAGATAGGTCCTGTTCTTGTAATTGTTTTGTATTGGAAAACTAGTGTCAAAAATCAAAATTAAAAGGACACTGAATTTGTTTCTATATGAATTTTGTCTTTTCTTCTTTGTTTTGAGTTTTATCGACGTATGTTTATGTTCTTGTTTGTGTTTTTTACTGATAGTTTTGGTTTTGAGCAGTTCACTATGTGGGTACTACACTCGATGGAAGCAAGATTACATCCACTAGGGATAAAGGGGAACCATTCACTTTTAAGCTTGGAAATGGTGAGATTTCCTCTATTTCTGTTGGATTTTATTTGGGCTCTTTAAGCTTTTTAAATTTCTTGATTTCTTTTAATGGGTTTTGTTATTGTCAGCATCTCTGTTTCTGCAAATTTGTGTTTTTTTTTTTTTTGAGTTTATTCTTACTCTTTTATTTTATTTTTATGGGGTGTGTTAGGAGAAGTAGTTACTGGATTGGATTATGGGATAGTTACCATGAAGAAAGGGGAGACTGCATTATTCACACTGCCTTCCAATTTTTGTAATGAAAGCGTCGGTGACCACGGAGTTCCCTCCAATTTGGATCTTCAGTTTGAGGTTGAACTCATTTCTTGGATCAGGGTGATTGACATATGTAAGGATGGTGGGATTATCAAAAAGATTTTGTTGAAAGCGTTGAGAGACGAACAGCCGAGCGACTTGGATGAAGTTACGGGTACCTATTTTTTTTTCTATGTGCCATTCTAGTGAATTAGTTGCTAGATTAATGCTTGATTTTCTTGTTCTTTGTTCAGTTAAGTATCAAGCAAAGTTACTAGATGGATCTATTGTTGCCAAATCCCCTGAAGAAGGACTGGAGTTTCATGTCAAAGATGGTATTCACCATTTATCATCATGTTGATATTAGAACCATAAATTGTAATCCTATTTATATTTAACCCAAGGCTGTAATCTAATAAGTACCATTACCCCTTTACAGAATGAATGGATATTTTGTTGCACCATTTGCAACCATATACTGGGGACCTTCTAGTCTATGAGTTGTCTAAAGATATTCATAGCAGTATACTATTATGTGTTGTTTTGATTTTACGAGCATAATTCCAACAGACTTAAATATTGCAGGCCATTTCTGTCCAGCATTGGTGAAGGTTCTCAAGACCATGAAAAGGGGAGAGAAGGTCATGTTAATTGTTCAATCCCAATGTATGTTCTGCAGGTTTTGATGTTGAATTGAAGTTTTGTTCTTGCACAGAGAATTAGTATTAAGTCTACTCTCTTTTCTTTAAATTAGCATAACGCCTTTAAGATTGCCTGCTAAAATTGTCTTAATGTAGAACTTTTAATTATTCAGAAACTACATTCTGTTTTCTTTCTTGTTCTCGTTCTTCTTCTTTCTTGGGAAAATGCTTCTTGAGTTTCATGTTGGTTGAAAAATTAACTATACTCAATTTTCTTAAATGCATATTTTGGATCAACAATGGTCATTCCGACGGGATTGTTATGCTGACTTTTTCTTTAACAATGTTTACTGAAAACTAATTAGAAGAAAGAAAACGTTTCAAGAAGAAGATTGCACCGTCTGGCTATCCACACCCTCTCTTGGAGTATGCATTGGTTGTTTACAGAATATGGGCAAGAGAAGCGTCCGAGGAGGAGCAATTCTCTGTAATCTCCTCCGCCCTGTCTGCCAACACCACTGCATGGCACACATTTTCTCTCCACCAGATAGATAGTCACATTTCGTCTCAGACATCCTCAAGCACTGTTTCTAAAAAAAAAAAAGATTTATCTTGAATTGACAGATTCAATGCATCAAACGGACTTCGGGTTAAGAAAAAGAGTTAGAGGTATGTATTTTGAAGGTCCCTTTCTTTTTTTTCCTTATTTTTCTTTTCAAGATTTTGGTTCATATAGCCTAGCAATGATACATAGATGAGAGATCTAGCAACGTGAAAGCAAAAACTTGAGGAGTTTTGAGCCATTTTTTCTATTTTTTTTATTACATTTTTCATGATTTTTATCCGAATTTGTGATTTTTTTTTCAAAAAACTGTAAAATAATTGCAACTTAGGGCTTAGGTTCAGTTAGATTTGCTTCATTAGTATGCCCTGGATCTAGTGATTTTGAGCCTAGATAAAGCCCTTAGATCTAGTGATTGAGTTTGATTTGCTAGTTTGTTGCCGGTCCCAAGTTTGGAAAAAGAGAAGGGTTGCGCTAGGTTAACAGCCGGCATAAAACTTTTGTCACATCTAGAACATGAAATCTGAGACATTGTTTTGTGATTGTGCTAGGTCGTTCCCTGCTGTAAGCAATGCACCGCATTGGTGCCTGATTGCACAAAAAAGTAGGTAAGGGTTTCATAATCATGTTAGGGCATTCGCCACTATAGTCAATGCATTGCAATGGTGCGCGGTTGCAATGGGAAGTAGGCAAGGGTTCTTGCAACAATTTAGATGAGTGTGGGTAAAGAAGTTAGTCTAGAAAAAGAGGAGGATTCGACTTGCTACTTGGAAATATGAACTTTGACAAAAAAAAGCATGAAGCTGATCGATATAATGAAAAAAAAGAGGAGTTAATGTCACATGTCTATAGGAATCTAAAAGAAGAAGAGTTAACGTAGCTTGTGTGTAGGAAGCAAAATGCAAAGGGAATAAAGCTGAGGAGCTCACCGATGGCTACAGACTTTGCCATATTGAAAAGAACAATATTAAAAATGGAGTAGGTATAGTTAGTAGATAAGGATTTGAAAGAAGAAACCATGGGGGTAAAGAGATTGGGTGATGGACTTAATTAAACTTAGTGTTAGAAGTAAATATAATGTATATCATTAGTGCCTATGCACCCCAAGCAAGATTAGATGAAAGTGTTGCTGGTTGATGCACCGTCAAGGAAAAGGGTTAAGCCGAAAGGACATGGATGGAAACGGTAAGGATAAATCTGAATCAATGCAACGTGATTTGACCCTTGATAGATTGGAATGGCGAAGCAAAATTTATGTAGCTGACCCTAACATAGTTGGTACGAGTCTTTGATGATGATGATGATATAAAAGTTTGATTTTAAAAAATTGGTTTTTTTTTTTTTAAATCTTTTGGATTTTTTCAAATTACTTAGTAAATATATTTTAAAGGTCCAAGATTTGGTTTTAGGCTCTTAGTTTGCCCTGGATTTATTCTGAACTTCAACTGATCACCAAGTGGGCCCCACACCAAAAAGTGTCTAGTTGATACTAAGTCATCTGTGATAATGATAATTTCAGTGTATTCAGGGGGCAGATGTGTCCATAGGCAGAGAAATCTAATTGATTTCTTCATTATAAAAAAGAGTCAGCCGAAAGTTGACCCTGTCAAACTGCTCAGAAGAATCAAACGATACTCTCTTCTAGAGGATAAACTTCAGATCAGGCTTCAGACTAGTAAACTCTAGGTAGTTGCACACCTTGGATTGCAGACAAATTGAACAGAAGCCCAAGGTTTTTGATGGATTTGATCAAAATCAGTGCAGAAAAGGATCCAAATAGAGGATCGACAAAAAAAAAAAAAAAAAAACTTATTATTGCTAGAAAAATCTGTAAAAATCCCCACAACTCTTTATTATAATGGGCAAACCATGGTGTAACATTTCATCTTCAATAGAGCTCTGAAAGAGATATCTTCAGTTGTTAATCAATACTCCCAAAATACAGTAACTGTTGTCTTCTTAGTCGATGACCTCGAGAGAAGGTTTAAACCAGCAAACCACAACTATTGTGGCTCTGATACTATGTGAGATATCAAGAAACTAAAAGAAGGAAGATTTGAAAGAGGAATCGAGTGTCATTCCTTGTATATATATTCTCTGTTTGTAGTATTCATGTTTCCATATTTATGGGATTATTACAATCTGTCATGTCCAATTTAGGACAATTACAAGTGTTGGGGTCTAATTCTAGAGGCTAAAATCTGAATATAAACTCAGCTACAATCAATTAGAATAATATATAGCAAAACTGTATTGACCCATGCACTGTTGGTCCATTGGGTTATTTTGACCCATTGGGTTTCACTCACCCGTTGGGGTGGTGTTGACCTGTGTCGTGACAGGGTGATCTCCCGTTGATGCAAAACTGGTTAATGTTGCTGTTTGCATTAAAATACATAGGAGCTCAATATATAGGATTTTTTTAAGTGGTTAAAAATGAAGACCAAAGGCTAGGTATATGTTTCCCATCTTTCTTAGATTCTATTTTCACCTTTGATCTTCATTTTTAAGCACTTCAAGAGAGAGAGAGAGAGAGAGAGAGAGAGAGAGAGAGAGAGAGAGAGAGAGAGAGAGAGAGAGAGAGAGAGAGAGAGAGAGAGAGAGAGAGAGAGTTACTTCAAGGAGGTTTCTATGGTCTATACAACATCCGAAGACTATTGTGTCATTTGGCAAGTCTACTTTTTGGGTCTATTTGACTTAAAATTGATTTAGATAGACTCGAGTGCTTTAAACTGTTTGGAAAAGTTTACGTGAATCTCTTACTGAATTATTTCAGACCTTTTGCATCTTTTTCAAAAATTAACAAATATGTGGCTTTTTCAATGAGCCATCAATGTCTAAAGCAATCAGACATTTTTGGGTGTTTTTTTTTTTTTTTTTTGTTTTTACAAGTTTGCCCATACATGATATAAACTTCTACCATGTAACAAGTTTGCCTGTACCACTTTCACTACATGACAAGTTTACCTATATGACTTTTACCATATGACAAGTTTGCTTTTTTCAATTGAATTAGACATGCCAAACATTAAATTTTAAAAAGTCTAATTGAAATTGCTCCATTTCAAAAAGATCTAATTGTATAATCTCTATTCAAATAGATCAGATTTGCCAAGTGAGCCCTGACAAAGTTCCTACTATTCTGCTCAATTGAAATAGTAATCTTACTTGCAAAATAGAAAGATATCTATGACCCTCTTTTTTGTGGGCCCACATTATACCAGCTTCATCATATTTTTTGAGTGTGGTAGGATTTTCTATTGTACTATGATTCTATCCTTGACTTAAAAAGTATTTTTAATGTCTGGCCATTCTGGGTTGTTCAAACTATTGGAATCTTCTTCTTCTTCTTCGAGATGACTAGACTTTATCCTGCAACAGAAACCGTAGCTACCAACTACTGGAGCCTATCTTGCACCACCGTGACTCTGTTGGTGCTTTTCTTTCCTTTTTGCGTGAATATATTATCTAATAATTCATTTCAAAAATAATTTCTCCAATTATGGAATCTTAGGGTACAATTATAAGATAACTGTTACTTATTCCACAATATTATCTTTTGTTAAGCATTAAATTTGAAGTTTTTTTGTATGATTTCACCCGTCCTGTCTATTTGGATATAGGCGTTTCTGCTTGTTCATGAATTCTTTCAGCTGCGATCTGCAAGATTACATTCACTACTTTTTTTTAATGGTGATTACATTCACTCTTTATTGGTAGTCATCTACAGATGCCTTTGGGGAGCATGGAAGAGATGCTACTGACGGGTTTCCTGCTATTCCAGCAAACGCCACATTGAACATTGATCTTGAGTTGGTATCCTTTAAGCCTGTCATCGATGTCAGTGGTAATCTGAGTGTCTTGAAAAAGATCTTGAAGGAGGGAGAAGGAATGCGCAGTCCAAACGAGGGTGCGGTTGCACATGGTAAGTTTTGTTTTGTTTCCTTACAACTATAATGGGGGCATGAACCTTTCACTTTAGTTATCACTTACTAGAGAACTTAATATCCTCTGAAATTGTGATAAGTTTTTACTTGCCACAGAACCATTTAATGTGTCTAATCACATACGGTCTATAACTTAGACGGAAACATGGGCATGAAGTTTAGATACAACAACTACAAGATCATGAGATGCTAACACATATGGGGATCCGACCCATTCGTTAGATGGTCTACAATGAAATCTTACAGAGATTGGATGACTTGGATCTTACAATCAAGAATTCTTTTGGGGAACTTCCCCATCCATGATCTAACCCATCAGATCAGTTTTCTGGATCACTGAAACATGGACCCCATATTTAGAATGGATCCATCGGGACCCAATAATTCGTTTTGACCAACTTACATCTTAAAAGTTACAACCTGATGTTTACTGCTTAAACTGAATTAATATAATTTTTTTTACAGTAAGGTATACTGCTATGCTGGAAGATGGCACTGTTTTTGAGAAGAAAGGGGTCACCAGAGAGGCGCCTTTTGAATTTACAATAGATGAAGGTTAATTCCATCGCAATTTCATTTCTGTTGTTCACTTTCTTTGAACTGCATGCAACCATGATATTAATAATTCATATATATAGAAACCTTTATTTACCATTAATGCAATGCCCTTTCCTTTTATTATTAACAATGTTAGTTTTGTTACTGTGTAGAGCAAGTAATTGCTGGCTTGGACCTAGCAGTAGCAACAATGAAGAAGGGTGAGTTATGCATAATGACAATTAAACCTGACTATGGATTTGGAGGCGTTGAAGTCAAACATGATCTTGCCATTGTTCCTGCATATTCAACTGTAATTTATGAAGTCGAGTTGGTGGATTTTACGCAGGTGATGACCAAATCTGATCTATGGTAAAATGACAAGATTTTGAAGTTGTGCATTTGAGATATACGTATCATGGCACATCCTATGAATATGATCTTCTCTTGACATCTTCATAGTGATAATTTATTATTTGAATTTAAAATTAAAAAAAGGCCAACAACTTGGACGTGAAATAACTTAAAACACCACTTAGTGTTTATAATAGAATTGAAACATATAATGTAGTCCTTGATTGGAGAGAAAGGGAAATAAACTAGATGGTTAAAAAAGGTAAATATATGTACTAACGTTTGATAATTTCTATCGTACCGGTCAACTAATTTATTGCTATATGGTTCACTATCTATCTTCCGTCTTGTTGGATTCTACTTCTCTCCGGTAACATTCCTTCAGCCTCCACTCTACAAACCTGACTCTTGGTTCTTTTGGATCACCTAGTACCGCAGGGATTAATGTTAATTTATACGTTGTGAGAAGCTCTTGATTTGAGAAGGGCCATTTCCTTCATGGTCATCTGGAAGGTCGAAACTTTACTGTCCAGACATTCTTTTGGAATTCTTTTCGAGTGCGTTAGGAAGAGGTTTGTCCTCTCCATCAAGTCGAAGAAATTTTACTGTCCAGACATTCTTTTGGAGTGTGTTAGGAAGAGGCTTGTACTTTCTATCAACTCCAGTGGTTCCTTCCGGCATTTTGGATTTGTTTTGGATTTTTACATTGATTGCTTGAGTTGATTTTGCTTCTCTTGAGGGCGTGCAAGTGGGAATTTTTTTTCCAAGTAGGAATATTTGAAACAGAGGACAGGACTCCAATGATTTTCAGTTAATTTCACAGGACTTGTGTGCAAAGTTTAGTTCATGTACTATGCTATTTTTCTGAGATTTCCCTGGAAGAGATACTTTGAGATTCTGTATTAAAAGTGTGGAAGCTAGCAGATGTATTTCTGCAGAAGAAAAATGGTAACATGATGAGGGGTTTTGTGCTTGTAAGGTTTTGGGAATAGCTGATGCCCTGGCAACATGAATTCAGAGAATGATTGTATAGTGTAGGGGAGAAAACATTATGTTAATGCTGCAAAACGAGGTCCATTTTATAAACAAACAAAAGTGGAGATGGTATGCTAAGCCTTTATCCAGTGAATGAGAAAGGAAAAGGTTATGGGTAAAATGTGGAATGCAAGAAAATATTTTAAAAAGACCCACCCAATCTCTCACAGAGTTGCTGCCAATCAAAGTGGAGAGAGAGAGAGAGAGAGAGAGAGAGAGAGAGAGAGAGAGAGAGAGAGAGAGAGAGAGAGAGAGAGAGAGAGAGAGAGAGAGAGAGAGACCTGTAAGGGTCGAAAGTATGGAGACACTCACAAAGAGGACGAGCCTCAGAGGGAGCATAAACCCATGATTTTTTTTATTATTAAACTTTGAACTGTCTTTCTACAATGCCATATAAATAAGAAAACAAGCCCTAGAATTAAAACTTTAAACCAAATTAGGAAAATAAACATAATCAGAAAGTTATTTATTACAACTAATTCGGGAAATAAGAAACAAAATTCCTAAACTTCCTTGGGTCCCACACATGGGCCTCAGGTCTGGTTGCATCGGTTCTTGGCTTTGCATCCTTCTGCCAGGTTGCAAAAGAGTCCACTCTCCAACACGAAGTGTTTCTTTTGTGGTGTGCTTGAAGCGCTTCTTTTGTGACGCCTGCCCTTGATCCTTTCTTTGGTGGTTGCAGCTTCATAGGATGTAGTGTGGTGGGCTTTCCATTGTGAACAAACATGCATGTATTATCCTACATCCATGGGTTCCATTCTTTTCATGCATCCAAAATCTTCTAAGTAATATATCTCCACTATCCATCATTATTTCATCACACCACATTATGTATAGTCTTCCACCAATAGCAAAAGGAACTTGGCATGCTCGTCACCAACGAACAAAAAACTCTCTCAAAGTTTTGAAATGCCAAGAGATGTTGTTTTTCCGACTAAGGCCGATATAATACTTGCGGGCTACAATATCTTCTGATTCATCTAAGTAACACCTTGCTTGTACTAGAAGAAAAAAAACTCCTCTGTATAATCGAAAACTGCCTTTCTTTCCATAATCTCTCTCTCTCTCTCTCTCTCTCTCTCTCTCTCTCTCTCTCTCTCTCTCTCTCTCTCTCTCTCTCTCTCTCTCTCTCTCTCTCTCTCTCTCTCTCCTTGGGCTGTTGTTTTTGTCAGCTGTCTTTGTCTTGTTGGACTGCTTAGCCTTTTGTACAGTTTGCTTTAGCTGCTTTTCAAAGAGAGAGAAATAAAAGAAAAAAAGATTGTTCTGTATCAATCTTTTATTTACTGTTAGAGGATGTTTGGCATGCAAGATATTATTATTATTATTATTGATTGGTAGCAGTAAAACTTTATTTAATAAGAAATCTATAAACAAGTACAACTTAGATAACAGCATACATAAAAGACTGCAAGGTATTATTATTCATGAAAGGGTTTTAAAGGACTCACTAATTCAAAATTTGAAAATTGGATTTTTAGCAAATGATTTAGTGCTGGTTTAATACCATAGGAAAAACAACCATTTGAGATGAGCAACTGTGAGAGAATTGAGGCCGCTGGGAAGAAGAAAGAAGAAGGCAACAGACTTTTCAAGGGTGGGAAGTACAGGCAAGCTATGAGAAGATATGACAAGGTAATTTAAATCATTGGCAGCTGACATGAACTTGTTCTTTGCTGGCTTATGATCTTTCAGATTATATTTTTCAATTATTACTTTACTGATCTCGCTTAGTATCTAGGGAGGTCAGAGGTTTCAAATTTCTGTACTAAAATCTTGGAAGTTTAAATAATATATATTTGTTATTTCGCTGATGAAAAAAGTTCTGTTATTACTTGCAGGCTGCAGAATACGTAAGTGAAGATCGATATTATGAGGATGATGAGGAAAAGGCTGTCAAACCTTTGAGAGTGTCTTGCTGGCTAAATCATGCAGCTTGCAGCCTTAAGCTCAATGACTTTCATGAAGCAATCAAGTTATGTTCAAAGGTAGGAAAACTGTAAGATTGGCAAGTCAAGGAAGTACATCTTATGTTACTTGGATGTGCAGTTGGTGTTGGACTTGAGGTGTCTTATACAGAACTCTAGAAAGTCTGACACATTGATATTTCTATTTGTATATCGACTGATTCTAAAAGGGGAGATGGCATTACAACCATTACTTTAAAAAACAACGCTGTAAAATATCACGTCTCATCATAAAAGAATGATGACATAAACTTTAGTTCATGAATGTAAGATACAGAAAAATGAAGTTATGTACATTTATGAATGACTTCATCTAGAATTCTTTCATAGGCATGTGTCTGACATTGAAATTGGAAATGGCAATTTTGGATATGGACTGCGGTTGCTTAGAGTACATTGAGCTGATCTTGTCAGTTGATACTTCTCTCATCAGTAGTTGTGTTGGTTGATGCATCTAATGTTAGCTGGGACTTTCAGGCACTAGATGTTGAGTCTCACAATGTGAAAGCTTTGTATAGACGGGCACAAGCTTATATGGAAACTACTGATTTGGACTTGGCCGAATTGGATGTGAAGAAAGCCCTGGAGCTCGATAATAAAAACAGGTGAGCGGGAGTGGTATCAGTATAATTATAGAAGATAATTATTGTGATTTATTGTTTTTCAGTTTTAACCATGTTCACTTGCAGAGAGGTGAAGTCAATACAAAAGACACTGAAACAACTTCAGGTTCAATGCAACAAGAGAGATGCCAAGCTCTACGGCAACATGTTTGTACGGATGAGGAACGAGACAACTGCAGAAGTTAAGGTGATGTTTTTAGATAACTTTTAATTGGGTGTTCTGTTTAGGAATCTGGAACATGAAAACCTGACTGAACTTGATACCTGGAGTTGTGGTCACCCTGAGGGTTAAGTCTTAATCAGACTTTGATAATATGAACCAATGCTTTAAATCTTATAGAACGTAAATAGTAAGATTGATAGAGAAATGCTAGGCACCCCAGTGGGAAGGGTGTCTCATCTCACATAGCTGCCCAGGGATTGATTCCGAGGGCAGGTAGGTTGTCTCACAGGTTGTGTATCACTCACCCATCTAGCAAAAAAAAAAGAAAAAAAAGAAGGCAAATCGATAAAAGAGAATGGAAAAGCAGAGGAAAATGATAGCAAAGTTTTAGGAGGAAGGTTTTAGTTTGTTAATGATATAACTTTATGTTTTAGTAAATTTAAATATTTTTTAGTGAAAAAGAAAGGTTGACACCATAGTGATGGTCTGTGTCAGGGGTGAGACATACATGGCTGTCCTTTTTCAGTTGCTTAATATAAATGTGATGTGCTATGTTGTTATAAAAAAAATGTGATGTTCTATGTCGGGGCGAGAGATGCTTTTGATCCATCCCATATTGGAAGATCATAGCTATCCATAACCATCCATACTTAAACTTTTTCTTTTACCTCACCGACTGATGTTTCCTTAACTCTCTTCTTATGGGCTTCCGAGGAAAAGATTCTTCTAATCTAGGATATTTAAGGAATCTCTTTCCACCCTGATTCTATTGTGTCAATGGTGTGGTTGGGCAACTAGGACCTGCTAATTTCTTAGAAGAGCCTACATATTCGATAATCAGTTTATGTATGGGGTGAACCAGTGATACGATATTACTATAATTGGTATTGTTGTGTCAATATGATGTCACCAAGCAATATGGCAACCGGCAATAGATTGAAGTTCCGGAATGTTCTTTATGCTGCTTAATAGAAGGTTCTTTTTCATTGATTTATATCAAAGGCACAAGCGGGTTTGTTTGTCTTTCAAATCTATCTGATTGGTTGATGTGGCCGAAATAAATAATCATTTGCACTGCATGAAATTTTTGGATTTGGTTGGCATGCTTCCAATTTTAAGCCTCAAATTGTGCAGAATGCGTGTGCTCACTACTTAAGAGTGGACACCAACACATCTTTAAAGAAGGATCCAATTTTTTTTTTTTTCAATAAGTTTGTTAACCATTATGGGCGTACCTGAACCGAGTATAAGTTCCCAGTCACAAGCTCAACCATGGACATGAACTTGTTTACTGATCAGGTTGGCTGGATATTTTCTGTTTCCTATATTTCAGTAAAATACGAAGTGTGGGAATGGATTCATTTTCAGCAACGACCAGGCCATCCCTAAGCATGGAAAGGCCTCACCGTTGGGACCCACCTGCAAGCTTGACATTAATTAGGGAGTAGGGGTTCTGAAAGGTCTTCCATGATCTCTGTGTGTGCAAAACATGATAATCATGTCAACAAGTGAGGTAAACTTTTTGAGGACCTCAGAGTTAACTGAATCATGGCCATTACATAAATTTAGACGAGTACTAAATTTGTACAACCAATTCCAAGGCCTACAAAACTCAAATTACTATCAAAACTTGGGGAGTGTAATTCATGTGAGGGTAGGGGGTTTAGATTGATAATTGAGTGGGTCAAACCAGCCCCACAGGCCAGGCTGTTCCATGTTTAGGGACGGCCTGGCTGTCCCTGAAAATTCTGCATAGGAAAGGATTCAATGCGTCTTTGATCTTATGACTGATTACCTGATCAGTGACTCAAATTCCATTCACGCATCCTAGACAAACTTGTTGCTGCATATATATATATATATATAGTAATGCCACTCGGATTAACAGTATCTCCTAATTTTTTGAGATGGTAACAAAAGCTCCTACCTGTGAGAAACTATTTGCTTTGTTCTGTTTTCCCAAAACTTTTCAGATTTTAAGTGTATCACTTTTTATTTTACAAGCAGATCAATTATCTAGAAACTTTGGGCTTAAATTTCTCAGGCAAATATGTATAATTCGTTGCGAATGATGTTATTTAATTCATCATGGCTAAGCATTCTTTATAGTTGGGCCCATCTTCAATGGTTGAGAACTTTTGTCTGGATGACCTTGCGGCATAATTATGTTTGTATTTTTTCATTCGCAGCACTCAATATTCAAGTGCGAAAATAATTACCAGTCAAATGGTTGCAATTGTTTGCAGATTAAAAAGACATTTGTTCTATTACCCAACCATTGTGGGTCCAACCCGTTGAATGATTTAGATTGCTGTATAAAATGCTCGTAAGAACTGGACATTATCTCAAGCTTTGCTTTGTATAGTATCTCTTACTTGTTTAAATCTTGAACTACTGTGCAGAGACTGAAGGTTGAGAACGTGGAGTGTACAAAGAAAGAAGAGGACATTGAGGCAATGGATATGGAAAAGCAAGCAACTAGTGCTGCTCCTGCTGCTGATGAAATGGTTATGGATTCTTGTTGACTGCCAGTGAGCATATATTTAAAAATTACCTTAGATGTATCTATAGTTGATGAAAGAAGTGAATGTAAATCTTTTCAACTTCTGAGTTTTTTCTCTAAGAAGTTGAAATGAGATCATTGCTTCAATCTGTAATCACATGGGAAAATCATGATGTGATAAGATTGTAGCTTTCTTGGAAGCCATATAGAGGTGTTTGAAAAAATAAATAAAAAAGGAAAAAGTAAAACAAGAGCAGTTTACAACTCCATTGTACTGTAACTCAGAGGGCCCTTTCTGTGTGGGAAAAAACCTATCACTACAAAACATTTAGTTGGAATTCAGTCCTCGCCTGAAATATAAGAAAGGAGTAATATAAGTATTATGATCATAGGACCTAATGTTTTTTTTTTTGGTAAAAAGGAACTATGTAGTAATCACACCTCCCCCTTGCCTCTCTCACCTCTTTTCTCCTCTCTCCCTCTTCTTTCCCTCTCTCCTCTTCTTTCCCTCTTCTCCCTCTCTCCCTCCCTCTCCTTCCCTCCCCTACTCTTCTTCTCCCTCCCCCTCCCCTCCCCCCAGTCGCCGGCGGGGAGGGAGCCCCGGCCGGCTGGCCTCCCTCCCCCTCTCTCCCTCTCCCTCTTTCTTCCTCTCTCACTCTTCTTTCCCTCTTCTTCCTCTCTCCCTCCCTCTCCTTCCTCCCCCTACTTTCTTCTCCCTCCCCTCCCCCTCCCGTCGCCGGCCGGGGGGGGAGATCGGGCTGCAGCAGCGCTTGCAGCAGGCAACTGCTGCCAGCCCGATCTCCCCCCCCGGCCGGCGACTGGGAGGGGGAGGGGGAGGGGGAGGGAGAAGAAAGTAAGGGAGGGAAGGCGCGGGAGGAGGAGAGAGGGAGAAGAGGGAAGAAGAGGGAGAGAGGAAGAAAGAGGGAGAGGGAGAGGGGGGGAGGGAGGCCAGCCGGCTGGGGGCTTCCGCCGCCGGCTGCCGGCCGATCTCCCTCCCCGCCGGCGACTGGGAGGGGGAGGGAGGGGAGGGGGATGAGGGTGGAGGCTGGGAGAGGGAGGAAGGAGGAAGGAGGAGGGAGGAGGAGGAAGGGAAGAGAGGAGGAGGGAGGAAGGGTAGTTTAGGAAAAATTTTTTTTTTTGTCTTGTAGTGCGGTGGGAAGAGTAGAAAGTGTGGTGCCAATAGCACCATTCTGTTAGTAATCAACATGGAGCAGGCTGTATAATGTTGGTAATCATGACGAGGCTCATCAAATACTGGTAATTATGATAGGATTCATCTGGTGCTTGGTAATTATAATGAGACCAATCTAATTTTGTGGGTTACTTGTAAACACAAGCATAACCATTAATGTTTTTGCTAAACTAGAGACTTGAACTCATGCACTCACTCACATACTAATGTTCTAACAAGGTGAGCTAGCCATCTGGGATGCAATAACCATCCATGTTGAAAAAACATAGTATCTAATGAATTTAATCAAAGATGTGTGTTAAAATCTTCCATCCATGTTTTTTCAATTCTTATTTGAAAGATTATTTTCTATAACTAAATAATGTAAGATGAAGATTTTTACAAGAAGGGGACATATTTTATAATAAATCAAGTTATGCAAACACTATTTTTGTAGGTAGATTA
This sequence comes from Litsea cubeba, assembly GCA_012931725.1. Taxonomy (NCBI): domain Eukaryota; kingdom Viridiplantae; phylum Streptophyta; class Magnoliopsida; order Laurales; family Lauraceae; genus Litsea; species Litsea cubeba. The sequence goes on along the minus strand of CM022948.1, from coordinate 92,453,337 downwards.
TAGAGGATTTTACCTAAAAATGAATCGTGTTTGGCCGTTGCACGAAATAATAAAAACTATTTTATTCTGCATAAATGTGATCCGTTAGGCACGGTTCTTTTTCTTTTTTTTTTTTTTTTAACTTGGGACCAGCGACATTAACATTGCTCGATTTAAAATAAAGCATGCGCGTCTTCGTAAATCCCATAAAATCCTAGTTACAAACAGCATCAACGCCGCTGCGTCCGTTGGCCGTGTGTGGCCAAACCACAACATGTTGACCAGCATACGAGTCACGGAGGCAAGGCACAATTTACACCCTGTACGTAGCACCCACAGTCTCAATGGAAGAGAAAGGAAGAAAGAGAAGTTAAGGAATCCGTTGAAAAGTCCCTGCCTAGTGTTTGGGATGGGAAAAAAGGGTTGCCTTGAATGGACTTTGCTGACATTTTAGTTTCTGTATTTTAATGGCTTAAATTCATTTTAGTTTCTAATTAATGGGTTCCAAAAAGGTATTTTTAGTTGGGATCTATTCTCTCTCGTGATGAGTTTCTTCTATTTCCAGTGCCAATACAAGTCTTCCGTTGTTATTATGGGCGTAAAAGCTGGCCGTACAAGTTTCCCACTTCTATTATGGGCCATTACAAGTTTTCCACTGTTATTATAGATGGAAAAGTTGTGAAAACAAGTTCTCCACTGTTATTATAGGTGGAAAATTTGCCAAAATAAGTTTTCTACTATTGGCATAGGCGAAAATATTGCAAATACAAGTTTTCCACTTCTCATATAGTTGGAAAAGCTGCAATTAGAGAAGGGATGAAGGAAAATTAGATGAGGAAAAGTTGAATTCGGGGAGCGAAGAGGGACGCTCGCGTCGCCCATATTTATTTTGGGCGACGCTATCGTCCCTTGTGAAAAAATGAAAAAAAAAAAAGTGGCGGGATGAATGATCTTGTACAGTGGGAAATACTTTTCACTATTTCGTGCAACGGCCAAATACCGTTTATTTTTTGGTAAAACCCTCTAGATTATATCTTTACCTAGCAAATAAAATAACAAAGTTTTTAAGCATATATAGTTTTCAAGCTCTAATATGTATTAATATATTTATATAAATTTAATATTATAAGAAATATGAGAGGTTTGGACCGAGCCTTGCCCTCAAGAGAGCCTGAGAAATTAGGCCCTACTATATTCCTCAAGGCTTTTCAAGAAAAATGAAAATACCCTCCTATATATTGTGGGCACTTTTAGGACCCGCTACCGTCACAAGAGTCATAAGAGGGCCCGATTGACAACCCTACTTGAGCTATAATTTAACCAAAACCACGCATATCATGACATTTATGTCATTTATTTTACTTGTAAAATTAGCCTTAAAATATTTGGCCCAACTCCCCTTTTTGTTTTCCATTTTTTCTATTTAATTGTTCATTTGTTTGGATTTTGAGATTAGTTATCTCATTATTTTTATTGTGGATTAACCCTATATTGGCATATTAATTACTTAATAATTATAAAACCACCACACGTTGTCGGTAACGTGCCTGTTTGGTATTATCATGTGAGAAACATTTCTTCATTCCCATGGAATGAAAATCATGAGAATATGTTTGGTTGCACTTTATTGGTTATTTCCATGGAATATGTTTTTCCGAGCTAGCATGATAACATGGGGAATGGAAACTTTGGAACAACTAAAAACCGTTTTTATCCTTGTGTGCCCACCGGCCGTGTACTCCCTTACATGTCTCCACTCTACCTCTCATTTCTTCAATTATTTAGCAGTTCCCTTTTTATCTTTGAAATCAACCTAGCAAAACCATAATAGGCATTGTGCTGAAAAATCATGTGATCACATGCCCAAATGGATGAAGAAATCTAGCAACCCAACAATCAATGGCCAATGAAACCCTTACTCGTTTTGGATGGTTAAGACTTGTCTGGATTTGGGGGTTTGAAGATCCCCACTCCCATCCCGAAGTGGGTCCCAGGTGGGCCCCACAAGAAAGTGTTGTTGCTCAGTAGAGGGAGGACTTCTAATTAATGTAATAAGTTGCTTTGTTTTTAAGTTTAAATAGACCTAATATGCCTCAGTGTGATGTCAATATAAAATATGGTCATGAAGGGTCCCGTTTTGCCTAGGTGGGCCTAAGTAGAGCGTTGCTGCAGCATATTTTTGGAATTTTGAGGAAGCCACGTCATTTGAAATTCAAGATTTCAGTCACACCTTTCCAAGACTCCTTGGATGTTAATATATATATATATATATATTATTTTCATTCTTGCCCTTTTCAACAATCTTTTCATCTTTGCCCCTTGCAAAATCGTCTCACCTCTATGTTATTCCCCAAAACATCTTTCCCACACAATTAAATCAAGGAAATTTTACAAAAAAATTAAATTTAAATCATAATTAAATGATTTTATAAAGAAAAAAAAATGACGAGATTAGTGTTCAAACATGTTTTTGGATAAAGTTACCCTAGTTGACGATATCGTCAATCTTGACAATATCATCAACCTCTTGCAACTTTTCTTCTTTTAATTTTCTTGGACTTTTCTTCTTATGTGATGGTTTCCTTATTTAATTGTCTTATGTTTAGAGTGGATAATGCTATAATTGAGCGGGAGATGAGTATTCATTTCAAACAAATAAAGAAAATTCAGCCATCAATTATTATTATTTTTTTTTAAAGACACAATCCAATGGTGAGTGAATGATTAAAAAGTGTAAAAATTGATCCTAATGCCAAATCATGGTTTGAGAAGAGGCTATAAGGGTCTGAAGTCTAATAAAAGGTGGGGCCCAAGTGGTTCCCATATTGTATGACAGTAGGAGACCATTATAATATATTAAACTAGAAGATTTTGGATCCAAATTTAATCATAACTTCTAATTTTAACTATTAATTATAACTAATTTATAACTTACGCATGTTATCCTTTCACTTCTAATATGAAACTACTTTAAGTCTTCTTCTGCCTTTTTCATCCCCAATCTCTTCTACCCTTTCTTTGAATATTCTCATTTTATTTTCACCTTATTTATCTATTTTAAACTCTTGGATTAAGAAAAGAGGTACTGCCATAATCTTTTTTTTTTTAAATTTTATGCTCTATCTATACTAAATTATTGTTAATAAGTGTTTGAATGGTGATTTATATGATTTGAATTTTTTTAATTGGTTTTTATATATATTGCTGTATGTTTAATCAACAAACTGTTTAGCACGGGGATTATTGTGCTAGTTATCCATTACGTGAGAAAGACGTTGAGGTATGAGATGGTTTTGCAATTCTTTTGGGTAGGGAGCCCAAGACACATTGTGAGGAATTGTTTAGGGCCTGTTTTTTTTGCAAGAATTCCTAGAATTCATGTCTGCTGGGATTTGCAGAATTCGAGACACTGGAATTTGAAATGATACAAATTCTGTCATTTGTGAATTTTATGTTTCTTTCTTACATGAATTCCTACCTGAGAATTTCATCTAACTCAAATTCTTAAATTTCATGTTTCATAGCTACTCAAATTCTTGAGTAGAATTCCATAAAAAAATTTTTTTTCGATGGTGTACTTGGAAAAATGAAGATGATTATGGAGAACAGATATTCGAACCTCAAAATTCCTCGCCGTGTTAGGATAGGCCTCAACCGTTGGGTTCCCAGAATTCCAACCAAGCCTCTCGGAGTTCCAGAATTCTGAAATGCTCTTGGAGGGGGTAGCATTTTGGAATTCCACTTTTTTGGCATTTGAAAATTCTGACTGCCTTGAATACTGGGAATTCCACCAAAAGAACATTGAATTTAAAAGGCAATGATGGAAATAAGAGAAATTATTTGGGCGCTCGTATTGGCACCACAACTTTTAGTTGTGCGACCCCCTGACACCACTTGATGAGTGTAATGACTAAGCTTGCACGTGCTATGAAGCTCTTTGTTGACTGATAGTATAGTAAATGAAACTGTCCTGACAGCTCCAATGGTATCTCAGCGACTTGTCAATCATGCCTTTGGCTTTGGGTCTGCTCTGACTGCTCATTTATGCACAATCTCCAAGATCTTCATTTCACCGATGCCTGGGGAAGTAGATCAATGCTCGTGCCCCACGTGGAAATAAATGCCTCAGATGGTTCGTCTCGCCGAACCCGTTTTTGGTTCATGCCACTGATCCCAATTGGGGGAGGGGAACCCTTCTCTAGTGGGACCAGTTTATATAAAGTGTTTTTTTCTAGCAAATTGGACGGCTCTGACTTTGATCTGAATATTGGTTTCTTTCCTGTAGGCCGGGAACCTGAGACCACCTATGCCATGATCCAATCAAATGGATGCTTTTATCGACCATCTCTGATGACTTCATATTGATGCACTTCTCCTGCCGTGCAGAGTAGAGCACCTCTAATTAATCAGTATTTGAACAAACATGACTTTGGGTACTGAACTCCAATTTTTTTTTTTTTTAAATGGTAACCGAGACAACGGGCTGATAGGGGTGAGTAAAAACCGAATCGACCGATTTATCAAACCGAATCATAATCGAAATTTAATTTCGTTTCGATTATTTCAGGTAATTCGATTCGGTTCGGGTAAATCATTTATGCAAATTCGGTTATATATTTAACGGATTCACTGAATTATATGTAATTTTATTTTGAATATTTTTATATTTACATACCCATATATAATTCGGTTCGGTTCGGTCGGTTAAAATTTTTATAAAATGGTAATTCAGTTCGGTTCGGTTAATATTTTATAATGTAAAAAAAATCGGTTTGGTCAAAATTTCGATAAATAACCGACCGATTAACCGAATGCTCAGCCCTACGGGCCGAGACCAAGAGAATTAAGTCCGTACAAGAAGACCCATATAAGTGTGAAAGGAGCCCGCACAAGTAGAAAGAAAGCCCACACAAATGGGAAGAGGTGGTGTAGCCAATGTTCGAATCCTGGACAGTCAGATGAATGAGTTGCTAGTTGGACCCCGCAAAAAAATTCCATATAAGTTCTCACTTGAAAATTTTCCTTAGATAAAATCAGAATGAATACCCATCGTGATTTCTAGCCATATCATATTTGGGTTAAAACCTCAAAAACCATATCTAATACCTGCACTGACCTCCAAAGATCCATCACCAAACCAGCACTGACCTCCAAAGATCCATCACCAAACCAGCCCTTCCAGGTGCCATCCCGTGTATCAAGTATTCAAATCTTGGAATAAAGATGATATAAAACCTATTCCTTGAGTGTTGAGAATCTCGGATCAAGATCTTATTAAATCCATGCATATAGAATCCCTATTGGATTCACGTGTGTAGGAGCAATCTCTCCAGCACATAGGTCCCAATCCCAAAACAAATCCAATATGCTCTTTCCGCCTCACAAGGGGTCCCGGACAAGCCAAAATCGTGAAAAGTAAAATCCCACATCTCCCTTTTATCCGCCCTCCATTTGGAAACAGAGTAGCGGCTCATATCCATCCATCCAACGTCCATAGCCACTGATGGCCCACTATGGGGCCCACTAAATGAACAGTATGAACCTACTGCTACAACAAAGAATTGATAAGGTTGATTCCTCAGTGAGACCCACTCTCCGGATGATGATGATGATGATGGGCGGGGCCACAGAGAGGTAGGGGGCTGCTGAACTGGTAAAAGTACTCTTCACAGCACATTATGAGCTATCTTTCAAAAGAAAACGTCACAGTGGTTTTTCTTTTTTATGGCACGCGTCCCGAGTATATAACCATTTTCCTAATGATGCACCGAACCCATGTGCTGCTCTTTTATCTTTCCTCTTGTGAACGGCCGTTATTGAAAACTGGGATGCGAAAATTGGCCCCCAAATTGTTTACTTCCACGAGTCTTTCAAAGTCGTGACTCCCATCTTGAATTTTAAATGACATGGCTGCCTCTTATTGGATGAAAGACGTTGACGTTGTCATTGTATCGAAGCCCACACCTTGGCTGTAGTGACCCGATGCGTCTTATACAGTTTTATACTCTAAAAGCTTTATTTATTTTTAAGCGTCTCCTCTCCTTTGTTCATTCCGGTGGTGTAGATGAAAATGACTGCAACCAAGGAAAACTTTCTTTCCTTAATTTCTCAGTATCTCGTGGTGGTGGTGCTGCTGCTGGTGGTATCCTTTTCATGTTGCTGTCATGCAAACTCTAAATGGACGGTCAGATACCTTCCGGGCTTCAATGGCCCTCTTCCCTTCCATATGGAAACAGGGTAAGTAAAGTTTCTCTTATTTTTGGTATTAGTGAGTGTGATCTGCTCAAGCGCATATTTTAGCAGCGTTGCGGAAAACTGATTATACAGACAACCTTTTCCATGTTTCATAGAAATTCAAATTCGAAACCGTTGGACGGTCTTCCGCAACATTACAAAAAGTTAAGTTTATTTAAGGAGATTTCACATATTAATTCTCTTTAAACTTTATTCTCTCAATTTTATGATTGAAAATCTATTAATATCACCACGAGTCGTTGGACTTTGGTCCAAATTCTTTTTTTATACTTTTCTGTCTATGATATAATGTGATCAAGATCTATATAAGAAGACGGTCCATGGGCTTTTCAACTTTTTTACATTTAGATCCCATGATATTATGGGTCCAAATTATAAAAGTAAAGAAAAAATATGCACTAGAGTCGTTTGACCACATTAATAAATTTTCAATCATGAAATTGAAGATGAAAGATGCAAGGAAAATTAATATGTTAAATCTCCTTTATTTATTAATATTGAACTTTCAACACCAAGGAAAGTCTTTTTTACAGACCACACAAACGTGGAATAAGTTTCCCATGAGAGTTTTAATTTATTTTGTTTGTTGATGTAGGTACGTGGGAGTGGGGGAGTCGGATGAAGACCAGCTCTTTTACTACTTTGTGAAGTCCGAGACCAATCCCAGAGAAGACCCTCTTATCATGTGGCTTACAGGGGGTCCTGGTTGCTCAGCATGGAGTGGCCTTCTATATGAAATAGGTATGCTGTACGTAGCCATTTTTTTTATGTATTTACATCTCAAAGATCCTAAAAACTATTGAAAATAGAAGCTTTTAATATATTTTTACGTCTGAGTATTTTGAAAATCTTGAAAGGACTCATACGATTCGAGATGTGACTGCAAGATGCATACACGAGAGTCACTGCTCAGCTTTAAAAAGATTATTTTCATTACATCAACCAAAAAGCCCAAACCTTCTCCTGTTGATTAAAACGATAGTAGTAATTAGAGGGAGATCCTATCATTTCCTGAGCTCTTATCCGCTCATGTTGTCCAACAGATGGCTGGACAAGTGTGTATTACGGGCCATAATCCACCCCAGGTTTTCTACCAAAACAAAAATCCAAGGCAACATCACGTTAAAGCTAAGGGATTTGACTTGAGGGGTCATCTTTGACCTCAAATACAAAGTCCAAATTAATGACACCCAGACTTCCTAAGGTTTGAGTCTCAATCCAACTGTGAATAAAGGTTGATGTCTTGATGAGCATAAAACTGGACATGATGACAGATCATGTGGTATAAAGGTGAGAAAAAAGCTATACTAATGAAAGGTGGGCCCAAGTGGGCCCTTAGAGCTATACTGCACATGGAGTCCGCTTGTAGGAGGAAATCCTCTCCATATATCAATGTTGTATATACTTTTAAATTGCAAGGTGATCAAGGATTTGTAGACTCTTAAAACATGCATCGTTTTGTGAAATAGCTGTAATCTAATCTGATATCTAAATCCGGAAACTTTTGCATTGTATTTGAAGCACTTTTTTTTTTAACAAGAGAGGGGCATGTTGAACAATGGGATAATCATTGAGATCCCAAATGGGCTGTATAAAATCCTCCAATTTAGTAAGGACCTGTTTGTAAACATGGAATTGAACACATAAAAAATTATTGTTGATCAAATGAGTTCAAACAAAGGATCATTAAAGGCATGAGAGGACAATAGAGGTGAAGGATATAAGGTGGCATGAGATGTTGGTGGGATCTAGACTTTCTAAGAATGTGAATTACTAGGATGATGGACATGGCTGAGTATTCATTTTGCATCTCCTCTGATCAAATTCCCATTAATAGGAAATTATTTGATGATCATTTTTGGACATCCAACTTTATTCTTAAATTTTAACATCTGGATATGCGTTTTAGAATTCCTAAGAATTGAATTACATGAAACAAATCACCTGACATGTAGTAATCAATAATCCGTATCTAGGGCATCTCTTTTCGAAGTTAAAATCTATTCATCTAATTATAAATGAATGATGATATTTGTTGCCCGTTACATTGCAGGTCCTTTGATTATAGAGAACAAGGAGTACAATGGCAGCATACCAGGTTTATTGCTGAACCCACATTCATGGACAAAGGTTTGTAAGGCCAAAATAATTTTTCAATGAACTAAATTTGAATTTGGCCACGAGCAGTTTTAACCATTCGGATTTCTTTCAATCTCATTGTTGATTGTGCTGAGATTTTTAGATTGCAAGTATCATCTTTGTGGATTCACCTGTTAGGACTGGGTTTTCATATTCAAAAGGCCACAAGAAGAGCGGAGACTTTAAAGCGTCGAAAGAACTCTATCAGTTTCTAAGAAGGGTGAACAACTTTAACTATATATTCAACCATATTTTTGTTTTTATGTGAATTAGATGCTCAACTACATTGTCTTTTTATGAGAAAAATACAATGTTTAGCCAGTTACATAATCCAAAACTAATTATGGACTGTTTGTCTACTTCGAATTTAATTATCATAGAGGATAAAAGAGGAGGTTTGAACGTGAGGATTCTTTAAGTGGATCTAAAAACTCCTCCTTGATAGGAAATTGGTTTTCAGCCTGACCCTAGTCTAAATTCAGTCCCATGTAAGTGATGGTCTCATTTACATCTTCATATTCTCCACATTAGATCCTTTAATCCTCACCTCTTTAGTATTCATTTGAAAAAACCCCACTTTCACTACAAAACTGTAGGAATTCAATACGTATTAGGAAAACATTCTCGACAAGTTGGACACAATTGTTGCACAAATAATCATCCAAATTGGAATATCCTAATGTAGGAGACGTGACCCGCGGCTGAACCCGGCTGCCAGTGGATTAGCCACCTGCCGGTGCCCACAAGGCTGGTCTCCCCACGGGGGTGGGCCCCTACCCGGTCCCCTGGGCGGGGTGGTTCCGGGCCTACTAGGGCCTATTTGTTTATTTGGTCCCCTGGTATGAATTTCAACCAGGGGATAGCCTCCCCAGGACTCGAACCTCAGACCTCTCCCTTTAAGAGAATATCTGGGTCTTACCTGGTACCACTTGGGCTACTCCCTGATTGAAATTCATACCAGGGGACCAAATAAACAAATAGGCCCTAGTGGGCTCGGAACCACCCCGCCCAGGGGCCCGGGTAGGGGCCCACCCCCGTGGGGAGACCAGCCTTGTGGGCACCGGCAGGTGACTAATCCACTGGCAGCCGGGTTCAGCCGCTGGTCACGTCTCCTACACCTAACCACCTAATAGGCTTTATTTTCTTGAATGATGACTTTGTACTTAGTACTTGTTTGGAGAAGGAAACGAAGACAGATATGAGAAACATAATATGAGGGAATATAGTTTTTCATTTTCTAAACTTCAAATGTTTGTTTGTAAGGTGATGAGGGTTTTCTTGTGGGGATTATGGTGGTGATGATAAAGACCTTGATGCACCGCGCGCGCGCCATGATTGGGGCGTACGATGATGAAAGTTTGATGGAGTGGCTAGAGGGGTGACAATGATGATGATAACGTGAGATTAATGTTGGTGGTAGTTTGATGGCGTGGCTAAGTGGATTGTGAAAATGATGATGATGATGATGTTAATGTCCCACCTTATTATATCATGAAGGAACTCAAAAACCACCATGGATCGTAACAAAAAAAGAAAAAAAGGAGAGAGTGAATATATGTCTAACACCCAAAATAAACAATATGTACATCAAGGTGGCCGATTTATGGGTTGGGAGTCAGCAAGTTTGGGACGCCGGAGCAGAATTTTGTTCTGCATGAAACCAAGTGGGCCCTTTTAACTCTTATATCATTATTTGCCAAACAATATCATCCCATCATAATATTTATTTCTTTATTTTTTAAGTTCATTGTATCCACCTTCTTCAATTTTTCATATTGTTCCGTTGATCCTAGCCAACAAAAAAAAAAAAAAGACCTACATGCTAGATCCATATTCTCTTGGTGACAAAAAATTTGTTGGTGAGCCAGATAGGATGAGCGTTTAAGATTACTGATGGTAATTACCTTTTGGATAGAAATAATCTCAATCATCCAAATTATTGAATAGATTATCCGATTGGTGTGATCTTATAGTAACTTGGTCCACAAATGGTGTGCCAGATTTAGTTGATAGTTCATATCAGGCAACTGGATCCCTATTAATTCTTTCAATTAAATAGAATCCTAATTGCATTGTGTACATCTATTTTTATGATACAGTGGTTAGATGAGCATCCGGAATTCCTCTCAAATCCTCTCTACATTGCTGGAGATTCATACAGTGGTTTGATACTTCCTATTGTTGTTCAAGAAATAGCAAATGGTAATCTTTATTGTTAAGAAATAGCGAATTGTAATCTTTGTTTAGTTAAACAGTAATAGAAGAAAATAACTCCAAATGATGAGAAATCATCATATGAACAGCTCCTCATGTGAATCTCTATGTAAACTTGGCCATGTGAGGTCCACCTTTGTGTCATCCACACCAATTGTATCACAATCCTCAGCTAAATATTCACTAATACAAATGTCACTCCTGCACAACCTGGATTGATCAATACGTGAGAAATGGGATTTAGCTCCATCCAATCTCATTTCTATGTGTGATCAATCTAATAGTGAATATTATTTGTACTGGAGTAAAATCTGAGAGTAGGGTGCAATGCAAATGCCTTGGAACAAAGAAAACAGTAGCCCACATTTGTCAACTAGAAGTAGAAGTAATTCGAATGTAAACTCCCATGCGGCTGTCATCATCGATGATGGGTTTGAAAACTCGGACTCCACCCCAAGTCGGACGCAGTTGAATGGAGTCAGAGCATCCCTCATTTCAACACTTTTAGGGATAATGGAACATTACTCTGAACTCATGGGAACTGAGCTTTGATCAAAGGGGATTAAGGGTGGAAATGTGCCCGAAGTGATTTTTCACCCTCTTGCGAAACTGAATCCTACAATGCAAAAATTGATAAATGGTAGGTCTTTACCTTAGGGCATCTTTGTAGATTTTTCACCTTTCTTTTGGTAAAAAGCCGGTATAAGCACAGAAAGATGCCCCTAGTAAGTGTTACTTTGTGATTTCCCATGGTGATTTCGTTTGCTTACTTTTGTACTTAATTTGTAGAAATTCGTAATAAAGTGGGTACCAATAAACAGAGGACTCATATCCAAATTTGATTTAGTAGGGTGGTGCTACTGTAATCATTTTCAATAAAATCTCGTCATTTTGACTCCTTTGAGAGAGGAAGGCCAGTTTATTTTGATGTCTTTCTCCAATTAAAATTTAATAATCCAAACAGGCCTTTTGATTTGTTATTCTTTTGCCTAAACACTATAAAATGTTTTCATGATATTTTAGGTATAGAAGCTGGACAGGAACCAATCCTCAATTTCAAGGTATGTGATTCTTGAAACACTTTGTTACACAAGCATCAATATGGTGGGTCATCAAGTGGTCACGGGGGATATATCTTCATGATTGTTTGCCTTTTGAAAAACTTTTTGGTCACGGGGGATATATCTTCATGATTGTTTGCCTTTTGAAAAACTTCTCTCAGTGATTATAGTACTAGTTGAGATTTGAAAATGGTTGCAGGGTTACTTGCTTGGAAACCCTTTGACTGATTACAGGATCGACCATAATGGGGTGGTACAATTCGCACATGGCATGGGACTCATATCAGACGAACTTTATGAGGTGATTTTGCTCCTTTAGATCCCTTCAAATCTTAGGTCAATTGAATCATAAAGTCAGTTGGCGTTGAGAAATTTAGGGGTTCCTAGTTTATTGGTGGGCCCCACTCTTAAGGCTCTCATCATTTGGAAGTCCCTCTATGTATCTCCAATTTTTTTGACACTGACATTGTGAAGGAAAAATGCTCCATCTCAATTTCTTCCTTGGGACAAAATCTCCCTCAAATTTGAGACTTATTGACCGCTGGATTGAATAACTTTAGAAAACATTATTCATCTCCATTGACCTTTGTTTAGAACAGTTTCTAATTGCAAGAACAAAGTGACCCATTGATTAATCACAGGAAAATTTCTAGACCCAACCCAAAAGTGACCCATATATTAATCTAGTTAGAAATGTCAAACTAGACCCAACCCAAAAGTGACCCATATATTAATCTAGATAGAAATGTCAAACTAGACCCAACTTGAAAATAAAAAGAGTCAACCTACACTTGATTGGAACCTTGTCCTACCAAATTAGGAATGTTTGAGTGCTACTTTTTTTCAATGTAAACTTATTGAATGTTCACACGAACCCTCCTTTTGCAGAGCTTGAATTTTCTCTTGCACTAAATATTTTACTTTGGGGATAAATGAATACTTAGGATGAGTCATGTGATATGACAATTTTCTTTCCGTAAGTTGATAAATTAAAAACCTACAGCAATGAAACCCTTTTTATGTGTTGTTTTTTCAGTCGGCCAAGAAAAATTGCAGAGGAGATTACTATATAAATTCAAGGTATTTCTCATGTGCAAAGGATGTACATGCGATAAATGAGGTGAGAGCCATTTTTGTCATCATCCAAAGTTTCATGTTAGCTATTTTGGGCAATTGAAAAAAGGGAATAAAAGGGAGTTTGCCATCAGGGTGTAAATTGGTAAAACATAAAGATGGATTATACTTTTTAAATGGAGTGCTCATGGTATGTTCATAGAGCTCCATGACATTACCATCTACAAAAGTCAGTTTGTTGATTAGCCACCTAAACAAACCAACTCCGATGGACATTGCAAAGCATCCATTAATATAAAGGCACTAAATGGACAATTAAAACAAATGCCCCTTACTTTATTTACCGATAATTTATTTCATGACTTTAAATAGATAGCTTATATTGTTCCGCTAATTTGACTTTATAGATGTCTCTTATAGAAACTCTCCCTCATGTTTAACCCCACTTGTCCTCTATTAATGATTACATAGTAAGAATATAGTTGAAAAAGTGCATTTTCTTGAGCTCATTTTGCCTTGTTCTTCTCTTTTAAGAGGTAGGAACCATGAAATGGAAGAGTAAAATGAGGGAGATTAGAAAATGTAACTTACTATTAAATGGACATACAAACCCAATGTTCTTTTCGTGTGACCTGAAAATAAGGTAGAATTCCATGAAAAATGGAAATGGCTAAACAAGTGAGGTTAGAAGTAATTTTTTTAATATTTCAAACATTATTTCCCATTTATTTATATGTAGTTTTCATTTACATAGATCATGAAAACATTATTTCCATTGAGCAGTGCTTGTATGGACTTAACGAAGCCCAAATATTGGAGCCCCTTTGTGCTACAGCAGCCCCAAAGCCAAAAGAAATTGGTGGTCTTAGAAGATCTCTGGAGAACTCATCAAGGCTCCACCCACCAGACCCACTCCCCGCATTTGGTTGTAGGGTATATCTCTCTCTCTCTCTATATATATATATATATATTTAAATGAGAACTAGTTCTCACCTGTTATATGAGAACTTTTTTTTTTGGGGGGGGGGCCCAATTTGCAACCTAACCAAACTTGGCAACCAATAAAGAACCCCCTGATAGTTATTAATCCTAAGGATTGTCACACACTGGAATGGACTAAACCGTTGGATTGAGGGTTGAGTATTTTTTAAAATATGAAGCCATTAAACTTGTGGGCCAAAGATGAAGGGATTAGGGGCATAACTTTGGGGTCAAACTTGATACTTGGGGTGGTCTCACGTAGATCTTTCCATCCCCCTGGTCTCATCCCAAATGGGGCTCACAATTAGGCCCTACAAAAAAGTTCTCATATAATATGTGAGAACTAATTCTCACCTGAATTTTACCCTATATATATCTTGTGGATATTGTCTTTTACATGAATGCATGGATAAATAAATCATCAATCTAATATGCAATTACAATTTTCATTTAATGATTTAATTTGGTGGCACGATGGCAAGTGCTGACTATTGCAATCCTGGGATTGACCACCTAGATAATTTAGAGAAATTCAAAATTATAAAGTTTTGGTGATAATTGAATGAAGTCATTTGCACTATGGCTCATAATATCAAATTGAAACAATCCTTTAATAGTTCAAAGTTCAAAAGAGGGGTTGAAGAGGGCTCACAAGGAATTTTCTTTATTATTGAGTATATTAATAGAGAATACATAAGAAAGAAAGAGAAGAATATAATAAAAGATTTATACCAAAGAGAACACTAAATTATATATATTAAAGCAGTAGGTTTTTTGCGGGGGAGCGACACGTAGCGCTCTCTTTTGTGTTTTCACAGTGATATGTGGCACAACCAATCCTTATTATAATTTTTAAATTATTATTTTCTCTATCTTCTCTCTCCAACCTTAATTCTTTCCCTAAATTCTTTCTTCATTTAATATTTTAAGGTAAACAATTTTGTTATGGGTGCAGTAAAAACGTAACATACCCAAAAAAATCTCTTAATAATATTAATCTTTAATTCAAATCTTTCGATACTCATCCATTCAAATTATTTTCATACCCAACACTTTACTTTTTTAAATTAAAAACATCATAAAAAAGTTTTTTTTTTCAAAACACTCCTTATTGGGCCCATTAATAAATCCGATCCAAATAAATAAATAAATGGCCCCACATTTTATGGGTCCATTCAAATTTCACTCAATAAAAGTTTGGCTAGCTTAAAATTTTCAAAACTTAACACTTAGTGGATCAATGACAAATTCATGATACTCCTTAATCGACTCATTTTTTACATGTCCTCATACCCACTTCTAAAAGATATCCAAATCAATAAAAAATAATGACATCATATTTTATGAATCCAAATCAAATCTCATTCCAAAAATGTTGGCCCACTTTAAATTTTTATAGGGCAGAACTCTCCTAAGCTTAAGTTTGAGATAAGATTCCGTAAGCTAGTGCTTCTGGGGCCCATCCTCGGTTCATCCAAATGGACCAAACACACCACTTCCCTAAATTGCATATGCCCACTAACTTTTTATCAGATCTAAATTTACTAAACCGTTGGATTGACTCTGTACCGATCCGAATGGACCGTTGACCATTAAACTTTTGGTGTCCAGATAGAGATGATAGAAACCACGGTTGAGGTTGATTTTTTGTAGGAAGGAGGGTCCCAGGGAGTCCTTAAAATCCCCACAACCTCCATCCCCATGTGGGTCCTCAGGTGGGCTCCACCACACAATTGAGGAGAGCTCGGTTTTGAAATAAAGCCTCCTGGGTAATGCCACTTCTTGGGTTATCTCGTGGGACCCTTAAAAGTCTATGATCATCCCTATAATCTACAGCAATTCATCTCTCCACCCTCTTTTTTTTTTTTTTTTTTTTTCATATCTCTACATGTATCATGCTTTCTTAAAAAACTGACCATTAGAATATCTCTTCAATCTCCAACTAAGTAGGGTTCCTACTTTGTTAGAATTTCTCAACTCAAATGTTGCAATTTCCAAATCAAGAATGGATCCCCGCAATTTTCCTAATGTTGTAGTCTCTTCCCATAGAATAGACCAATTCCTACAATCTCTCTCCATTATGTTAAAAAAGAAGGGTAAATTAGCCAGCCACAAGTCCCTAAACACGGTCTTCTAAGGCCCTAAGCACGGTCTTCTAAGGCCTCCAATATAATTAAAAAGAACTTCTATTCCCACTCCCATCACGTTTAGTGATTAAAACCCTCATGCCATATATATGAGGCTGGGCACAGGGAACGAACTTCTGTGACACAGTGAAGACACCATTATAGTATTTCTAGTCGTTTTTTTCTTTTATAATCTCCATGTATGAGAGGTAACCAATCAACCCAATGACAATGCAATAGCGGGAGGGTGTGAGTTTGAATTTTGCATAGGTTTCTTTACTTGTTCTCTCGTATAAATTGAGATGCTTCTCATATTGTAAATTAAGATTTAATTATTTATAAGTAATTGTACAGGAAGTTTGGAGTCAGTAATTTAAAATGATCATAGGAATGTATTTAAACTTATATTTTATCTTCTACATTCGATATGTGGACTAACAAATTATGTAATATGCAGTATTTATTCTTTCATTTTCTTTATTGTTGTACTTTTCTTGCATATATAGATTTATTAATTTGAATTGATTATCATGAATGCATGTAAATAAATATATTTTTATATTTTGTAAGCAATGGACTCATTTTTAAATATTTAGAAAAAAATCTCTCCGTAGTCTCCATATTGACTCTATCAAAGTCGATTTTCCTGTATTGGACAATTCAAGTCTAAATCACAAGTTTTTCAACCTTGCTTTATACATGTCAAGAATCCCAAGACATAATGACCAAAAATTTCAGCGTCAAATATAGGATATGAATGTTTTTTCTAATTAATGATAAATCCATACTATGATTGCTAACTATATCATTTGATATATTTGATCCCATCAATCTGAAATTCAAACCATCAATACTACGAACTTTTCCTCGCATAGGCATCCCTTGTTTATTGAATAAGCCTTTCCATCTGGGTTTTTCCATTTATTGACTGTGGCTGAAAGTAGTCAATACAAAATGACCATCTGCTAGTGATTATGTAAACGAGTATATTGCTCTCCTATGGGCGGACTGCATGTGCACTCAAGCTCTCTGATTAGCACAGCCCTTTGATATACACTTGTCATCCTTCGATCTTGCATTAGGACCAATTTTACACTCGCTCACAGTTGCCATTAAACTTAAAAGAATCTATATATAGTTCGGTTACCGTTAAACTTTAAATTTATTTTATCAAAGGCTAGGATTATTTGACGGGGTTGATTTTTAGTCTTTTCCTTTCGATCTTTCCTCCTCCCATGTGCCTAAGTGGCCCCCTTGAGTTGGACTATATATTAGCAATATGCTGCCTGCTAATAGGCGAACATTATCCTATAAATGATGCTTAGGATAACTTTATTCATTTATTTGCTGAAGAGGAGAGAATTATTTACATATATGTATATATTTTCTATAAAATATATGAGCTTGGTTTGAATTATATTATGCATTTTCCAGCCAAGCTTAAGCTTGGTTTAGGTTTATTGATTCAGCTTAGCTCAAGATTCGTTGAGTCTGCCAAGCTTGGCTTGGCTAGAATTAAATAGTATTCAAGACATCATCATTAAAACATTTAGGTACTTAAATTCTACAAATGAAAGAATTGATTATGATAATTCATTGTGCGCAGGAGTATGGGTATTTGCTCTCCTACTACTATATGAACTATTATGATATTGTGAGAAGGGCTTTACATATTCGAAAGGTACAACAAACCTTTTACCTTTTTTAAGTATGGATAAAGAATGTACGTGCTTTAAATCATTTAATGCATCAGCTTCAACTAGGGTGCTTATTCATGTCAATTAGGATGGATTTGTGTAGAGGATCTTTTGCCGAAACCTCCTAAATATAATTAAGGTTGCACATGACCAATTTTGTGGTTTGGGGTGACATCTTTACATGTGGAATATGCTACTTTTTGAGCTAATTGGTTTTCTGTAATCAAGAGGCAATCAAGATCTGATGGAGGCTGTAAATGGAAAAGGAAGAAGAAAAAAAAGTCCGATGGGGGTGGAGAGCAGAATTCGACTCCCACATGGAATCCTTGCATTGGACAAATGCATCATAATTACATTCAATTTAGATTCCTATCATCTGTTTGAACCGTCGATTTCTTATACTCACGATCAGGGTACCGTAGGAGAATGGATAAGGTGCAACTCCGACTTACATTATGTCAAGGAAATCGATAGTACCATTGAATATCATCTCAACCTAACTACTAATGGGTACAGAGCACTCATATACAGGTAAAGTTGAGGCCTCGTTCCTATAACCAGCTTGCTCTTGTCCAGATCTACAACATGCTACTAATTTAACCTTTTTATTTCCACAGTGGTGACCATGACTTGGCAATGCCTTTTGTAGGCACAGAGACATGGATCAGATCACTTAACTTCTCTATTGTTGATGAATGGAGAACATGGTTTGTCGGTGGCCAAATTGCCGGGTGAGTCGCCATTACTTACACATTGAGTTGGAACTCAACCAAACATCTGTAGGTTGTCATGGCTTTTTATTTTTGGTATGTTTTCTCAGGTACACAAGGGCATATGTGAACAATTTGACATTTGCAACTGTGAAGGCAAGATATTTTGGCTTTGCATCATAACATCCCAGTGTGGAGGATGACTAATGCAATTTTTGTACGTGATCTGGATGCAGGGAGCAGGACATACAGCTCCAACTTACAAACCCAAGAACTGCTTTGCGATGTTCGAAAGATGGCTTCATAGCAAACCTATATGAAAAGTCTTCATTCGATCAATCTTACTTTGCGGTTTAATTATCAGAGACAAAACATAGCGCCCATCTAGCATGTAATGAAGTGATTTCTACAATTTTTTTTCTTTTGTTGATATGGCTCAGTGGCCATGAGGAGGAACTGGAAACCACCCTGCCAGGAATCGAGCCCTGCAGGATGTGTGGGAGCGGGAGTTGCAAATCCCTAAGATTCCCGAAGTGATTTCTACAATTTATTAGTGCCTCTATAGTCAGGTAATGAAGTGGGTTCTACAATAAAGTTTTTCGCAACAACAGCGCTGTGACCTTTGTTCATATATGCTGAAGCGGAAGAGCTAAGATTCATGGATTCTGTATTAGATCTAGCCTTGATTAATTTGAATCAATTTGATTGATCGAATGGATTTTTTTCTATTTTACTCGTGGCCTAATCAAACATAAGTGTTAATCAAATTTGAATTCTAATAGGCGTAAATTGACTAAAAAAATCTCGAAAGTCGATGCGGACCTAAGAAAAAAATCAATTGAAACCTAATCAAGAAGGACGGACCAAAGGTTGCACCAATCGATATGTGTAAGATACCATGTACCAACCCAAAAGCTTAAGCTAGTAAGTGGAAGGTCCAAACATGTATATGAAGCCCTATCAAACCCATGACATGGGTGTTGGGTGATGTGGGATGTGGGACTTCCCAACATTCCCCCTCACGTGCAGGCCAAATAAATCTCATGGATAGGCCTACCATGTGGGCTACATAAGATCGAAGGGATAGAGACCTGCTTTGATACTGTAACACTCCACGATTTGTGACACTCCTGAAGAAGGGCGATTAGAATGGTCCGCCATATGGACTTAGCTTGTAATGTGAGGAATACACGAGTCCCATACCGAAACTACGCTGTTCAGACTTCTAGGTTTATAAGTTAAATTCCGTCTTAACTCAACATGATGCGTTTATGATGGGTGAACTTCTAAAAATTTCTCACGTGCAGGTCGGGTAAAATGGACAATTTCGATTAATGCAATGCCAATTTATTGGCCATACATAGTTTTGCCCACAGTGAGTCAGTGACCCGCAGCATTTTTATCGTCGTTGCAAGTGCCTCGTACTCCTAACTTCCTAACTTCATTTTAAGTGTCCCCTCCTCATTTCATTACGGTGGCGTAAATGAAGATGGAAGTCAAGTCGCCATGCCATTGACAGTCTTCTTTCCTTAATCTCTCCTTATCCTCTTGCCATTGCTGGTTTCCTTTTCATATTGCTGTCATGTAAACTCTCAATCAACAGTCAGATATCTTCCAGGCTTCAATGGCCCTCTTCCCTTGCATATGGAAACTGGGTCAGCTTAAGCTTCTCCTACTTTTCCTATTAGTGAGTGTGATCTAGTGAAGCCTTTGATTAGAGTGGTGTTTTGTTTTGTCTGTTGATGTAGGTGTAAGTGCACAAAAATTACTCACAAGAATAGGGGTGCCTACACGGACTTATCCAAAGAAAATTGGGTGAAACACCGATGCCTGAAACCTGAGAAGAAGAAGAAGAACCGTAGGTCAGACGAACCGGGCTGCAGGCACCGCAAGGCCCTTCGATGCCTAAGTCAGTTCAGGGAACAGTAGGATGGAGGTTTTGGGGAAGAAGATGATACAAGCGTGTGGTCTCCTCTTCTCCTTCTGCGCCTGCTCCTCCTTATATGGATAGGAAGAAAGGGAGAAGATTTGACTTTGGAGAGAGAGAGGAGACAAGAAGGCGGCTATGTCAAGGAGCTGTCTCATCGTAACTCATCTTGTTCCATCGAGCCCTACCCTGGCGTCTTGGGAGCTGTGGACGCCGTTTTTGTCAGAAGATATGGGCGGTTGTGATATCTTGTCGTACGTTCAGTGACGTGGTTGAGTGTCCATGGGAGGACAGTTGTCAGTGTCCGTCTTGGCTAGCTTTCTAGCACTATTGCCCAGATGTGTGACCGAGGGCGAGACACGGTACCGAAGTCAGGAGTGACCGAGATCAGTAGAGACCTTGATCTCGGTTGACACTCTGATGCTATTGTTGAGGTGCGTATGGCCAAGATAGAGCATGTAGCCGAGATGATGGATCTGGCTGAGATGGACTACCTGACATTGCTGCCCAGGTGAAGTCTTCGCGCCGCTGCCGAGATCCGTCGAGAGAGGGGAGATGGAGAAGCTTGGTGGCACTGTAGCCGAGATAGCTCTGAAATATCCATCCCCACACAGTAGGTATGTGGGAGTTGGGGATTTGAATGAAGACCAGGTTTTTTACTTCGTGGTGGAGTTTGAAACCAATCCTAAAGAAGACCCTCTTATGATGTGGATTACTGTAGGCCCTGGTTGCTCAGGATGGAGTGGTCTTCTTTATGAAATAGGTATGGTGCAGCGATTTTATTTATTTATTTGTTATGTTTACATCTCAAAAGACACTAAAAGCAGTTTAGTGTTTTTATTTGTTGAAATACTCTGTCAGATATAAGTATTGAACTAAGCCCCATTTCTCACGCACTGATTGACCCGCGTTTGGTTGTAGGGTATTTCTCTCACTCTCTCTCTCTCTCTCTCATATGAGGACAGGGGTGGACCTGGGGCGGTTGCCCCAGCTCTGATCCAAAATTCCTCACACTACATATATATATATATATATATACACTGTTCTTTTAATTTTTCCAAATTTGATGTTTTTGTTAATAGGGTTTGATTTATGATTGCTATATTTTTCTATTTTTTGCCTTCTTTGCTCCATGTAATATATATGTTGCTATTTTTTCTCTCAATGAAAATGATCCAATAATCCATTTTTTCCCCAAAACATCCTGTTTTGGATTTTGTTTGATTTATTGTTGGGTCTTGAATTTTAGCTACTTTCTTATTAGGTGTTCTTGAATTGAATTTTTCCTTGAATCACAATATGATGATTTAGATTATATTTTTCTCATTTGGATTCATATGATAGAGTAATTCTTAGGAGCTTATGGAGACAATCAAAGATGTGTTATTTTCGTATGATAATGATTTTACTTCTTTGGAGTTCTCTATATTTCCTTTATTATTGTTGTTGGTATGATAATGATTTTACTTCTTTGGAGTTCTCTATATTTTCTTTATTGCTATTGCTGGCCAAGAACTATGCGCCTCATGAAGCGGAGATGTCTTGTGTTTGACACCTACCTTCGTTTGGCCACCTCCTATAGTTATACTGAGTGCATGTGGATATGAGGGTTTGCATGCGCTCCGAGAGATTAGTTCTCGGCTGTCCAGAATCAAGTGTCCCTCGGGCTCAAGGCCAAATGCTCCTGAACTGGGCTGGGCGGAAAATACCATTCGTTATAAAAAAAATAGTTTCTTTATTATTGTTGCAATGTTGTTGCTAATTTTCATCCTATTAATTTGAATAAAAGGCTAATTTCTTGAGGAAAAGGTTGTTGCAGTTAAAATTGTTATGTAAGAATAAAGTCTTAGTAGCAAGATATGAGTTCTTTATACTTAATTTGTAAAAAGTCTTTAAACTATGCAATAAGTAAAGATTATTGGTAGTTGGGGTTGATTTTAATTATTTTAATCGATCATCGTCTATCGTCTGTCCCACCCAAATGAAAATCCTGGATCTGTCATATTTACCGTGAACCCATCTCTGGAGCATAGCAAAGCATTTGCAGTGGATGAGATTTTTGGATTTGGTTGGCATGCTTCAAATTCTAATCCTCAAATTGTGCAGAATGAGTGTGGTCACTACTTAAGAGTAGACGCCAACACATCTTAAAATAAGGATCCAATTTTTTTTTTTCAATAATTTTGTTAACCATTATGGGCATACCTTAACCGAGTATAAGTTTCCAGTCACAAGCTCAACCATGGACATGAACTTGTTTACTGATCAGGTTGGTTGGAAATTTCCTGTCTACTATATTACAGTAAAATACGAAGTGTGGGAACGTATTCATTTTCAGCAAAGTCCAGGCCATCCCTAAGCATGGAACGTCCTCACCTTTGGAACCCACCTGCAAGTTTGACAAAAATTAGGGAGTAGGGGTTCTGAAAGGTCTTCCATGATCTCTCTGTGTGCAAAAAAATATTATCATGTCAACAAGGGAGGTAAACTTTTTTAGGACCTCAAAGCTCGCTGAATCACAGCCATTACATAAATTTAGATGAATGATAAATTTGCACGACCAGGTCTGTAAAACTCAAATTACTGTCAAAACTTGGGGAGTATAAATCATGTGAGGGTAGTGAGTGTAAGGGGTTTAGATTGATAATTGATTGGATCATGTTGAAAAATAATTCTGATACCAATTGTAGGAAAGCCCAATCCAACTCTGGTGACCCAAGACTCGAGACAATTCACTTGTATAAAATATACACTTGGCTATTTAATAATAAAAATTATACATGGCACATGACAACAAACACGTTTTGCACTTGGGGATACACTTTGGACTACACTACAGTCTACACACATCACTACACTAGTACACTTGTCAGTTGTCACGTTTCACTCAAGAGTCAAGACTTACACTATTTCTTACTTGCACACACACTCCCCAAGGCACTTAGTTTTCCCAAGCACTCAAGCAAGCACACACTTGCCTGTACTAGCACTCTCTTTTTGTACCTAGTACATATAACGAGGTAGCAGTAGCACCTCGTATTTATAGCCATTAAAGTCGGTGGAGAGGGAGGCTCGTGGTTGTGGAATAGTCCACGTTGCGCACTTGTGATCCATACATCACTTGTAATCGCATACATCAATGTCGGTTGACTTGCTTTGTAGTGGATTCTAGAAAGATATTAGACAATAGTGACCTCTAGAGTCATGTAAACAATTGATGCTTCGAGACAGGCAACGAGATTTTTGAAACATGGTGGAGATAAAAGGAGATAAATGACCATCACATCACATGGGGCTCAGTGTTGCTTGACAGGTGATGTTAGCCTATTTATAATTAATATGAGCCTAAAGATCGAGAACAACATGATTATCACGTAAAGTATTTAATAAAAGATTACCTCTAGACATTTTGATGTAGAGAGCTTTCCGATCCTTCTGTCAGATGTTGAGATTCGCCCAAGAAAACTTTAGGGAATAACTTTAGTTTCTCTCTCCTTGCCTATAAGTCTTAATGTGTTGAATTTTGTGAATGAATCTTTATGATGGAGGAAAGACTCTTTTTATAGGTGGAGAGACGACCAAGTACAATTAGGATTCCATTAGTTTTAATCTCAACCGTCCATCAAGGTAGAGTTTGTTATAGAATGTATCTCTTTAGGAAACCATGTATGAGTAAAAGATAGCATGTATCCTATGAAAACGGGATTCCTATAATGACCACAATTTATGGAAAGGTAAGGACTTGTGGTCTAAGTAAAAGAACTAAAGTAATTTTCTTACAGTCTCCCACTTGGTCAATAGGAAGATCCATTAATGTTTTCATTTTAGGAATCATAAGGCGCGCATTATATGCTAAATACTTCTTTAGTCGGTTATCATAAGTGTCTTGGCTAATTCGGTTGTGAATAAGAGTCATGGCGTGCACACATTATTTTGCAACATGCTTACTTCCATGTACTGCGTCATTTACAACTTGCATAACTAGACCATAATAAGAGATTGACGTAATGGTCTCATAATGTCTTTGTTTAAAGACTGTTTCTGTTTATTATTCATCCAAACATAAATATGTACACAATTGAAAAACAGAAATGGCAAATGTAGATATGCATTAAGAGCTCAATAAATGTCCAATACAAGTAGAGAAATAAAAGGCAGAAAATAATAATCAAGAACTATCAACAAGACCCATGCTTTCAGTATGACCCTGAAAGGTCTTTAGAGGTAGTCCTTTCGTGAATATGTCTGCAACCATGAAATCTGTGCGTATGGACTCTATTATAAATTTCTGTAATCTCACATCTTGTTTCAGTGATAGATATTTAAGGTCCATGTGTTTGGCTCCCTTAGATATCCTGTCATGCTTGGAGAAGAATGTTGCAGCTTCATTGTCACAGTAAAGAGTTAATGGCTTAGAGATGAAACTCAAAGCTCCAAACTGAGAGATAAAGTTACGCAACCATGTTCCCTGAATTGCAGCCTCATAACATGCCACATACTCAGCCATCATGGTGGATGTGTAAAGTAACTCTGATTTCTGGCTTTTCCATGATATTGCACCTCCACATAAAAGATACACATAACCAAGAGTGCAAAGCCTGGTGTCAGGACATCCAGCAAAATCTGAATCGGAATAACCAGTCACCTGTAGGTGACTGGATTTTCTGTATGTGAGCATATAATTTCTTGTTCCCTTGAGGTATCTCAGCACTTTCTTTGCAGCTTTCAAATGATTGATTCCTGGGTTACTTTGAAATCTACCCAGCATGCCAACAGCATGACTAATGTCAGGTCTTGTACAGACCTGTGCATACATCAGACTCCCTACTAGAGAAGCATAAGGATATTTTTCCATTTCTTTACGTTCCAATTCGTTTTGTGGACACTGCGTAAGATCAAGTTTGTCACCTTTATGCAGTGGAACAGGACTAGAGGAACATGTCATCATGCCAAATCTCTCTAGAACTTTGTCAATATATGCTTTCTGAGATAACCCCAAAATACCAAGTGACCTGTTACGGAATATTTCTATTCCTATCACATAGGAAGCCTCTCCCATATCTTTCATTTCAAAATTCTTAAAGAGATAATCTTTTATAGCATGTAATAAACCAAGGTCGCTACTAGCCAATAATATGTCATCAACATACAGAACCAAAAATATTAACTTACTCCCACTGATCTTGAGGTATATGCAAGGGTCAACCATGTTTTCTGTGAAATCAAAGGCAGTAATGATTTCATGAAACTTTAGGTACCACTGCCTCGAAACTTGTTTCAGTCCATATATTGATTTCTTAAGTTTGCAGACCATGTCTTCCTGACCTTCAATTATGAAGCCTTCAAGTTGACGCATGTAGACTTCTTCTTCTAAGTCTCCATTAAGAAATGCAGTTTTCACATCCATTTGATGTGATTCGAGGTCATAGTGAGCTACTAATGCCATGATAATTCTAAGAGAATCCTTCCTGGACACAGGGGAAAAGGTCTTAGTATAATCAATGCCTTCTTTCTGATTAAAACCTTTCACAACAAGTCTGGCTTTATGTCGTTCAATATTGCCTTTGCAGTCGCGTTTGGTCTTGAATACCCATTTACAGCCAACTGGTTTGTGTCCTGGAGGAATTGAACAACTTCCCATACTTGATTTTCATCCATATATTTCAATTCATCCGTCATGGCATCAATCCATTTACTAGAATTAACATCCTTAATGGCTTGTGAATAAGAAACCGGGTCTTTAATTGTCCCTTCTGCAGATTCTACTTGGTAAAGCATGTAATCATCGGAAATAGCTGATCTCCTTTGTCTTTGAGACCTTCTTAATGCTGGTTCCTCTGGTGCTTCATCCATATGTTCATTGGTGATAATCTCATTATGGAGTTGTTGATCATTGATTGGGTTTTCCTCATTGTTAAATGGTTCAACAACGGGATGATTTCCAACATCTTTCGGAATAGAGGGTAAGGGATAGGTACCCTTATTTCCTGAATGATCACATCTTGAGGTTTATTACTCCCACTGATTTCGCCATTCTCAAAGAATTTAGTATTACCGGTTTCAACAATTCTCGTACTATGGTTAGGGCAGTAAATCCTAAATCCTTTGGACTTTTCTGGGTAACCTATAAAGTAACCACTGATCATTTTAAGGTCCAATTTCTTTTCATGTGGATTGTAAACTCTAACATCAGCTGGACAACCCCAAATTTGGAGATGTCTTAAACTAGGTTCCAACCTTTCCACAGTTCAAATGGTGTTTTTGGAACTGCCTTACTGGGAACCCTGTTCAAGATATAAACAGATGTGCGTAGAGCATCCATCCACAAGGATATAGGTAAGTTAGCATGACTCATCATGGATCTAACCATTTCCATATATGTACGATTTCGCCTTTCAGCTACACCATTCTGCCATGGAGAACCAGGCGTTGTGTATTGGGCAACAATTCCAAGCTTTTGGAGAAGTTTTGCAAAAGGTATAGGATGTTGTCCTGTTTCGTCATACCTACCATAAAATTCACCACCTCTATCTGACCTTATGATTTTCACTTTTCTATCGAGTTACCTTTCGACTTCAGTAATGAATATTGTACAGCATTCACAGACTGAGATTTGTCATGCAACAAGTATAAATAACAATAACGTGAGTAATCATCAATAAAGGTAATGAAGTACTTTTCTCCCCCAAAGGTTGGAACATCAAAAGGCCCGCAAATGTCTGTATGAATTATTTCAAGAAGCTGAGTACTTCTCGTGGCTCCTTTCTTTGTGTGTTTTGTTGATTTGCCTTTAATACAATCCACACATGCCTTAATATTAGTAAAATCTAGATCCGGAAGGACACCATCTTTTACTAAACGTTTGATTCTTTCACTGGATATGTGACTCAGTCTTTTATGCCACAAGAAATAAGAGTCATTTTTAGATGACTTTCATTTGGTTTCCTTAGAATGCAGGGTAAGATGGGTTTCAGCAATTTGATTATTAAGATGAAACTTGTATAGCCCATCAAATAAGATTCCAGAACTAATACGACTAGAATTTTTAAGTAAACTGAAATTACCATTTCCTAATTCAAATGAGTAACCATATTTATCAAGTGCGTTTACAGAAACCAAATTACGGGAAATAGACGGAACATAAAGAGTTTGACATAAGTCTAACTGATAATCGCTATCTAAAACAAGACGAAAAGTACCAATGGCTTCAACTGGAGCTTTGTCTTTGTTGCCCATAAAAAGGAAATTCTCACTGGGTTTATGGTTTGGATCGTAAGGAATCCCTGCATTGAATTAGAAACATGAACATTTGCACCAGTGTCAATCCACCAAGTATCAGAAGAAACATAAGTAAGATGTGATTCGAAATAACTTACGAAACCCAGAGGGTTACCTTTCTTTTCGAACCATTCTTTATGTTTAATGCAGTCTGCCTGAAAATGTCCAGGTTTCTTGCAAAATTTGCATAAGTTTTCCTTCTTTTTCTTCTTGGGGTTCTGACTGGCCTCATTAGATTTGGGTGGTGCCCTTTTCTGGCATGAATTTTTCTTTTTTCCAGTTTTGTTTCCAGCTCCTTGAACGAGATGAGCTAATTTAATACCTTGTTGACTCAGCCTGGCCTCCTCTTGAACCAGCTTGTTGGCCAATTCATTCACTGTCCACTTTTCCGTAATAGTGTTGTAGTGAATTTGGAAAGGCCCGTACTGAAGAGGTAAGCTGTTTAGGATAAATTGGACGAGAAAAGCCTCATCCACGGATAGTTCCAAATTCTTTAGTTTAGCAGCAAGGTTTGTCATCTCAATGACATGCTGATGCATTGAGCGAGTGCCATCAAACTTCATGGTTGTAAGATCTGCCATTAGTTTCCCAGCAAGGGATTTGTCTGCAGTCTAAAACCTATCTTCAATGTCTTTCATAAAGTCCTTATCATTCTCAGGCGTAGGAAGGGATGTTTTGATGTTGGCATCAATAGTCATTCGCAAAAACATAGTGCTTAGTCTGTCAGACCTCTCCCAAGCATTAACGAGGGTCTTTTCTTCAGCGTTACTTGTGGCAGTGAGTGAAGCCGTCTTATCTTTACGAAGAGCCATATCCAGTTCAAGTTCCCCCGATGTGAACTCAACTTGCTCTTTCCATTCGGAGAAGTTGGTTTCATTGAGTTTAGTGACGGAGGTAGCATGCAAATTCAGATTAGTGGGTACAATAACTGCAATAGAGATATAACAAGAAGGCTTTAATTAAAATAAGACAACACATGCATAATATATGAATATATATGACAAAAAGAAATTTGGGTGCTCCTGTGGGTAGTCACCATAATTTCTGCACATTATACCATCTAAGGTCATCATATTCAAGGTGATGTAAATGAGTGATGTTACTTTTAATTAGAACAAGTAAGATATCTGTGGATATCTTTGGTCCATGTATGAACAAACACTCCTTAATTATTATTCAAACGTATGATTATAATCCGCCTGTGGGTGAGTAAATTCTTCATGCGCTTGAACAATGGGAAAAGTAAACATTATGATGGTAGTATTAAGGCCAAATATCAGTATTTAATTATTAGGGTCACTGTGGTGAGACCTAACCTTAAGCATACAACTTTAATGATCAAAATTAGCTTAATATGAATAAATAACATTATATATTGCATGTGGACATAATTGATCGTTCGTTATATAAAACATACTGATAAAGATGGCCGAGCCCCGGAGGGCAGTCCTCCGGCTCTCCGGTTCGCCGATTCCGGGTTGGATTCATCATCGGATAATTCTTTTAGGCCCATAGATCACAATAGAGGCTGCCCATTTTCATACAACAATTCCCCCTTGGTAGTTTAATAGCCATGGATTATGAATTGGATCAGCCCTAGAATCCCATAATGGCCCTCGTCAGAATAGCCACTTACTGTACTCTTCAAGCCTCCAGCCCAAACAACAGGCTGGATGGCCCACCTTGCGGGCCCCCCTTCTACAAGGGTCCAGACCACAGTGGTCGAGCATGAGTCTGCCCCCTGCCCTACAGTCAAGATCTCCATTCAGTGGGCCATGGGGGTCCCACTACTCCAAACTGTCAATTCTTCAGACAACCCCTTGGTAATCATATACCTATGATAATCCAGGTTTATATGATCACCTTGGCTCAAAATAGAGTCCACATCTAATCCCCCTAAGTAAAACGGTGATGTTGTAATTATATACAAAATCCAGGGGCTGTCCCAATTGACAGATTCCATCCAGGCCTCATCTACACATAGAGAACCTCCATCAAGTGGCGTCCTTTTCAATTTCCACCTTCTGATCATGACCACCCACTTAGATCCAGTGGAGTCAGTGATAGAATGATATCATTCTATCATTCGTACCAACCCACCAAAAAAAATAAAAAAATAATAGGATTCTCCATTAAAGTCAAGTCCATCCATGACATGACATGACCTTTTATAATGTAAAAGCCATGTGCAAAACTTGAAAGAGAAATTCTCTCATTGATATGATGCAGCTCTCGGTCGACGTGAATAAATTAGACCAGAGAGAATTTTATCCCGCGAACGATCGTGGGGCCATCATCATTAGACCGAACCTCCTAATTAATGGACGATCATGTGTTCTCTAATAACCATGCTCTGATACTACATGTTAGCCTATAATTAACATGAGCCCTAAGATCGAGAACAATATTATTATCACGTGAATGATTTAATAAAAGATTACCTCCAGACATCTTGATGCAGAGAGCTTTCCGATCCTGCTGTCAGATGCTGATGTTGAGATCCGCCCAAGAAAACTTTAGGGAATAACTTCAGTTTCTCTCTCCTTGCCTATAAGCCTTAATGTGTTGAATTTTGTGAATGAATCTTTATGATGGAGGAAAGACTCTTTTTATAGGTGGAGAGAGAACCAAGTATATTCCAATTAGGATTCCATTAGTTTTAATCTCAACCGTCCATCAAGGTAGAGTTTGTTATGGAATATATCCCTTTAGGAAACCTTATATGATTAAGAGATAGCATGTATTCTATGAAAACGGGATTCCTATAATGACCATAATTTATGGAAAGGTAAGGACTTGTGGTCTAAGTAAAAGACCTAAAGTAATTTCCTTACAGGTGAAACCAGCCCCACAGGCCAGGCTGCTCCATGTTTAGGGACGGCCTGGCTGTCCCTGAAAATTCTGAATAGGAAAGGGTTCAATGCTTCTTTGATCTTATGACTGATTACCTGATCAGTGACTCGAATTCCATTCACGCATCCTAGACAAACTTGTTGCTGTGTATATATAGAGTGGTTATCAACTGCGCGCCTCTCGAGATAACTGCCGGTTTTGAATTTTTCGGGGCTCAGGACAAGAGTAAAAATTAAGCCTATATATATATAAATTTAGTGATGGCCTTATTCATTTTTCAACCAATATCTAATTTGTCAAAATTAACTAAAACTTTAACATTCAAAGCATATAAATTCAAACTTCAATATATAAACAATGTATAAACAAGACAAATACTTGTAAGTTGTAACAATTAAATATTTCTTTTTCATATAACAATAAGCAACCAACAAAATAAAAATTTCTTTACATCCTCAATAGCCAAAGCAAACATACCCATCCTACTTGAAATCCCCTTGCATCTTCAGCAACCAGCAAAACAAAAATTTCTTGGCATCCTCAATAGCCAAAGCAAATAACATCAACCTACTTAAAATCTCTTTGCATCATGAATGGTAAAAATAAAACAGTAGCATCACCATCTACAAGAGCAGACAATAATTCATATAAAAACAAAAAGAAGCAAGCAAACCCCATAGCAGTCCAAAAACACAAACCAGCATACAGTAGTTGAAAAAAATACCCATATTAAAAGTCCAGCATACCCATTACCCAGACCAGTCAAATCTCAAAGGGAAGGAAAAAAAGCAAGACCGGTCAAAAGGAAAGAAAAACAAATAAGTTGTTGGGATTCAATGGAATAAATAAAAAGAAAGTGCGTCCAGAGTCTCCAGATAGAAATAAGTTGAGACAACATTTTGTCCAGAGCACCAGAGCACCACAGCACCACATAGAGGCAAAATCTTCTCTGCTCACAACAGATAATAAAAGCAATAAAAGCAGAGAGAAAAGAGAAACTGAGAGAGCAGCCCTGGTGCCTAGTGAATAAAAGCAGCCCTGGAGGCTGGAACCGAAAAGCAGAGAGAGGATCGGCAGAAGCTTGAAGAAGGAGAAGAAAAAAAAAATAGAGCAGCTGGGTTGAGAGAAGCAGTACCTGGCAGCAGCTGGGTTGAGTGAGCAAACTGTCAAGCTTGAACGACCAGATCAGATCAGGTACTCCTCCTCCTCCTCCTCTTTTTTTTTCTTCTCTTCTTCTTCTTCTTCTTCTTCTCCTTCCTTCCTGTCGTTCTTCCTTCCTTGTCAACGAAAATGTTCTTCTTCTTCTTCTTTTCTTCTTCTTCTTCCTTGATCCTTCCTGTCGTTCTTCCTTCCTTCCTGTCAACGAAAATGGGATGGGATATGGGTTAGGGTTTTTAGTTTTTAGTTTTACCTTTCAAGTTAACAAAAAATTATGTTTTAACCCCTCACATTTTTAGTTTTTAGTTTTACCTTTCAAGTTAACAAAAAATTATGTTTTAATCCCTTACAGTTTTTTTTCAGTTTTAAGTTGAAAACCTAGAATTTTTGGGCCCCCTGAAAAAAGGGCCCGGGGCGATCGCACTTCCAGCCCCTGGCTAGGGCCGGCCCTGCTAATATATATATATATAGGGGAGTATTCAAGTGCTTCCATCTCTCATCATTTTGATGAGGGACAATCCCCTTTTGAGGAGTGTTAAGTATAAAAATAAGAGTCCTATGTACTTGACACTTTCCAAAAGGGGAGTGTGGTGAGGGATGGATGCACTTAAATATTTTCCCTATATATAGTAATGCCACTCGGATTAACAGTATCTCCTAATTTTTTGAGATGATAACAAAAGCTCCTACATGTGAGAAACTATTTGTTCTGTTCTCCCAAAACTTTTCAAATGGTTAATGAACAAATGTAATTGAATTAGCGTAAAATGAATGATTAAGGCTTAATAAAATGATAATGAAGAAGATTAAATTTTGAATGGATTTTAAAATCAAACAAGGAAAATAAGGACTTATTCGTAAATATGAATTTTTGCGTATTTCGTCTAATACGGAACTCTTGATACCAACACGCGTATCTCGAAGTATACGTTAACTTTCATAGGTGATTTGAATTCGTTCGACGAGAATTGGATCAAATGACCCTTCATTTGACTCAAATTGAAATGGGAATGAGAGGTGGGGGTTTAATTGCAAAATGAGGCTTATATAAGCTTCAGATGAGTTTCAATGAACTCATTCACTCATTTCCAACTCAAGCAAACCCTAGGCACTTCTTCTTCTCCTTTTTCCTCTTCATTCTTCCATTTCCTCCATCAAGTGTGAAGATTGGAAGGTTTGCAAGTGGTTTTGAAGAGGATGGACTTCATCTTCTTCCTCAACTTGTTTTTCCTTTTTGGAGTGATAGAGCTTGAGAAAGAACTCAAGATTTCCTTCACAAGAGCTACAAGTAAGTATCTTTGGTGTATTGCAGAATTTCATAGTTCTTTTAAGTGTGTAGAAGTGGGTTCTAGAATAAATAGCTCATGGGAGTTTTATTTGTGATTTGGTGTTGCTTTTAGGTTGAAATAAGCTTGGATTGAGGAGATTACATCTCAAGAATCAAGCTAAACAAAGGGCTTTTTACCAATTGATCTTCATTAAAGACAATTGTATACGTTTCTAGTGATTTATGATGTTATGGAAGCTATTAGAATTAAAGGAGTTCAACTAAAGAATTTCACTTCAGAAATTCTGAAGTTCCGAACTCAAAAAATCTGATGTTCTGGGAGACCGAACTGCTGACCAACAGCTGACCAAACCCATCTGGGTGATTATTACAGAAAATGTCAGCTTCTGGAAAGCTGACCAACAAATTTCAGTTAGCCGAATGGTACCTGCAAGGTGATCGAAATAATGGTCATAGATTTTCAACAGAAGTTAAGCTTCTGGAAAGCTAACCGCAAGGTAGCCGAAATGTGTTTGGTTAGCCGAATTTCAGAATTTGGTTAGCTGAGTAGGTGATTGATGAGGTGACCGAATTAAGAAGATGTATCAGAAATTGTAAGGTTTTGGACATTCGGTTAGCCGCATTCCAGAATTCGGTTAACCGACAGGTAACCGACAAGGTGACCGAACTCGAGGAAAATTACAGATTGATGTTTGATTTTCCCAAATGAAAAGCCTAATTGATACAAGCTAGTTTTATTGATATCTAAACCTTCATAAGTGTTAGCTAAGGTTATCCTAATGTACAAATTATAAATAAAGTGATGTTCATCGAAAATAACACATATATTAGATAATGAACGTTTCACTCAATTGTTGGTTTAGAAGTCTGAATAGACTGTTTAATTGATTGATTTGATTTGATTCCAAGTCTGGCACTACATAGTAGCTTCTTAAGCTCGTTATAGAACTGAACTGAATAATGCAATAAATGAATGGAATAATGAAATGTAACAATGTAATGAACAATCTTACTGCAGTAGATGGAATGAGGGTGTTTCGGAGCTCCGTGCGGATGTCAATCCTCTCTGATCCAAATACTGGTAGATCCCATACATATGATAGATTGAAAAGTCACTTATAAGTCACCAAGTCACTTAATAAGAGTACTCACACTAAAATGACTAACTGGAATGAAATGAAATGACATGAATAAATATGAATACACATGACCGAATGACTTACTAGTATTTGCATTTCCAAATACAATGACTGCTTCCGTTGGAAGAACTAAATTGAATAAAACAAATGCTAATGTAGTTGCCAATATTTGTTATGGTTTCAAATTGTATATTGAACTGTTAGATTGATAGATTTAACATGTACTATCATAGATGTGTGTACAATGCTGAACCGTCGTGTTTACAGTGTTATTGATGACATTACAGGCCCAGTTGCCTGTACCGGTCCAGAGACCGCACCGCCAGCGGAGGAGGCCAATCTGATACCTCCAGGATGTTTAATCGAATGGACATGAACCGAGTGCAAATGAATAGAACATTTTGGGTATATACCATTAGGTCGTGGGTTCGAGATATGACACCAACGAAAAGAATAGAACATTTTGGAAATGTTTTGAGAGAACTTTTTGTATATTCATTTTGAATAGTAAATAGATGTCACCTGCATTGTATTTTGAATATGCAGTATTTGACACAATTAGTGAAATGAGATGTGTAAATGAACTTTACTTTTGACGTAAAGAACTTGTATAGTTTGTATATTTCATCAATCTATATATTCCGCAAAAATGTACATCTGACAGGTATTGATATATGATTGTTATCCATTGTAGATTTCGTTTTAACTTACGTTAAGTCGGAGTTTAGGAGAGTAAGTATGTAGGTCGCGACTCGGGATTTATCCGGATTAATCGAATCTCGAGCCCGGATCGTGACATAAAACTTTCCATCCATATTTTCTTATGGATAGATATTGTTAACCATATCGCTTATGGGTATAGCATCTAGTGTTTACTTAATGGTTTTTACATTGTGGTGCGATCATGTGACATACGTAGCATGATTGATATTAGGACACAAACTCAATTTTATGAGTAGCGGAGAGCAACACACTCATTGCAAATAACAATGGGCAAAATGCTACAAGAATAACAAATAAAAGAGAAAACGATGTGCGAATCATGCGTGCTACATCTTTTTCTTTATTGGTCCTCCTTTTCCTTTTACTTTTCATATTGAACATTCAAAAATATGTTGCAAACCATTTATTTGAAAGAAGTAAATGCAAATGAAAAACCTACTAATTACGAGTTTCAAACTTGAGAGAATTTGGATTATAGGGTCAATAAAAAGAAAATTAAAAAGAAAAAATGGAAAAAAGAGAAGGAATACACACATATCTTATTTGAGGAATAAGAAAGAGAGGCCTTAGTAAGAGGAATAAAAATATTTTGATTTGCTGTTTTAGAAAAGAGATGAAAAAGTAATTAAGTAAGAAACGTACTTGGGAGGCTTGGTCAAAGTGATGGGTAGGATAAATCATACAATGCTCTAAAAGTTTTATTATTTACCATACAAAGAAAAGAACAGAAAGAAGATAATTAATGAGGGATAAAAAAGAAAGAAAATTGAGGAGGGGCAAATAGATAAGATCAAAAGAAGCCCACTTGAGATTTTATATATCCTCCCTCATTTTTAAAGGGAAGACAGTAGCTGAGGAGGGGCATGGCACATGTGGCTCCACCACAATTCAAATTGTTCCATGTGTAATTATTGCAAGTTAAAGACTTAGACTCAACTAGACTAAAATTTTACTCGGAGAGAGTCAACGTGATGACTTGAGAGAGTCATTTAAAAAAATATTTCAAAATATATCAATTACTTATAAATTTGAATGTATATTTATTTAAGCAAATTCAAACCAATAAATCTAAATATGCAAGAAAAATATTGTAATAAGAAAAAAAAATCTTGCATATTACATAATTTAATTAAACTCCAAATATCGTCTGTAAAAGATCAAATATTAGTCTTAAACTGCATTTCAATGATTTTTTAAATTGCCAACTTCAAACCACAAGCATTAATTATCTAAAAACAAACATCAATTATTTAAAATCAAATGGTCTAAAATGCATATAGCTCATCAAAATGAGGTGACTTGACTAAGTTTTCCATATATTTGACTCAATCCTTCATCAAATTAAAGGAGGAGACTCAGATGACTCAAATATCAATTTGCTAGGATTTCCTGCCCTCAAGATTTCCTTTGTCAAGGGTGCTCACAAAGAAAACCAAAACGCCCAGTGGGGTCCAGCTTATGATCCATGTGGGAAAACTATAAAACGTAATACCTCTCTAATAGTTATTGATTCGGAGTTTGGCACCCATCCGAATGGATTGGATCGTTCGATTGACTTTGCACTAGTTTTGAATGGTGAAAATTGGTCAGTCGTTGCTCAAGTGGTTAGGATGATTATTCAAGCCTCCATCACCATATACAGGTGGGGGAAGATCCCACCAATCCCATCCCGAAATGGGGCACATCAGAGGGAGGTCTTCTAATTAATTTAACTGGTTGCTCTGTTTTCAAGTTTAAATAGACCTAATATACCTCAGTGTAATATCAATATGAGTGTTGTTACTTACACACTGCAAACAGCTCTCCACACACTGTAATTAAAAAAAAAACTAAAATAAAAAAAATTCCTAAACTACCGCTATCCCTCTCTCTCCCTGCTACCTGCTCCGGCCACCTCCGCCGCCAACCCATCTCCCTCTCCCTCTCGCCCGCCGCCGGCAGCCCCCGTTCCTCTCCCCCTTTTCTCTCCCTCTCTCTTATGGCCTCCTCTGAGTCGAAGAATTCATTTATGGGGCAACTGATCAACTCTTTTCGTTTCTTTCTTTCTTGTTGCTTCATGTGAGGCAGGGGGAGAGTGAAGGCAGGAGAAGAGGGAGGATGAAGCAGGGAGCTCAAGTGTAACATCCCGGAATTTTAAAGTTATAATTAGCTTAGTTAATTGTATTTTTAGATAATTAAGCTCGTTTATAAGCCAAATAAGTCCGATTAATCATTAGGATCGCCTCTTCCCAGCTCACTGCCGCCTCACCTCTCTCTTTTCCCCCCTTTCTCTTCTCCCTCATCTCACCTCACTCACTACCCCACTGTCCCCGCGCCATTACCATCGCCGCCGGATCCACCTTAGCCACCGCCGAACTTCCCCATCTTCGGCGAACCCAGCCCACTCCATATCTCTCTTAAGCTCTACATATAATTCTAATCACTTTCCTCTCTATAGTCGATGTGGGACTCCGGGGCGTCACACCCACCCATCTCAATATTTCATCATCTCATTCTCTCTCATCTCATCTCTCCCTCACCTAACTTCACTCCCTGCTAACGTGGATCTGCCCCACCCATCTCACGCATTCCACCATTTCACACTCACTCTCCCTCTCCCTCTCTCTCTTCTCTCTCCATTCTTTATTTCTGTCTTCTTCCTCCTTAGATTTAGGTTAATATACTTTGGGTGTGGAATTATAATTAGATAGCTTAGGGCTTTCCATTCTTTAGTTTTATGTTTTAATTTAGTTTTATTTTACTAATTATCCCTTAGGTTTGGTTTGTTAAGCTTTGAGCTAATGCTTATGGATTTGAGCATTTTCAACGAAAGTCAAGTAGATATTTATATATATGCTTGGATATGTTTGTCTCTCCATATATACTTTGATATGTTTGTCTCTCCTTTGATTTGATGATTTAATGATGGTTTATATGTTAATTGCTCAATTGATGCTTTAGAAGATTGAAAATATGATAATTAGGTTGTTAGCCCAAGGTTGTCAAATCGTGAATCGTTCAAGGGGTTGAATCGAATCGAATCGCGAATCGAATCGTTAATCGTAAGATATTTTATACTTTTTTCAATATAGATGAAAAAATGCTAAAATAAAAATAGAAAAAATTATACATGTCTATAATTTATCCATTTTCCATCCACATCAACATCAATACATGATCAATATTGGCATCTTTATATACTACTTATCTGAATCGCTGAACTTGATTAAGATATAAAAAAAAGTAACATATGATATCTATCATATCAAAGTTAAAAATATTCAAGTAGATTGTAAAATTAAAATGCCCAAGTGTTAAAAGGGCAAAAAATTATATTTGGCACTAAATTCAAGTAAGGCCATATCAACCAGCAAAATAGTCCACGCTAAAAAGAAAAGTGTAAATCAGATCGATGAGAAAAAAAAATGGAGAGAGAAAAAAGAAAAGAGAATATTGTAAACCAGATAGATTAGAAAAAAGAGAAAAAGTAATAGGGAGAGAAGAACATACAGGAAAAGAAAAAAAATTGCTACCTACAGGTGTTGTTACTGTGTGAGTTCCATTTATATTTTAGAAATAGAAAAATTACTACCTGCAGGTGTTACTGTGTGGGTTCCACGTTGATAAAATAGTATGGAATTCTGGGACCCACTATTCATGAAATAAAAGTGGGAGACAGCATACTGGCATAGCATATGGAAAGTAATTGCTACAGCTTGCAAGTCAGATGTGGTTTCGCGTATTGGCCATACAGACTGATGAGGATAAAAAATTGCTGCAACAGCACAGCCAGTGGGGTCCACATAGCAGCTGGGAACCTTGGGATTTTATAGTGGGCCTCACAGGTTAATAAACAAATTGAAAAGGCCAAATTTAAAATCAATCAGTGGGGTCCACAGTGAAATCCAAACAGTCCATCTGGCTGGAAACAGTTGGATTTCTTTAGGTGGGCCCCACTGCTTGATCTAAAACCAAAAGAAGGAAAGAAGCTGGCTGTAGATCCATCGCTGAGGCCCACCTGTTGGGCCCCAATGATTTAAAAAATTAAAATAAGAGTCTTCTGACGGTGAGAGATGGGAGGGAAAAAAAAAAAACAACACATGCAAACAAAAGCGTATTCCTGGCTTCCTCCTTCCCTCCTTCCTTCTCTTCTTCGGAATACATAGAAAGTTGAAAGGGCTTCTCTATATTGTGCAGCAAATAGTTCTGGCTCCGTTCCTCTCTGGATTGTACCGAAATCCTTTTTTTCTTTGGATTGCACCGAAACGAAGGAATAGACGCACGAGAAAATTCGAAAATGAAGTAAATCAATTCGTTTCATGAAGCACAAATGACGAGATGGAAAGAGAAGATAAAAAAAAACTAGGGGCTTTTGGTCGGAGGTCCCTCATAATATAACTTTGTTACTAACAATCCACAAAAAAAAGTCTTGCAGTCAAAGGTCCCTCTCACACTTATGGGTACCTGAAAAGACCAATTTACCCCTCTCTAAATTGTCGCCTTGCTGCAAAGATCCGAGTTTGAAACGAAGCAGAGTCGAGGGGTGCGAGCCACGTGCCTATTACTATCATGTGCTCCTGGAGAGATGTAACAGGGAGCGGGTGACATCTGGATCTTTGTAAACCACATGCAAGTAACAATTTATTTTCATGTGAAGCGTTTGTAAGATGAGTGACCATGAGTTACACTCCGACAGGGAGTGGGTGATCGAGTCCACTACCGCCGACAGGATATCGGTGGAGGAGGTCATTTTTTGGCGGAAGGAGGAGGAGGAGGAGGAGAGCGTCAGAGGCATGGCATGGGGGTAGGGGAGGGTTTTAGAGTAAGAGGCGATGGGTTTCGTTGACTGTTGAAGTTGGAACAGAACACGACGAAGAAGAAGAAGGAGGTTGGGTTTGGTGCGGGTTGGTTCTAACCTAACTAGCTACGAAAGCTCAGCCTATATCTTAGTCCTCGTATCAAATTTATCTGAGGACCTGGTTTTTAGTAGGTAGAATATGAAAAGAGATCTTCCACCTGGTTTTTCCGTTACCACCCATCTCTCTCTATGCAACTTCTCCTTTGTCTTCCTTTTCTTGTTTTTCTTCTTCTGGTTTTGTGGGGTTGATTAAAACTGAGGGTTTTTTCAAATTAATTCATCTTCTTCTTCGTTGGTTTTTGTTAATTTGTGGTGGTGATGGAGGTGTGATTCATTGGGGTTTTGATTTGCAGCCGCTCCTACCGTTGTTTGTCACCGTTCATTACCGGACATTAACTATTCCCATCGCCGGAGGTTGATTTTTGTAAATTTATCTAAGTTTTTGATAAATTTATCTTCGTTTTTGGCAAATATATCTGAGTTTCTAACAAATTTATCTGAGTTTTTGACAAATTTATCTGAGTTTTTGTGAAATTTATCTGAATTTTCGTCAAATTTATCTGAGTTCTGGACAAATTTATCTGAATTTTCGTCAAATTTATCTGAATTCTGGACAAATTTATCTGAATTTTCGTCAAATCTATCTGACTGTTTTTTTGCTATTTATTTGAATTCTGAAATAAATTTGTCTTCTACTACCTGTAGCGCCATGTTCTCTTGTTCGTCTTCCTTTTCTTTTTCTCTCTGCAACTTGAATAGATCAAGAGCACAAGAAGAAGTAAGCAATAAGAAATGAGAAGAGGGATGATGAGGATGAGGATGGATCTCAATCTCACCGGTAAAAGACAGAAAGAGTCGACATTAAGCCCAATAATCGAGGTTTGCTACAGTCAGTAAAAAAAAAGATAAGCAACTTTAATCTGAATCTTCGACTGGTGTCATGAACCATTCTGCTATTAGGCTTCCACTCGCCATATATTCGTGAGGCGATGGATCTAGTGATCGGTAAACTCAGATATTGGAATAATCTAAATGATGGACTGTGTTTTGCCGATAGCTGGTGGTCCCGGGTTTGCCCTTTCTACATGTGGGCCTGCACAGGCATTACGTGTAGTGACGTCGGCAGCGCTTGGCTGGACTGGTGACTAGTCCCCTCTCTCGCTACTCTTCCTACTTTATGCCTTGCGTCCGACGGCAAACAGTTACCGGGGCATTTTTGTCTTAAAAAATGAAAACATGTGTGCACAGGGACCTAAGGCTGGAAAAAGTCTAGCTGAATGGACCAAAGACCTTAAAAAGTTTTTCCTTGGACTGGAGGCTAGAAACATGGACTTATAGGACCTTTCGCTAATTTCTCCAAAAAACTAAGCATGCAACATAACTGGAGGAGCAACACAGTCGTACGAGGAGAAAGGGGTATCTCCTTGCATTCTCTTCCAATCTCAATCTTTCTATCCCTCTTAATTACGGATTTTAGTTTCTTTTAAAGGCAACTACTTAACAAAACAGAAAAGGCCCAAAAATAACTCCAAAATTAGATATTCAAACCTTTCTATTCCTGCCGTGAGAGTTGTGCGATTCCAAATGAATCGTATCGTATCTTACAATTTTAACATGCATGAATCGAACGATTAACCCCTGAATGCGACTTGGGTACGCGATACGAATCGTTTTTGCACCGATACGACGATAATGATAACTATGTGTTAGCCTAATGAAATGGATTTTAATGTTTATGGCTTGATTAGATGGATTGTTGGGATTAGAATGGACCTGTTATAACCATGTTTGGACTGTTAATCAGGTTCAGGAAGGAATGGAAGGAAATGACCCATTTACATTGCACTTACAGAACCTGGGGAACTGCAGTGCACGCGGTCGACCGGCCAGGGGGCTTGGTTGACCGGGCACACTGCGTCAGGTGCCACGAAAACATTGTGCACCCCATTTTCATTTACAACTACCGGTCGACCGGCCAAGGGCTCGGTTGACCGGGCATGCATGGGAGAGGTCGACCTGACCTCCTCAGGTCGACCGGGACAACTGTGAATTCCTTTTTGGAAGGGACGTTTTCACCCTATTTTGGATGGACTTAGGTGGAACTTTGGCTAATCCTTTTGGACTCATTTGATTATTTGTGAGGATGTATTGAGCCGACGTTCTTCACTGTTATTCCGGTTGTATCGAGATTCAGCCTATCTCAATCTTGAACGGTATGGGACAATGGGATACCCCATTTATATCTATGCACGAAGACTGTTTGTTTGGGTATCATGAACCCTAATTCCCTTTGTTGACTGAGTAGGGATGTACGATGCTTCAGGATTAACATTGTACTTATGATTAGATTGTTTATCAATTATGATTCTGAATTGTACCGTTTGATACCTTCTGCATGATATATCCATGTTCACTAGCTTCGTTTGCTTTGTTTTGTTTGGGATCATATGAAGAACTTAGATGATATACTTAGGATCTCTTTTGGTGTTCCGTTTGTTTTGAAGTTTGATGAAAGCGTTGAGGCTAGGCGGCTTTGATTATAAAAGCTTGTTGAGAACTACCTATGATGATAATGTTTGAAGAAGTTTGATGGTTTTGGTTTTGATTTGATGATGGAAAGTTAGTTTCTCTATTGTTTGATGAATCTTGTTCATGCAAGAGAGCCTAACCCCTCACTATTGTTTGTTTAAGAATCTTTATGTCAAGCACCACTCAGTTGTTAACGCCCAACACAGATGGGGCACCATCTGTGTGAGGACTTTGGATTGAACGTCTGCGCAGCACGACGTTTTGCATTTTAGATGGATGTACACCATCAGATACTCGTATTGAAGATTGTTTTGTTTTTGTTTTGAAGGGTATCGTTTTGATTGCTTGCCGGGTTTTTATCCCGTGCCCATTGCTTACTCTACCACAGCTCTCATGTTGAGTCGGGAGGGACATGTGGAACTGTCCCGTGGTGATTAGCCTATGTGGATTACCTATTTGTTAGATGTTTTGTTAGTTTGTTTTATGATTTGAATGCTATGCATTTCTTACGATCAGAATGCTATGCATTTCTTATGATTTTGCTATCGTTTACTATAATTCGTTCTGCATGTTTATTGATGTTTTATATATATCTACCTGTCGACCGTTGTGTCTGCCGACCGTTGTGTCTGATGCTGCACTTGGTGCATAGGTATCGGGTGCATCTACATTTGGAAAAGTGGAGGCGTCGCTTCAAGCAGTTTAGTCTGATTGTGAGTATGAGTCATGTCGACGGTATTGTCGTTGCGACCAGCACACGAGTGCCTTCATACTTTGGTTAGTTAGTATTTATTCTCTTTTGGCTTAGGTCTTGTTAGAAGCCATTAATTAATATACTTTTGTTATCTTCTGCAAACTCAAACTATATAAAAGAATGATGTGCATACTCTGAAATATTATATCGTATCATTTGTTTAATACGATGTTTCGCTGTGTTTTACCGAGGAAATATTTATACCTCACCGTGGACTTACATCCTATGAGACATGATTGGGGCCAGGTTGCATTTGATTAATGTTGAAAAAATTTTAATTGGTCCTAATCTCACGCATAACCCTGGTTTTAATTTTGGGGGCGTGACATCAACAGATGGATCAGGCATGTGGGTCCCGCCCTTTCTTCATTTTCCATTCTTTCTTTCTTCTTGTTTTTTTATATCCCTGCTGATGCCGTTTCAGGTGGAGGCCAGGCGGTCAACAGTGGAAAAAAGGGAAAAGAGTGAGGGAGGAGAACGAGTGCCCAGGTGGTACAGCCCTTTCTCCATCTTCCATTCTTTCTTTTCTTTTTGTTTTTTTTTTTGGTTCACCTCTATGTCGCTGCCGTTTTCAGGTGGAAGCCAAGCGGGCAGTCAACAGAGGAGCGG
Source organism: Litsea cubeba (assembly GCA_012931725.1). Classification (NCBI taxonomy): domain Eukaryota; kingdom Viridiplantae; phylum Streptophyta; class Magnoliopsida; order Laurales; family Lauraceae; genus Litsea; species Litsea cubeba. The sequence goes on along the minus strand of CM022948.1, from coordinate 92,410,006 downwards.
AGGGAGGAGAGAGAGAGCTAGGTATGTGGTTTCACTCTCCTTTTATTTCCATTCTCTCTTCTCTCCTCTTTTTTATTGTTGTTTTTTTCTTTTGCTAACCTGCTGCTGCCATTTCAGGTTGAGGCCGAGTGAAGAGAAGGACGAGTAGAGGAGATGAGGGAGGAAGGAGGAGGGAGATATGGATAACTTTTTCCGTGAACAGAAAGAGAGAGGGACGGGGGAGGAGAGGGACGGGGGCTGCCGGAGGCGGGAGAGAGGGAGAGGGATCGGCGGCGGCGGCGGCGGCGGGGGGAGGGGGGGGGGGTGTTAGATGGAGGCGGTCGGAACAGGGACGGGGGGAGGGGTTTGGGTGTTGGATGGAGGCGGTCGGAATAGGGAGAGAGAGGGATATGGGTAGGTTAGGAAATTTTTTTTATTATTATTTATTATTTTTTTAAGGGTGGTGGGTTATGCACCCACTCTATATAAAGAGTGGGTGTACGGCCTATGAAAGCTAAGTCCTTACTATTTACATCAACAATGAGTTGTTGGCGACTTTGGTGCTTAACCGGAGGCAAGGGTGGGATATCAAAAGTCTTATCATGTCTTATCTTACCTAGGCATGAGATGTGATGGCTGATGGCTCCACTTATGTATTGTGCAATTTGCTATTTTTTTTATTGGGTCCAGCTCAACAGGAGACTCCTTGTTTATAACTTAGGTGGTGTTCGGCGTCTCTACTGTGCACAAACTGATTCAATCAGTTTTTAGTTAGTTTGAAAAGTGTTTTTCCCATGTCCATTTCAAACCACTATAAGAGGAATTGCCTCTGATTTAAAAAAAACTCCAGAAATAGGCACATTTGAAACAGACAATAATGTCTGATGCGGGCAGACAGTGTTCCGCTACAATGACTGACGATCTTTAGAGGCAGACCGACTTTTTCATTTTTTTTAAAGTTTATGGACCCACAATCATGATCCAGACCGTTAAGAATAATCAGAAGGTCAAAAAAGGCCACGTGTTCAAATTCCATCCGTTGGATCTTCATATATTTTGAGATATTTTCAAAATACTCCAGGATTTTTGATTTATATTTTTTTACTTTTGTGGACCCCAAACGTAAGATCTGAACCGTTAGTTTCCTTTGTAAGGTCAATCACGACTATGCTATCAAATCTTCATATTTGATTCCCCTCAGATATCAAGGAATTTAAGAAACATCATGGACCGTTGGTTTAAAAACTAATTGGTGGCTGATTTTTTGAAGGGCCCACAAGCAATCCGCTTTTTTATATTTTTTATAAGTTGTGGGACCATAAATCATGATCCAAACCATTTGATATATTAAGAAGACCAGGCACGACTATGGGTCCAAGTTCTAGCCGTTCGATCATCATAGAATGTGAGATATTGGCAAAAAACCCAGATATTTTTATCTATTTTTAAAAAATCCATGGCCCCCAATTGCAAGATCCAAACCGGTAATTCTCTTTGTAAGACTAAACATGGCTATGGCATCAAATCTCAACGCTTGATTCCTTATGGATCTCGAGATATTTATGAATAACTTTCAACCATTGCTTTAAAAAGATCTATTTCCATTAATTTTTTTGTGTTACCAAACACACTATTTTTAAAACATCTATCTCAAATGGAGCCATTTGAAACAGATCTATTTCATGTAGATCTATTTCATATAGATAAGATTTGCCAAACAAGGCCTTAGACGTTGTCAATTGAGTGTGACAACTTAAAGTAATAGACTTAAGAATTAGACACAAACTTGTAGCTTTTTAACGTGGAGACTCTCGTCAATAGAGTATGACAATTTAAAAATTAGTCTCAATTTTAGTAGATTGTAAACTAATACTTTTCATTTTTCACTAATTGCTCTTATTTATCTGAAATTAGAGCTTTGTTTGGTATCTCTCTTTTTATTCCCATCTAGTTAAAATAAAGATGTCAAACATGAACTAACTAACCCTCGTGTTTACAACTCACCAAATTTTCTTGCATTAGATAGAGGAGCACCGATTGAGTATTGGATGACCATGCCAGACATGGCTTTCTTAATTGCTTTGAAGTTCAATGTGATATTACACGTTTTAAGTGCTGCACAGAGCTTTACTTATTTGCCACTTTGATATACTCCACCACCGTCATATCAACATGTTGCTATCGCTATCGGGTACATAAATAATAATCACTACGTCCAAATTGCATTGACAGATGGTTACTCGATGCCTCCCATTATGCCTCAATGAGTTCACTTCAGGCATGATTATACAGCTGCATGGGCTACCCCGTATGCGGAGCGAATTAATGCATTCATGTAATATATGCGTTATAGGTTTTCTTCTGAAACCATTATGTTAGAAGATTACACGTTTTAAGTGCTGCACAGAGGTTTATGCATTTGCCACTTCGATCTATTCCACCACTGTCGTATCAACATGTTGCTATCGCTATCGAGTACGTAAACAATAATCATTACGTCCAGGTTGCATTGACAGATGGTTACCCGATGCCTCCCATTATGCCTCAATGAGTTCACTTTTGACATGATTGTGCAACTACCACTACGTCAAAAGCATAGTAAAAGCCACATCGCTGGGCACCAAAAGGCCTCACTCGCTGCCGTTGTCTTTTTTGCCACGTTTTAGTTCTAATAACCAAAGTCCTATAACGTGGTTTTTCGTCGATTAAAATGATACAAAATATATTCCGCCCCTTATTTTTCCTTTCCCGCTAGAAGCTCCCTCTCCCGCGCTATGTATTTGTGCTCGACGACCCAAGCCCTAAATCTTCTCCTCGGACTGCTCTTTCTCACAACAACATCTCGCTGCGCCTTTTCTCTTCATCGAAGAAGCATCTCGCTGCGGCTTTTCTCTTCATCGCTTTCTTCATTTCTCTGTGCTCTTTCTCACAACAGATCTCTTCATCTCGCCGTTCTCTTTCTCACAACAGCTCTCTGTCACAGGTACTCTATTCCTCTCTGATATCTGTCTCTCCCACTTGCGATTGTAATGCTTTTCGTGCTTCTCGTGATTGATCGATAGAAGCCCTAGCAGGGGCTGCCATTTCATTCTTACAGGTCTTTATTGGTCTCCCGATTTTCAATGTTTCATGATCATCCAATGCTTCAATACGCCTTACAAGTTACAATCTATGTTACCCAGATAATTACAAATGCCTTGCATTTGCATACCCCTCATCAAATCGACTTGTCCTGTTACTTAGTAATGCATCATTACTTGGGCATGTTTGTTTGCCGTGGAATAGAATAGACGATGAGTGAAATAAAATCCAATCTTAATCTAATGGTTCCATTTTTGAGTAATCACCACCAAAATGGACAAAATGGATAATCATTATTAGCCTTGTACTTTGTGTTTGTTGCAGATCAATTGTTGTTGCATCTGATGTTCATAAAAAACAGACACACAATCCCTCATGGCCAGTTTTCTATTTGTAAGGATTTTACTTTTTTTATCTTGATACTCAACTGCTTCTTCAGTAGAGAAACAATATTGCTGCTTTTGAGGGTCTGTGCTATTCGGACATAAATACAGAAATATCTTACATGGATTTTATTGCTACACAGATGCATGATTGTTAATCACAACCATTGATTGATGGTCCTAAATGCTAGATTTCCAGCACAGAGCAAAAACAACTAGAATATTGTTGCATGAAATGGATCATTGATCTCTTTTTTTAATGAACTATATTCATCCTTTCTTCTGTTATTTTAGTAAGTTATTCATCCTTTCTTAGCTGTATGACCAAGTGATGGGCTTATCCACTATTTACAGGTGTAGAAGATTTATATATGTTAATACACAATGTTTATGTAGTCTTGTATTGGACAAGCTTCGAATTTCCCTCAATATGGCCAATGATCGATCCAAGGCCGGCTTAAAATAATTTGAGGCCTAAAGCAAAAATCTTAAATGGGGCCTTTTCTATTTTGTAATATTATTATAAATATTTTATTTAAAATCTATTTTTCTCACTTTTTGTGATGCAAAATTACTAATTAAGTTTTTATATTCAAGTTTTGCTAATTTATCCTTACATGTCCCTTGCAATATCCCCCAAACACACTGTTTCAATTCCATGGTAAACAAACAGGCCTTATATAATACTAAAGGAAATAAACAAAATCCAATTTGTTCCAAGTATATCAAACCTAGAAATGCAAGAAGATTTTGAGATGTCACATTCAGTTCAGCAGCAAGACAGCCGAACAGGGCCATCTGCACCACATTAATTTTTTTTTTTACTTCTTCAGTTTATTGGTGTGTCTATGCTGTCAATGTGTCTATGCTGTCAAAAAAATTAGATTCTCTTTAACAATGGTTATACTGTCAAAGTTTATTAATTTTTTAGAAAAAGGTCAAAAACTTTAAAGCTCATTGAATCAGATATCCAAATAAATATTTTCAAATACTAAAAACGCTTATTCACTTGCCAAACAACACCTACTTTTCTTTAATTTTATTTCACTTTGGGAAAAGAAATTCTTTTAGAATTCGTAAAAACTCAATTCCATGCAAAAAAAAAAAAAAAAATCTATCATGCCCTGTGATGCTGTGTTTATAGTTATTCTATTTATATCATGGATTGGAAGTCCATATCAGCTGAGATGTCGTACAGATACAAGCAATCTTATTAGGATTATATTACTAAAGCCATGAAGTCTTTTGACAATGGTGATGATGACAATGATGAAGGGGATGACACTAAAAAGCTTGAGATTATATTACTAAAGATGATATCTATGATTGATACTTTGGCCCAAGGTATAAACTACATCAGAGTTAAAAGGTCATTACAAAACTCAAAAAAGAGGATGGTATTAAAATTTGATCAGAATATTTAATTAGTGAACTAACCCATAATTAACCTTTCTAATCTATTTGGACTTTTTGTACTATATATTGTCTATTACCTTTTTGAATTGTCCAAAAGTGCGCGGCCCATAACCAATCGATCCATTTTCTTTGTTCATGCCCATCCAAGAGACAGGTTATCACAAAATTAATCTGCATGAAACTGATTGGATGGTAGAGATTATCTATTTGCAAACTGTGGTATCGTAGGTAGTTTAATTTATGCCCATGATCAATTCTAATTCCTCTTGCATTAAACTAAAGATTGGTGATTTTCATTAAAGCGAAAGGTCTAAATCTTGTATTGCAGACATTAATTAGTTGGGCGCTTTTAAATTAGCAGTTAACTCATAGTTATGTCTAAAAGTAGTTGCATTAGCCATATAATTAAGTTCATCTCATGCTTTGCTAATATCAAATCATCGATCATCGTATGTTGGCGCTCTTCCTCCATACTTTAAGGTATTATTGGTATGATCTTTGTCTTAATTTATCTTCTAAAGAGACATTACTGTGATTACTGTGATTTTGTCTTCATTTTGTCAGTAGGAATGGTAATATGGGGCTCATTATTCTATTCCTCATTAATTTTTGTTTTACTTCTTCAGTTTATTGATGTGTCAAGTTGTCATGCATTTCTGTAAGGATTAAATTCAACCCAACACTTACCTCCTTGAATCTTCTTCATGGATTCGGATATGAAATGACCAATAGTTGAACTACACAAAGTCTTCTAGTGCACATTTTACATTATTTTAAAAATCATGATCTTGGAATCACCATGTTAAAAATGATAAAATCAAGACTGCATCATTGGTCAATTTATTTCAGATAGACTGATAACTAGAAGAAATAGCCAGAGGTGCATAAGCTTTTCTTTTTATCAAATAGATTGAGTAGTGAGACCAGTTTGAAGTCAACTTAGAGGACCATCCCAACATTTATGTTAAGTCTTAAGTTCTTCAATTCTTTGGTTTGATTGTCACCCAAAAAAAATTACAAAAAACACTCTTCTGGTTTGATTCTTAAAGTTGAGACCATAGTTCTGCAATCTATTGATGAATGAATATCATATTTAGAAAGAAGAGTAATATCCCCAGGGATGACAAACAGAAGCAGAAATATCTGCATTCCAAAAGATCACTACTTACTAAGGGGAAAGGGGAAAACCCCCAAATCCATTTGATTATTTCATATAGTTTCTTGTTAAAGCTACCATTACTTCTCAAGAGAAATGTTAAAATCTCTCTCTTCAAATACAGGCCTTAAATTACTATGGTCTGGTATTAGGATTAAACATGAGGATTCTTCTTAAAAACTTGCCCAAAAGAGAAAAAATGGAGAAAAAAAGGTCTAAACCAGGATCTAAAGCAGGCCTACCAGATGAGATTAAAAAAATTCACCAACACTTATGTATAGTTTCAGCTCTAAAATGTCAATTGATATGGAAAGTGGAAACCCACATCACAGGCCATCTAAAGTAGGAGGTGGTATGTCCGTTGGGGGTGGACCTGAAAGAGCTGGGCTGATTATGCCAATCAACAAAAAGTGAGGTGATGTTGTTGGTGGCCCACAACTCAGGTGCCATGGGCATTGATGATGCATGTCACCCAAAACCAATGCAAAAGGCACATTAGTGTTTCTGTTGTAAAATCAGCGCAGTCCGAGCCGAGTCGGCCCAACATCATTTACTGTGTAAATCATGAACTTGTCACTTGCTCTATTAAAAACATGGTGTGGTGGGACTTGATTTAGACCATCAAATTGACGACAGGAATCTATGTTTTTCATTGTTGTTTTTTTCTTCTTCTTCCTTAGGTCTGCAATCCTCTCTCTGCAGTCTTTGCAACCCTATCTCTGCTCACGGATTTGATAACCACCTCAGGTATGATTGTAGTTTTTTATTTATGTAACTTTAGGTTGTAAATTTATTTGTATGACAGCAGATTTTTTGTATGTGTTGTGCATGTTGTGATGGTGGTGGTGTGATTATGGCAATGGATAGATGGAGTGGTTTTTTTAAAAGGTTTCAGTGGTATTTTTTTTTTAAATGTTATAAGATCAACTGTTGTAGACCAATTGGTTGGTTTGAACCATCTGATGACTCTACGTTGATAGACCCGATTAATTGGCGATTTTGAAATCTTTATGGTGGTTTAAATGTTGCCAACTACCAAGATCTGATTCCCCTATGTGGTGGGATGTTGAATGGGTTGTTTGATCGGATTGCAGGCCGAGTGTGGTGGGACGTTGAATGGGTTGTTTGACTTGGAAGTTGGGTTCATCTTGGATGTGCTTGTCTGGCATGGTGACCTACTACTATGCCTTGATTGATTCAGTTAAAGCTAGGGTTAACCAGAAAGATTTTCTACACCATGATTGGCATAATGATATGAATATAAAATCTTATGAAACGATGAATGCTCTCTAAAGAGGAATAAACATCTATCTGCCTATGGTAGCAAGGGATTTAGAAGTTAATAAATTATCTTTGGTTAATTTTGTCATTATACTATAAATCTCTGGTTCTTTCCAGCGTCCCATATAAAGTAAGGTATGAATGCCATTTTTATACTAATAAGACAATTGGATCAGCACTGCTCTTGCTCTTTTTTTATTGATATTTGATTTTTGTAACTTTTTGTGTGTATGAGTGAGAATAATGGCCAATAATTTACTACAATTTGGTGGCTACATTTTATTCTTCTTCTATAAAAAGGGACTATCTTGATTTTATATACAACTCTTAAAACTGTTTTTGTTATTACTGTGATTGAGTTGCTTTGTTACTAAATTGTCAGCAACTGTACATATTGTGGATGGTTATAACACAGATTACTCATGAATTTGGTTCACTGACCATTGAATCAAAAGTAGGTCTGTCGACCCAACGGGCCTCATTTTGAACAGGTCAGTCCAGCCCTGATTTTGAACCAGCTGGGCTGGGCCTGACAAGTTAGTCCTGCTTAAATTTTCAGTTAATCTTAAGACCAGACTGGTCCATTTACAACCCTAGTCAAGAGCATGCAGAATGTGAGAGAGCGTTCTTGTAGTCTAGGTCTTGGGAGGTCTCTGATGATTTGACTCTGATAATCAAATGAAGGTAGCATTGCACAATATACAATTTTATGCAATGCCCTTATCCTATTATTTACAATGTTTACTATTCTCTCATGGTTGTTGGGACAACTCTACTAATTCTTTTATTAGCTTATTAAATAAGTCTTATCTGTTTGAAACCTTGCTGATTCAAATAAATATGTTTGGAATAGATCATCTGATTCAATTAGATTCTTTTTAACAATGGTTATACTGTCAAAGTTATACCCGCGAAGTTATCATATATTTCAATTTGGAAAGAGCTACCTTGTAATTTTTTAGAAAAAGGCCAAAAACTTTAAAGCTCATTGAATCAGATATCCAAATAAATATTGTCAAATACTCAAAACGCTTATTCACTTGCCAAACAACACCTACTTTTCTTTAATTTTGAGTATGAAGATGTAATAGTTTTCCAAGTTCATTTACTTTTGTGATTTAGTCCAAGATACTTGTAATACTTGTATAAGTTGTACTTGTGTTCTACCTTTTTAATGCACCTTCACTCTATGATTTTAATATTTCAGAACATGTCCCTAAACAAGGAATGGATGAAGGCACCAAGAAATTCTTTTGAATATTTAGAAGGGGTTGAATCATTCATTGAGTTCATACGAGCTAATAAAGATGAATTAGGGGATGATGATTGGTATTGTTGCCCCTGTGTCAAATGTCGCAATTTGATAAGAGATAAAAAGACCTTAGGAGAAATTCATACGCATTTAATTTGTGATGGTATAGATAAGACTTACACAACATGGATCCATCATGGAGAACTGCATCCCCGAAGTCATGTAATCGTAGGAGCAGGTACTAATAATGAAGATTCCTTCCCAAGAATGGTTGATATGGTGAATGACGTATTTGGACGTGCTCGTAATGAGGATGATCCTGAATCTCATGTAGGGGTAAGTACGTCTATATGCCCCGATGAAACTAATGATCAAGGTTTTGTTGAAGGACAAGGGGATTCACCAGAGAATATTCGATACAAGAAGCTGATGGAGGATGCAGTAAAACCATTATATCCTTCATGCCGAGTTGAACATACGAAGTTGTCGGTGACGGTTGATTTGTTGAGCATGAAGGCTAGACATCAATGGTCTACTAAGAGTTTCACAGAGTTGTTGGAACTGATCAAAGATATTCTACCAAGCGAAAACACATTACCTGAGAAAACATACACTGCCAAGAAGATGATCAATTCTTTACGTATGGAGTGCAAGATTATCCATGCGTGTAAAAATGACTGCATACTTTATTGGAGAGAGCATGAAAATAGAAACAATTGTCCTACGTGTGGTGTAAGCAGGTGGCAACCAAGGAACATTTTGAAGCCAAGATGCAAACGCTTGCCATGGAAGAAGCTAAGATACTTTCCATTAACACAACGGTTGCAAAGAATGTATAGTGTACCGTGGATTGCAGAGAGTATGACATGGCATGCAAATGCAAGTTTAGTTCAAAATCAAGCAATAATGCGTCATCCAATGGATTCTTCTTGTTGGTCACAGGTTAATCGTAAATGGGCTGACTTTGCTGCTGAACCAAGGAATGTTCGCTTGGGACTGGCGACGGATGGATTCAATCCTTTTGGGAACAATAGCAATTCCTATAGTTGCTGGCCTGTTATGATTGTTCCGTTCAATCTTCCACCATCTCTATGCATGAGGAAAGAGTTCACCATGTTAGCATTATTGATCCCCGGAAAGAAAGGTCCAGGACATGACATTGATGTTTATTTGCAACCATTGATCACTGAGCTAGAAGAATTGTGGTCCACCGGAGCCATAACATATGATTCTCACACTAAGAGTGTATTTTCAATGAAAGCAATTTTGTTATGGGCTATACATGATTTTCCAGCATATGGTCATTTGTCGGGTTGTAGGACTGCAGGTAAGTATGGTTGTCCTGTATGTAGTGAAGGAACTGATTCGGTGTGGCTAAAATATGGAAGGAAGTTTGCCTACATGGGACATAGAAAATTCCTACCAACTAACCACCCTTTCAGAAGTCAAAAATCCCAATTTAATGGGAAAGAAGAAAATGCGAAACATCCTAGGCGTTTGACCGGCTCCGAAGTCTTATTAAAAATGGAAACCATTGATAGCAATTTCGGGAAGGCAGAGAATAAGAAGAGGAAGAGACGTCAAGAGGAGAATGAGATGATTGCATGGTCGAAGAGATCCATATTTTTTGACTTGCCATATTGGAAGGTGCGCTTAACTTTAACTCCTTATGTTAAAATAATGCATCAAATAAAATGCTATACTAATATAAATTTATTATTTTTATAGGATCTGCCTATTCGCCACAATTTGGATGTGATGCACGTGGAAAAAAATGTGGCTGAAATTTTATTTGCAACAATCATGAACACTAAGGATAAGACTAAGGATGGCCTTGAAGCCCGCCAAGACTGTAAGGCTATGAAAATTAAAAAAAAATTATGGCCAATGGAAAATAACGGGAAGTTGACATGTCCAGAAGCACCTTACACTCTATCCCGACAGGAGAAAGATTTAATCTGTAAAACCTTGTATCATCTGAAGGTTCCTATTGGGTATAGTGCAAATTGGAGACACAAAGTAAGCTTGGAGGATAGAGAGCTTAAGAATATTAAGTCACATGATTATCACATACTACTTCAACAATTATTACCAGTGTTGCTGATGCACGCATTTCAGTCCCATAAGCCATTACGTGTTGCTATTCGGCAACTGTCAATATTCTTTAATGTCTTATGTTCAAAAGTAATCAATCGTGCAGAACTGCGAAAGATGAAAGAAAAAGTTGTGGAAACACTGTGTGTTTTTGAAAAGTATTTTCCTCCTTCATTTTTCGTTTCCATGACACACCTTATTGTGCACTTGGCGGAAGAGGCGCAGGTTTGCGGACCCGTTAGATATCGATGGATGTATCCTTTTGAGAGGTAAATAAAATGCTTGATTGCTTGAGATTATTCATATTATTCACAAGTTATCACAGTGATCTAATTTACTAAAATTTTTTTACCAGGAAGATGAAAACATATAAACGATATGTTGTGAATCAAACATATCCAGAGGGTTCTATTTCTGAGTGTTACCTCATAAATGAAGCAATGTTGTACGCCATGAATTACATGCCCGATGGCATAAAAAAAAGCCATAAGCAAGGAAGGTTGGAGTGGATGGACAAGGAAGGTGAAGTTGCCTATCCTATCGATAAAAATGGGAAGGTCTACATTCTTGAAAATGTGCAATATCAGCAAGCACGCAAATGGGTACTAACGCATTCTACTGAGAATGTCGAGATGGAGCAGTAAGTAAATTTTAATGATCATGTGAACAAGTTTATTATTTTAATATATAAAGCATTCACACTACATAAATAAATGCAGGATTTATGCTGAATACGTCGAAAGCATAAGATCTAGTAATCAATATCGAAGAGGCAGTACTCAAATTGAAAAGGTATTAGATTACATACCTTGGCTTAGAAAGCAATTAGAGAATGAAGAAAATTGTACCCTCAAAAGGCTTGCGGATGGACCAAGTTTTCAAGCCATTTCGTATACATCCTACATGGTCAATGGATATGCTTTCTATACAGCGGAGGCAGAAATGAACAAAACGACGCAGAACAGTGGAGTCTCATTGATGGCCTTGACCCCTTTCAGGGCAAGTGCGAAGGACATGAATCTTGTGCATGAAGAATCTGCTTACTACGGTATAGTCAAACAAATTCTAGAGCTGGATTATTATGACTTTAAACGGGTAGTATTCTATTGTGATTGGGTGCGTCTAGACAGTCATGGATGTAGAGTTGATCCAGAAGTGAACTTGGTCTACGTTAATTTAGGGAGGTTGCAAAGAAACACAAAAGAAGATGATGAGCCATTTATTTTTGCTAATCAAGCAACTCAAGTCTTCTACTGTAAAGATCATAGTAGGCCTGCGGAAGAATGGCATGTTGTATTGGATGTTCCAAGAAATCTGAACCAGGATATGGACTCTTTTGAAGATCCCCTAGTCTTTGAGGGAAGAACGAATGAAAATGACTTAACAGCAGCACTGCTAGATGATATCATTGATAATGTGGAGACCGAACTATAAATCCATGTACGACGTTTTCTTTATTGCATTTTTTAGTATCCTTTTGCATGTTGATATTATTTTTAAATGTAACACAATCATAAATGTAAACATTTGATATCTTTTATATAAGATTTTACTTGATTTTATTTTAATAACATCTATTTAAAATTTAACATATTTGGTTGCAGGCATTATGTCATATGATCAACCATCGTCAGCAACTGCGTCTATAGTACAAGGATGTGGTTCTCGTGATAGTATGAAATGCATATCCCAATTCATGTTAATTTGAGATATTAACTTTTTTAATTTTCATAAGTTGATATGTCATTTGTAACAGGTCATGTCTCCCTGGTGACATTTAACATTGACGGGCAACCCATCGGTGATAATGCAGCTAGTTTGTCCACAATGATAGGGCGGTCTGTGAAGAGTAATATACCGCCCTCATTCGATAAATGGTTAAACGTGCCCGATGTAATGAAGGAGAAAGTGTGGGAGACAGTAACTGTGAGTAATTGTGCATTTGGTTCAAACAGTTTTCATATATTATTTATGTGTTTTGGTTGATTATCTCGCTAAATAATCTACTTTGCAGAGTAAATATGAAATCCCAATCGATAATAAAGAGTGGGTACTTATGAAGGCAAATGAGTGTTGGAGGAATCGGAAGTCAAAACTGAAGCGTTACATATATTCTAAATATCACACAGACACAGATAGAAAAAAGAATGTACCTAAATTTGTTAAGAAAGAAGATTGGGAGAGTTTTATCGACATGTGCTCGACATATGCGGCACAAGAAAAGAGTAACCTGGGGAAGGCCGCTAGGCAAGCTATGAGGTGCCCACACACCTCCGGTAGGAAGGGGCAAGCGAGGGTTGCTGATGAATTGGTAATCACAATTTATGAATTTCCCTATTTTTTTATATTTATCTAATTTTTTTATGTAATTGGGATGTTCGCTTCTAACATTTTTCAGCGGCGAAAAAATCCTGACAAGGAGATCACGCGTACGGATGTCTGGCTTGAAACTCATACAAAGAAGGATGGTTCTGCTTCCTGCGAAGAAACGGTAAGAAAAACATAATTCCAATTTACTGCATTGGCACTAATTTTAGTTGGGGGATTATCACATTTACAAGTCACCAATTTGATTTGTTTCTAAGATATATAAGAATTCTCATTCTTAAATTCATTATGTAAGTACTATGTGATGTGATGATATGGATTGTTGATATTGGAGTTTTGGGGGGCATTGGAGTTATATAGATGAAGTGTTTTAAGTACTATGTGATGTGGTGATATGGATTATTGATATTGGAGGTTTGAGGGGCATTGGAGTTATATATATGAAGTGTTTTATTAACAGGTAATACATTTGTGCACCCAAGATATTTTTCGGGGTCCGAAATACAGGGGAGACTCTGTCGAAATTTTTCTAAAGTTATGACTTCTATTTTTCTAAAGTTATATCTTCCCCATCCATCTTTCAGAGAAAATCGCAGCGATAATCCCACATGGGTGAAGGCATTGACCACCTTTAACCAAATAATGTCAGTCCCAACTAAAATGGTGCCATGGTTTTAAAACTCAGTTTCAGACTTGTTCATGCACCATTTTCATTTAGCTTTTTTTTTGTTCATGCACCATTTTCTTACAAAGCATACTTGTTCATAGTTTAAAACCTTATTATTGTTCAGAGTTTAAAACCTTATTATGTTTTTCATTTTACAGGAAAGAGTTCGCGTAATACATGAGAATAACCCTTCCTTTGCACAAGGACATTTGGACCAAGACCCGGTGGCACGGGTATGTGGTCGTGATACTCGTGGACACGTGAAGGGCATGGGTTCAGGAATTTCTAAGTATGCTATTTCGCGTTCAGCTCCTTATAAGAGAGCATTAGAGCAGGAGAAGAAGTCGAATGTCACCCTTCATACTGAGGTGGAACAGCTGAAAGAGCATATGAGGGAAATGCAACAAATTCTTGCATCTCGTGGTGGGGGACATACTCGATTTTCGAGTAATCATGGGAGTTCATCTCAGGTACTTTATTTATTTTACATTAATAATATATCCCCTAACATAATTAAATATCCTATTGATGAATTACTCACTTTTTTTAATATATAATATATGTAGGTAAGGCAAGATTCCTCACGTCAGGAGGCACAATCCGACCAAGCAACCACTGATCAATCAAGTTCACCTTTGCTAAAATTGTTGCATTTGACAAAAAATACATGTGTCGCATATGGAAGACACTCAAATGAGTCTGCTGAAGAATCAAGTTGGAAAAGGATCATTTTAGATGAGATTGTTGATGGGAATGTTAACTTGATAAATGGACAAGGCAAGATGGAAGATCTCACACCAGGCGATGCCATAGATTGGCCTGAATTTAGGATCATCTCCATTTAACATTTTCAATTTAATATTTTGAGACACTAAATTTAGTGATGGATGTTTACATTGTTAATTATGTTAATGTTTTAGTTGATAGATGATTGATTATTGTATGGTTGTTTGAAATAATGTTGGATGTTTTATTATTATATACCAGTTTGGGTTGGATGTTTTGGAAGATCCATTTAATTTATTGTTATGGAAGATTGATTTAGTTTATTCTTATTGGTATAAAACAGGTGCATTCTTTATTTTTAAAATATTTTTTTAAATAAAAATAAAAAAACCTCGGCATGGGCAGTGGTTTTTTTTTTTTTCAAAAAGTCAGAACAACCACGGTTTTGTGTGTGGTTTTATTTTATTGTTATCCACATGTAATGGCCGTGGTCATTTTTAAATTTGCCACAGGTTCGAGTTGTGGTTTTTTTTTTTTTAAAAGTAAAACAACCACGGTTTTGTGTGTGGTTTTATTTTATTGTTATCCACATGTAATGGCCGTGGTAATTTTTAAATTTTCCACAGGTTCGAGCTGTGGCTTTTGAAATACTACACCATTCTTCGCCACGGCAATTGCCACGGTCATATCTGTGGCTAAAAGGGAAAGACCACGGCCATTGGCTGTGGTTTTTTAGCGTTTTTGACGTAGTGTACATGGGCTACCCCGTATGCGGAGCGAATTAATGTGTTCAGTCTGTATATACGTTCTAGGTTTCCTTCTGAAACCATTGTGTTAAAAGATTAGGAATTGAACATGTGTTAATATGTTTGAATAAATTTGTTTTAAATATCCAAAATTTTTGAGATTAGGAAGGTTTTTATGTTACTAGTATTTAGTAGTTATAATCCAGTATTTTAAGATATAGTAGCACTAAAATACAAACAAATGCTCATCTTTTAAGATTTAGTAGCACTAAAGTAGTAACACCTACTTTATCTGCCATGATGGGTCCCACATTTAGTAGATAAACACCCACACCAAATGAATTAAAATATATATATACATATATCATATGGTCTTCATTCGCCGTGAAAATTTAGGTTAATTCCAATTAAATCCAAATTTGAGTTCTAACACAAAGACCCTCCTCTGATTGCATTTTTGAGTTGTCTTCCAATTCCAAAATGTTCAAGTACAGTATAGCTCGAGGCGGACTTAGGAAATGCTGGGGCCACTATAAAAAAAAAAAAAAGAAAACTCTTGGAGGAGGAACATTAGTAAAAAAGTTCCATACATTTTTTATAATAAGGGGGTGTTTCGAGAAGTTGTCCACCCCTTAACCCCCTTATGGGTCCCACCTCTTTGCTGGATGAAAAAAGAACAAAAATACGCTGAGATGTGTGCACAGGTAAAATCACAATAAAAAAGAACAAAAACATGCAGAGATGCCTCCCAGGCCATGATGGGTCCCACCTCTTTGACCGTATAATGTGACAGTTGGAAACTTTTTTTTGTTAGAATGTGACAATATGAATGATCATGTCCTTCTTCTCTCATAGTAGCTGCCAAGTACAATCCCTATGGATATAGGGTGGGTTTGTTTATGAATTAGAGTGGGTGCATTTATAATGGGCCTCTTTTTAAATGGAGTGTACTTGCAGCGGGTAGGTTGCCAGTCTATCAATATCAATATAAAGGCTGTACATGAGGGGGTCCGTATTGCCTATAGTGACGCGAAACCCTCTTTTATGTGGCTGCAAGTGTCTTGTGCTTAAAATAAGCGTCTCCTGCATTCATTCAGGTGGGGTAGATGAAAATGGCAGTAACGAAGCAGAACTTTCTTTCCTTACTCTCACAGTATCTCATCCTGCTGCTGGTATGCTTTTCATATTGTTGTCATGCAAGCTCTAAATGGCCGGTCAGATATCTTCCGGGCTTCAATGGCCCTCTTCCCTTCCATATGGAAACAGGGTAAAGTTTCTGCTATTTTTAGTATCGGTAGTGAATGTGATCTGCTGAAGGGCATTTCTATTGTCGCAGTGGAAAACAGATTCTACAAACAACCTTTTCTATTTTCTACAGAAATCCAAACCCGAAAACTGTCGGAGACGGTTGCGCAAAAATCACAAAATGTCAGTTTATTTGATGTGGAGCTTTCAGCACCGAGGAAAATCGTTTTTACTCTATATCCTCTTTTCGGGGAAAAAGCGATCACACAAACATGCCGTTAGCTTCCCATGAGAGTTTTAATTTATTTTGTTTGTTGATGTGTAGGTACGTGGGAGTGGGGGAGTCGGATGAAGACCAGCTCTTTTACTACTTTGTGAAGTCCGAGACCAATCCCAGAGAAGACCCTCTTATCATGTGGCTTACAGGGGGTCCTGGTTGCTCAGCATGGAGTGGCCTTCTATATGAAATAGGTATGCTATACGTAGCCATTTTTGTTTATGTATTTACATCTCAAAGATCCTAAAAACTATTGAAAATAGAAGCTTTTAATTTATTTTTATGTCTAGTATTTTGAAAATCTTGAAAGGATTCATACGACTAGAGATGTGATTGCAAGATGCATAAACTGAGGGAACCGGATCCCCTGTTTGGACCAAACAGGGGGTGACATGGGGGGCGGCGGATGAGGGGGCAGATGAAAGAGAAACTCATCCGCCCCCTTATGTTGATTAAAACGATAGTATCATAGTAGTAAGAGGGAGATCGTATCATTTCCTGAGCTCTTATCCGCTCATGTTGTCCGACGGATGGGTGGACAAGTGTGTATTACAGGCCGTAATCCACCCCAGGTTTTTAACCAAAACATCTCGTTAAAGCTAAGGGATTTGACTTGAGGGTTCATCTTTGACCTCAAATAAAGATGAGCAATATCATGAGAGAGAGAGAGAGAGAGAGAGAGAGAGAGAGAGAGAGAGAGAGTGTCTGGATTAATATTATCGAGAATGGGTCTCGATAAAGAATTATTGAGAGGGTGTCTCCTTTTGTTATTTTTGGGTCAGTTTGGCCAACTCTATTAATAGACTCTGGGTGAAGTAAAGTTGATTTTAAAAAAATAATAAAATAGAAGTAAATTATGATGATATTTTATTTTTAGTTATTTGTTATGAAAAAACTTGAATTTTATGTGGTGAAATCCGACACTGATACGGTGTGAACGAATTACAAGATTTTCAATCCGTCACTGATTCGTTTATCTTTAGTTGTTTGTTATGAAAAAATTTTAACTTTATGTGGTGAAATCCGACACTGATACTGATACGGTGTGAACGAATTACAAGATTTTCAATCCGTCACTTATTCGTTTATCTTCGGTTCGATTAAAAATCTAAAACCTTATGGGGGTATAACCTTTTAATTAATTCCATGGTATAGTTAAGCTCTGATGCTCAAGTGTTTAAGCTCAAAGACTATATATATATATATATAATGCAAATTCATTTGAAAAAAATCCAAAAAATTACTAATGCCTCAGCCAGTAAAAAACTGCAATAGTCAATCAAGGACATCAGTAGCTACCAGAAATTGAATTGACCCCTAGGGAGGTCTTTTCTTCTTCTTTTTGTGGCCTGGGTCTCTCCACTAGATAACTACGCGGGTGCGAACGCCACGTGAGATTTAAAAAAGTCCTTAAATGATATTTAAAAAAAAATTATTTTTTTATTTAATTTTTTTTAACTTAACCACCACTGCACCACCTGAATGAAAATTCTGAATCTACCGTTTTGATATTCCCAAGGACTTTGGAAACGTGAGAAATAAAAATAAACAAAAACATCAAAGAAGTGGCCATTTGGAAACCAACTAACATTATTGGTCTAATTGAGAATGTTATCTATCATATGAGGGTGAGGGGCATGTGTGTCGGTGTGCGGTCCCATCAAACATTTTCGGGGCTAAACCTGCGTGGCCATGCGTGCTTGTGTGTTAATTAGCAACGAACATTCATGCACCAAACGATGGGTAAGTGTGTGTATTTCTGGGCGCAATTAACATTCTCGGTCATAAACAGCTAAGAGCTAACATTCTCGGTTACTTTAGTCTAACTTTGTAAATTGATATTTTTATCCTGATGGTGAGGGACGCATGGGTCAGGTTAGGTGGGAGTGAGGAGTGAGGAGTGAGGGCTGACTAGGCACGGAAACATAAGAAGACGTATCACAAAAATTATGCCGATTGAGTTATGCCTGAAGGCAGTGTTGAAAAGCTATGCTTATTCAATGTTTTTAGTAGGAATGGTTAAATAAGTAAACTTTATAGTATTTATGAGAGAGAAAGGAGAAAAAAGGCATCATTTAGAGAGCACCATCCAGTAGGGGAGTTCATGGGCCAGCCTGAGCATGAACCGCCCCAGCCCGCTTTGGTCCGGGCTTGGACTTTTTAAGTGGGCCAATTTAATAGATGGGCTGGGTTTGTATTGATTGGTAGAAAGCCCAAGCCCGACCCAACTGTAAAAATGATTGTGAGAAAAGAGAGGGTGGCGGCTGGCGGGAATTGAACACTTGATATCTCATCTCATTGAAGGATAAACCCAAACCAGTTGATATAAGGGTGAAAAGTGAGTAAAAGGACCTAATTTTTTTTTCTTATGATGTTTAGTCTGGCTGGGGCCGCTAAGAACAGTCAATTATGGCCTGATCCAGGCTTGGGCTGGGCTTGCTCCAAGAGTTCAGAAGTCGGACCGGGCCTGGATCTTCCTCGGCCCGGCCCATGAACACCCCTGCCATTTAAGAGTACTAATTTTTGTTGGCACATGGGATTCTTCTTCGTTCAATTCAAACATTTCACATTTATATGCATAAATGAATTGGCAGAGGATCGAGTATGGCACTTATTTAATATCATCTTGTTGGATTAAAATTGAAAAAAAATTCTTTGAATTATCATTTAATTTGAGAGCCATAGATCAAAGGGGGGTTCTAATGAAATTGGTGTTTTGAATATTGCATGTCTCTTTCAGATCTTTTGACCTCCCACCTCCCCATAATTATTGGTATGACCTTAGGTGGGCTTGACAAAAAGGTTACTCACTGTTAGAATTTTAGTTGACTAATTCTCTTAATTTGAACAAAACTCAAGTCCTAATTGAGTTGTATTTTCTATTTCTTTTGGACTGTGAAGCAAGCCTTTGATTATTGAAGACATCTTCTGAAGATCATGATATACTTGGAAGTCTTCCAAAGTATCTGAAAGACCTATAAGAGACTTTTCCGGACAAGTTCGTCACGCTACAGATTGCTTGACAGAACCCTAGCGAGATTGAACCTCGCTACAGCGAGGAACAGTTCTGTCAACACTAGAAGGCAGTCTCGCTATAGTGAGACTGAAGCTCACTATAGCGAGCTGGGACTTTTCAGTCCGAACGGGACTCTATTTTGCTGATTCTCCAAACCACTTCTAAGAGTCCTGATTTGTTCCGAAGAGTATCTTACACGAACCTTGGGCTATTTATTAACCCCTTGCAGCCACAAACAAGATATGAGGACTATATTATTCTCTTGAGCTTTGAGATTTATGATTTGAGAGTTTTGTGGGCTTAATCGTGCAAGGGAGATTGCGCTGAAGACTTATTCTTTTTCCCTGTTATCAAGCATGTTGAAGGGGCATTCAAGGTGGGTTTCAAGCTAGCACGTGGAAGGTAAATGGCGGGTCATCGGCAAGTTCTTTACAGTCCTTTTAGGTTGAGTTACAACTGCGTCAAAGGTCTAGTGAGTTCACTTGTAATCTTCGTCTTATAGTGCTTTGCTTTAGGTGGTCTCTACACCCGTGGTTTTTTTCCAAGTTGGGTTTTCCACGTAAAAAAACTGTGTCTCTTCCTATTTTGTGGTGATTCATTCATATTTTGACTTAGGTTAATTAATTAATTTAATCACCTGTGTTAGGAATTCATATAATAATATGAGAAAGGACCCTAGCCTGTGTTAAGACTTAAATAGAAAGTTGATCTAGGATTAGTCAAACCTTCACTCACTGATGGAAACTGTCCAAGTTAGCAAGGTGTTTTTTTCGCATTTGTGCGATGCTTTATAAGAAATGAGGCTAAAGCAATTGAACATGGATAAATTGTTCCAAACTAGATATGTTAAGCATATACAAGTGGAGCTCTTACAAAGCAATATATCTCCAAGGATTTTCACCTATGAGCTGACCACATAAATGGTATTGTGGTCTAGCTCATGGGGACCACTTGGATACTTCTGTATCATTGGGGTTGACATGGATAGAAAGGTATTTTATGGATAAAGCTTATGCAAAAATTCAGCCCCATCAAATTTCTCTAGCCCTAGCTAGATTTAACTAGCTAAAAATTTAATGGGTCCTTTAACCCTTTTAACTATAGAGTTTTTTTGAGTCTCAATCCAACTATGAATAAAGGTTGATGAGCATAAAATTGGGCATAAAACAGATCATGGGGTATAAAGGTGAGAAAAAAAGCTACACTAATGAAAGGTGGGCCCAAGTGAGCCCTTAGAGCTGTATTGCACATGGAGTCCGCTTGTAGGATTTGTGGACTCTTAAAATCGTTATGTGAAATAGCTGTAATCTAATCGGAAATCTAAATTCGGAAACTTTTGCATTGTATTTGAAGCCACACTTTTTTTTTTGAAACAAGAGACGGGGTATTTTGGACAATGGGATAACCATTGAGATCCCAAATGCGCTATATAAAATCCTCCGACCTACTAAGGACCCATATGTTTCCATGGAATTGAACACATAAAAAATTATTATCCAAATGAGTTAAATACATGATGATAGGACATTAGAGGTGAATGATATAAGGTGGAGATGTTGGTGGGATCTAGACTTTCCAATGATGTGAGTTACTAGGGTGATGGGCCGGTGGCTGAGTATTCATTTTGCATCTCCTCTGAAGGAATTATTTGATAATCATTTTTGGACATCCAACTTTATTCTTAAATTTTAACATCTAGATATGCGTTTTAGAATTCCTAATAATTGAATTGCATGAAACAGAGTACCTAATATGTAGTAATCAACAATCCGTATCTAGGGCATCTCTTTTCGAAATTAAAATCTATTCATCTAATTATAAATTAATGAATGGTGATATGTCTTGCCCGTTACATTGCAGGTCCTTTGATTATAGAGAACAAGGAGTACAATGACAGCATACCAGGTTTATTGCTGAACCCACATTCATGGACAAAGGTTTGTAAGGCCAAGATAATTTTTCAATGAACTAATTTTGAATACGGCCACGAGCAGTTTTAACCATTCGGATTTCTTTCAATCTCATTGTTGATTGTGCTGAGATTTTTAGATTGCAAGTATCATCTTTGTGGATTCACCTGTTGGGACTGGGTTTTCATATTCAAAAGGCAACAAGAGGAGCGGAGACTTTAAAGCGTCGAAAGAACTCTATCAGTTTCTAAGAAAGGTGAACAACTTTAACTATATATTCAACCATTTATATATATTTTTATGCGAATTAGATGCTCAACTACATTGTCTTTTTATGAGAAAAATACAATGTTTAGCCAGTTACATAATCCAAAACTACTTATGGACTGTTTGTCTACTTCGAATTTAATTCCTAGGATTACTAGTACTAAGTAACGATGGCTTATTATCAAAGATAATAAAAGAGGAGGTTTGAACGTGAGGATTGATAGGAAATTGGTTTTCACTCTGACCCTAGTATAATTTCAGTCCCATGGCAGTGATGGTCCCATCTACATCTTCGTATTCTCCACGTTAGGTCCTTTAATCCTCACCTCTTTCCTATTCTTTTAAAAAAAAATCCACTTTTACTACGAAATTGTAGGAATTCAATACGTATTAGGTAAACATACACGACAAGTTGGGCACAATTGTTGCACAAATAATCATCCAAATTGGAATATCCTAACCTTACATTAGGCCTTATTTTCTAGAATGAGGACTTTGTACTTAGTACTTGTTTGGAGAAGGAAAAGAAGACAAATATGAGAAACATAATATGAGGGAATATAGTTTTTCATTTTCTAAACTTCAAATGTTTGTTTGTAAGGTGATGAGGGTTTTCTTGTGGTGATTATGGTGTTGGTGGTGGTGATGATAAAGACCTTGATACGCCGCGTGCCATGGTTGGTGCGTACGATGATGAAAGTTTGATAGAGTGGCTAAAAGGGTGACAATGATGATGACAACGTGAGATTAATGTTGGTGGTAGTTTGATGGTGTGGCTAAGTGGATTGTGAAGATGACGATGATGATAATGTCCCACCTTATTATGTCATCAAGGAACTCAAAAACCACCATGGGATCCTAACAAAAAAACAGAAAAAAAAAGGAGAGTGAAAATATGGCTAACACCCAAAATAGACAATGTACATCAAGGTGGCCGACTTTATGGGCTGGGAGTCAGCAATTTTGAGACGCCAGAGCAGAATTTTGTTATGCATGAAACCAAGTGGGCCCTTTAACTCTTATATCATTATTTGCCAAACAATATCATCCCATCATAATATTTTTTCTTTATTTTTTGAGTTCATTGTATCCACCTTCAAATTTTCATATTGTTCCGTTGATCCTAGCAAAAAAAAAAAAAAAAAGAACCTACATGCTAGATCCATATTCTCTTGGTGACTAAAAATTATTGGTGAACCAAAATAGGATGAGCGTTTAAGAATACTGATGGGAACCTTTATGATAGAAATAATCTCCAACCATCCAAATTATTGGCTAGATTATCCGATTGGTGTGATCTTATAGTAACTTGGTCCACAAATGGTGTGCCAGATTTAGTTGATAGTTCATATAAGGCAACTGGATCCCTATTAATTCTTTCAATTAAATAGAATCCTAATTGTAATGTAATGTGTTCATCTATTTTTTATGATACAGTGGTTAGACGACCATCCGGAATTCCTCTCAAATCCTCTCTACATTGCTGGAGATTCATACAGTGGTTTGATACTTCCTGTTGTAGTTCAAGAAATAGTAAAGGGTAATCTTTATTGTCAAGAAATAGCGATTTGTAATCTCTGTTTACTTAGTAATAGAAGAAAATAACCCCAACTGATGAGAAATCATCATATGAACAGCTCCTCATGTGAATCTCTATGTAAACTTGGCCATGCGAGGGCTACCTTTGTGTCATGCACCCCAATCGTATCAAAATCATCCGCTATCCAAATGTCACTCCTACACAAGCTGGATTGATCATACAGGAGATACGGGATTTAGCGCGATACACCCTCATTCTATATGTGATCAATCTAATGGTGAATATTATTTGTACTGGAGCAAAATCTAAGAGTAGGGTGCAATGAGAATTCCTTGGATCAAAGAAAACAGTGGCCCACATGTGTCAACATGTCTTTTGTTTTGTTATTCTTTTACCTAAAACTCTATACAATGGTTTCATGATATTTTAGGTATAGAAGTTGGGCAGGAACCAATCCTCAATCTCAAGGTATGTGATTCTTGAAACACTTCGTGACACAAGCATCAATACGGTGGGCCATCAAGTGGTCATAGGGATATATCTTCATGATTGTCTGCTTTTTGAACAGGGACAAGTACAAAAAAATCATTCTCTCGATGACTATAATACTAGTTGAAATTTGAAAATGGTTGCAGGGTTACTCGCTTGGAAACCCTTTCACTGATTACAGGATCGATAAGAATGGGGCGATACAATTCGCACATGGCATGGGACTCATATCAGACGAACTTTATGAGGTGATTTTGCTCCTTTAGATCCCTTCAAATCTTAGGTCAATTGAATCATAAAGTCAGTTGGCGTTGGGAAATTTAGGGGTACCTAGTTTATTGGTGGGCCCCACTCTTAAGGCTCTCATTATTTGGAAGTCCCTCTATGTATCTCCAATTTTTTTGACAAAAATGCTCCATCTCAATCTCTTCCTTGGGACAAAATCTCCCTCAAATTTGAGACTTATTGACCGTTGGATTGAATAACTTTAGAAAATATTATTCATCTTCATTGACCTTTGTTCATAACAATTTCTAATTGCAAGAACAAAGTGACCCATTGATTAATCAAACGAAAATTTCTAGACTCAACCCAAAAAGTGACCCATATATTAATATAGATAGAAATCTCAAACTAGACCCAACTTGAAAAAAAAAAATTAAAAAGAGCCAACCTACACTTGATTGTAACCTTGTCCTACCAATTTTTTTTTTCAATGTAAACTTATTAAATGTTCACACGAACCCTCCTTTTGCAGAGCTTGAATTTTCTCATGCACTAAATATTTTACTTTTGGGATAAATGAATACTTAGGATGAGTCATGTGATATGACAATTTTCTTTCCGTAAGTTGATTAAACCTACAACAATGAAACCCTTTTTTTGTGTTGTTTTTTCAGTCGGCCAAGAAAAATTGCAGAGGAGATTACTATATAAATTCAAGGTATTTCTTGTGTGCAAAGGATGTACATGCGATAGATGAGGTGAGAGCCATTTTTGTCGTCATCCAAAGTTTCATGTTAGCTATTTTGGGCAATTGAAAAAAAGGGAATAAAAAGGAGTTTGCCATCATGTTTAGGGTGTAAATTGGTAAAACATAAGATGGATTATACTTTTTTAAATGGAGTGCACATGGTATGTTCATAGAGCTCAATGACATTACCATCTACAAAGTCACTTTGTTGATTAGCCACCTACACAAAACCAACTCCGATGGACATTGCAAAGCATCCAATATAAAGGCACTAAATGGACAATTAAAACAGATGCCCCTTACTTTATGTACCAATAATTTATTTCATGACTTTAAATTAGATAACTTGTATTGTTCCCTAATTTGACTTTATAGATGTCTCTTATAGAAACTCTCCCTCATGTTTAACCCCACTTGTCCTCTATTAATGATTACATATTAAGAATATAGTTGAAAAAGTGCATTTTCTTGAGCTCATTTTACCTTGCTCTTCTCTTTTAAGAGGTAGGAACCATGAAATGGAAGAGTAAAATGAGGGAGATTAGAAAATGTAACTTACTATTAAATGGACATGCAAACCCAATGTTCTTTTCGTGTGACCTGAAAATAAGGTAGAATTCCATGAAAAATTGAAATGGCTAAACAAGTGAGGTTAGAAGTAATTTTTTTTATTATTTCAAACATTATTTCCCATTTATTTATATGTAGTCTTCATTTACGTAGATAATGAAAACATTATTTTCCATTGAGCAGTGCTTGAATGGACTCAACACTGCCCAAATATTGGAGCCCCTTTGTGCTACAGAAGCCCCAAGGCCAAAAGAAATTGGTGGTCTTAGAAGATCTCTGGAGAACTCATCAAGGCTCCACCCACCAGACCCTCTCCCTGCATTTGGTTGTAGGGTATCTCTCTCTCTATATATATATTTATCATGTGGATATGATCTTTTACATGAATGCATGGATAAATAATTCATCAATCTAATATGCAATTACAATTCTCATTTAATGATTTAATTTGGTGGCACGATGGCAAGTGCTGACTATTGCAATCCTGAGATTGACCATCTAGATAATTTTAGAGAAATTCAAAATATACAGTATAGGATATAATTGAATGAAGTCATTTGCACTATGGCTCATAATATCAAATTGAAACAATCCTTCAATAGTTCAAAAGTCAAAAGAGGGGAGGAAGAGGACTCACAAGGAATTCTCTTTATTATTGAATATATTAATAGAGAGTACATTAGAAAGAAAGTGAAGAATATAATCAAAGATTTATACAAAAGAGAACACTAAATTATATATATAGTAAAGCAGCAGGGTTTTCGTGGGGGTGCGACACGTGGCGCTCTCTTTTGACTTTTCGCAGTGACATGTGGACAACCAGTCCTTATTATAATTTTTAAATTATTATTATCTCTATCTTCTCTCTTCAAATTTAATTCTTTCCCTAAAATTTCTTCCCTTAGTACTTAGTACTGATTCCTTCCCTAAATTCTTTCTTCCTTTAATATTTTAAGGTAAACAATTTTGTTATGGGTGCAGTAAGAACGTGCCTTACCCAAAAAAATCTCTTAATAATATTAATCCTTAATTCAAATCTCTCGTTACTCATCCATTCCAAATATCTTCATACCCAACATCTTACTTCTTGAAATTAAAAACATCATAAATTTTTTTTTTTTCAAAACACTCCTTATTGGGCACATTAATAAATCCGATCCAAACCAAACCAAACCAAACCAAACCAAACCAAGCCTTTTCCCACTAAGTGGGGTCGGCTATATGGATTTGACGACGCCAATCAAATCTGTTTAGGGCCATGTCCTCCGTTAGATCCATGTAGGCAAATAAATCCGACCCAAATAAATAAATAAATGGCCCCATATTTTATGGGTCCAATCAAATTTCACTCAATATAAGCACATTAATAAATCCGATCCAAATAAATAAATAAATGGCCCCATATTTTATGGGTCCAATCAAATTTCACTCAATACAAGCACATTAATAAATCCAATCCAAATAAATAAATAAATGGCCCCATATTTTATGGGTCCAATCAAATTTCACTCAATACAAGTTTGGTCAGCTTAAAATTTTCAAAACTTAACACTGAGTGAATCAATGACAAATTCATGATACTCCTGAATCGACCCATCTTTTACGTATCCTCATTGGACCCACTTCTAAAAGATATCCAAACCATTCAAAATAATGACATCATTTTTTTATGAATCCAAATCAAATCTCATTCCATAAAAGTTAGCTCACTTTAAATTTTTATAATCTAGCACTTAGACCCCTTATTTATGGGGTTCGCGCTAATCTCCATAAAAAACTTTTAATCAAAATCAAGTGTTTTCTGACCACTCTACACAAAAAGAGTGGTTGATGACCATAAAATATTCATGGAATTCATTTACTAATATGGATATTCAACCATTTTTACGGAACATTGTTCATCTATATATATTTTTTATTTTATATTTTATATTCTGTTTATTGAAATATTGTCAGTACGGACTACATCCCACCCATTAACCTCTAATACATAAGTTACATGTTTTAATCCTTTTACTTTGCATTTGATTTTAAATTTTAGTTATTTTGCATTGAAAGAAAAAAAATTTAGATTCTCAATTTAGCATTTCAAGCTTGTGGGCCCGGATTGGGCCAACATCCTCGAAAGTTTTCTTTAGTGTTGTTAGTTTTTTTTTTTTTTATTTTAGTTTCTGACCACTAGGTCAGCACTATATCAATATGGGCCCACCTAATCCGTCTAAATTTTTTATCTTTCCCTTACTCCTTTCCTCTTCTTGCTTTCTCTATGAATCTTTTTAATTTTTTAATATTTTTTTTCTTTTGCTTGTGTTAGTCACTAGTCACGGCCTCCACAGTAGTCACAAATATTAAACCAGCAGGGTGTGGGGCTAGGAGGGCTGGATCTTGAAATAAAGCCTCCTGGGTAAGGCCGCTTCATGGGTTATCTTGTGGGACCCTTAAAGTCTATGATCATCCCTATAATCTACAGAAATTCAAATCTCTAGCCTCTTTTTTATTTAACATCTCTACGTGTATCATGCTTTCTTAAAAAACTATGACCATTAGAATCTCTCTTCAATCTCCAACTAAGTAGGGTTCCTACTTTGTTAGAATTTCTCAACTCAAATGTTGCACCTAATCAAGAATGGATCCTCGCAATTTTCCTAATGTTGTTGTCTCTTCCCATATAATGGACCAATTCCTACAATCTCTCTCCAATATGTTTAAAAAGAAGAGTAAATTAGCCACAAGTCCCTAAGCACGGTCTTCTAGGGCCTCCAGTTCAACAACTTTTTCTCTAATGTCTATAGTCCATACAGCTTGAGATATTTTGGTGAGAGGTCCCTAATATGTTACATCATATATTTTTATGACGAATTTGCCCCTTTCAATGGTTTGAGCATAACACTTTGAATTTGCCCCTTTCTCTCTCATTCTCTGTTGTCCCGGAGAACCCCTTTCGTCTTCTTCTCTACGAACGAAAGATTTTACCAAAGAATTTTGCAGATTGAAGCCGGCCATCTCTGAATACGTACGCTAGCCACGATGGCGACGGCCCGGCAATGGAAACGCGACCAGTCCGGGCATTCTTCGGCGACGGGTTCTTCATAACACAAAAACCAATTGCTGTCTTTGCCTTCTCCGTTTCGTGTAAGTCTGTCTCAAATTTTTTTGGAGCTTTTGGAAAATAAGTAGTTTGGAAGGAGATTTTGTTGTTTCGTTTTTTGGGTTGTTTTGTTCTGACCCGTTAGCAGAAGCCTATCATATAGCAGCAGTCTTCTTCTTCTGAAAAGTTTATCTAAGTTTAGAAAATTTATTGAAATAAATTTGCCAAGAACTCAGATAAATTTCTCAGAAACTCTGATAAACTGGACAAAAACTTAGATAAATTTGCAAAAGCTAGATTAATTTATCTGAGTTTTAAACAATTTTTCTGAGTTTCGAACAAATTTATCTGAGTTTGAAACAAATTTGTTCGAGTTTAGACCAAGTTTATAGTTGAAAGTTATCCGAGTTCGAAAAAAATTATCTGAGTTTTGCCCAGTCACATGTGCCTTTGGATGATTTTTCCTTCTCAGATAAATTTATTTGAATTTTGCCCAATCCCACGTATAGATTTTCTGAATGATTTATCCTTCTTTGAATCGGTTTTCCCCATTTTCTTTCTCTTATCTATCGTAATCATTGATTTGTACAGTCAAATAATCTTCACGAAATTGACTGATTTTTTCCCTTTTTTTTCCCTCCAAATGAAACTCTTAACAAAATCAGTTTTTCTTTTTGTGTATACCGCACATAGTGTATTAAGAGGGGCACTATAGACTTTTTGACTGTTTAAAACTTGAAAAGTGGCTCTACAGAAAGAACACGTGGACCGTTTACAATAAAAACTAAATTTGAGGGACCTCCGACCAAATGCCACTAAAAAAAACTTCTATTCCCACTCCCATCACGTCTCTATGGTCTCCATCTAAGATTAGTCGCGAACACCCTCATCCCATGTATATAAGGCTGGGCACAGGCTTGCTTTGCTAGTTGAGATTATAAAGTCCCGAGGGAACGAACTTCTTTGACACAGTGAAGACAACATTATAGTATTTCTAGTAGTTTTTTTCTTTTATAATATCCACTTATGAGAGGTGACCAGTCAACCCAATGACAATGCAATAGCGGGAGGGTGTTAGTTTGAATTTTGCATAGGTTTCTTTACCTTTTCTCTCTTGTATAAATTGAGATGCTTCTCATATTGCAAATGTGGCCAAATGATAGAGCATGCAGTTTCCTAATTAACATATCTTTTTTGTTCTGTCTTGAAAGGTTATCTTTTGTTCTTTCTTGAAAGGTTATCCAAGGAGATTTAGGATTTTTTAATGACTTTGTCCTCTTAAACTTTATACCATGGTTAGAAAACTCTTCGAGTTAACTCTTGACTCTCCCGAGTCATCGCATTTTGCCAAAGGACCGAGTCAAAAGTAGGGAAGACTCGGCTGAGTCATCTCATTTTAATTAGTTATTTGCATCTTGAACAATTTAATAGGCAGAACTGATTTTAAAAAAAATTAAGATTTATTTATAAGTAATTGTGCATGAAGTTTGGAGTCAGTAATTAAAAATGATTACTAGAATGTAACTTGAAACTTATTTTTTATCTTATACATTCGATATTTGGACTAACAAATTATGTAATATGCAGTATTTGTTCTTTCATTTTCTTTATTATTGTACTTTTCTTGCATATATAGATTTGTTAATTTGAATTGATTATCATGAATGCATGTAAATAAATACATTTTTATATTTTATAAGCAATGGACTTATTTTTAAATATTAAAAAAAACAACTCTCCCGAGCCTCCGTATTGACTCAATCTGAGTTGATTTTCCTTAATTGGACAATTCAAATCCTAGTAACGAGTTTTCCAACCTTGCTTTATACATGTCAAGAATCCCAAGACATAATGACCAAAAATCTCGGCGTCAAATATGAGATATGAATGTTTTTTTTCTAATTAATGATAAATCCTTACTATGATTGCTAACTATATCATTTGATATATTTGAGCCCATCAATCTGAAATTCAAACCATCAATAATACGAACTTCTCCTCGCATAGGTATCCCCTGTTTATTGAATAAGCCTTTCCATCTGGGTCTTTCCATTTATTGATTGTGGCTGAAAGTAGTCAATACAAAATGACCATCTGCTAGTGATTATGTAAACGAGTATATTGCTCTCCTATGGGCGGACTGCATGTGCAGTCAAGCTCTCTGATTAGCACAGCCCTTTGATATACACTTGTCATCCTTCGATCTTGTATTAGGACCAATTTTACACTCGCTCACAGTTGCCATTAAACTTAAAAAGAATCTACGGTTTAGTTGCCTTTAAACTTTAAATTTGTTATATCAAAGGCTAGGATTATTTGACGGGGTTGATTTTTAGTCTTTTCCTTTCGATCTTTCCTCCTCCCATGTGCCTAAGTGGCCCCCTTGAGTTGGACTATATATTAGCAATATGCTGCCTGCTAATAGGCGAACATTATCCTATAAATGATGCTTAGGATAACTTTATTCATTTATTTGCTGAAGAGGAGAGAATTATTTACATATATGTATATATTTTCTATAAAATATATGATCTTGGTTTGAATTATATTATGCATTTTCCAGCCAAGCTTAAGCTTGGTTTAGGTTTATTGATTCAGCTTAGCTCAAGATTCGTTGAGTATGCCAAGCTTGGCTTGGCTAGAATTAAATAGTATTCAAGACATCATCTTTAAAACATTTAAGTACTTAAATTCTACAAATGAAAGAATTGATAATGATAATTTATTGTGCGCAGGAGTATGGGTATTTGCTCTCCTACTACTATATGAACTATTATGATATTGTGAGAAGGGCTTTACATATTCGAAAGGTACAACAAACCTTTTACCTTTTTTAAGTATGGATAAAGAATGTAATTGCTTTAAATCATTTAATGCATCAGCTTCAACTAGGGTGCTTATTCATGTCAATTAGGATGGATTTGTGTAGAGGATCTTTTGCCGAAACCTCCTAAATATAATTAAGGAAGGTTGCACATGACCAATTTTGTGGTTTGGGGTGACATCTTTACATGTGGAATATGCAACTTTTTGAGCTATTTAGTTTTCTGTGATCAAGAGGCAATCAGAATCCGATGGAGGCTGTAAATGGAAAAGGAAGAAGAAAACAAAGTCCAATGGGGGTCGAGAGCAGAATTCGACTCCCACATGGAATCCTTGCATTGGACAAATGCATCATAATTAAATTAAATGTAGATTCCTTTCATCTATTTGAACCGTCGACTTACTCACGAACAGGGTACCGTAGGAGAATGGGTAAGGTGCAACTACGACTTACATCATCTCCAGGAAATCAATAGTACCATAGAATATCATCTCAACCTAACTACTAAAGGCTACAGAGCACTCATATACAGGTAAAGTTGAGGCCTCGTTCCTATAACCAGCTTGCTCTTGTCCATGTCTACAACATGCTACTAATTTAACCTTTTTTATTTCCACAGTGGTGACCATGATTTGGGAGTGCCCTTTGTAGGCACAAAGACATGGATTAAATCACTTAACTTCTCTATTGTTGAAGAATGGAGATCATGGTTTGTTGGTGGCCAAATTGCCGGGTGAGTCACCATTACTCATACATTGAGTTGGTAACTCAACCAAACATCTGTAGGTAGTCATGGCTTTTTTTTTTTTTTTTGGGCATGTTTTCTCAGGTACACGAGGGCATATGTGAACAATTTGACATTTGCAACTGTAAAGGCAAGACATTTTGGCTTTGCTTCATAACATCCCAATGTACGCTGGAGGATGACTAATGCAATTTTGTGATTTGGATGCAGGGAGCAGGACATACAGCTCCAACTTACAAGCCCAAGAACTGCTTTGCGATGCTTGAAAGATGGCTTCATGGAAAACCTCTATGAAAAGTCTTCATTCGATCAAACTTACTTTGTGTTTTAATTATCAGAGACAAAGCATAGCGCCCCTCTAGTCACGTAATGAAGTGATTTCTACAATGTATTTGTGCCTCTATAGTCAGGTAATGAAGTGGGTTCTACAATAAAGTTTATCGCAACAACACTACTGTTACCTCTACTCATAGATGCTGAAGCGGAAGAGCCAAGATTCATGGATTCTGTAGATCTAGCCTTGATTTATTTGAATCAATTTGGTTGATCGAATGGATTTTTGTTCTATTTGACTTAGGGCTAATCATACATTAAGTGTTCATCAAATTTGAATTCTAATAGGCCTAAATTGAATTAAAAAATCTCGAAAGTCAATGTGGACATGAAGGAAAAAAATCAATTGAAACTAGTCAAGAAGGATCGACCCAAGGTTGTACCAATCAGTATGTGTAAGATATCATGTACCAATCCAAAAGCTTAGTCTAATAGGTGGAAGTTCCAAACCAGTATACGAAGCCCTATCAAACCCATGACTTAGGCGATGTGGGATGTGGGACTTCCCAACATTCCCCCCACATGCAGGCTTTTAAATTTCATGGACGGGCCTGCCACGTGGGCTACATAAGAACGATATGATCGAAATTCACTCTGATACTGTAACACCCTAAGGTTTGTGACACCCTTGGAGAAGGGCGATTAGAAGGGTCTGTTGTAACGCCCCAATTCCGAATACCAAGAAATCCATCAAGGTACCGAATTTGGTGCGTTACTTTCCGGAAAATCCGAGAACTTCGAAGACCGTAGGTCTGCAGTTAAGTCCAATTTAAAACTTTTTGAGCAATATAGTATCAACAAACATGATTTCATGTGTCTAGTAAGGTGGCCGTGCCGTTTGATGATTTGCCACTGAGGAGATCTTTGCAATATTTACATTGTACTTTCTCCTCTATTCCTCCTTCGGGACATGGGACAGTAACTTTAGCGAAATGAGCTCATATAGGATAAGTCGATCTAATTTTTCTCTTTTTTTTTTGGGTTGTAGGATCTTGGGGATTATTGCTTTCTACTTCTGTCCCTTGGTCTTGGTCTAAATTAATAAATCCATGATCTTCCTCATTTAGAGAGAAGTCAAGGTTGAAAAGGTTGTGATCGTCCAGCCATTTTTCTAAATAAAAGATTTAAAAAAAACTTAAATAAATAATTATATATAATGTGTTTTTTGTGATAATTTATATAATAAGTGGGAGAAGATGAGACTTAATATATAATATAACTATGTATATTATTACTAAATAAAATTCAAAATTAAAGATAAAACATACCTTCATAAGAGAGGAGAGAGCTAATAGAGAAGTCATTCTTAGTTGAATCCTCCACTTTAGAGAAGTCACCCTCACTTCTTAGAAAACTTTGTAGAGAGAGTTTAGACTTTAGAATGAGACTTAAGAGAGCTTAAAGCTTTAGAGGGAGTATGAAAAATGAGAGAGTAGATGTGTAGAGAAATCAGATGAATGAGGGCTATTTATAGAATTCTTAAGTGATAAAATGACATAAAATACCCCTTCATATGATCGTTTTATAGCAGTTGGGGGGTATAATGGTAAAAAATGATCAAAAGACACTAATTCCCCCCCTCCCCCATTTGACTGTTTATAGCTGTTGGGGGGTTAAAAAAGTAAAAAATCCAAACATAGCCCTTTTTTTTTTTTTTTTTTGTGGTGGGTGGGGGGGGGGGATAATTTTTTTGAAAATATAGCAGTTGGGCATGGGCTGGGCCGCCCGCGGGCTTCGGGGCCCATGCCCAGCACGTACGGCACGGTTTTTAAGTCGGGCCGGGCCTCGGGCCGGATAGACTAGGGCAACACAGCCTATATTTTATGACGGGCCGGGCGGGGTCAACGGGCCCTGGCACGGAGATTTCGGGCCGGGCTTGGGCGGCCCGGCCCAGATTGACACCTCTAGATCCCTAAATGGGGCTCAGCAGAGGGAGGTCTTCTAATTAATTTAACAGGTTGCTGCTCTGTTTTTAAGTTTAAATAGACCTATTATGCCTGAGCGTAGTATCAATATAATGGCCGTACATGAAGGGTCCCGTATTGCCTATAGTGACCCGAAACCCTTTTTTACGTGGCAGCAAGTGTCTTGCCCTTAAAATGGTTCATTTTTAAGCGTCTCCTGTATTCAAGTATTCATTCAGGTGGTGGAGATGAAAATGGCAGTAACGAAGGAGAACTTTCTTTCCTTATTCTCTCAGTATCTCATGCTGCTGCTGGTATGCTTTTCATATTGTTGTCATGCAAACTCTAAATGGCCGGTCAGATATCTTCCGGGCTTCAATGGCCCTCTTCCCTTCCATATGGAAACAGGGTAAAGTTTCTGCTATTTTTAGTATCGTTAGTGAATGTGATCTGCTGAAGGGCATTTCTATTGTCGCAGTGGAAAACAAATTCTACAAACAACCTTTTCCATTTTCTACAGAAATCCAAATTAACCCGAAAACTGTCGGAGACGGTTTCGCAAAAATCACAAAATGTCAGTTTGTTTGATGTGGATCTTTCAGCACCGAGGAAAATCATTTTTACTCTATATCCTCTTTTCGTGGAAAAAACGACCACACAAACATGCCGTTAGCTTCCCATGAGAGTTTTATCTTGTTTTGTTTGTTAATGTAGGTATGTGGGAGTGGGGGAGTCGGATGAAGACCAGCTCTTTTACTACTTTGTAAAGTCCGAGACCAATCCCAGAGAAGACCCTCTTATCATGTGGCTTACAGGGGGTCCTGGTTGCTCAGCATGGAGTGGCCTTCTATATGAAATAGGTATGCTGTACGTAGCCACTTTTGTTTATGTATTTACATCTCAAAGATCCTAAAAACTATTGAAAATAGAAGCTTTTAATTTATTTTTACGTCTGAGTATTTTGAAAATCTTGAAAGGATTCATACGACTGGAGATGTGATTGCAAGATGCATACACTGAGTCACTGCTCAGCTTTAAAAAGATTATTTTCATTACTTCAACCAAAAAGCCCAAACCTTCACCTATTGACTAAAACGATAGTAGTAATTAGAGGGAGATCCTATCATTTCCTGAGCTCTTATCCGCTCATGTTGTCCAACAGATGGCTGGACAAGTGTGTATTACAGGCCGTAATCCACCCCAGGTTCTACAGAACATCAAGTTAAAGCTAAGGGATTTGACTTGAGGGGTCATCTTTGACCTCAAATAAAGATAAGCAATATCGTGAGAGGGAGGGAGAGAGAGGGGATTAATATTATCAAAAATGGGTTGCAAAAAAGAATTATTGAAAGGGTATCTCATTTTGTTATTTTTGGGTTAGACTCAAGTGAAGTAAAGTTGATTTTGAAAAAAGAATAAAATATAAGTAGATTATGATAATATTTTATTTTTAGTTGTTTGTTATGAAATCTTTTTTACTTTTTGTATGGAAAAATGAAGTTTTTTTTCGCATTTTAGTGGATAAAGGTGGTTTTTTTTTTACTTTTGGTTTTTGAAAAAGATGAAAAGAGTTTTGAAGTATAGTGTTTTTGATGTGACATTTTGTCTGGAAAATAGAGGCTTTACTTTACTTTTAGTAAAGTGCCAAACTGGTGTGGATAGGTACAATGCTCTTGTATTTCCCTTTATTGCTCTCTTTTTGTAATATCTCTTTTTAATGAAAGATTTTATTACCGTTTCAAAAAAAAAAATTATTAAAAAAGTTAAGGGTGATGAATGCAAAGCCCAAATCACACCTTGACTTTCTAAGGTTTAATTTACTAGGGTCGGTGTCTCATGGTCATTTTCCATATCACCTCACTTCATTTTCTAATGAAGGAAAAATTAATTGATGACAATCTATGGATCTTGACCCCTATTTCTTCAATTTTAACGACATTCAAAAAATAAATTAATTTCTCAGTATTTCAAGGAATTCAATTCTATGAAAATGGCCTTTAGTATGTGCAGTTGGGGTATACACGGATCAGATTGGTGTGGATTAGACCAAGTCCATCACCAATCCGTTACCTTCGGATTGATGGATTTGGAATCCGTCATCAATCTGTGGCCGTTAAAAACTGATCCGATTCGATCTATGGAGGACCGGATCGGATCAGTTTAATTCATTCAATCCGTTGAATATAATGTTAAAGAAAAGTTAAAGAGCATGCTCTCAAGACTAGGGTGAGATTTGGTCTAGAGTTTCATTTGTTATATTTATATATAAAAGTAAATTACATTTTGACCCATGAATTTTTTTTTCTTTTATATTTAGACCTCTTAACTTCTATTTAGACCCCTTATATTTTTTATTTATTTATTTATTTATATTTAATGTCAACGGATCGGATCGGATTGAATATGTGGATTGAGAATGAAATCCGTCACCGATCCATTATAAACGAATTATAAGATTTTCAATCAGTCACCAATCCGTTTACCTTCTCTGATGCTCAAGTGTTTATGTTCAAAGACTATACATATATATATATATATATATATATAATGCAAATTCAATTTGAAAAAATTCCAAAAAATTACTAATGCCTCAGCCAGCAAAAAACTGCAATAGTCAATCAAGGACATCAGTAGCTACCAGAAATTAATTGACCCCTACGGAGGTCTTTTCTTCTTCTTTTTGTGGCCTGGGTATCTCCACTAGATAACGACACGGGTGCGATCACCCACGTGAGATTTAAAAAAGTCCTTAATGATATTTAAAAAAAAAATTATTTTTTTGTTTGACTTCTTAACTTAATCACTACCCGCACCACTAAAATGAGAATTCTAGATCTACCGTTTGGATATCCCCAAGGTCTTTGGAAACGTGAGAAATAAAAAAGAAAAGAAACAACAAAGAAGTGGCCATTTGGAAACCAACTAAACATTATTGGTCTAATTGAGAATGTTATCTATCATATGAGGGTGAGGGGCATGTGTGTTGGTGTGCGGTCCCAACTAACATTTTCGGGGCTAAGCCTGCGTGGCCATGCGTCCTTGTGTGTTCAACTAACATTCTCGGTCTAGTCAAGTAATGGCGATAGATTTGTAGGTTAATTATCAACGAACATTCATGGACGGAACGATGGGTGAATCAGTGTGTGTATTTCTGGGCGCCGCGTGTGCAACTAACATTCTCAAGTCCTAAACAGCTAAGAGCTAACTAACATTCTCGGTTACTTTAGTCTAACTTTGTAAATTGTTATTTTTATTTTGATGGTGTGGGACGCATGGATAGGGTTAGGTGGGTGTGAGGAATGATGCGAGGACTGAGGAATGACTAGGCACAGAAATATAAGAAGACGTATTAAAAAAAAAAATATGCCGATTGGGTTATGTATAAGAGAGTGTTGAGGAGTGAACTCTATTTGAGAGGAGAGGAGAGGAGTATTGAAAAGTTATGCTGCCTCTGCTAATATCTTCAATGTTTTTAGTAGGAATGGTTAAATAAGTAAACTTTATAGTATTCACGAGAGAGAAAGGAGAAAAAGGCATCATTTAGAGAGCAACATTCAGTACGGGAGTTCATGGACCGGGCCAGCCCGAGCCGGAACCCGACCGAGCCCGCTTTGGTCTGGGCTTGGACCATAAGTTTTGGTACTTGGCCCGGGCTTTGACTATTTAAGTGGGTCCATTTAATAGATGGGCCGGGTTTGGATTGATTGGTAGAAAGCATAATTGTGATAAAACAGAGGGTGGCGGGAGTTGAACACATGATATCTTAATGAGGGATAAGAGGGGGGGGTGTTTGGTTTTCTTATGATGTTTTCTCTGGCTGGGGCCACTGGGCTAAGGCCGGGGGGGTGGTGGTGATGGTGGTGGTTTGATTTTCTTATGATGTTTTCTCTGGCTGGGGCCACTGGGTGGTGGTTTGATTTTCTTATGATGTTTTCTCTGGCTGGGGGCACTGGGCTAAGGCCAGTCAATTATGGCCTGATCCGGGCTTGGGCTGGACTTGCTCCAAGAGTTCAGAAATCGGGCCGGGCCTGGATCTTCCTCGGCCCGGCCCATGAACACCCCTGCCATTCAAGAGTACTTATTTTTGTTGGCACATGGGATTCTTCTTCGTTCAATTCAAACATTTCACATTTATATATATATATATATGCATAAATGAATTGGCAAAGGATCGAATATGGCACTTATTTAATATCATCTTGTTGGATTAAAATTGAAAAAAAATTATTTTAATTATCATTAAATTTTGAGAGCCAAAGATCGGGGGGGGGGGGGGGGGGGGGGGGTTTCTAATGAGATTGGTGTTTTGAATATTGTACGTCTCTTTCAGATCTTTTGATCTCCCACCTCCCCATGATTATTGGCATGGCCTTAGGTGGGTTCAACAAAAGGGTGCTCACTGATGGAAACTGTCCAAGTTAGCAAGGTGTTTTTTTCGCATTCGTGCGATGCTGTATAGGAAATGAGGCTAATGCAATTGAACATGGATAAATTGGTTCCAAACTAGATATGTTAAGCATATACAAGTGGAGTTCTTACAAAGCAATATATCTCCAAGGATTTTCACCTATGAGCAGACCACATAAATGGTATTGTGGTCTAGCTCGTGGGGACCACTTGGATTCTTCTCTATCATTTGGTTTGAGATGGATAGAAAGGTATCTAATGGATAAGGCTTATGTAAAAATTCAGCCCCATCAAATATCTCTAGCCCTAGCTAGATTTAACTAGCTAAAAATTTAATGGTCTTTTAACTATAGAGTTTTTTGAGTCTCAACCCAACTATGAATAAAGGTTGATGAGCATAAAACTGGGCATAAAACAGATCATGGGGTATAAAGGTGAGAAAAAAAGCTACACTAATGAAAGGTGGGCCCAAGTGGGCCCTTAGAGCTGCACTGCACATGGAGTCCGCTTGTAGGATTTGTAGACTCTTAAAAAATGCATCGTTTTGTGAAATAGCTGTAATCTAATCGGATATCTAAATTCGGAAACTTTTGCATTGTATTTGAAGCCAAATTTCTCCCAGCAGCTTTCTAAACAACACTTTTTTTTTTTTTTTAAACAAGAGACAGGGTATTTGGGACAATATGATAACCATTGAGATCCCAAATGGGTTATATAAAATCCTCCAACCTAGTAAGGACCCATATGTTTCCATGGAATTGAACACATAAAAAATTATTGTTCAAATGAGTTCAAACAAAGGATCATTTAATACATGAGAGGACATCAGAGGTGAAGGATATAAGATGAAAATGTTGGTGGGATCTAGACTTTCCGAGGATGTGAGTTACTAGGGTGATGGGCCGGTGGGGCTGAGTATTCATTTTGCATCACTTCTTAAGAAATTATTTAATGATCATTTTTGGACATCAACTTTATTTTTGAATTTTAATATCTAGATATGCGTTTTAGAATTTCTAAGAATTAAATTACATGAAACAGAGCACCTAATGTGTAGCAATCAACAATCCGTATCTAGGGCTTCTCTTTACGAAATTCAAATCTATTTATCTAATTATAAATGAGTGGTGATGTGTCTTGCCCGTTACATTGCAGGTCCTTTGATTATAGAGTACAAGGAGTACAATGGCAGCATACCAGGTTTATTGCTGAACCCACATTCATGGACAAAGGTTTGTAAGGCCAAAATAATTTTTCAATGAACTAATTTTGAATACGGCCACGAGCAGTTTTAACCATTCGGATTTCTTTCAATCTAATTGTTGACTGTGCTGAGATTTTTAGATTGCAAGTATCATCTTTGTGGATTCACCTGTTAGGACTGGGTTTTCATATTCAAAAGGCAACAAGAAGAGCGGAGACTTTAAAGCGTCGAAAGAACTCTATCAGTTTCTAAGAAGGGTGAACAACTTTAACTAAATATTCAACCATAGTTTTGTTTTTATGTGAATTAGATGCTCAACTACATTGTCTTTTTATGAGAAAAATACAAAGTTTAGCCAGTTACATAATCCAAAACTACTTATGGACTGTTTGCCTACTTGAAATTTAATTCCTAGGACTACTAAGTAATGATGGCTTATTATCAAAGAGGATAAAAGAGGAGGTATGAACGTGAGGATTCTTAAGTGGATCTAAAATCTCCTCCTTGATAGGAAATTGGTACTTTTCACCCCGACACTAGTATAAATTCGGTCTCATGCAAGTGATGGTCTCATCTACATCTCCAGTATTCTCCATATTAGACCCTTTAATCCTCACCTCTTTACTATTCTTTTGAAAAAAACCCGCTTTTATAACGAACTTGTAGGAATTCAATATGTATTAGGCAAACATGCACAATAAGATGGGCACCATTGTTGCACAAATAATCATCCAAATTGGAATATCCTAACCTTCCAATAGGCCTTGTTTTCTTGAATGAGGACTTTGTACTTAGTACTTGTTTGGAGAAGGAAAAAGAAGACAAATATGAGAAACATATTATGAGGGAATCTAGTTTTTCAATTTCTTAACTTCAAGTGTTTGTTTGTAAGGTGATGAGGGATTTCTTGTGGTGATTATGGTGGTGGTGGTGGTGATAATGACCTTGATGCGCAGCGCGCTATTATTGGTGTGTACGATGATGAAAGTTTGATGGAGTGGCTAGAGGGGTGACAATGATGATGATATTGTGAGGATGTTGGTGGTAGTTTGATGGTGTGGCTAAGGGGATTGTGAATAAGACGATAATGATAATGTCCCACCTTATTATGTCATCAAGGATCTCAAAAACCACCATGGGATCCTAACAAAAAAACGAAAAAAAAAAAACAGAGAGTGAAAATATGGCTAACACCCAAAATAAACAATGTACATCAAGGTGGCCGACTTATGGGCTGGGAGTCAGCAAGTTTGAGATGCTGGAGCAGAATTTTGTGAGCCTACATGCTAGATTCATATTCTCTTGGTGACAAAAAATTGTTGGTGAGCCAAATAGGATGAGCGTTTAATATTACTGATGGTGACCTTTATGATAGAAATAATCTCAACCATCCAAATTATTGGCTAGATTATCCGATTGGTGTGATCTTATAGTAAATTGGTCCACAAATGGTGTGCCAGATTTAGTTGATAGTTCATATCAGGCAACTGGATCCCTATTAATTCTTTCAATTAAATAGAATCCTAATTGTATAATGTATAATGTGTTCATCTATTTTTATGATACAGTGGTTAGACGACCATCCGGAATTCCTCTCAAATCCTCTATACATTGCTGGCGATTCATACAGTGGTTTGATACTTCCTATTGTTGTTCAAGAAATAGCAAAGGGTAATCTTTATTGTTCAGAAATAGCGATTTGTAATCTTTGTTTACTTAGTAATAGAAGAAAAAAACTCCAACGGTGAGAAATCATCATATGAACAGCTCCACATGTGAATCTCTATGTAAACTTAGCCTTGTGAGGTTCACCTTTGTGTCATCCACACCAATCGTATCACAATCCTCAAAGGGGATTAAGGGTGGAAATGTACAAGTAATTACAATCAATTTTTCCACCCATTGATGGGAAGTGATTTTTCACTCTCTTGTGAAACTGAGTCCTACAATGCAAAAATTGATAAGTGGTAGGTCTTTACCTTAAAAGGGAACTACATTTTGTAGCAAAAAAGGCCCCAAGGGCATCTTTGTGCATTTTCCTAATTATAGCACTTGATGGTGAAGAACTAGGGTGAGTGTTTGTGGGGATTGACTCCCTTCCACAAAAATAGCAAGGGATCAATCCCGCCTTATAGCATTTGATGGTGAAGAACTTGGGTGAGTGTTTGTGAGGACATGTTTCTATGTATTTGCCTTTCCAAAAAGAAAAAGAAATAAAGTAACGGGCCATATGAGATTATTCTCTCCATTAATATCTTACCTTCCTTACGGTAAAAAGCAGGTATAAGCACAGAAACATGCCCCTAGTAAGCATTAGGGGGCAATATTGCTATCGCATTTTATTTCTATGGTGATTTCTTTTGCTTACTTTGTACTGAATTCGTTGAAATTCAAAATAAAGTAGGTGCCAATAAAGAGAGGATCCATGGCCAAATTTAATTTATTAGAGTGATGATGTTGTAATCATTTCCAATAAAATCAGTTTTCATTTTGACTCCTTTCAGAGAGGAAAACCAGTTTATTTTGATGTCTTTCTCCAATTAAAATTAAATAATCCCAACATGCCCTTTGTTTTGTTATTCTTTTTCCTAAAACTCTATACAATGGTTTCATGATATTTTAGGTATAGAAGTTGGGCAGGAACCAATCCTCAATCTCAAGGTATGTGATTCTTGAAACACTTGGTGACACAAGCATCAATATGGTGGGCCATCAAGTGGTCATGGGGATATATCTTCG
The DNA here is from genome assembly GCA_012931725.1 of Litsea cubeba. Classification (NCBI taxonomy): domain Eukaryota; kingdom Viridiplantae; phylum Streptophyta; class Magnoliopsida; order Laurales; family Lauraceae; genus Litsea; species Litsea cubeba. The sequence continues at coordinate 92,367,366 of CM022948.1, read as the reverse complement.
TGATTGTCTGCTTTTTGAACAGGGACATGTACAAGAAAATCATTCTCTCACTGACTATAATACTAGTTGAAATTTGAAAATGGTTGCAGGGTTATTCGCTTGGAAACCCTTTGACTGATTACAGGATCGATCAGAATGGGGCGATACCATTCGTACATGGCATGGGACTCATATCAGACGAACTTTATGAGGTGATTTTGCTCCTTTAGATCCCTTCAAATCTTAGGTCAATTGAATCATAAAGTCAGTTGGTGTTGTGAAATTTAGGGGTTCCTAGTTTATTGGTGGGCCCCCCTCTTAAGGCTCTCATCATTTGGAAGTCCTTCTATGTATCTCCAATTTTTTTGACACTGACATTGTGAAGGAAAAATGCTACATCTCAATCTCTTCCTTGTGACAAAATCGCAGTCAAATTTGAGACTCATTGACCATTGGATTGAATAACTTTAGAAAACATTATTCATCTCCATTGACCTTTGTTTAGAACAGCTTCTAATTGCAAGAACAAAGTGACCCATTGATTAATCACACGAAAATTTCTACACCCAACCTAAAAGTGACCCATACATTAATCTAGTTAGAAATGTCAAACTAGACCCAACTTGAAAATAAAAAGAGTCGACCTACACTTGATTGTTACCTTGTCCTACCAAATTAGGATTGTTTGAATGCTACTTTACTTTGTTTTGAATGTTCACACGAACCCTCCTTTTGCAGAGCTTGAGTTTTCTCTTGCACTAAATATTTTACTTTGGGGATAAATGAAGACTTAGGATGAGTCATGTGATATGACAAATTTCTTTCCGTAAGTTGATTAATTAAATATTTTATGTTTTGTTTTTTCAGTCGGCCAAGAAAAATTGCAGAGGAGACTACTTTATAAATTCAAGGTATTTCTTGTGTGCAAAGGATGTACATGCGATAGATCAGGTGAGAGCCATCTTTCTCATCATCCAAAAGTTTCATGTTAGCAATTTTGGGCAATTGAAAAAAGTAGGGTTGTAAATTGGTTCCCGATTCTCCGATTACCTGAAGGTTACGACCCATTAGGATCTGGGTCTGGGTCCTTATTTTGGTCCCGATAAGAAAATGGTTCCGGATCCTTTTTTTGTAACCGATACATAAACGAGTCCGGTTCCGGATCCATAGTGGCTCAGACCCGTGGACCCGGGACCCAACCCAATATACACTAATATAAGGTAACTTTAGTATGTGAGAACATAACCCTTTTTACTTTTCTACATTAGAGTTTTTTACAACTCATTCCGGTTTGGATGTGATTTTTGAGTTTTTGGTTAAAAGTGCCTATTATTGATAGACAAAAACTCACATTAGTATTTGCAGGTACGTGATCCAATTGAAATGTGGAAAAAGTATAATTTTTTTAAAAAAAGAAAAATACAAGTATTAGTCTAGACTCGGAACCGAAACCAGACTTGCCTCACAAACGGTTCCGGTTCCGGTTTTGGTTCCCATTAATATTATCGGTTCCGGTTCCAGTTCCGGTTCCGGTTCTCCTTCTTAGAAAACGGTTCCGGTTCCACCCTGGACCTGAACCAGAACCGACCCGTTTACAATCCTAGGAAAAGGGGAATAAAAAGGAGTTTGCCATCATGTCCAGGGTGTAAATTGGTAAAACATAAGATGGATTATACTTTTTTAAATGGAGTGCATGTACTTTTTTAAATGGAGTGCACATGGTATGTTCATAGAGCTCAATGACATTACCATCTACAAAGTCAGTTTGTTGATTAGCCACCTACAAAAAACCAACTCCGATGGACATTGCAAAGCATCCATTAATATAAAGGCACTAAATGGACAATTAAAACAAATGCCCCTTACTTTATTTACCGATAATTTATTTCATGACTTTAAATTAGATAGCTTGTATTGTTCCACTAATTTGACTTTATAGATGTCTCTTATAGAAACTCTCCCTCATGTTTAACCCCACTTGTCCTCTATTAATGATTACATATTAAGAATATAGTTGAAAAAGTGCATTTTCTTGAGCTCATTTTACCTTGTTCTTCTCTTTTAAGAGGTAGGAACCATGAGATCGAAGAGTAAAATGAGGGAGATTAGAAAATGTAACTTACTATTAAATGGACATGCAAACCCAATGTTCTTTTCGTGTGACCTGAAAATAAGGTAGAATTCCATGAAAAGTTGAAATGGCTTAACAAGTGAGGTTAGAAGTAATTTTTTTAATTATTTTAAACATTATTTCCCATTTATTTATATGTAGTTTTCATTTACGTAGATAATGAAAACATTATTTCCATTGAGCAGTGCTTGTATGGACTCAACAAAGCCCAAATATTGGAGCCCCTTTGTGCTACAGCAGCCCCAAGGCCAAAAGAAATTGGTGGTCTTAGAAGATCTCTGGAGAACTCATCATGGCTCCACCCACCAGACCCTCTCCCTGCATTTGGTTGTAGGGTATCTCTCTCCCATTCTCTCTCTCTATATATATATCATGTGGATATGATCTTTTACATGAATGCATGGATAAATAAATCATCAATATAATATGCAATTACATTTTTCATTTAATGATTTAATTTGGTGGCACGATGGCAAGTGCTGACTATTGCAATCCTGGGATTGACAATTTAGATAATTTTAGAGAAATTCAAAATATACAGTTTAGGAGATAATTGAATGAAGTCATTTGCATTATTGCTCATAATATCAAATTGAAACAATCCTTCAATAGTTCAAAAGTCAAAAGAGGGGTTGAAGAGGACTCACAAGAAATTTCTTTATTATTGAGTATATTAATAGAGAGTACATAAGAAAGAAAGAGAAGAACATAATAAAAGATTTATACAAAAGAGCACACTAAATTATATACAAAAAGTCTAAATGGACTAACTCATTCAGTTAGTCCATGGACTAACTCTATGATATCCATGGGGATATCATGTCATATCACAAGATATCCCCATGAAAATCATAGGGTTAGTCCAATGAGTTAGTCCATGTAGCATAACTGATATTATTATTATTATATATAGTAAAGCAGCAACCTCTTCGTAGGAGAGCGACACGTGGCGCTCTCTTTTGGCTTTTTACAGTGACATGTGGCACAACCAATCCTTATTATTATCTCTATCTTCTCTCTCCAAATTTAAATCTTTTCCTAAAATTTCTCCCCTTAGTACTTAGTAGTGATTCTTTCCCTAAATTCTTTCTTCATTTAATATTTGGGTAAATTAGCGATAGATCCCGATTATTGCTTTATAAAGTCTCTACTACACAACATTACTATTTAAGGCCTAAAGTCCCTTGTGCATGGGATTAATTCGGGCTGTGGTCCCTTATCATGACACGTCAGATTTTTTTATGACTGATTTACCCTTCTAACCGTTTGCATTGGTGTCATACAATCTAATCATGATTTTTAGCTCAAACTCATCGTCTTTTCCTAATACTTTCAAATTTAAATATTGGAAGATGAGTTTTCGACAGAATCATATACAACTCAGCTAAAATGATTTCAAACTCATCCCAGTCCAAAAATAAAGTTAGATTGAACCAAAACAAAGTTAGATTGAACCATAACAATTTCAGATAAAATCATAAATAAATTCATTTAAATTCACGTTAGACACGGATAATTTTATATCAGATTCAAATAAAAATCCAAACATAATCTAGTCAAACCAAACCTAATATAGTCAAATAATTTTATATCAAATACAAATAAATTTATTTTGATGGGACGTAACTTTTTTGTGAACTGGTTATGATTTCGAACACAAATAAATTCATATAAACTCACATCAAAGTTAAAAAAATTCACTTAAAATTAATATAAATGCACAACAAACTTAGATAAATTAATTTCTAATTCAGATAAATTTACCTCAATCCAGTTTAATTCATATCGCACTCAGATTAATTCACAGTAAACATAGATAAATTCATATCAAATATATATAAATTCATACAAAACAGAGATAAGTTTCATTTAAAGTCAGGCAACTTCATGCCAAAGTCTGATAACTTATACAAAACTCAGATAAATTCATAGCTAACTCAGAAAAGCTTATTTAAAATAAAGTTGAATACATTTCAAAGTCAAATAAAATCATGCGAAATCCATTTAATTTCATACTAAACTCATATTATTTTATAAGAATCTCAGATACATTTAGAAGAAAATTAGATAAAATCGTGTCACAGTCAGATAATTTTACTTGGAGCCCTGTTTAATTGATAACAAACACAATTAATTACAAATCAAATTAAGATAAAATCGTGTAATATATAGATAAACTTATTTAAAGTCCTTTTTAATTGATATCATACTAAGACAACTTGAGAACATGTTTAGATAAATTCAGAGCAAGCTTAGATAATTACTTACGTTGCAGATCGTATGACGGTCTGAAATATTTTTAGGCGGAGCCTTTTTGCTGACGTGTAGAGTGTCCTTTTTTTTTCACTGCATCATTTTGATAAGAGGACTGCCGCCGCTACGATAAACTATCATGGACCTTACGCTATAAAACGTAATGATGAGGGACCTATCGTCAAAAGCCCCTTAATATTTTAAGGTAAAGAATTTTGTTATGGGTGCACTAAGAACGTGACTTACCCAAAAAAATCTTTTAATAATATTATTCCTTAATTCAAATCTCTCGATACTCATCCATTCCAAATATCTTCATACCCAACACTTTACTTCTTGAAATTAAAAACATCATAAAATTTTTTTTTTTTTTCAAAACACTCCTTATTGGGCACATTAATAAATCCGATCCAAATAAATAAATAAATGGCCCCATATTTTATGGGTCCAATCAAATTTCACTCAATACAAGTTTGGCCAGCTTAAAATTTTCAAAACTTAACACTTAGTGAATCAATGACAAATTCATGGTACTCCTAAATCGACCCATCTTTTACGTGTCCTCATTGGACCCACATCTAAAAGATATCTAAACCAATCAAAATAATGACATCATTTTTTATGAATCCAAATCAAATCTCATTCCATAAAAGTTGGCCCACTTTAAATTTTTATAATCTAGCACCTGATCCCTTATTTATGGGGTTCGCGCTAATCTCCATAAAAAAACTTTTAATTAAAATCAAGTGTTTTATGACCACTATACACAAAAAAAGTGTTTTATGACCATAAAATATTAATGGGATTCATTTACTGATATGATATTCAACCATTTTTACGGAACATTGTTCATCTCTATATATATTTTATTTTTATTTTATATTTTATATTTTTTATTCTGTTTATTGAAATATTGACAGTACGGGACTACATCCCATCCATTAACCTGTCATACATAAGTTACATGTTTTAATCCATTTACTTTGCATTTGATTTTAAATTTTAGTTATTTTGCATTGAAAGAAAAAAAAATAGATTCTCAATTTAGTAGATCAAGCCTGTGGGCCCGGATTGGGCTAACACCCCCGAAAGTTTTCTTTAGATTAGTGTTGTTAGTTTTTTTATTTATTTTTTTTATTTTTGACCACTAGGTCAGCACTATATTATTATGGGCCCATCCAATCAGTCTAAATCTTTTAACTTTTCCTTACTCCTTTCCTCGTCTTGCTTTCTCTATAAATATTTTTTTTTCTTTTGCTTGTGTTTGTCACGGGCCTCCCACTAGTCACTTATATTAAACCACTAGGGCGAGGGGTTGGGAGGGTTCGGTTTTGAAATAAAGCGTCCCGGGTAATGCCACTCCTTGGGTTATCTTGTGGGACCCTTAAAGTCTACCATCATCCCTATAATCTGCAGCAATTCAAATCTCTACCCCCTCTTCTTTGTTTCATATCTCTACATATGTATCATGCTTTCTTAAAAAGACAATGACCATTAGAATCTCTCTTCAATCTCCAACTAAGTAGGGTTCCTACTTTGTTAGAATTTCTCAACTCAAATGTTGCAATTTCCTAATCAAGAATGGATCCCCTCAATTTTCCTAATGTTGTAGTCTCTCCAATATGATTAAAAAGAACTTCTATTCCCACTCCCATCATGTCTCTATGGTCTCCATATAAGGTTAGTCGCTAACACCTTTCATCCCATGTATATAAGGCTGGGCACAGGCTTGATTTGCTAGTTGAGATTATAAAGTCCCTTGGGAACGAACTTCTGGGACACAGTGAAGACAACATTATAGTATTTCTAGTAGTTTTTTTCTTTTATAATCTCCACGTATGAGAGGTGACCAATCAACCCAATGACAATGCAATAGCCGGAGGGTGTTAGTTTGAATTTTGCATAGGTTTCTTTACCTGTTCTCTCTTGTATAAATTGAGATACTTCTCATATTGCAAATGTGGCCAAATGATAGAGCATGCAGTTTCCTTAACATATCTTTTCTTTTCTTTCTTGAAAGGTTATCCACGGAGATTTAGGACTTTTTAATGACTTTGTCCTCTTAAACTTTATACCATGGTTGAAAAATTCTCCCGAGTCATCTCATTTTGCCAAAGGACTGAGTAAAAAATAGAGGAGACTCGGCGGAGTCATCTCATTTTAATAAGTTGTTTGCATCTTGAACAATTTAATAGGCAGAACTGATTTAAAAAAAAATTAAGATTTATTTATAAGTAATTGTGCATGAAGTTTGGAGTCAGTAATTAAAAAATATTACTGGAATGTAACTTGAAACTTATATTTTATCTTCTACATTCGATTGTTGGACTAACAAATTATGTAATATGCAATATTCCTTATTTCATTTTCTTTATTATTTTACTTTTCTTGCATATATAGATTTATTAATTTGAATTGATTATCACGAATGCATGTAAATAAATATATTTTTATATTTTATAAGCAATGGACTCATTTTTAAATATTAAAAAAAAATATTTCTCCCGAGTCTCCGTATTGACTCTATCCGAGTCGATTTTCCTTAATTGGACAGTTCAAATCTTAGTCACTAGTTTTCCAACCTTGCTTTATACATGTCAAGAATCCCAAGACATAATGACCAAAAATTTTGGCATCAAATATGAGATATGAATGTTTTTTTCTAATTAATGATAAATCCTTACTATGATTGCTAACTATATCATTTGATATATTTGAGCCCATCAATCTGAAATTCAAACCATCAATAATACGAACTTCTCCTCGCATAGGCATCCCCTGTTTATTGATAAGCCTTTCCATCTGGGTTTTTCCATTTATTGATTGTGGCTGAAAGTAGTCAATACATAATGACCATTTGCTAGTAATTATGTAAACGAGTATATTGTTCTCCTATGAGCGGACTGCATGTACAGTCAAGCTCTACGGGGCGATATACACTTGTCTACCTTTGATCTTGTATTAGGATCAATTTTACACTCGCTCACAATTGCCATTAAACTTAAAAGAATATATGGTTCAGTTGCCGTTAAACTTTAAATTTGTTATATCAAAAGCTAGGATTATTCAACGGGGCTGATTTTTAGTCTTTCTCTTTCCATCTTTCCTCCTCCCATGTGCCTAAGTGGGCCCCATGAGTTGCATTATATATTAGCAATATGCTGCGTGCCAATATGAGAACATTATCCTATAAATGATGCTCAGGATAACTTTATTCATTTATTTGCTGAAGAGGAGAGAATTAATTACATATATGTATATATTTTCTATAAAATATATGAGCTTGGTTTGAATTATATTATGCATTTTCCAGCCAAGCCTAAGCTTGGTTTAGGTTTATTGATTCAGCTTAGCACAAGATGCGGCCCGTCTGCCAAGCTTGGCTTGGCTAGAATTAAATTCTACAAATGAAAGAATTGATTATGATAATTTATTGTGCGCAGGAGTATGGATATTTGCTCTCCTACTACTATATGAACTACTATGATATTGTGAGAAGGGCTTTACATATTCGAAAGGTATAAACCTTCTACCCTTTTTAAGTAGGGATAAAGAATGTACGTGATCAACGTGCTTTAAATCATTTAATGCATCAGCTTCAACTAGGTTGGTTATTCATGTCAATTAGGATGGATTTGTGTAGAGGATCTTTTGCCGAAACCTCCTAATATAAGGTTGCTTATGACCAATTTGTGGTTTGGGGTGACATCTTTACATGTGGAATATGCAACTTTTTGAGCTAATTCGTTTTCGGTAATCAAGAGGCAATCAGAATCCGATGGAGGCTGTAAATGGAAAAGGAAGAAGAAAACAAAGTCCGATGGGGGTGGAGAGCAGAATTCGACTCCCACATGGAATCCTTTCATTAGACAAATGCATCATAATTAAATTAAATTTAGATTCCTTTCATCTGTTTGAACCGTCGATTTCTTATACTCACGAACAGGGTACCGTAGGAGAATGGGTAAGGTGCAACTCCGACTTACATTATGTCAAGGAAATCAATAGTACCATAGAATATCATCTCAACCTAACTACTAAAGGCTACAGAGCACTCATATACAGGTAAAGTTGAGGCCTCGTTCCTATAACCTGCTTGCTCTTGTCCATATCTACAACATGCTACTAATTTAACCTTTTTATTTCCACAGTGGTGACCATGACTTGGTAGTGCCCTTTGTAGGCACACAGACATGGATCAGATCACTTAACTTCTCTATTGTTGATCAATGGAGATCATGGTTTGTTGGTGGCCAAATTGCCGGGTGAGTCACCATTACTCATACATTGAGTTGGTAACTCAACCAAACATCTGTAGGTAGTTATGTCTTTTCATTTATTTTTTTTTGGGCATGTTTTCTCAGGTACACAAGGGCATATGTGAACAATTTGACATTTTCAACTGTAAAGGCAAGACATTTTGGCTTTGCTTCATTACATCCCAATGTACGCTGGAGGTTGACTAATGCAATTTTGTGATTTGGATGCAGGGAGCAGGACATACAGCTCCAACTTACAAGCCCAAGAAGTGCTTTGCGATGCTTGAAAGATGGCTTCATGGAAAACCTCTATGAAAAGTCTTCATTCGATCAAACTTACTTTGTGTTTTAATTATCAGAGACAAAGCATAGCGCCCCTCTAGTCACGTAATGAAGTGATTTCTACAATGTATTTGTGCCTCTATAGTCAGGTAATGAAGTGGGTTCTACAATAAAGTTTATCGCAACAACACTACTGTTACCTCTGCTCATAGATGCTGAAGCGGAAGAGCCAAGATTCATGGATTCTGTAGATCTAGCCTTGATTTATTTGAATCAATTTGGTTGATCGAATGGATTTTTGTTCTATTTGACTTAGGGCTAATCATACATTAAGTGTTCATCAAATTTGAATTCTAATAGGCCTAAATTGAATTAAAAAATCTCGAAAGTCAATGTGGACATGAAGGAAAAAATCAATTGAAACTAGTCAAGAAGGATCGACCCAAGGTTGTACCAATCAGTATGTGTAAGATATCATGTACCAATCCAAAAGCTTACTCTAATAGGTGGAAGTTCCAAACCAGTATACGAAGCCCTATCAAACCCATGACTTAGGCGATGTGGGATGTGGGACTTCCCAACATTCCCCCCACATGCAGGCCTTTAAATTTCATGGACAGGCCTGCCACGTGGGCTACATAAGAACGATATGATCGAAATTCACTCTGATACTGTAACACCCTAAGGTTTGTGACACCCTTGAAGAAGGGCGATTAGAAGGGTCTGTTGTAACGCCCTAATTCCGAATACCAAGAAATCCGTCAAGGTACCGAATTTGGTGCTCTACTTCCCGGAAAATCCGAGAACTTCCAAGATCGTAGGTCTGCTGTTAAGTCTAATTTAAAACTTTTTGAGCAATATAGTATCAACAAACATGATTTCATTTGTCTAGTAAGGTGGCCGTGCCGTTTGATGATTTGCCACTGAGGAGATTTTTGCAATATTTACATTGTACTTTCTCCTCTATTCCTCCTTTGGGACATGGGACAGTAACTTTAGCGAAATGAGCCCATATAGGAGAAGTCGATCTAATTTTTCTCTTTTTTTTTTTTTTTTGGGTTGTAGGAGCTTGGGGATTATTGCTTTCTACTTCTGTCCCTTGGTCTTTGTCTAAATTAATAAATCCAGGATCTTCCTCATTTAGAGAGAAGTCAAGGTTGAAAAGGTTGTGATGGTCCAGCCATTTTTCTAAATAAAAGATTTAAAAAAAACTTAAATAAATAATTATATATAATGTGTTTTTTGTGATAATTTATATAAGAAGTGGGAGAAGATGAGACTTAATATATAATATAACTATGTATATTATTACTAAATAAAATTTAAAATTAAAGATAAAACATACCTTTATAAGAGAGGAGAGAGCTAATGGAGAAGTCATTCTTAGTTGAATCCTCCACCTTAGAGAAGTCACCCTCACTTCTTAGAAAACTTTGTAGAGAGAGTTTAGACTTTAGAATGAGACTTAAGAGAGCTTAGAGCTTTAGAGGGAGTATGAAAAATGAGAGAGTAGATGTGTAGAGAAATCAGATGAATGAGGGCTATTTATTGAATTCTTAAGTGATAAAATGACATAAAATACCCCTTCATATGATCGTTTTATAGCAGTTGGGGGGTATAATGGTAAAAAATGATCAAAAGACACTAATTCCCTCCCTCCCCCATTTGACTGTTTATAGTTGTTGGGGGGTTAAAAAAGTAAAAAATCCAAACATAGCCGTTTTTTTTTTTTGTGTGTGTGTGTGTGTGTGGGGGGGGGGGGGGGGGGATAATTTTTTTGAAAATATAGCAGTTGGGCATGGGCTGGGCCGCCCGCGGGCTTCGGTGCCCATGCCTAGCACGTACGGCATGGTTTTTAAGCCGGGCCGGGTAGACTAGGGCAACACAGCCTATATTTTATGACGGGCCGGGCCGGGTCAACGGGCCCTGGCACGGAGATTTCGGGCCGGGCTTGGGCGGCCCGGCCCAGATTGACACCTCTAGATCCCTGATCCCCCAATCCCATCCCCAAATGGGGCTCAGCAGAGGGAGGTCTTCTAATTAATTTAACAGGTTGCTGCTCTGTTTTTAAGTTTAAATAGATCTAATATGCCTGAGCGTAATATCAATATAATGGCCGTACATGAAGGGTCCCGTATTGCCTATAGTGACCCGAAACCCTTTTTTACGTGGCAGCAAGTGTCTTGCGCTTAAAATGGTTCATTTTTAAGCGTCTCCTGTATTCAAGTATTCATTCAGGTGGTGTAGATGAAAATGGCAGTAACGAAGGAGAACTTTCTTTCCTTATTCTCTCAGTATCTCATGCTGCTGCTGGTATGCTTTTCATATTGTTGTCATGCAAACTCTAAATGGCCGGTCAGATATCTTCCGGGCTTCAATGGCCCTCTTCCCTTCCATATGGAAACAGGGTAAAGTTTCTGCTATTTTTAGTATCGTTAGTGAATGTGATCTGCTGAAGGGCATTTCTATTGTCGCAGTGGAAAACAAATTCTACAAACAACCTTTTCCATTTTCTACAGAAATCCAAATTAACCCGAAAACTGTCGGAGACGGTTTCGCAAAAATCACAAAATGTCAGTTTGTTTGATGTGGATCTTTCAGCACCGAGGAAAATCATTTTTACTCTATAAACGACCACACAAACATGCCGTTAGCTTCCCATGAGAGTTTTATCTTGTTTTGTTTGTTAATGTAGGTATGTGGGAGTGGGGGAGTCGGATGAAGACCAACTCTTTTACTACTTTGTAAAGTCCGAGACCAATCCCAGAGAAGACCCTCTTATCATGTGGCTTACAGGGGGTCCTGGTTGCTCAGCATGGAGTGGCCTTCTATATGAAATAGGTATGCTGTACGTAGCCACTTTTGTTTATGTATTTACATCTCAAAGATCCTAAAAACTATTGAAAATAGAAGCTTTTAATTTATTTTTACGTCTGAGTATTTTGAAAATCTTGAAAGGATTCATACGAACTGGAGATGTGATTGCAAGATGCATACACTGAGTCACTGCTCAGCTTTAAAAAGATTATTTTCATTACTTCAACCAAAAAGCCCAAACCTTCACCTGTTGATTAAAACGATAGTAGTAATTAGAGGGAGATCCTATCATTTCCTGAGCTCTTATCCGCTCATGTTGTCCAACAGATGGCTGGACAAGTGTGTATTACAGGCCGTAATCCACCCCAGGTTTTCTACCAGAACATCAAGTTAAAGCTAAGGGATTTGACTTGAGGGGTCATCTTTGACCTCAAATAAAGATAAGCAATATCATGAGAGAAAGAGAGAGAGAGAGAGAGAGAGGGAGAGAGGGGATTAATATTATCAAAAATGGGTTGCAAAAAAGAATTATTGAAAGGGTATCTTATTTTGTTATTTTTGGGTTCGACTCAAGTGAAGTAAAGTTGATTTTGAAAAAAGAATAAAATATAAGTAGATTATGATGATATTTTATTTTTTAGTTGTTTGTTATGAAATCTTTTTGACTTTTTGTATGGAAAAATGAAGTTTTTTTTCGCATTTTAGTGGATAAATGTGGTTTTTTTTTACTTTTGGTTTTTGAAAAAGATGAAAAGAGTTTTGAAGTATAGTGTTTTTGATGTGACATTTTGTCTGGAAAATAGAGGCTTTACTTTACTTTTAGTAAAGTGCCAAACTGGTGTGGATAGGTACAATGCTCTTGTATTTCCCTTTATTGCTCTCTTTTTGTAATATCTCTTTTTAATGAAAGATTTTATTACCGTTTCAAAAAAAAAAAATTATTAAAAAAGTTAAGGGTGATGAATGCAAAGCCCAAATCACACCCTGACTTTCTAAGGTTTAATTTACTAGGGTCGGTGTCTCATAGTCATTTTCCATATCACCTCACTTCATTTTCTAATGAAGGAAAAATTAATTGATGACAATCTATGGATCTTGACCCCTATTTCTTCAATTTTAACGACATTCAAAAAATAAATTAATTTCTCAGTATTTCAAGGAATTCAATTCTATGAAAATGGCCTTCAGTATGTGCAGTTGGGGTATACACGGATCAGATTGGTGTGGATTAGACCAAGTCCATCACCAATCCGTTACCTTCGGATTGATGGATTTATAATCCGTCGTCAATCTGTGGCCGTTAAAAACTGATCCGATTCGATCTATGGTGGACCGGATCGGATCAGTTTAATTCATTCAATCCGTTGAATATAATGTTAAAGAAAAGTTAAAGAGCATGCTCTCAAGACTAGGGTGAGATTTGGTCTAGAGTTTCATTTGTTATATTTATATATAAAAGTAAATTACATTTTGACCCATGAATTTTTTTTTCTTTTATATTTAGACCTCTTAACTTCTATTTAGACCCCTTATATTATTTATTTATTTATTTATATTTAATGTCAACGGATCGGATCGGATTGAATATGTGGATTGAGAATGAAATCCGTCACCGATCCGTTATAAACGAATTACAAGATTTTCAATCAGTCACCAATCCGTTTACCTTCGGTTCGATTAAAAATCCGTGGATCCGTAAGAACTTATGGGGGTATAATCTTTTAATTAGTTCCATGGTATGGTTAAGCTCTGATGCTCAAGTGTTTATGTTCAAAGACTATACATATATATATATATATATAATGCAAATTCAATTTGAAAAAATTCCAAAAAATTACTAATGCCTCAGCCAGCAAAAAACTGCAATAGTCAATCAAGGACATCAGTAGCTACCAGAAATTAATTGACCCCTAGGGAGGTCTTTTCTTCTTCTTTTTGTGGCCTGGGTATCTCCACTAGATATCGACACGGGTGCGATCACCCACGTGAGATTTAAAAAAGTCCTTAATGATATTTAAAAAAAAAATTATTTTTTTGTTTGACTTCTTAACTTAATCACTACCCGCACCACTAAAATGAGAATTCTAGATCTACCGTTTGGATATCCCCAAGGTCTTTGGAAACGTGAGAAATAAAAAAGAAAAGAAACAACAAAGAAGTGGCCATTTGGAAACCAACTAAACATTATTGGTCTAATTGAGAATGTTATCTATCATATGAGGGTGAGGGGCATGTGTGTTGGTGTGCGGTCCCAACTAACATTTTCGGGGCTAAGCCTGCGTGGCCATGCGTCCTTGTGTGTTCAACTAACATTCTCGGTCTAGTCAAGTAATGGCGATAGATTTGTAGGTTAATTATCAACGAACATTCATGGACGGAACGATGGGTGAATCAGTGTGTGTATTTCTGGGCGCCGCGTGTGCAACTAACATTCTCAAGTCCTAACAGCTAAGAGCTAACTAACATTCTCGGTTACTTTAGTCTGACTTTGTAAATTGTTATTTTTATTTTGATGGTGCGGGACGCATGGATAGGGTTAGGTGGGTGTGAGGAATGATGGGAGGACTGAGGAATGACTAGGCACAGAAATATAAGAAGACGTATTAAAAAAAAAAAATATGCCGATTGGGTTATGTATAAGAGAGTGTTGAGGAGTGGACTCTATTTGAGAGGAGAGGAGAGGAGTATTGAAAAGTTATGCTGCCTCTGCTAATATCTTCAATGTTTTTAGTAGGAATGGTTAAATAAGTAAACTTTATAGTATTCACGAGAGAGAAAGGAGAAAAAGGCATCATTTAGAGAGCAACATTCAGTAGGGGAGTTCATGGACCGGGCCAGCCCGAGCCTGAACCCGACCGAGCCCGCTTTGGTCTGGGCTTGGACCATAAGTTTTGGTACTTGGCCCGAGCTTTGACTATTTAAGTGGGTCCATTTAATTGATGGGCCGGGTTTGGATTGATTGGTAGAAGGCATAATTGTGATAAAAGAGAGGATGGCGGGAGTTGAACACATGATATCTCAATGAGGGATAAGAGGGGGGGTGTTTGGTTTTCTTATGATGTTTTCTCTGGCTGGGGCCACTGGGCTAAGGCCGGGGGGTGGTGGTGGTGATGGTGGTTTGATTTTCTTATGATGTTTTCTCTGGCTGGAGCCACTGGGTGGTGGTTTGATTTTCTTATGATGTTTTCTCTGGCTGGGGCCACTGGGCTAAGGCCAGTCAATTATGGCCTGATCAGGGCTTGGGCTGGACTTGCTCCAAGAGTTCAGAAATCGGGCCGGGCCTGGATCTTCCTCGGCCCGGCCCATGAACACCCCTGCCATTCAAGAGTACTTATTTTTGTTGGCACATGGGATTCTTCTTCGTTCAATTCAAACATTTCACATTTATATATATATATATATATATGCATAAATGAATTGGCAGAGGATCGAATATGGCACTTATTTAATATCATCTTGTTGGATTAAAATTGAAAAAAAATTATTTTAATTATCATTAAATTTGAGAGCCAAAGATCAAAGGGGGGGTTCTAATGAGATTGGTGTTTTGAATATTGTACGTCTCTTTCATATCTTTTGATCTCCCACCTCCCCATGATTATTGGCATGGCCTTAGGTGGGTTGGACAAAAGGTTGCTCACTGATGGAAACTGTCCAAGTTAGCAAGGTGTTTTTTTCGCATTTGTGCGATGCTGTATAGGAAATGAGGCTAATGCAATTGAACATGGATAAATTGGTTCCAAACTAGATATCCAAGGATTTTCACCTATGAGCAGACCACACATAAATGGTATTGTGGTCTAGCTCGTGGGGACCACTTGGATTCTTCTCTATCATTTGGGTTGAGATGGATAGAAAGGTATTTTATGGATAAGGCTTATGTAAAAATTCAGCCCCATCAAATATCTCTAGCCCTAGCTAGATTTAACTAGCTAAAAATTTAATGGTCTTTTAACTATAGAGTTTTTTGAGTCTCAGCCCAACTATGAATAAAGGTTGATGAGCATAAAACTGGGCATAAAACAGATCATGGAGTATAAAGGTGAGAAAAAAAGCTACACTAATGAAAGGTGGGCCCAAGTGGGCCCTTAGAGCTGCACTGCACATGGAGTCCGCTTGTAGGATTTGTAGACTCTTAAAAAATGCATCGTTTTGTGAAATAGCTGTAATCTAATCGGATATCTAAATTCGGAAACTTTTGCATTGTATTTGAAGCCAAATTTCTCCCAGCAGCTTTCTAAACCACACTTTTTTTTTTTAAACAAGAGACAGGGTATTTTGGACAATATGATAACCATTGAGATCCCAAATGGGTTATATAAAATCCTCCAACCTAGTAAGGACCCATATGTTTCCATGGAATTGAACACATAAAAAATTATTGTTCAAATGAGTTCAAACAAAGGATCATTTAATACATGAGAGGACATCAGAGGTGAAGGATATAAGATGAAAATGTTGGTGGGATCTAGACTTTCCGAGGATGTGAGTTACTAGGGTGATGGGCCGGTGGGGCTGAGTATTCATTTTGCATCACTTCTTAAGAAATTATTTAATGATCATTTTTGGACATCAACTTTATTTTTGAATTTTAATATCTAGATATGCGTTTTAGAATTTCTAAGAATTAAATTACATGAAACAGAGCACCTAATGTGTAGCAATCAACAATCCGTATCTAGGGCTTCTCTTTACGAAATTCAAATCTATTTATCTAATTATAAATGAGTGGTGATGTGTCTTGCCCGTTACATTGCAGGTCCTTTGATTATAGAGTACAAGGAGTACAATGGCAGCATACCAGGTTTATTGCTGAACCCACATTCATGGACAAAGGTTTGTAAGGCCAAAATAATTTTTCAATGAACTAATTTTGAATACGGCCACGAGCAGTTTTAACCATTCGGATTTCTTTCAATCTAATTGTTGACTGTGCTGAGATTTTTAGATTGCAAGTATCATCTTTGTGGATTCACCTGTTAGGACTGGGTTTTCATATTCAAAAGGCAACAAGAAGAGCGGAGACTTTAAAGCGTCGAAAGAACTCTATCAGTTTCTAAGAAGGGTGAACAACTTTAACTAAATATTCAACCATATTTTTGTTTTTATGTGAATTAGATGCTCAACTACATTGTCTTTTTATGAGAAAAATACAAAGTTTAGCCAGTTACATAATCCAAAACTACTTATGGACTGTTTGCCTACTTGAAATTTAATTCCTAGGACTACTAAGTAATGATGGCTTATTATCAAAGAGGATAAAAGAGGAGGTATGAACGTGAGGATTCTTAAGTGGATCTAAAATCTCCTCCTTGATAGGAAATTGGTAATTTTCACCCTGACGCTATTATAAATTCGGTCTCATGGAAGTGATGGTCTCATCTATATCTCCAGTATTCTCCATATTAGACCCTTTAATCCTCACCACTTTACTATTCTTTTGAAAAAAAAACCCGCTTTTATTACGAAATTGTAGGAATTCAATATGTATTAGGCAAACATGCACAATAAGATGGGCACCATTGTTGCATAAATAATCATCCAAATTGGAATATCCTAACCTTCCAATAGGCCTTGTTTTCTTGAATGAGGACTTTGTACTTAGTACTTGTTTGGAGAAGGAAAAAGAAGACAAATATGAGAAACATATTATGAGGGAATATAGTTTTTCAATTTCTTAACTTCAAATGTTTGTTTGTAAGGTGATGAGGGTTTTCTTGTGGTGATTATGGTGGTGGTGGTGGTGATAATGACCTTGATGCGCCTCGTGCCACTATTGGTGTGTACGATGAAGAAAGTTTGATGGAGTAGCTAGAGCGGTGACAATGATGAAAGTTTGATGGAGTAGCTAGAGCGGTGACAATGATGATGATATCGTGAGGATGTTGGTGGTAGTTTGATGGTGTGGCTAAGGGGACTGTGAACATGACGATAATGATAATGTCCTACCTTATTATATCATCAAGGATCTCAAAAACCACCATGGGATCCTAACAAAAAAACGAAAAAAAACAGAGAGTGAAAATATGGCTAACACCCAAAATAAACAATGTACATCAAGGTGGCCGACTTATGGGCTGGGAGTCAGCAAGTTTGAGACGCTGGAGCAGAATTTTGTGAGCCTACATGCTAGATCCATATTCTCTTGGTGACAAAAAATTGTTGGTGAGCCAAATAGGATGAGCGTTTAAGATTACAGATGATAACCTTTATGATAGAAATAATCTCAACCATCCAAATTAATGGCTAGATTATCCGATTGGTGTGATCTTATAGTAAATTGGTCCACAAATGGTGTGCCAGATTTAGTTGATAGTTCATATCAGGCAACTGGATCCCTATTAATTCTTTCAATTAAATAGAATCCTAATTGTATAATGTATAATGTGTTCATCTATTTTTATGATACAGTGGTTAGACGACCATCCGGAATTCCTCTCAAATCCTCTATACATTGCTGGCGATTCATACAGTGGTTTGATACTTCCTATTGTTGTTCAAGAAATAGCAAAGGGTAATCTTTATTGTTCAGAAATAGCGATTTGTAATCTTTGTTTACGTAGTAATAGAAGAAAAAAACTCCAACTGATGAGAAATCATCATATGAACAGCTCCACATGTGAATCTCTATGTAAACTTAGCCTTGTGAGGTTCACCTTTGTGTCATCCACACCAATCGTATCACAATCCTCAAAGGGGATTAAGGGTGGAAATGTACAAGTAATTACAATCAATTTTTCCACCCATTGATGGGAAGTGATTTTTCACTCTCTTGTGAAACTGAGTCCTACAATGCAAAAATTGATAAGTGGTAGGTCTTTACCTTAAAAGGGAACTACATTTTGTAGCAAAAAAGGCCCCAAGGGCATCTTTGTGCATTTTCCTAATTATAGCACTTGATGGTGAAGAACTAGGGTGAGTGTTTGTGGGGATTGACTCCCTTCCACAAAAATAGCAAGGGATCAATCCCGCCTTATAGCATTTGATGGTGAAGAACTTGGGTGAGTGTTTGTGAGGACATGTTTCTATGTATTTGCCTTTCCAAAAAGAAAAAGAAATAAAGTAACGGGCCATATGAGATTATTCTCTCCATTAATATCTTACCTTGCTTATGGTAAAAAGCAGGTATAAGCACAGAAACATGCCCCTAGTAAGCATTAGGGGGCAATATTGCTATCGCATTTTATTTCTATGGTGATTTCTTTTGCTTACTTTGTACTGAATTCGTTGAAATTCAAAATAAAGTAGGTGCCAATAAAGAGAGGATCCATGGCCAAATTTGATTTATTAGGGTGATGATGTTGTAATCATTTCCAATAAAATCAGTATTCATTTTGACTCCTTTCTGAGAGGAAAACCGGTTTATTTTGATGTCTTTCTCCAATTAAAATTAAATAATCCCAACATGCCCTTTGTTTTGTTATACTTTTTCCTAAAACTCTATACAATGGTTTCATGATATTTTAGGTATAGAAGTTGGGCAGGAACCAATCCTCAATCTCAAGGTATGTGATTCTTGAAACACTTGGTGACACGAGCATCAATATGGTGGGCCATCAAGTGGTCATGGGGATATATCTTCGTGATTGTCTGCTTTTTGAACAGGGACATGTATAAGAAAATCATTCTCTTCACTGACTATTGTAGGTGCAGAAAATTATGACCCACAATAAGAGGGTGCCTTACAGGACTTATCCGTGAAGATGATGGTGTCTGAGATGTCTGGATGCCGTCCGAGAGCCTGAAAAGGAGTAGCAAACGGTCAGAGGACCCTGGCCTGAGCGGCGCAAGGCTCTCCGATGCCAAAGTCAGTGTATGAACTGGAACAATGGAAGGAGAGGAGGAAGAGAGACAGAGTAAGGGCTCTGTGTATGGGATGTGCGTACCTTGCATGGTGTTTGAGGGTTTATTTATAGAGGAGTGGATCGTATCTTTCTGAGAATATCTGGGTGTGGGTCCCATGATCTGACTGGGTAGTCATGATCAGCCCACAAAGTAATAAATGCGGTCTAATCCGGCCCACTCAGCATTAAATGCCAGTCGGGTCAGCCCACATTGCATTAAATGCATGTCTTGTTGGGCCAGATTGTGTTGGGCGCCTTTGGCGGTAGGAGTACCAGCGGATCTGCCCTCGGGCCTTGCCCTGATGTGGCCTCAGCCGCTGGATGCTGCCACGTGGCGATCTGGCGAAGATAGTGGGCGGCTGGACGTCGTGTCTGTCCCACTAGATCGTGACCCTATCCTTCCACGTGCCTGGTGACGTGGGGGATGAGGGGTCTAGGCGAAGGTTCTTTCTCGCTTCGGTCACTGTTCTGGCTTCTTCAGCCGAGGTGGCTTTAGCCGAGGTAGGGTTATCTGCGGAGATAGCGTCCGGGGTGGCCTTGCCGATGTGGACTCTCTGCCGAGATGATGCCCGAGGTGATCCAGTTCGGCGCTTGTGGCCTGGAGATGTATGATGTCGGCCAAGGCCTCTGCCCTGGTAGCCGGGATGAGACCGGTGCCACGTGGATGGCACGCGGATGGCATGCGGATGGCACGTGAGGATGTTTAGCCCCGTATGATGGCTGTGATTAGCCTAATCCTGTAGCTCTGGGAATTTCCCCACACAATTGCCCCCTAGCTTCTGAGCTCGCGTAGAACGTCAGTGCCGTGAGGTCGGGAGCTATGTGCCAGGTCTATCTGTAGGAGATCCTTTTTCGACCCTGACTCGCTGTCGCTTTGGATGTTCGAGGTGATAACTGGCGTCCCCTATTCAATGCTGAAGACAGTTCGACGGTTCCACGTGTCGTTCCTGGGCTGGTTGTCTGTCTCTTCGAGGTCGTACGCGCCGTTTTCGTCAGGGGCGCAATCAATTTTTGAAATGATTTGCGCGCCGCTTCAGGGAGGCGCAATAAATTTCCGAAATGATTCGCGCGAAATCCCAGGAGGAGGGCGCCCCTTGGCACGCCCGATTAGGGTTTCTGTAAAAAGGGGGAACTCTCTGCTATTTATAGGGCAGTTGAGGTCTGTTCCGTCCTTCGTTTGCGATTCTGAATCAGAGACGAGCGTCAGAAGAGGGAAGGCTGCTGTGAGGGAGCTTCATCCGAGAAGTGGTGCGCTGCTGAGGTTGAGCCTCTTCGCTGTCCAGCGTCTTTCTGCTTCCGTAAGTCCTTTCTGCTCTGCTTCTTCTTCTGCGGGTTTCTCTGCTTTTAGACTGGGATAGGAATGGGGATTTACAACCACTGGTTAGAGAGCGAGGCAGCGATCGAGGGTTTTAGGTCAGCCTTTAGGATCCCTGCTGATGTCCAAGTCAGGGGTGCTGATCCCCATGGCTACAACCCTCGCGCCTTTCTGGGAGGCTGGATGCCTTTTCCGCTGGTGGCTGTGATAGAAGGCGGGGTCCGATTCCCCCTTCATCCGCTTCTCAGGAGGTGCCTAAGTCAGTGGCGTCTCTGCCCTTGCCAACTGCTGCCGAATGCCTTCAAGATCGTGATGGGCACGGTCAAGTTGAATGAGGTCCTGGGCACCGACTTCGGCGTCTTCGATCTTGAGGACGTCTATGACATATGCAGGTCCGGGGAATCTTACTATCTCCGGGCTAAGTCAGGCCGGGATGGCTTCGTCCGATACTTGGAGGATTCGAGCAAGTATGCCGGGGACGATCTTCTATACGTCTCTGGGAACTGGGAGTTTGGGGAGGCCGACACCGATAGAGGCTACCAGGTCCCTCGCCACTTCGGAACCATCCCAAGTAAACGTCCTCCGTCTCTTTTTCTTTTTCATAAGTTTCTTTTAATTCTGCCGTGCTCATGATTCTGACTGCTGCAGCTTTGAAGGAGAGGAGACGGGCTGCCAAATACATCTGGAAGAGGAACGATGCCTGGCTCCGTCTGGTGAAGCGGTACAGCGGTCACGACGGCAGGGCGGCTTGGTCGCTGCTAGGATATGAGCCGAAGTACCGCGGGTATCTGAGGGGCACCGTAGAGCCGATCCCGAGTGAAGGTGCCGGATCCGGGGTTGGTCAGGAGCGGGCCGTTCCGGAGGTCGCAGAGCCCTCGCGGGCGTCGTCTGAAGCTAGGGCAGCGTCTGGAATCTTAGTTTCCTTAGCAGAATCGAGACTACCCCAGGTCTCAGGAAGGGAATCGAGTCGATCTGCCCGATCTCCCTCGCCAGGATCCGGGATGAGGCACACCAGGCGTCTGTCCTTCGAGGATCTCGAGGCCTTGGCGCTTGGAGTGGAGGACGTCCGAGCCCCCGAGGAGCCGGTAGATTCTCCGAGGCGTCCGTCTCCGAGGGCTCGGGTGGCTTCTCCTGCAGAGGCGGTGGAGGTACCCGTGCCCCCTGGCCCTGTTGACCTAGGGGTACGCTCGCCCCCAGCCGAGGTCGAGCAGGAGGAAACTCGGCCGCTGAAGATGCCGAGGACTGATGCGGGCCCTAGCTCGGCCGCTGCCCTCGTTGCCGCCGGGGCCGCAGTTATGGGAGCCAGGCTTCATGCTCGGGTCGGGGAGGCCGATGACGGTGGAGGACAGCATTCTTCACAGGATCGATCTCCCGGTCCTCGAGGCCCTTGGGCGAGCCTGTGCCCTTCCCCGGGACATGGAGCGGCTGGATGAGTACAGCGATCAGAAGCTGATCTTGTCGATGCTGCAGTCCAACCTCGTGGTAAATCTTCATTTTCCTTTGCTGAACCAGCAATTTATCGTCTGACGCCCTTTGGATCTAACATGTACGTCTTCATTTGACAGGCGGCTCAGAAGTCCATGGCCGTTGCTGATAGGATCTGGAGGTACAGCGCGGACGCTGCCGAGCTGTCCGTGGAGAAGAACGGCCTGCAAGAGTCCCTGGACGCCGTGAGCCAGAAGTTGGCCAAAGCAGAGGAGGAATTCGCGGCGAAGCTCGAGCAGGCGAGGGAGGAGGCCGAGGCGGAGCGGACCAAGGTGGCCGAGCTCGAGGTCTCCATCTCGAAGATGGGAGACGATTACGCGGCCCTGCTTCAAGCCGAGACCAAGAGGGCGGATGAAGCCGAGGCGAAGCTTGAATCCGAATCCAAGAGGGCGGATGAAGCCGAGGCGAAGCTCGAATCCGAGTGCGACGCTGCATTCGAGGATGCCAAAGTGCAGGTCACCAACCACTACAAGGAAAGGGTTCTTGTGGTGAGGGATAAGGCTTGGGCGAAAGGGTGGCTTGCCGGCATGAAGGAGGTCGGGATCTCGGAGGGCCACCGCTCCTTTCGGGAGCCGCCTCCGTACCCGCTTCCGGTGCCGAACTCTGCCCGTCCATCTGACCGGTCATGACCTCGGGACTTCGGGATGTTTGCTCTTTTGCTTTGTAATTTGCAATTTCCTTCAATTTGTATTTGCCGGACAATGTAATGATTGAAACTTTAATACAAATGAAGGTTTTCTGAAATACCCGTGCTTTCCTCTTTTAAGCTTGAGTTCTTTGATTGCTTGAGCTCGGTAGAGTGATCCCTTAAGATCTTTTTTGGTATTTGCGCTGATATTCCGTATCTTGGGTGATCTCCATTGGTATTCGCGCTGATCCTCCGTATCTTAGGTGATCTTGAATAGCAATGAATATGGTGGCGCGGCAGACGAGGGAGTCTGACGGGTGTCTCCACGTGGCGCCGTAGGGTTCGCTGGTCAATAGTCGCGCCTTCCCAACAGCGCGTGGGAGACTTCGCCCCATAACTCCTTTTGGAGTCTGAGCCTCCCTCCATCCTATAAATAGGGGGAACAGGCTCGCCATGGGAGAAGGAAGGAACATAGGAACCATGTCTGAGAGGTGCCTGAGATTACTTGATCCGGGGGAGATCCTTGCGCCGTTGGACGGTTGCCCCCGAGGGGGGGAAGGCTGTCGTGGCCTGCGCGCTCTCTGAAGGAATTCCCCGTGGGCCGCGCGCTCTCTGAACGCGGGTCCATGGCCACTGGCCCTTGGCCAGACAGAGTGAGGATGCGCTGCGAGGGGATGGTGGCGCCTTCTCGTCCGACACCGCCCTGTGCGCCCGTCGTACGGCAGGCGGGATTGGGCCTCGCTGGTCCGGGAGGCTTCTTCAAGCTCTGCCGCTCCTACTGCCACCGAGGGTGTTGCAGAGCCCAGCGGGGTCCAGGGATCGCTCAGAACCTCCAGGAGCCCTCTGCCTGAAGAGTCAGTGACGCCTGAAGAGTCAAGTGAAGATCAGAGTCTCTGTCATTTTATTTTCTGCTTCATTTTCTGTTTTCAGAGGACTGCGATCCTCCTTGCTGTACTCTCCCTTCTGTTATGTATTTCTTGTAACGAAGCAGTTTGCAATGAATGAAAATGCACTTTCTGATTACCCAAGCTGTGTACAGTGCTTTTGAGTTCTTTTTCTCCTTTCTTTGCGTTGTTCTGGAATGCTTGGATTTGTGTTTGAGTGCTGGCATTGACTTTGGCCAAAAGGGCTGGCTTTGGCCGAGACGAGATGCATTGTGCCGAGATGGACCCATTCCATTGGTCTCGACTCGGCGGAGCGAGTTCGGCAATGGCCTTCTGACGGGTGTATGAACCCGGACTCCAGAGAACTTGTCCTTGGCCGGACCGCCTTGAGGGGTTTATGAACCCAGACTTTAGGGAAGGCTGAGTGTAAGAACTGCAATCCTCGGCATAGAGCCTGTGTGCCCTGAGACACGGAATTTTAGGAAAGGCTGAGCGCAGGAACTCGAAGCCGTTTCCAAGGCGTGGAGCCTGTGTGCCCTGAGACACGGAATTTTAGGAAAGGCTGAGTGTATGAACTCGAAGCCGTTTCCAAGGCGTGGAGCCTGTGTGCCCTGAGACACGGAATTTTAGGAAAGGCTGAGTGTATGAACTCGAAGCCGTTTCCAAGGCGTGGAGCCTGTGTGCCCTGAGACACGGAATTTTAGGAAAGGCTGAGTGTATGAACTCGAAGCCGTTTCCAAGGCGTGGAGCCTGTGTGCCCTGAGACACGGGATTTTAGGAAAGGCTGAGTGTATGAACTCGAAGCCGTTTCCAAGGCGTGGAGCCTGTGTGCCCTGAGACACGGGATTTTAGGAAAGGCTGAGTGTATGAACTCGAAGCCGTTTCCAAGGCGTGGAGCCTGTGTGCCCTGAGACACGGGATTTTAGGAAAGGCTGAGTGTATGAACTCGAAGCCGTTTCCAAGGCGTGGAGCCTGTGTGCCCTGAGACACGGGATTTTAGGAAAGGCTGAGTGTATGAACTCGAAGCCGTTTCCAAGGCGTGGAGCCTGTGTGCCCTGAGACACGGGATTTTAGGAAAGGCTGAGTGTATGAACTCGAAGCCGTTTCCAAGGCGTGGAGCCTGTGTGCCCTGAGACACGGGATTTTAGGAAAGGCTGAGTGTATGAACTCGAAGCCGTTTCCAAGGCGTGGAGCCTGTGTGCCCTGAGACACGGAATTTTAGGAAAGGCTTAGTGTATGAACTCGAAGCCGTTTCCAAGGCGTGGAGCCTGTGTCGCCGGAGTCGACCAGAGAGATTGATGACAAGGCAAAAGCTGCTTTTTATTGATTCCGAAGTTCGTTACATCTTTAGAAATAAAACTTCTTCAAATGAGATGCATTCCACGGTCTCGGCAATGGCTTGCCATCCAAGTCTTCGAGCTTGTAGGCTGACTTTCCTGCCAGTGAAACCACTCTGTATGGGCCGTGCCAGTTCGGGGCAAGCTTCCCCTCATTTGGTTCTCTGTCAGCTGGCAGGGTCTTCTTTAAAACGAGCTCCCCCGTGGTGAACCTTCTTTCCTTGACATTCTGATTGTATGCCCTGGCTAACCGTTGCTGGTAGTCGGTTAGTCTCAGGGCTGCTGCTTCACGTCGTTCGTCCGCCAGCTCTAGCTCCATTGCCAGGTTCGTTTCGTTCCGACCTTGGTCGACCAGTTCCGTCCTCAGGGTAGGAAGGCCGATTTCTAGGGGAATGACAGCCTCCATCCCGTAGGCCAGAGAGAATGGTGTCGCCGAGGTAGACCTCCTTGGAGTTGTCCTGTACGCCCACAGCACGCTCGGAAGCTCTTCTGTCCATCTGCCCTTTGCCTTGTCCAGTCGCTTCTTGAGGCCGTCCAGGATCACTTTGTTGGAGACTTCTGCCTGACCATTACTCTGTGGATATGCTGGGGTGGAGTAATGGTTTCTGATGCCATGTTCTTGGCAGAAATCTCTGAAGGATTTGGAATCGAACTGAGTCCCGTTATCCGAAATTAGGGTCCGGGGGATGCCGAACCTCGTAAGGATGTTTTTCCAAACGAAGTTCCTGGAGTCCCGGTCGGTGATGGAGGACAACGGCTCAGCCTCTATCCACTTGGTGAAGTAGTCCGTAGCCACTATCAGCCATCTTTTGTTCCCTGGAGCTCGGTGGAGAGGCCCCACAATGTCCAGGCCCCACTGAGCGAAGGGCCATGGACTGGAGAGGGGGCTCAGATCTTGCGCTGGCTGATGGAGTGAGTGGGAGAACTTCTGGCATTTCTCGCATTTTCTGGCGTAGACCTGGGCGTCCTTCTGCATGTAGGGCCACCAGTAACCCTGGCTGATTGCCCTGTAGGCCAATGAGCGGCCTCCTATATGGCTGCCGCAGATTCCTTCATGGATCTCGTACAGGAAGTCGTCCACCTTGGACGGGTGGACGCATTGGAGGTACGGGCCTGTGAAGGACTTCCTGTAGAGTTTGCCTTCTGGAGAGAGCCAAAAGCGGGCTGCCTTGAGCCTGACCTTGTGGGCTTCAGCCTTGTCCTCAGGGAGCTGGTCATCCTTCAGGTAGGCAACGATTGGATCCATCCAGCTGGGGCCGAGGTCAGCACAGAGGACAAGCCGAGATGACTGGAGTTCTAGACTCGACCTTGATACTGACCCGACCTCGATGGTCCTCTTCTTTCCTGCTTCGACAGCGGAGGCCAGGTTTGCAAGCGCATCTGCGTGCGTGTTGGTATCTCGGGAGATCTGCCTGACCTCGGCTTTCTGGAATTGGGAGAGTAGCTTTTTTGCCAGGGCTAAGTAAGCCGCCATCCTGTCGTCCCTGGCCTGGTAGTCTCCAGCGAGCTGGCTAGTTACCAGTTGAGAATCGCTGAAGATTTCCAGGTGCTGGGCTCCGAGGACTCGGGCGCTGTTCAACCCTGCGATCAGTGCTTCGTACTCTGCCTCATTGTTCGTCGCTTTGAAGTCAAGGGTGAAAGCCTGCTCTATGACCAGTCCCTCTGGCGATTGGAGAACTATGCCGGCGCCAGCTCTCTTGGAGGTGGACGACCCGTCAACGAAGATCCTCCATGCCGAGGTGGGAGACTGTTGGATTTCTGTTTCTGCTGGCTCTTGCCCTGTGCCCCCCAGTGCCGTGCCGAGCTGGGTCGGAGCCGGGTTTGGGCAGGCGAATTCGACTATGAAGTCGGCCAGAATCTGGGCTTTGATTGCAGTTCGGGGACGGTACTGTATGTCATACTGCCCCAATTCAACTGCCCACTTCGATATGCGCCCTGAAAAGTCAGCTTTTTTGAACAAGGAACGGAGTGGGTGCTCCGTGATCACCACAATAGTGTGGGATTGAAAATAATGGGAGAGCTTGCGGGAGGCGGTGACAAGAGCCAACGCAAGCTTCTCCAACAGAAGGTACCTGGTCTCGGCATCGAGCAGGGTCTTGCTCGTGTAATAGATTGGCTTTTGAACTCCCTCATCCTCCCTGATGAGGACGGAGCTCACTGCGTGATCCGAGACCGCTAGGTATAAATACAGAATCTCCCCCCGAGTCGGGGTGGAGAGTAGTGGGGGTGACATCAAATAAGTTTTGAGTGCGGCCAATGCCTGGTCGCACTCGGGGGTCCATTGGAACTTCAAATTTTTCCTCAAAAGCTGGAAAAAAGGCCTGCACTTATCTGATGAGCGGCTGATGAAGCGATTGAGTGCGGCGGCCATTCCCGTAAGCTTTTGAACTTCCTTTGTGGTGGAGGGACTCTGGATGTCCTGGATGGCGGTGATCTGGTCTGGATTGGCCTCTATCCCCCTCCGCGTCACCAAGCTGCCGAGAAACTTGCCAGAGGCTACGCCGAAGGCGCACTTGGAAGCGTTGAGCTTGAGCTTGTAGGCGCGAAGGATGTCAAAGACTTGGCCGAGATCTACCAGGTGGTCGCCGGAGCGCACAGATTTGACGACCATGTCGTCGATATACACCTCCACCGTTTGGCCGAGCTGGGCCTGGAACATCTTCGTGACGAGGCGCTGATAGGTCGCCCCCGCGTTCTTCAGCCCGAAGGGCATTACTCTATAGCAGTAAGTGCCGCGGGGGGTGATGAATGATGTTTTCTCCTCGTCGGGCCCATAGAGAGGGATCTGATGATAGCCGCGGTAGGCGTCGAGGAAGCTCATTCGGTCATGACCAGCGGTGGCGTCAATCAGTTGGTCGATCTTTGGGAGGGGGAAACTGTCCTTAGGGCAAGCCCTGTTCAGGTCGGTGAAGTCTACGCACACCCTCCACTTTCCAGTTTTCTTCTTGACGACCACCGTGTTGGCCAGCCATACCGGGTACTGGACTTCCCGGATGGCCCCTGCTTTTAGCAGGTTGTCGACCTCTTCCACGACCGCGTCTGTCTGCTGCAGCCCGGTTCTGCGGGCCTTCTGCACCACTGGCTTGTGGTCGGGGTCGACGTTGAGCTTATGGCACATGACCTCAGGGTCGACCCCGGGCATCTCACTTGGGTTCCAAGCGAAGACGTCCACATTCTGCATCAAGAACCGAGAGAGTTCGGCCCTTTCTTCGTCCGACAGCTGGGTGCCGATCAGGAAGAAACGGTCTGGGTCTGCCGGGTCTAGCCTGACCTCGGCTAGGTCCTCGATGCTCTTCTTCTCAGGGTCCCTGCCGATCTCATCGAGGCCCTTTTCGAATTCGGCCAGGTTAACGCGCTCTGGCTCCTTTACTGCTGGAACTGCGGCTAACACGCATTGCCTGGCCTGCTGCTGGTCTCCCTTCACTGTGACTACCTCCAGCTTGCCTTCTTCGTTCTCGTGGACGAATTTCAGCTTTTGGTGGAAGGAAGAAGGAACTGCCTCTAGCTTGTGGAGCCACGTCCTACCCAGAATGACATTGTAGGGGGAAGGGGCATCCACAACCAGAAAGTCGGCTGTCACGGAGGCTCCGCCAACTTGGGTTTCCAAGGTGATTCTACCCTTGGGGTAGACTGGTGTTGCGGACAACCCTAGGAGAGGTGCACGAACCTCCGTGAGGTCTGCTTCGGAGAGTTTCATCCGTTTGAAGCAGTCGTAGTAGAGGACCTCGGAGGAACTGCCGGAGTCGACGAGGATCCTCTTCACGGTGAAGTCTCTCAACTTCATGGTGAGGAGCAGGGGGTCGTTGTGAGGGACTTGGACCCCCTCTAGATCCCGATCCGAGAACGAGATGGCTGGTTTGTCGCGGCGGGCTTTCTTGGATGCCGGGGCGAGGTCGGCTTTCATCACTTCTTTCTCGTGCGAAGCCCGCCTGGCTTCGGCACGGGTTTGGGAGCTTCCCCGGGACGAGGAAGCGGGAGCCGAGGATGCCAGATGGATCACATTGATGATCTTCTCTGAGTCCTCGCTGTCTGGAGCCGGGGCCGTGCTCTGGTGGGCCCGGCCCTCGCTGCCGCCGGCATCACCCTCCTTGATGAATTCTGGAATGTGGCCCTCTTTGGCCAGCTTCTCCAGATACCACTGCAAAGTTCTGCATTCCTCAGTCTTGTGCCCGTTGCCCTTATGGAAGGCGCAGTGGAGCTTGCTCCGGGCGCCCTCGCTGGGTTCGTACTTCATGGGCGGGGGATACTTGAAGAACGGCTTGGATTTGATCTTCGCCAGGATGCGGTATATCGGCTCTTTGAAGACGACATTGACGCTCTGACTGGCGTTGGAGGGAGGTCCGGGCTTCCAATTGCCCCCAGACCTGGACGACGAAGGCTTCGTCGAACTGGAGGCCCAGTCCCGCTTGGACTCCTGCTTCTGGGAGGGCCTCCCGCCTCTTTGCCGAGGCTGGCTATTCTTCTGTTCGGGCTCTGGATGCCCGTCCCGATCCTTAGCTCGGATCTCGTCTTCTTCCCGGGCGATGAAGCGCTTCACCCGGGACATTAACTCTGACATGGACTCTGGAGTGTCCCCGGCCAAGTCCTTCCGCACATCGCTGCCGGGGATCAGGGCATGCTGGAAGGCGTAGATGGATATCCCCTCCCTTGCGCCCTCAATCTGGCTGTAGATTGCCCAGAATCGGTGGGTGAACTTGGCAAGAGTTTCACCCTGCTTCATTCTTAGGGCGATAAGGTCCCCTTCCTTCTTGGGGACGACGGTGTATGCTTGGAACTTCTTCAGGAAGGAGAGCTGGAGCTCCTTCCAACTGGGAATTGACTGCTCTGGGAGAGAGCAAAACCACTTCAGGGGGAGGTCACCCAAACTGGAGGAGAAGATCTTACAGTTTAGGTGGCCCTCATTTCCCCAGATAGACATCTTCTGGGAGAAGTGTCGGAGGTGTGCAGACGGGTCTGACAGTCCGTCGTAGGGGATGAACCGCGGGACGGAGAACTTCCTGGGCAAGGGGGTGCGCTCGATCTCCTTTGTGAAGGGAGAGCCCCCGAGATCAGTGTGACCGCAGAGCTGCTTCTGGTCCCGCATATCCAGGTTGTGCTGGAGAGCTCGCCTGACACGTTTGTCGAACCACTCCTGCTCGTCGTCCTCCTCTGGAGTTTGAGCTCTGGACTTTCGCTTGGGGCGGCTCGGACTGTGATGGCTATGAGTTCGGCCATCGCGGCTATGGTGACTCCGGCTGTTGCTCGAGCCTTCGTCACGAATCTGGCCCCGTTTCTGGTCCAGATGATGTCTGAGGTCCTCACGAGGAGGCTGGGTCGCCTTGCTGGGAGCGCCCTTCTTTTTCCCTTGGGGCTCAGAGACCTCCCTCAAGGAGGCAGTTTGCACTGCCTTCAGCTGCTGCTGGAGCTTGCGAATCATCCGCTCTTGCTTCCGGAGTTGCTTCTGGAGGAGGGCAGCCTCGGGAGCCTCTCCGGGGGGTTGAGCGTGGCGCGTTTCTCCCACGGCCACGGCTTTGTCCTTCCGAGGACGCTGATGCTGATGCTCATCGCGTCCGGGTGGCGGGACCTCGTCCGCTGAGAGTGAGGTCTCGACTCCCTCTTGGAAAGGGATCTCGACAAAGAGTTGGGAGCCCAGGCGGCCCTCGCCTGCAGTCGTCCCTTGCACCACGCGGGACTGCCCCTGAGGAGGGACTTCCGCTGGAGTCGTGTCTTGCACCGCGCGGGACTGCCCCTGAGGAGGGACTTCCGTTGGCGGTGGTGGCAGCGCGAGCGCTGCTCCTGAAGATTCTACGCCCTTCTTAGCTTTCGGAGGCATGGCTTCTGAATGGATGAGGTTAGGAAGATTGGGAAAGTTTCGAGAGGTTTGGATGGCTGGGATATTTCTTTCCCACAGACGGCGCCAATTGTAGGTGCAGAAAATTATGACCCACAATAAGAGGGTGCCTTACAGGACTTATCCGTGAAGATGATGGTGTCTGAGATGTCTGGATGCCGTCCGAGAGCCTGAAAAGGAGTAGCAAACGGTCAGAGGACCCTGGCCTGAGCGGCGCAAGGCTCTCCGATGCCAAAGTCAGTGTATGAACTGGAACAATGGAAGGAGAGGAGGAAGAGAGACAGAGTAAGGGCTCTGTGTATGGGATGTGCGTACCTTGCATGGTGTTTGAGGGTTTATTTATAGAGGAGTGGATCGTATCTTTCTGAGAATATCTGGGTGTGGGTCCCATGATCTGACTGGGTAGTCATGATCAGCCCACAAAGTAATAAATGCGGTCTAATCCGGCCCACTCAGCATTAAATGCCAGTCGGGTCAGCCCACATTGCATTAAATGCATGTCTTGTTGGGCCAGATTGTGTTGGGCGCCTTTGGCGGTAGGAGTACCAGCGGATCTGCCCTCGGGCCTTGCCCTGATGTGGCCTCAGCCGCTGGATGCTGCCACGTGGCGATCTGGCGAAGATAGTGGGCGGCTGGACGTCGTGTCTGTCCCACTAGATCGTGACCCTATCCTTCCACGTGCCTGGTGACGTGGGGGATGAGGGGTCTAGGCGAAGGTTCTTTCTCGCTTCGGTCACTGTTCTGGCTTCTTCAGCCGAGGTGGCTTTAGCCGAGGTAGGGTTATCTGCGGAGATAGCGTCCGGGGTGGCCTTGCCGATGTGGACTCTCTGCCGAGATGATGCCCGAGGTGATCCAGTTCGGCGCTTGTGGCCTGGAGATGTATGATGTCGGCCAAGGCCTCTGCCCTGGTAGCCGGAATGAGACCGGTGCCACGTGGATGGCACGCGGATGGCATGCGGATGGCACGTGAGGATGTTTAGCCCCGTATGATGGCTGTGATTAGCCTAATCCTGTAGCTCTGGGAATTTCCCCACACAACTATAATGCTAGTTGAAATTTGAAAATGGTTGCAGGGTTATTCGCTTGGAAACCCTTTGACTGATTACAGGATCGATCAGAATGGGGCGATACCATTCGTACATGGCATGGGACTCATATCAGACGAACTTTATGAGGTGATTTTGCCCCTTTAGATCCCTTCAAATCTTATGTCAATTGAATCATAAAGTCAGTTGGTGTTGTGAAATTTAGGGGTTCCTAGTTTATTGGTGGGCCCCCCTCTTAAGGCTCTCATCATTTGGAAGTCCTTCTATGTATCTCCAATTTTTTTGACACTGACATTGTGAAGGAAAAATGCTACATCTCAATCTCTTCCTTGTGACAAAATCGCAGTCAAATTTGAGACTCATTGACCATTGGATTGAATAACTTTAGAAAACATTATTCATCTCCATTGACCTTTGTTTAGAACAGCTTCTAATTGCAAGAACAAAGTGACCCATTGATTAATCACACGAAAATTTCTACACCCAACCTAAAAGTGACCCATACATTAATCTAGTTAGAAATGTCAAACTAGACCCAACTTGAAAATAAAAAGAGTCGACCTACACTTGATTGTTACCTTGTCCTACCAAATTAGGATTGTTTGAATGCTACTTTACTTTGTTTTGAATGTTCACACGAACCCTCCTTTTGCAGAGCTTGAGTTTTCTCTTGCACTAAATATTTTACTTTGGGGATAAATGAAGACTTAGGATGAGTCATGTGATATGACAATTTTCTTTCCGTAAATTGATTAATTAAATATTTTATGTTTTGTTTTTCAGTCGGCCAAGAAAAATTGCAGAGGAGACTACTTTATAAATTCAAGGTATTTCTTGTGTGCAAAGGATGTACATGCGATAGATCAGGTGAGAGCCATCTTTCTCATCATCCAAAAGTTTCATGTTAGCAATTTTGGGCAATTGAAAAAAGTAGGGTTGTAAATTGGTTCCCGATTCTCCGATTACCTGAAGGTTACGACCCATTAGGATCTGGGTCTGGGTCCTTATTTTGGTCCCGATAAGAAAATGGTTCCGGATCCTTTTTTTGTAACCGATACATAAACGAGTCCGGTTCCGGATCCATAGTGGCTCAGACCCG
Organism: Litsea cubeba; assembly: GCA_012931725.1. Taxonomy (NCBI): domain Eukaryota; kingdom Viridiplantae; phylum Streptophyta; class Magnoliopsida; order Laurales; family Lauraceae; genus Litsea; species Litsea cubeba. Next base: position 92,334,177 of record CM022948.1, on the reverse strand, counting down.
TGGACCCGGGACCCAACCCAATATACACTAATATAAGGTAACTTTAGTATGTGAGAACATAACCCTTTTTACTTTTCTACATTAGAGTTTTTTACAACTCATTCCGGTTTGGATGTGATTTTTGAGTTTTTGGTTAAAAGTGCCTATTATTGATAGACAAAAAGTCACATTAGTATTTGCAGGTACGTGATCCAATTGAAATGTGGAAAAAGTATAATTTTTTTAAAAAAAGAAAAATACAAGTATTAGTCTAGACTCGGAACCGAAACCAGACTTGCCTCACAAACGGTTCCGGTTCCGGTTTTGGTTCCCATTAATATTATCGGTTCCGGTTCCAGTTCCGGTTCCGGTTCTCCTTAGAAAAAGGTTCCGGTTCCACCCTGGACCTGGACCAGAACCGACTCGTTTACAATCCTAGGAAAAGGGGAATAAAAAGGAGTTTTCCATCATGTTCAGGGTGTAAATTGGTAAAACATAAGGTGGATTTTACTTTTTTAAATGGAGTGCATGTACTTTTTTAAATGGAGTGCACATGGTATGTTCATAGAGCTCAATGACATTACCATCTACAAAGTCAGTTTGTTGATTAGCCACCTACAAAAAACCAACTCCGATGGACATTGCAAAGCATCCATTAATATAAAGGCACTAAATGGACAATTAAAACAAATGCCCCTTACTTTATTTACCGATAATTTATTTCATGACTTTAAATTAGATAGCTTGTATTGTTCCACTAATTTGACTTTATAGATGTCTCTTATAGAAACTCTCCCTCATGTTTAACCCCACTTGTCCTCTATTAATGATTACATATTAAGAATATAGTTGAAAAAGTGCATTTTCTTGAGCTCATTTTACCTTGTTCTTCTCTTTTAAGAGGTAGGAACCATGAGATCGAAGAGTAAAATGAGGGAGATTAGAAAATGTAACTTACTATTAAATGGACATGCAAACCCAATGTTCTTTTCGTGTGACCTGAAAATAAGGTAGAATTCCATGAAAAGTTGAAATGGCTTAACAAGTGAGGTTAGAAGTAATTTTTTTAATTATTTTAAACATTATTTCCCATTTATTTATATGTAGTTTTCATTTACGTAGATAATGAAAACATTATTTCCATTGAACAGTGCTTGTATGGACTCAACAAAGCCCAAATATTGGAGCCCCTTTGTGCTACAGCAGCCCCAAGGCCAAAAGAAATTGGTTGTCTTAGAAGATCTCTGGAGAACTCATCATGGCTCCACCCACCAGACCCTCTCCCTGCATTTGGTTGTAGGGTATCTCTCTCCCATTCTCTCTCTCTCTATATATATATATCATGTGGATATGATCTTTTACATGAATGCATGGATAAATAAATCATCAATATAATATGCAATTACATTTTTCATTTAATGATTTAATTTGGTGGCACGATGGCAAGTGCTGACTATTGCAATCCTGGGATTGACAATTTAGATAATTTTAGAGAAATTCAAAATATACAGTTTAGGAGATAATTGAATGAAGTCATTTGCATTATTGCTCATAATATCAAATTGAAACAATCCTTCAATAGTTCAAAAGTCAAAAGAGGGGTTGAAGAGGACTCACAAGAAATTTCTTTATTATTGAGTATATTAATAGAGAGTACATAAGAAAGAAAGAGAAGAACATAATAAAAGATTTATACAAAAGAGCACACTAAATTATATACAAAAAGTCTAAATGGACTAACTCATTCAGTTAGTCCATGGACTAACTCTATGATATCCATGGGGATATCATGTCATATCACAAGATATCCCATGAAAATCATAGGGTTAGTCCATGGACTAACTCAATGAGTTAGTCCATGTAGCATAACTGATATAACCTCTTCGTAGGAGAGCGACACGTGGCGCTCTCTTTTGGCTTTTTACAGTGACATGTGGCACAACCAATCCTTATTATTATCTCTATCTTCTCTCTCCAAATTTAAATCTTTTCCTACAATTTCTCCCCTTAGTACTTAGTAGTGATTCTTTCCCTAAATTCTTTCTTTATTTAATATTTGGGTAAATTAGCGATAGATCCTGATTATTGCTTTATAAAGTCTCTACTACACAACATTACTATTTAAGGCCTAAAGTCCCTTGTGCATGGGATTAATTCGGGCTGTGGTCCCTTATCATGACACGTCAGATTTTTTTATGACTGATTTACCCTTCTAACCGTTTGCATTGGTGTCATACAATCTAATCATGATTTTTAGCTCAAACTCATCGTCTTTTCCTAATACTTTCAAATTTAAATATTGTAAGATGAGTTTTCGACAGAATCATATACAACTCAGCTAAAATGATTTCAAACTCATCCCAGTCCAAAAATAAAGTTAGATTGAACCAAAACAAAGTTAGATTGAACCATAACAATTTCAGATAAAATCATAAATAAATTCATTTAAATTCACGTTAGACACGGATAATTTTATATCAGATTCAAATAAAAAATCCAAACATAATCTAGTCAAACCAAACCTAATCTAGTCAAATAATTTTATATCAAATACAAATAAATTTATTTTGATGGGACGTAACTTTTTTGTGAACTGGTTATGATTTCGAACACAAATAAATTCATATAAACTCACATCAAAGTTAAAAAAATTCACTTAAAATTAATATAAATGCACAACAAACTTAGATAAATTAATTTCTAATTCAGATAAATTTACCTCAATCCAGTTTAATTCATATCGCACTCAGATTAATTCACAGTAAACATAGATAAATTCATATCAAATATATATAAATTTATACAAAACAGAGATAAGTTTCATTTAAAGTCAGGCAACTTCATGCCAAAGTCTGATAACTTATACAAAACTCAGATAAATTCATAGCTAACTCAGAAAAGCTTATTTAAAATAAAGTTGAATACATTTCAAAGTCAAATAAAATCATGCGAAATCCATTTAATTTCATACTAAACTCATATTATTTTATAAGAATCTCAGATACATTTAGAAGAAAATTAGATAAAATCGTGTCACAGTCAGATAATTTTACTTGGAGCCCTGTTTAATTGATAACAAACACAATTAATTACAAATCAAATTAAGATAAAATCGTGTAATATATAGATAAACTTATTTAAAGTCCTTTTTAATTGATATCATACTAAGACAACTTGAGAACATGTTTAGATAAATTCAGAGCAAGCTTAGATAATTACTTACGTTGCAGATCGTATGACGGTCTGAAATATTTTTAGGCGGAGCCTTTTTGCTGACGTGTAGAGTGTCCTTTTTTTTTCACTGCATCATTTTGATAAGAGGACTGCCGCCGCTACGATAAACTATCATGGACCTTACGCTATAAAACGTAATGATGAGGGACCTATCGTCAAAAGCCCCTTAATATTTTAAGGTAAAGAATTTTGTTATGGGTGCACTAAGAACGTGACTTACCCAAAAAAATCTTTTAATAATATTATTCCTTAATTCATATCTCTCGATACTCATCCATTCCAAATATCTTCATACCCAACACTTTACTTCTTGAAATTAAAAACATCATAAAAAAATTTTTTATTTCAAAACACTCCTTATTGGGCCCATTAATAAATCCGCTCCAAATAAATAAATGGCCCCATATTTTATGGGTCCAATCAAATTTCACTCAATACAAGTTTGGCCAGCTTAAAATTTTCAAAACTTAACACTTAGTGAATCAATGACAAATTCATGGTACTCCTAAATCGACCCATCTTTTACGTGTCCTCATTGGACCCACATCTAAAAGATATCTAAACCAATCAAAATAATGACATCATTTTTTATGAATCCAAATCAAATCTCATTCCATAAAAGTTGGCCCACTTTAAATTTTATAATCTAGCACCTGATCCCTTATTTATGGGGTTCGCGCTAATCTCCATAAAAAAACTTTTAATTAAAATCAAGTGTTTTATGACCACTATACACAAAAAAAGTGTTTTATGACCATAAAATATTAATGGGATTCATTTACTGATATGATATTCAACCATTTTTACGGAACATTGTTCATCTCTATATATATTTTATTTTTATTTTATATTTTATATTTTTTATTCTGTTTATTGAAATATTGACAGTACGGGACTACATCCCATCCATTAACCTGTCATACATAAGTTACATGTTTTAATCCATTTACTTTGCATTTGATTTTAAATTTTAGTTATTTTGCATTGAAAGAAAAAAAAATAGATTCTCAATTTAGTAGATCAAGCCTGTGGGCCCGGATTGGGCTAACACCCCCGAAAGTTTTCTTTAGATTAGTGTTGTTAGTTTTTTTATTTATTTTTTTTATTTTTGACCACTAGGTCAGCACTATATTATTATGGGCCCATCCAATCAGTCTAAATCTTTTAACTTTTCCTTACTCCTTTCCTCGTCTTGCTTTCTCTATAAATATTTTTTTTTCTTTTGCTTGTGTTTGTCACGGGCCTCCCACTAGTCACTTATATTAAACCACTAGGGCGAGGGGTTGGGAGGGTTCGGTTTTGAAATAAAGCGTCCCGGGTAATGCCACTCCTTGGGTTATCTTGTGGGACCCTTAAAGTCTACCATCATCCCTATAATCTACAGCAATTCAAATCTCTACCCCCTCTTCTTTGTTTCATATCTCTACATGTATCATGCTTTCTTAAAAAGACAATGACCATTAGAATCTCTCTTCAATCTCCAACTAAGTAGGGTTCCTACTTTTTTAGAATCTCTCAACTCAAATGTTGCAATTTCCTAATCAAGAATGGATCCCCTCAATTTTGCTAATGTTGTAGTCTCTTCCCATACGACAGACCAATTCCTACAATCTCTCTCCAATATGATTAAAAAGAACTTCTATTCCCACTCCCATCATGTCTCTATGGTCTTCATATAAGGTTAGTCGCTAACACCTTTCATCCCATGTATATAAGGCTGGGCACAGGCTTGATTTGCTAGTTGAGATTATAAAGTCCCTTGGGAACGAATTTCTGTGACACAGTGAAGACAACATTATAGTATTTCTAGTAGCTTTTTTCTTTTATAATCTCCACGTATGAGAGGTGACCAATCAACCCAATGACAATGCAATAGCCGGAGGGTGTTAGTTTGAATTTTGCATAGGTTTCTTTACCTGTTCTCTCTTGTATAAATTGAGATACTTCTCATATTGCAAATGTGGCCAAATGATAGAGCATGCAGTTTCCTTAACATATCTTTTCTTTTCTTTCTTGAAAGGTTATCCACGGAGATTTAGGACTTTTTAATGACTTTGTCCTCTTAAATTTTATACCATGGTTGGAAAACTCTCCTGAGTCATCTCATTTTGCCAAACGACCGAATCAAAAATAGGGGAGATTCGGCCGAGTCATCTCATTTTAATAAGTTGTTTGCATCTTGAATAATTTAATAGGCATAACTAATTTAAAAAAAAAGATTTATTTATAAGTAATTGTGCATGAAGTTTGGAGTCGGTAATTAAAAATGATTACTGGAATGTAACTTGAAACTTATATTTTATCTTCTACATTCGATATTTGGACTAACAAATTATGTAATATGCAGTATTTATTCTTTCATTTTCTTTATTATTGTACTTTTCTTGCATATATAGATTTGTTAATTTGAATTGATTATCATGAATGCATGTAAATAAATATATTTTTATATTTTATAAGCAATGGACTCATTTTTAAATATTAAAAAAAATATATTTCTCCCGAGTCTCCGTATTAACTCTATCCGAGTCGATTTTCCTTAATTGGACAGTTCAAATCTTAGTCACTAGTTTTCCAACCTTGCTTTATACATATCAAGAATCTTAAGACATAATGACCAAAAATTTTGGCATCAAATATGAGATATGAATGTTTTTTTCTAATTAATGATAAATCCTTACTATGATTGCTAACTATATCATTTGATATATTTGAGCCCATCAATCTGAAATTCAAACCATCAATAATACGAACTTCTCCTCGCATAGGCATCCCCTGTTTATTGATAAGCCTTTCCATCTGGGTTTTTCCATTTATTGATTGTGGCTGAAAGTAGTCAATACATAATGACCATCTGCTAGTGATTATGTAAACGAGTATATTGTTCTCCTATGAGCGGACTGCAGTCAAGCTCTACATGGCGATATACACTTGTCTACCTTTGATCTTGTATTAGGATCAATTTTACACTCGCTCACGATTGCCATTAAACTTAAAAGAATATATGGTTCAGTTGCCGTTAAACTTTAAATTTGTTATTTCAAAGGTTAGGATTATTTGACGGGGCTGCTTTTTAGTCTTTCCCTTTCCATGTTTCCTCCTTCCATGTGGCTAAGTGGGCCCCATGAGTTGGACTATATATTAGCAATATGCTGCCTGCCAATATGAGAACATTATCCTATAAATGATGCTCAGGATAACTTTATTCATTTATTTGCTGAAGAGGAGAGAATTATTTACATATATGTATATATTTTCTATAAAATATATGAGCTTGGTTTGAATTATATTATGCATTTTCCAGCCAAGCCTAAGCTTGGTTTAGGTTTATTGATTCAGCTTAGCCGTCTGCCAAGCTTGGCTTGGCTAGAATTAAATTCTACAAATGAAAGAATTGATTATGATAATTTATTGTGCGCAGGAGTATGGATATTTGCTCTCCTACTACTATATGAACTACTATGATATTGTGAGAAGGGCTTTACATATTCGAAAGGTACAAACCTTCTACCCTTTTTAAGTATGGATAAAGAATGTACGTGATCAACGTGCTTTAAATCATTTAATGCATCAGCTTCAACTAGGTTGGTTATTCATGTCAATTAGGATGGATTTGTGTAGAGGATCTTTTGCCGAAACCTCCTAAATATAATTAAGGTTGCACATGACCAATTTTGTGGTTTGGGGTGACATCTTTACATGTGGAATATGCAACTTTTTGAGCTAATTCGTTTTCGGTAATCAAGAGGCAATCAGAATCCGATGGAGGCTGTAAATGGAAAAGGAAGAAGAAAACAAAGTCCGATGGGGGTGGAGAGCAGAATTCGACTCCCACATGGAATCCTTGCATTGGACAAATGCATCATAATTAAATTAAATTTAGATTCCTTTCATCTGTTTGAACCGTCGATTTCTTATACTCACGAACAGGGTACCGTAGGAGAATGGGTAAGGTGCAACTCCGACTTACATTATGTCAAGGAAATCAATAGTACCATAGAATATCATCTCAACCTAACTACTAAAGGCTACAGAGCACTCATATACAGGTAAAGTTGAGGCCTCGTTCCTATAACCTGCTTGCTCTTGTCCATGTCTACAACATGCTACTAATTTAACCTTTTTATTTCCACAGTGGTGACCATGACTTGGTAGTGCCCTTTGTAGGCACACAGACATGGATTAGATCACTTAACTTCTCTATTGTTGATGAATGGAGATCATGGTTTGTTGGTGGCCAAATTGCCGGGTGAGTCACCATTACTCATACATTGAGTTGGTAACTCAACCAAACATCTGTAGGTAGTTATGTCTTTTCATTTTATTTTTTTTGGGCATGTTTTCTCAGGTACACAAGGGCATATGTGAACAATTTGACATTTGCAACTGTAAAGGCAAGACATTTTGGCTTTGCTTCATTACATCCCAATGTACGCTGGAGGTTGACTAATGCAATTTTGTGATTTGGATGCAGGGAGCAGGACATACAGCTCCAACTTACAAGCCCAAGAACTGCTTTGCGATGTTTGAAAGATGGCTTCATGGAAAACCTCTTTGAAAAGTCTTCAGTCGATCAATCTTACTTTGTGTTTTAATTATCAGAGACAAAGCATAGCGCCCCTCTAGTCATGTAATGAAGTGATTTCTACAATGTATTAGTACCTCTATAGTCAGGTAATGAAGTGGGTTCTACAATAAAGTTTATCGCAACAACAACACTTGGACCTTTGCTCATAGATGCTGAAGCGGAAGAGCCAAGATTCATGGATTATGAACTAGATCTAGCCTTGATTTATTTGAATCGATTTGGTTGATCGAATGGATTTTTGTTCTATTTGACTCAGGGCTAATCAAAGATAAGGGTTCATCCAATTTGAATTCTAATAGGCCTAAATTGGATTAAAAAATCTCGAAAGTCGACGTGGACATGAAGGAAATAATCAATTGAAACCTAGTCAAGAAGGACCGACCTAAGGACCGACCTAAGGTTGCACCAATCAATATGTGTAATATATCATCTACCAATCCAAAAGCTAAGCCTAATAGGTGGAAGTTCTAAACCGGTATACGAAGCACTATTAAACCCATGACTTAGGCGATGTGGGATGTGGGATGCGGGATGTGGGACTTCCCAACATTCCCCCCACATGCTGGCCCTTTAAATTTCATGGACTGACCTGCCACATGGGCTCCACAAGAACGATAGGATCGAAATCCACTCTGATAATGTAACACCCCACGATTTATGACACCCTTGAAGAAAGGTGATTAGAAGGGTCCGTCATATGGGCTGAGTTTGTAATGTAAGAAATACATGAGTCCTACACCGGAAATGAGCTGTCCAAACCCCTGGGCTTATAAGTCAAATTCCATCTTAACTCGACATGACGCGTTTAGGATGGGTGACCTCCTAGGAAGTCCTCACGCGTGCACCGAAAATGAGCTATTCAGGTCCATGGGCTTATAAGCGCTTTAAATTATAAGAACTTTAGAGTTAAGCTTGCTTGGGCAAACAAGTATATAAAAGATGTGGGACTTCCCAATAATATGACACAACAAATTCTATTGGTGGGACCCCTAGGAATTTTTCTCAATAAAGCGGGATAAAACCTACCTTTGAGAGGATGTCCAAGCCCAAGCATTTCTTAATCCCTTCCATTGGTCATTTTTCTTTCCTATAAGGGATAGGAAAATGAATTTTATATATGAAAATGACCCATATGTAAATGTCACAAATAAAAATATTAAAACATGTGAAACACATTACCAGATTTTTTCCAAATCACCATTTGCCAAACCATTGATAGCTCACCTGGTAAGGCTTCTCCCTTCCACATAAACAACTGGGGAACAAGGAATCATTCCTGCAAGTTCATGGTAAGAGATTCCAGCGAGTGTGTATTTGTATGTTCCATTTTCTGATTATTTTAATAAGTAGTTTTGTTTTTGTGAGCTTAAATATACCTATATCCCTCACTCATGATTGAAAAACTTTTCGAATTGACTCTTGACTCTCCCGAGTGATCTCATTTTGATGAAGGACCGAGTCAAAACTAGGGGAGATTTGGCCGAGTCAACTCATTTTATTATGATGTTTTATTCCAAACCATTTAATAGGTAGATTTAACTTTTTAAAAAATTAAAGTTTATTTGTAAGTAATTATGCATAGGGTTCGAGTCAGTAATTTAAAAATGATTATTAGAATGTAATTTAATTCTTACATTTGATACTTGGACTAACAAGTTATTTAATATGCAACATTTTTTATTTTCCTTATTGTAGTACTTTTCTTGCATATATAAATTTATTAAATTGAATTGGTTATTATGAATCATGTAAATAAATGTGTTTTTAGATTTTTTTTAAGTAATGGAATCATTTTCAAATATTTTTTAAAATATATTTTTTAAAAAAGCACGAGTCTTCTAAGTCTCTTCGTTGACTCTATCTGAGTCGGTTTTTCTGCATTAAACAATTCGAGTCCTGAGTCACGAGTTTTTCAAACTTGCCCTCCCTGCTATGTCAATTTATTGGCCATACATTAAGGGCCCGTTTGGATGCACAAGAAAACACAATAAAATAAGATTTTATAGAATATAATCATTTATTTTCTAAAGAAGAAAATCTTGTGCGTTTGGTAACTCAAAAAAAATTTAAAGAAAAGAATAAAAGATTCTTTTCTTTCAAAAAGCTCAATATTTTCTCTTACAGCGCCCCATTGTAGAAAACTTTCTACAAGATAAGAATATTTCAAAATGACGATTACAAAGTGGTAGAGTAAAGTAAAGACTTTAGTTCATCAAATCCATCATAATGTGTCTGTATACATTTATGGTAAAGTAAAGTAAAAGTAAATGTCACGGTACGGTAAAGGTCGGGTAAAGTAAAGATGGGATAAAGTATATGGTGAAGTAAAGTGGGAAGGAATGGTAAAGTAGTTTTTTTTTCACTTTACTTTATCACATTTTATTGTAGTTTTATATGATAAATTAAAAGTGACTTGTTTACAGGTGTGGTAAAATAAAATAAAGATTGATGTCATATCTTGATAAAATGTGAGGTAAAATAAGGTGAGATGAAGTATGTGGTATACCAAGGTGGAAGAGAAAGTTATAAAATAGTTGTTTCTTTTTGTATGCTTTACCATGATTTTATGTGATAAAAGAAAAGTAACTTATGGAAAAAACACAATAGTTGAATTTTATTTTACCACACTACTTTTTTATCTAGACGTGGTAAATTACATATAAATCAAAATATTTAATAAAAAATATTTTAATTATGAAATTTCCTTTAATCTTAACACATTCCAAACAGTTCAATATAAAATCTGTAATATTCTTCAAAAATTGTCAAACAGTAAAAATATTATAATATTATTTCATTATTATAATATTAAATTCTGTTAATATTTTACTCCATAAATATCTAGACGGGTATCGCCGACAGTGACTCGAAACTTTTTTTTTTTTAATTTCATTTTAAATGCACCCACCCCACCTTCTATTTAAACCCGCCCTATGGCTTGACCTACCAATCGTCCTTATCCTTTCTTTCTCTCTTCCACAAATCAATCAAATGATGGAAAGAGGACTGACTGCTTGTCCGCTGTCTGCTGTGTGCATTTACTGTCGTGAAGAGTTGAGGAGAGTTAACATCTCGAGCGCATTCATATCATTCAAGAACCTAAATATAGTGGGCCCGCCACGCGTGACATGTTCCCATCAATGCTCGACGTGTGGGTGGTAAGTAGCTTCATTGGGAAGAACAGAGGTGGTGGTGTGGAATGTGGATTCAAATGGAGCCTTTTGTGTGGCATGTGTCGCTTACCGGCAAAGATGGTTGCTGGCTTACCGGCAAAGATGGTTGCTGGTTTAATATTAACTTTGATATAATATTCATAACCAAATTATAATTAAGATATAACTTTAAAAACTAAAGGTCTAAATGATTAAATAGGTAAAATGAGTCAATTAAATTATTTAGTATGTGGTATTTGAAGAATGTCTTTATTACACAGGATGACATTGGGAAAAAAATGAAAAAGTTGAAGAGTAATTGTGAATGATACATGATACGATGGAGAAGAAAACATATAAAAGTATTTTTCAATTTGAATTGTTTAAATTATATTACCAAGAGTCAATTAATATATAAGAGAGCATTTACATTTGGAAGACTCCATTGTTCAATTCCTCCACTTGTCTCAGCTCCTGCACTTATTTCAGCTCCTTATTGTTGTAGTGAAATCAAAGGCAATACTACTTTAGTCCGCGGGTCCACGGAAGTTGTTATACTCTCGATGGACACATCCACCGTTTTTCAATTTTTCCATTCTTTTGGACATCCACGTGAGTGGCACCGAAAACTAATTTTAGACGGTAGAAAAATGAGAAGGGAAGTCCATGTCAAGGATGGATCCATTTAAAAAAAAATGATGATTCATGATCCCATTAGGCCTTTAACCAATCCTCATTAGATTAGGATAGGAGCAAGTGGTATCTCTAAATTTTACTTCAATATTTGTTAGTTTGAAAGGAAAAAAAAACTCTCATCGAAGTACAATTTTTGTTGATCAATAAATTCATTGGTTTGAAAAAAAAAAAACTCTAATTGAAGTAGAATTTCCGCTGATCTCATTGGTTTGAAACAAATAAAAAATAAAAAACTTTAATTGAAGTAAAATTTGAGGACACCTGAAATGCCAGAAATACATTTATTTTGTACTGTTTAAATGTTGAGCTAATTGTGGAGTTCCACTTTCTATTTATGAGACAGATAAGAACGAAAGATTCCTCTTTTTGATGAAAACAAGATTTTGTATAATGTAGAATCCTTTAGTTTCACAAACTAATGTTATATTTTTGATCGTCTATCGGAGCTCAGATGACCCAGATATCGTGTGACAAAATTCAAAAATCAGAGGTGACTGCAAGAGGTCCAAAAAATTTCTGACCGTTGGATTCCAGATTTGTCAAGATTCCAGATTTGTTAATGCTACTGGGTAGTGCTCGTCATCACGAATCCAAAAGGACTAAACTGCTCATCGATTGAAGTTCGGATGAACAAGTTACGGCCGGTCAAATTTTCTGTAGCCCAAGGCTGGGCCCGCCTTGTGTCAGTTTCTGCCTCACAATGACGTCATGCTAACCCCACTCGTTCAGCCCTATTGCGCAAACACATGTAGTTGTACAAGCTTTGATACTGGCGGAAGACCACATGCGTATGACCGCCTGCTTTGACTTCGGCTGCAAAGTGTCTAGCTGCGAGTACCGGAACTCTTTCACTAATTTACTGAAAAAGTAATGGATGGTCAAAGTTTATATGGACCGACGGGAACGGGACCCATGCTTGCATCAGCAATTGTATTGAGCTGACGTCATTGTACCAGCGCCGCATACGATTCTATGCATTGTAGTGGGCCGGGCTGATGATGGGTCGGGTCAATGTGGCCTGAGCCGAAGAATTGGCTTGCAGCAAAAGATTTCTCGCGTGGGTCACGAGGTTGGAAAAAAGGTGAGCAATGATTTTGCAATTGATAGGATAGGCCAGTTGCAACTTTTTTTTCAAAGAAAAGGACAAATGCTAGATTAGATAGGGATATGGACTGGGTGTAAATAGCAACACACTTTTTTTTTTTTTTCTTAGATAGAAGATGGAAGTCGCCATGGTCCGTCTTCTTTCCTTAATCTCTCCTTATCTGTTGCTATTGCTCCTTTCCTTTTCATATGGCTGTCATGTAAGCTCTCAATCAACGGTCAGATATCTTCCAGGCTTCAATGGCCCTCTTCCCTTCCATATGGAAACTGGGTCAGCTAAATCTTCTCCTACTTTTTCCTATCAGTGAGTGTGATCTAATGAAGCTTCTGATTAGAGTATTTTTTATTTTGTTTGTTGATGTAGGTATGTGGGAGTTGGGGATTTGAATGAAGACCAGCTCTTCTATTTCTTTGTGGAGTCTGAAACCAATCCCAAAGAAGACCCTCTTATGATGTGGCTTACTGGAGGCCCTCGTTGCTCAGCATGGAGTCAGGGGCGGATCCAGGATTTCTAATTTGGGGGGGCTGCACTTAAGTTACACTAAAAAAATAACAACAATGTCTCACCAAAAATTATAAAAAATAACAACAATGTTCACCAAAAACTATCTATGTACTATCTTCATAATTCATTTTCTACAAGCATCATACCAAAAGAGTGATCATTTTTATTATACTACTCAAAATCAATAAAAAAATGTCTTCACAATAGATCTTGACAAGTATGACAAAAGACAAACAAAAGTTAAAACATGACACTAGTGAAATCTTGACTTGCGTGGCTTCTTATCAAATTCATCTATTACCAACTCTATGTCGACTTCATTATCAAACTCTCTTTCGATGTAAATAACCATGCAATTCGCGAGAAGTGTCTTCAACAACAACAATAGCAAAAACTTTTCTTTAACAAAACCACCACGATCAACAAATCGTAGAATAATGGACATTTGTTCTCTATGTGAATTATCTTGTGCTTCATCTACAAGGATACAAAACTTTGCATCACCAACATCTTCGCGTATTTTCTTTCTCACATTTTCGGCAAATATATGCAAAAGTGTTTTCTGAATACCGTGTGAGGTATACTTGGCATTTCCCGGACAATCACCTACTATTTCGGCAACTTTCTTGTTCAACATTTTCGAAAACTCGAACATTGTAATGAAGTTTCCACAATTCTTTGATTTCTTCGATTCATCATGTCCTCTAAAAGGAAAACCATTGTAATGCAAGCATCCGAATACATTGAATAACATTTCGGAGAAGCAACTGATTATTTGCAATTGCTTCTTTAGAAAGTGTATTGAAAACACTATCTATATGTCGAAAAGGTTTCATTAGATTCTCACAATACATTGTCGCCGACCTATGTGGAGAACAAAGACCACCTTCATGTTTCAAAAAAGGACACTTCTTCCCATTGTTAACCTTCTTCCAATTCTGAAACCTAGAAAATGGTAAATACCGGATGTTTCGGAGGATTTGTTTCAAAGAGAAAGTAATAAAAACAATATGCTCTATCCTTGTGGAGTGAATATTCTAGCCAAGGGAATAGTTTGTACCAATTAGTGTTGAACTGTCGGCCTTGCTTTCCAAATATGGTCACCGGATAATCTTTTTCTTTCTCATGAGCAGGTCGACAAGGTCCCATTCTAAGATAAGCTACCCGAACTTCATCATGTTTGTTAAGTGGGTATTCATATATAGCAATGCGTTTACCCGGATCACATTCAAATGAAAAAGTGACATCAACTTCCATAGGTGCAACTTCTTGAGCTTTGGAAGAATGTGCAACTACGACTCTTTGGACTCGAGAAGAAGGTTCAACTCCTTCAATTTCAACAACTTGAACTTTGGTAGGACGTCGCTCATCCTCATCAAGCTTTGAAATATCAGGAATAGATGTGGAAGTTTCGCCACTTTCAGATTTATCATCTTTTCTCTTATAGAACGATAGAAGAGTTATTGATTTTTTGGGCGCTTGATGATGCGACATTATAACCTAAGATAGTAAATAATCATGAATATACAATACATTATACATAAGACGACCGGTTTTACTTTTTTTTTCTTAATTTTTTTTATTTCTTTTCTTTTCTTTTTCAGCTCACAATGAAGTTTTATCAAAGCTATGAGAATTACTGTCTGCTGCAACAATGGTAGGGTAATTCCTCTGATATTTTATTAGAGAAGAAATAACAGGATTTAAACCCATGCTTACAAGCTAAGACTAACAAGTTGTGAAGTAATAGTGACATTTTTTTTTTGGGGAAACTGGATTTGTTTTTCGGAAACTAGATTTTTTTTTTGGGGCCCAACTCTTGGGTGGGGCTGCAGCCACCCGGCCCCCCCCCCTTCATCCGCCCCTGCATGGAGTGGTCTTCTTTATGAAATAGGTATGCTGCCGCCATTTTAATTTATTTGTTTTGTTTGTTATGTTTTACATCTCAAAAGACCCTAGCCTAAACGCAGTTTAATGTTTTTTTTTTGGTGAAATACTCACTGAGATTTAAAAGTATTGATCTAAGCCCCATTTCTCACGTTTTGATCAAGATCAATCCAGGTTGGAGTGGGATTCAGGTTAGTGAATATCTAGGGGAGGGTGTGTAATACCAACGGTGTGGATGACAGTAGGGGCGGACCCATGTATTGGCACATGGGTGCATCCGCCCCACCCAAATCGAAAAAAGCCCCATAGAGGGCTTTGTACCATCTGGCCCATGCACCCGTTTGTTCAAAATCATTCGCACCACCTTTCTTACCCTAAAGAAGAAGGCTTCTCTGTTCTCAAGAGTCGGCAGCATGGGCGCTGCCTCCCTTTCCAACTGGCGGCCCAGTAATTTTTTTCCTATCTCTCTCTCTCATACACACATAGGCCACAACCAAACCAGACTCTTTCCTTTTGTCCCCAGATTTTTTGAACTCCAACGCTTAACCCTAACCATAATCCCAATTCCCTTTTCCTAAATCTTAATACCTAAACTACAATCACTAAATGTAAACCCTGATCAGTTATCTCTTTCCCCAATCCACAATCCCTAAATCTTGAAACTCAATCCCCAATCCCTAAATCTCTAACTGATGCTCGATTAAAAGCTATGATTTCTACATATTTTGATCGGTAGTAGTGTTTTTTTTTTTTAATCCAATCTAAATAGGAATCCTATATAATGAGCCAAACAGAGTTGCCATTTGTTTATTGATTGTGTTGCAAGTGTCATTCCAAGACTTAGATTGGGTAAGGAATGTTCTCATGCCCTAAAACTAAAGTGGGTTGAGACTGTTGGCTTATGCCGTTGTTCATCCATTTGGACTCTGAGCATCTCAGCAGTACAAACCTCAATGGCTTTGTTGGATCAGTTGAAAACTTTATTAGTGAAAGAAGAAATTATTTAGATCGTCAGCTCCATTTCATCAATATAATTTTCAATATCTGGAAATTGAAATTATACTTGGCAATTGCTAGAGACCATGGTTTCTCTGTTTAAACATGTAATACAATATTTGGTTTGTATCTTGACTGCTACCTTTTTTTATTTGACTTCTATTTTATTAGTGATGCCACTTTGATATTAAAAATCCATTTGTGACTTGAATCTCCTTTTATGAATTTCTCAATCTAAGAACAACTTTTTTAGCATTCTTGTATGTGGCATTGTATGCGTGTAACAGAAGGCCTGACTTATAGTTTGGCATCTTCCATTCTTTAGTAAATGTTTAGAATTATAATCTTTTTTTACTTTCAATGGAGGATTTATGTTGAAAATGTATGCAGTTGTTGTAAAAAATCTTCCCCACCTACACATTCACCACGAGCGTATACATCCATTTTTCTGTGAAAAGGAAAAACCAAAAATGAGGAAAAGGTGTGGAGTACTAAATTTTGGTGAGAAAATGTTTGTTAGTAGTTGATGCAATTAAATCGTTTGCATCTATCTAAATTTTGTAATACATTTGCACTTTTGCCATTGGTAATATCAGGAAAGTATAACAAAATACTGTTTGGTTTTCTTACTTGACTATCGTTTGTCCGCCCCACCCAAAAAAAAATTCTGGGTCCGCCACTGGTCACTCACTCATGACACAAAGGTGGGCCTCACAGGGTCAAGTTTGAGTGTGGAGATTCACACCAGGACATATTCATATGATCATTTTTTTTTTTAAATCATTTGGAGTGCTTTTCTCTTATTAATGTTCTACGAGACAAAGATGATCTCTTATTTCTTGAACAACAATAGGAAGTGTTGAACCACTGCGTTAATCGCCACTAATGTAGATTGGATTTGAGAGAAATCTGGGGTTGTCTTCTAAATGAAGGTTTTTGAGAGGGGTTTTGCCGGTAAGGAAAGGTAAACCCATCTAGCTAGTGCCGAAAGTTGTGTTTTGTGTTTTTTACACGCACTCCTGCTGGTATTTTTTAAAGGACTTAAATGGGTGATTTACTTTATCACTTTATTGTAAGAGTGAATCACTTTATCACTTTTTGAAAGGACTTAAAACCTCCACTTACCAAATATGAAAAGACAAATTTCTCATGTTGTTAAAAGAAGTCTAAAAACAACTTTTTCATGCCACTAAAAAAGTTTAAAAACAAAAAGTTATCTCTATTTAAAAAAAAAAGTCAAAATATTTATAATCAAACCACTAAAAACAATAAAAGAAAATCACTATCAAGCCTTCATATTTTATGCACTCTTTGATCTGAGAGTTCACTGCATTGCATGAATAAAATTTTATTACCTAAACCCACCAATTCGAGCAGATTTGTCATTTTTCCATGTGCGTAACCTTGAAGGTATATACTATTACAACTTTTGTCACTGGCCACTTTTTAATTTCCAAGGAATGATGCCACACGAGATATGGGTTGCAAGATGCATTCATTGCTGAGGTTTAAAAAGATATTTTCTTTTTCCCAATCAACTAAGGGCCAGCTCTCTTAAGCTCAATCTTAGAATAAGGTAAGTTCGAGTGTGTAGTGGGGCCCACCTGGAGACCTACATGGTGATGGATATGAGGAATTTCAAGGACTCCTTGGGATCCTCATCTCTGAAAAAAAATCAACCACAACCATGATTTCTATCATCTCCATATGGGCCCAAAAGTTTAATGGTCAACAGTCCATTCGTATCGATACATAGTCGATTCAATGGTTTAGTAAATTCGGATCTTACCAAAAGTTGGTGGACATGTGCAATTTAGAGGGGTCATGTGTTTGTCCATTTGGATAGACCAAAGATAGGCCCACAAATATGAGCTTATGAAATTTTATCTTAAGCTCGAATTTAAAAGAGCCTTGCTCATCAATCAATGCATTGACCACTTTTATCTTTGATATATATATATGTGGATGACTCTTGATATATGTGTACGTGACTGGCATGTCAGTGTGTTTCCCACTTTCCTTGGGAAATGGATCTCCTGTTTGGACTAATCAGGGGGTGCCACATGGGGGAGAGGAAATTTTTTTTTTTTTTTATTGAAGGAGATGGGATGCAGCTTGAAAGTTTTAGGATTTGAGATCTCTAGATTGGTCTACTCAATTAATCAACCCAATAGTGTGCAAAAAATAAATAATAATGCAGCGGAAAACAAAATCACATGCACACACCATAAGGACACCAAATTTAAGGTGAAAAACCCTAACCGGGTAAAAAACCACCGATCCGAACTGGATCAACAATCAAACACTATGAATCTCGCAATTATAAGAAACTCAGATTTCCTACCCAGATATCCCTTATCTAAAGATTGAAGTTACCTTGTGTCGCATCACGCTTCGATGACTTCACACCGTTGATCGCAACAAATTCAATCCAGCGCTTGACTCCTCAAATCTTTTCGCAAGAAGACAATCTTCTATATAGGATGCAGAAGACTCCGGCTCTAGAGAACTTGTCAGCACAACTCCTTAATAAATCTCTAGAGAAGAATTCTCTCAATCAAATCTCTAACTTAGCACTTTGAGAGGTGAGATCCCTTTAGAATAGCCCTTAAGTCCTTTAAATAGCCCTTAGGTCGTGCTTAAGGTTGCCTAACTTGATTAGGATTAAAACAAGAAGTTTGGGCATAATTAGAAGAGGTTTCTAATTTTTCGTAGGACTGTGCGCCTTGTCCGCTCGAGCGGACCTTTCATCTGCTCGAACGGATGAGGCTCTGTCTCACGTTCTCTCGAGCGAATATTTTGGCGTTCGAGCGGACTCCATGCTGGATGATCCGAAAATTCAGCACTCTTTTCTTCCAGCTTTCTTCTTCTAATGCTTTCAGACTTTCTTCTTAGAGTCCTTCCCATCTTCTATCTTCGGAGTCCTTTACTAAATAAAAAATACAACTCAAAGACCCCTAGAGTTTTGTCCAACCCATGAATTAGCCAATACTAAAAAATATAACAATCTCCCCATTTGGCAATTCATGGACAAAACTTTTTAAGACAATACAATTTGATCTACCCAAAAGGAAACCCAAAATACATTGAATTTTAAAAAAAATGGCAATGAGCACATGCAGACTAGCATTGTCTCTGGCTCTTTCTGAACTTCTTGTTCTCTCCCTTGATCAGTCACCTTTCTCCCCCTTGTTGTCCATAAATGACAAAGTTAAAGATAATACCATACAGCTTTCTTATTAATTAGGATCAATAGCTCCCCCTCAAAAGCAACTCCCCCTGAATGTATCATCGTAGCAGCGCTGGGGGCGGGAGCTTGATCTCATTGATCAGGGTTTTTTACATGTAGCCACCCATACTTGTGTAGTTTGATCTTTCAGCATAGTGTGAGCAAACTCCTAAGGCAAATCAGACATTCTTACCCAAATTTTAGCCGTCTTGGGTAGAGAAAAATTCTTCCGCCATTGCTTGGTCTTTAGGACGAATGTGTCCTTTCTTTCCACAATGATGACAAGTGGATGTGCATGCGTTGCGTGCCACATTCTTTTTCTTGAAACTACTCAACACATTATTTGAAAGTGCAGTATGTGTAGTAGTATGTGCTACACTTGAAACAAAAATTGTTTTACCTTTAGTACCCGAAGTGGATGTGCCATGATCAAATTGAGACCGCTTCTGTCAAAATTAGACTTCTGACTGCACAAGATGTTTGTAAGAATTTTCGAACCAGTGTTCATCTTGTTTAGAGAAGCCTATTTAACTTCTAGCTCTGACATAGTGATCTTCAGTCTTCCTTGCAAATCTTTATTTTCAGCCTTCACTGTCACTATCTCTTTCTTCAGATTCACTATTTCTTGTTCAGTCTTATCAAATTTTTGACCATCAGTAGTCAAATTTCCAGCCATGCAATTTTTCTGACTTTTTAAGAGATGAATCTGTTTAAGCGCTTGCTCTAATTCAATCTTTAGGGCATAATTTTCTTCTTAAGCAGCCTTGAATTTGATAGTGATATTGTTACCATATTTAGTACCTTGACACAATCAGCATAGGTGGCATGGTATAACTCTTTCCAATCTTTCTCTTGATCTGACATTTCATCATTGTTATCTTCATCAGTATCATTGTCAAACACAGACTCAGCCATGAACACCACAAACTTGCCCTTCACATTATCTGAAGGATCATCCTCACGATCTTTTTCTTCTTCAAAAGATTCTTCATCCCAAGTTGTGTTGAGAGCCTTTTGCTTTGTACCATTTTTCTTGTTGGCACACTCATTAGCATAGTGACCATAGCCTTGGCACTCAAAACACTTTGTCCCTTTTGCAGGATCCTTCTTCTCAGCTTTGGAACTCTTCCAATTGGCTTGTTTTGACTTCATATATTTTTTGAAGCATTTCATAAAATCAGTCATATTATCTTCAGCATTATATTCAGAATCAGACTCAATTTTCTTTTCTGGTTTCTTTCTTGATTCTGAGATGACTTTCAAAGCAATTCTCGTCTCAATTGTTGGGATGGCCAAATAATAGGACGAATGTGTCGATTTTTAACTTGACCGTCCAAGGTAAAAACACTAAATTTAGGGCTACAAATGGATATCCAGGTATCCAGGTATTTCAAGTTTCTTATTCCAAATAAAGCAAGTATGGAGTCTACTTTTGAATTTGGGAGCAATTTGGAATATGGTTCAGATACATGGATATCCGACCCGGAACATTTGGATCTCAAACCAGATTGTTATATAATCAGACCGAACATTTGAAAAGGAGATCCTACCATTTCTCTCATTGTCAAGACAAATCCATCCCACAATCCCAAGATTTTATTTCTCAAAGAAGAAAGAGTCACTTATTGGCAATTCCAAGTTTTTATACAGCGCACGTCAATCCACTTATGTTGTCCAGCAGTTGGTTGGGTTTGTATTTGTGGGACAAGCGAGTACTATATGCCGTCTCCACCCAAACAACATCAATAAAAGCTGAGGCATTGAGGGGTCACCTTTCAACTCAAATAAAGGAGTATCTGAGAGAGAGAGAGAGAGAGAGAGAGGAGACATTACATGTGAGAAGGGAGAGAGAGGCCCAGGGATTGATTAATCCTTGGTCATGTTGGTGGGTTGCCAACCAACAGAGCAGCCACGAACTTATTACATAGTACTTACGCTTCAGTGACTGCGACAACTCAAACTGTGTGAGCCCACCTAAGCAGGGGCGGACTCACCTTATGATGATCTGGGGCAGTCGTTTCCAAATGTTCGCATGGGCCTTGGAACCATGTCCCATCTATGTGTAATGGTCGCCCCACGTCTAAACAGTCCACACTACCATGTACATTGCATTCTACAATGCATTCTATCTAGGTGCAGCTCACTTGCTCTGTGTTCGAGGTATGTAGACATGTTATAAATCATCATAGTCCCTCTTCTCTTCTTATGGTGCATGTCTCCTCTCCTTTCTATTTCTCTCTTCATGGGTTCTCAAAACACCAACATTGGTGTGTTATTCCTTTCTCCCTAAGCATTCTCCTATTGCTGACAATCTCCAGTCCACGCTTAGCTTCCAAGGACTGTTGCAATCTTAACTTAGGCGACTCCAATTCAGACATAGAAAATTGAAAAAAAAAAATAAAAGTATTCAGATAAATCTAAAATCGTTGTATGTACTCATTTACATGCAAAAATGGTGGTTTTGACAAACATACTAATGTGTTTAGAAGAAGTCAATATATTTTTCTCCTTTACTATTGTTAATGTAAAAGAAAGTCTAGAAAAGTTTAGCAGAAGTTTGGCCCCACCTAAATGAAAATCTTGGGTCCGCCACTGCACGTAAGGAAAATCAGAACTGCTGAATATTAATTTCCTCTCATGTAGTGAAACATCCCAACATACCCTCAATTCAACTCTTGTTGGAATAAAGTCCTACTGTATAAGACGGGCATTTATTTTGGCATTCATGACTATATTGCCTGAGTGTTCCAAACACTCTATTTTATTTGTAGAATTATGAACACTAGCCCACCTCAAAAGCCACTTAAGGTAAATGTAGGGTCCTAAAATCTATGTGAATATTTATAAGTAAATGTAATCGTCATGTGTCTGGGACCTCAGGTAGGTGCATACTAAGAACCTGAATCCAAATTTCTCCTATATCCAAAAATATGTTCCAATATTGTTTTGTTCGGAACTGGAGGATTCGGATACTTGGATGGTTGGATACCCATCTTCAACCCTAATCCTTGCTCTATTTTAACTTTGTAAATTGAGTTTTTTTTTCTTTTATTTTTGTGTGTGTGTGTGGTGATGGTGAGGGTCTTGTGGGTGGTGGTGGGTTTGGTAAGTGCTTGGGTATCAGTATTTACTAGGGAAAACAGGAAAAAAGAAGAAAAATCATCATCTTGGGAGCATCATCCCGAATTGTGCTCCAAGCGGACCATCGTTATTCTTTTGCGGTCTAGCTCGCGATGCTCACTTGGATGCTTTTCTATCATTGGCCGGGTTTTAGATGGATGGAAGGGTTACTTATAGATAAGAGTCATGCCAAAAAATCGGCCCCATCAGATTATCTTATCCCTTGATTTAACAAACTAAAAATCTGATGGTCTTTTAACTATAGTTTTCTTCTTTGAGATTCAATCCAACCGCGAATAAAGGTTGATGAGTATAATACTGGCTGATAAAAGTGAGGAGTAAAGATGATCTGATCAAAGGTGGTCCCAAGTTGTCCCCATGGAATTGTATTGTACTTGTAATCCGCTTATAGGAGAAAATTCTCCATATATCCAAGTTGTGTAGACTCTCAAATTGCAACAAGGCTTGGTAGACTCTTTAAAAAACGGGAAACAAAAGCATCGTTTTGTAACCTGGGTGTAGTCCAATCTGATATCTAAATCTGAAAACTTCTGGATTGTATTTGGATGAATGTGAAACCAAACTTCTCCTGGTCCAAAAGCAGATTCCTAACCAACTTAAAAAATCTTTTCATCTATTGAATGATGATGATTTCCTGATCGTTACATTGTAGGTCCTTTAAATATGGAGTACAGGGAGTACAATGATAGCATACCAACTTTAGTGCTGAACCCACATTCATGGACAAAGGTTTGTAATTCCAAAATAATTTTTGGGTTGTTTGATTTTGTAGCGTAACTATATATATATTATTTATGTAGGCGGATTTGGATGATCCAACATAGATCCTACCTGCATCTGCATGTTTTGGATCTTCACCTAACACAGCAAGTGATGTCATTATGTGTATAAATTGGATCAAATGGGTCCGACATAGATCTATTAAGCATGCAAGTGCAGCTCTTAAAATCGCAGTCTCATCTATGCTTTTTAGAATGCCAAATGACAATGTGATTTATGCATGCATTCTAACTCTTATTAATGGGCGTGTTTGTGCGGCCAGTTTTCATAGAAAAAGTGAGGATTGCGGTAACACTTTTTCATGCTATCGTAAGATCTATGTTTCGTGCGGCCCTTTTTTGTGAAATAAAGATCAATAATGAGCTAAAATTTATGCAATTTTGCCAAAAAAACGTTTCTTAATTGGGAGGAGTCAGAAATTTTTTTGTTGTCCACTGCGGAACTGGTTTTGTGTAAACGTACACAAATGTGCCCTCAAGATGTATCTTCATAGAACATAGATCCAGATCATAACTCCTCCCTAATCTGAAAGCAGGTTCTATAGCTGCCTATCTTGGATAAATGGATATCCATTGTCATTCCTCTCATGGACTCTCAATTTTTCTAAATGACCTTGTAATTTTGAATATGGTCATGAGCAGTTGTAAGTATTCTTGGATTTCTTTTCATCTCATGGAAATGTGGATAGCCATTATTGATTATGCTGAATTTCTTAGATTGCGAGCATCATCTTTGTGGATTCACCTGTTTGGACTGGGTTTTCATACTCGAAAGGCCCCAAAGACAACAAGAGCGGAGACATAAAATCGTCGAAAGAACTCTATCAGTTTTTAAGAAAGGTGAATAACTTAAACTATATTCAAACATTTTTTATGTGAAGAGACAAATCAAATGAATGTTTAAGATCACCAATCAGAACCTTTATGATAGAAATAATCTCAACCATCCATATTATTGGCTATTCCTCCACTGGTAAGATCCGGTTGGTTTGATCTTAGTAATTTGGTCCACAAATGGTGGGCCAGATTTAATGGATGGTTCATATAGAGCAGTTCTTTCAATAAAATAGAATCCTAAGTCCTAACTGCTATATGTTCATCTGTTTTTATGATACAGTGGTTAAATGACCATCCGAAATTCCTCTCTAATCCACTCTACATTGGTGGCGATTCATACTGTGGTTTGACACTTCCTATTGTTGTTCAAGAAATAGCAAATGGTATGTTGGTCAAGAAATAGTGAATGGTAATCTTTGTTTAGTTGAACATTAATAGAAAACAGATGCAAATGCCTCCAGATCAGCTAAAACAGTAGGCCACATGTGTCAACTGGAAGTAGTTCGCATGGAAACTCCCATGCTGTTGTCATCATAGAGTCATTCCTCATGTCAAAAACTTTCTTTTGGGCTTATGGAACATTTTTATAAAACTCATGGGAAAGGACCATTGGGTGGAGATATACAAGTAGCAGTCAAATTTCTCACCCATTGATGGGAAGAGATTTTTCACCCTCTTGTTAAATTGAATCCTGCAATGCAAAAATTGTGCACAGCTGTGGAAAGCATCTTGTGAATTCAGAAATTTATAGTAAAGCGGGTTCCAATAAAGAGACGACCCTATCCACATTTGATTTATTATGGTGATGATGCTCTGTGTAATCAATTTCTATAAAATCAGGTGTCATTTTGACTGCTTTGGGTGAGAGGAGGGCCAGTTTATTTTGATGTCTTTCTCCAATTAAAATTTGAAGATCCAAACGGGCCATTTGTTTTGTTATTCGTTTGCACAAGATATTAACGTTTCATTATATTTTAGGTATAGAAGCTGGGGATGAACCAATCCTTAATCTCAAGGTATATGGTTCTTGAAAGACTTTGTTACACATGCATCAATATGGTGGGCCTTCAAGTGGTCCATGGATATTTGTTTTCATGATTGTTTGGTTTTTGAACAGGGACACAGAGTATCAATGACTATAATAGTAGTTGGAAATGGTTGCAGGGTTATATGCTTGGAAACCCTTTGACTGATTACAGGATTGACCAGAATGGGGTGGTACAATTCGCACATGGCATGGGACTCATATCAGACGAACTTTATGAGGTGATTCTGCTCCTTTTCCTTAAATCTTATTTAGGTCAATTGAATTACAACGGCTGAAACTTTCATTCTATTCATTTGAGGTAGGCCGAGTGCTGCTTTCATTTGCATTAGACTCAAAATTTTATTGACATTTTTTTTTTGTTGTCGAACCAAATTCCAGAATTGAGTTGCTTAAGTATCAGTCAACATAAAAATATATTGGGAACTGATCCAAGTGTATGTATGTGTATGTCTGTATCTCTATTTTTTACAGAGTATTCGGCCTCCTCCTTGGGATAAAATCTCAATCTGATTTGACAGTTGTTGGCCATTGGATCAATCTGGTTAGAAATGTCAAGCCATACCCAACCTGAATATATAAAGGGTCAAACTATAATTGACCGTAACCTTATCCAGCCAAACTAGGGTTGTCTGAGTGCTACTTTTCTCAGTGTAAAATTATTGGATGAGCACACCATGCCTCCTTCTGTAGCACCAGAATTTTCTCTTGCATTAAATATTCTGCTTTGGGGATAAACGAATACTTTGGATAGTCATATCATATGATAATTTGCTTTGCACAAGTTGATTAAATCAAAACCTTCAACAATGTAACCCTTACTGTGTGTTGTTTTTCAGTCGGCCAAGAAAAATTGCCAAGGAGATTACTATACAAATTCAGGGAATTTCTTATGCTCAAAGGATCTGGATGAGATGGATAAGGTGAGAGCCATTTTATTATCGTCCAAATTTTCATGTTAGCTATTTTGGGCAATTGGAAGAAGGTAATAGAAAGGAGTTTTCCATCATATTCAGGGCGTAAATGGGTAATAGCTAAGATGGTCTTTACTTGATTTTATGATGTAAGTCTCTATTGGGTCAGGAATTTCTCTCCATCACGTTCTCTCTGGTTTTTCTAATTGGAGTGCACATGGTATGTTCACAGAGCTCAACGGCCTACCATAAACAAAGTTGGTTTGTTGATTAGCCACCTAGAAAAAACCTGCTCCCAAAGAACGTATAGTATCTCAGTTGTTTTAGTAACCATGTTTCCGTTGGGTATGTTGCCTCTTTCTGCATGTGAGGGCTTTTTTCCCACATGAGTGGGCTGCCTTTTCTCTTGTACGGGCCCTCTCCTATTGTAAAATATGATGAAGAGAGAAAAACTCGTCTTATTGATTCATTCTCTATGATTTGAATACAATATATAATACAATGAGTGGATCCAGATCCTATGTTTATGGGATGGGTTTCCTAAAGAAAAAAAAAATTTAAGTATTATATATATAAACATATGATTTGCACAATTACAGGACGCGTACATGACACGGTTTGACTATGTGTTGTCATCACGTATCCTAATACTCCCCCTCAAGTTGGCGCATGGAGATCCGTAATGCCCAACTTGCGAAGTAAAAACTGAAATTGATCGCGGCCCAAGGCTTTAGTAAAAATCTCAGCTAGTTGATGTTGAGTTGGAACATGTGAGCTAGAGATGGCCCCAGAAGCCAGTTTCTCACGAACAAAGTGACAATCGATTTCAATGTGCTTAGTGCGTTCATGGAAGACTGGATTGGCAGCGATATGAAGAGCCGCTTGATTGTCGCAATATAAGCGCATTAGCTGAGAATGGAAAACACAAAGATAATATAAGAGAGTCTTTAGCCATACAAGCTCGCACGTGAGAGTGGCCATGGCGCGATATTCGGCCTCAGCAGAGGAACGAGAAACGGTAGTTTACTTCTTTGTTTTCCAAGAGATAGGGCTGTTGCCCAGCATAGTGAAGTTGCCAGTGGTGGAGCGGCGTGTCATAGGACAGCTAGCCCAATCAGAATCACAATAGCCTGACACATGAAATGAGCAATGGGAAGGCAAAAAAATGCATGTACCTGGTGATGATTTTATATATCGAAGAACACGAATAGCAGCATCATAATGCGGTTGGCGAGGTTGTTGCATAAATTGACTCAAAAGATTAACTGAATAGACAATGTCATTACATCTTTCCCATGCCAGAGTTTCAGTTGGATTTGATGACGGTTTAACAAGTGATCCATCAACAAATCCAAACTTATTCTTCGCATTCAATGCCATTTTCATGGCTCTTTTCCAGGTTGGGTAATTCTCACCAATTAAAGGAGTCCTCCGGGATGATCCGAGGAATGAAGGAAATATGGCGACAATATGTCATTGACAACGCTCTATTGTTTTTCGCCCCCAAATTTCCCAATATTTGATGTCATGGCAGTGGGCGAAGAGAAATACAATTGTAACAGAGAGTGAGCAACGTGTCACACCAGAGAGATGATATCCAAGGTGTGAAAGGAGAAAGACACTTGGCAAAGATGATCTTCAAGTGCAGTAACACAAAGAGACAGTTGCTTGAGAATTTGGGTATTATCAAAGCTCACAGTTATAGGACCGAAGGATAGCTCTGATACCATCTAAAATCTGATGAAGAGAAAAACTCGTCTTATTGATTCATTCTCTATGATTTGAATATAATATATAATACAATGAGTGGAAGATCCATATCCTATGTTTATGGGATGGGTTTCCTAAAGAATAAAAAATGATTTAAGTATTCTAAATATAAACATACGGTTTGCACAATTACAGGACGCGTACATGACACGGTTTGACTATGTGTTGTCATCGTGTATCCTAATACTATGTCCCAGCCGCCTTGGCTGGGGTAACCCCCCCCCCCCCCCCCCCCCCCAAAAAAAAAAAAAAAAAAAAAAAAAAAAAAAGTGAAGGAGAACACCATCATTATAATTATATCTTCAAAAAAAAAAAACAGCTCTGATGATAATTGCGAAACATTCAATCTAGAACCACCAAATGAACAATTAAAATAGAAATTCCTTACTTGATGTACCAAATGTTCATTTCATGACCTTAAAATTAGATAGCTTGTACAATCCACTCAATTTGACTTTATCAATGACTCATGTAGAAACTTTCCTTATGCTTAACCCCTACTTGTCCTCTATTAATTTACTATTACTTATTAAGAGTATAGTTGAAAAAGTACATTTTCTCAAGCTCATTTCACCTTTGGTGATCTTCTCTTGTAAGATTTAGAAACCATGAAATGGAAGACTAGACTGGAGGAGATATATATGGGGGAGACGAGAAAATGTAATTTGATATTAAATGGACATCTAAACAAAATGTTCTTTTCGCGTTACTTAAAAATAACACATACTTCCATGAAAATATGGAAATGGATAAACAAGGTCAGAAGTATTTTTTTAGCATTCAAGTTTTCCATTTATTTATAGATAGTTTTAATTTACAGAGATGATGAAAAAATGATTTCGATTGAGCAGTGCCTGCATGGAGTTAACATACCTTCAATATTGGAGCACCGTTGCACCTTTTTAGCCCCAAGGCCAAAAGAAATAAGTGGCGCTAGAAGATCTCTAGAGAACTCACCAAGGTTCCTCCTACCTGAACCTCTGCCCGCGTTTGGTTGTAGGGTATATCTCTCTCTCTCTCTCTCTCTCTCTCTCACATGAGGATGTGATCTTTTGCACGAGTGCAGGGATAATTCAATAGTCAATCAACTTAATATGCAATTATATTTTTTCATTTGATGACTCGAGCTTGTGGCACAGTTGAAGGTGCAAGCTCAATGTTGTAACCTGAGGCTGTGGGTTTGAGTCATATTACCAATTAAAAAAAGTCACTAGCAACCAAATTATTTTTGAGAAGCTCTTTTCCTAATTCCATGATGGATTCTCAAGCCTAGAATTATTCAGTTTGGGAGATAATTGTGAATGAATTCATTTGTCCTATGGCGCAGAATATGACTGGACACAAATCACTCACAAGAGGAAACTAGAATTTCCAACAATGTCAGGAAATAAAGAAGTCCTTATGATATATTAAGCATTGTCAACCTTGGTAAACAAAAACAACCACCTCACAAGATGTCAGATGATGATATGTGAAGAATTGTGCAACCAAACCGGAAAAATGATCCCACAAAAGCAACCCACAATAAAGAAAAAAGAAGAGGAGATTCCACTATCTCAATTCCCATGAAATTTTTTACCAAAAAAAAATTACATCAAGTTATGACTAGACCACAAAAAAAATCGATGTTACAACAAACAAAGCAATTCAATAGATATGAATCTTTTCTCTAAGAATGCATTTTGTATATACTTCTTGAAGGCTATGATTTGAGTATTTAGTGAAACATCCCTTTTTCCATTTTAACACCTTTCATGTCCCCAAAGTCAGTAGTCCTAATATGAAAATGGGTAACCACCATGAGGTTTTTGTTGATTTTTTTAATAGAAATGAGAACTTTACCCTTATATTCATTAAATGAAAATGAGTATGTCATTATTTATAAAAATACAATTATTTTATCCCAAGTCCCAAAAGTATCTCCCTTACTAACTCTATCATTCACATGAAGCCTAATAATGCATATTAAAACTTTCATCAATCCAACAGTAGGTCGTGCATGGATGGGATCAATTATAACCAATTTTAAATATAGGTGTTGATTGTCAATGTTATCCATTTGGATTTAATGAAATAGGCCCCGTATTAATAAAAATGGATTTGTATTTACTCTCTCCCAATGAATGTACTTTAGTAGTAGTCAATTTTACAAGCTTTAGAGAAAAATAAATCCAAACTTTTGAAATTATGCATAGGCATAAAGAAATGATAATAGTATCATTTCTCTTTAAAAACTTGTGGTGTTTTCAAGGCTACTGATTTTGGAGAAATCGAAGGGTATTAAATAAACAAAAGGATGTATCACTAAATACTTAAATCACAAGGGCCTACTTATAAATCCTAAAACTTAGGGTGGTCTAAATCCAAACTTTTGAAATTATGCATAGGTATGAAGGGATGATAAAAGTGTCATTTCACACTAAAACCTTATGGTGGGTGCAGGGTTACTGATTTTGGAGACATGGAAGATATTAAAAAAAAAAGTGAGGATATAACACTAAATAGTTAAACCACAAGGGCCAATTTATAAATCTTACAAACCTTAAGGAGGCATATACAAAAAAGCAAATGATAAAACCGCATTAAGATTGCTAACCATCTGATTTGACACATGTGAACCCATCTATCTATAATCCAAACCATCCAATTCAAACTATGAAGTTGTCCTTGCAGAGGCATCCCTTATTTATTGAGTAGGCTTTTCCATCTGGGCTTTTCCTTTTATTGACAGTGGCTGAAAGTAGTCAAGACATTATGATACTCTTAACATTGATTATTTGTTTACTTGATAAATAGTAAAAAATTATTTACATTTACATTTACATGACCATTACTCTGTATGTGTGTCATGTGCACGCGCTCTTATTTTGAACTATATTATCCAATGTCGAGCGAAGCTCCAGCTTGGTTTAGGTTTATTTACTGAGCTTGGCTCGAGATAATTGGTTGAGTCTGTCAAGCTTGGCTTGGCTAGAATCAATTAGTATTCAAGCAATTATCATTAGAACATTTAAGTAAATCTTACATCGAAGAATTGATTTTGACATTTCCTTGTATGCAGACGTATAGTTATTTGCTCTCCTACTACTTTATGAACAATGATATTGTAAGAACCGCTTTCCATATTCGAAAGGTACGAACCTTCTACCTTTTTAAATGGATATAAACAATGTATGTGATCACAGTTCTTTAAATCATTTCATGCATCAGCTTCAACAAAGGAAGTTATGCATGACTCGGGACCAATTTTGTGGCTTGGGCCTTGGGGTGACATCTTTACATGTGGAAATGCAACTTTTTGCACTGAGTTTTCTTTAATAAAGAGACTCAGAATTTGATAAGAGGCTTTAAACGGAAAAAGAAGAAGAAGAACAAAGTCCAATGGGTGTGGAGGGTGGAAATCTAAACCCGCGCGGAATCCTTGCATCAGACAAATGCATCCTCAAAAATTTACAGGATTCAATTTAGAGTTATTTCTTTTGTTTGAACCCCCAATTTCCTTATTCGAGGTAGAAGTGGTGGAACAGGGTACTCTAAGAGAATGGGTAAGGTGTAACTTCGACATACCTTATGTCAAGGAAATCAATAGTAGCATAGAATATCATCTCAGCCTAGCTACTAAGGGCTACAGAGCTCTCGTATACAGGTTAGGTTCTGGCCCTTTCCTATAACTTTGCTCTTGTGCATATCTGCAACATGCTACTGATATAACCTTTTTTTATCTCCACAGTGGCGACCATGACTTGAAAGTTCCCTTTGTAGGCACGAAGGCATGGATTAGATCACTTAACTTTTCCATTGTTGATGAATGGAGATCATGGTTAGTTGATGGCCAAGTTGCTGGGTGAGTCCCCATTTCTCATACATTGAATTGGTAACTCAACCACACTTCTGCAAGCAATCATAGCTTTTATCACGTTTTTATTTTTCATATGATTATTACTCAGGTACACGAGGGCATATGTGAACAACTTTACATTTGCAACTGTAAAGGCGAGATATTTCTGGGCTTGGCTCCATAACATCTCAATGAACCAGAGGGGGATGACTAATGCAATTTTTTGATATTGGATGCAGGGAGCAGGACATACAGCTCCAGAGTACAAACCCAAGGAATGCTTTGCTATGTTCCAGAGATGGGTTCATGGCAAACCTCTATGAAAACTCTTCATTAGATCAAACTTACTTTGTGTTTTAATGATGAGAGGCTACACATATTGCCCCTATGCTCAATCTAATTAAGTGACTTCTACAATGACTCGGTGCCTCTATAGTCTGGTAATGAAATGGATTCTACAATGAAGTTTATTATTGTAATAGCAACACTCTGACCTTTGTTCATAATATGCATGAGCGGAAGATCCAAGATTCAGGCTCAAGATTTCTTAATTGAGACTTGATTTATTTGGGTCTAATCTATTTAAATTGGAGTTGTTTTACTTTTTACACACGTACACTATAAAAAAAAAACTAATTCTTAGCGGTGGAAAAAGAAACGCCGGAGCTAAAACACCGTAAAACCTCTGGACGGCCAACTTCCGGGCTATTACGACACTTTTTGTGGCCTAAAAAAATTTCCTCTTCAGAAGGTCACTTTTGGTGGTGGAAAGAATCTGTCACTTAAAACCACTTGTTTTTTTAGTGGTAGTAGGCAAATGAGTTTTTTTAATTTATTTTATTTTATATATGTAAGTACTAAATATGCAAATGTTAGACATGTCAAACATGCCACTATGCTTTTCAAAATCACCAAATTTACATGAGTATATAAGGGTATCCAGCACTTTTAGATGTATTTGGACTTTTCCACGAACTTCTTAAAAACCATGAAGAATTAAGATACGAAACAAACTTCTCGATAGTTACTATTAATATAAAATATTGATCGGTTTGGATCATGAATATTGTTTTATTCTCTATTAAGGGGATTATTTGATAGTCATTTTTGAAGTCACTATTGTTTCACCATTTTTAACCACGAGATTCTAGATTTAAAATTCCAAAGCAACTCAATCTTATGAAACAAGCTGACCACGTTTGTGAACATGGTTTTTCAGAAAAAAAAAAAAAAAAACATGGAAAGCCAAAACCCTGTTTCCATCAATTCATGCATGGTGTGGCCTCTTTTTGTGAGGAGAACTAAAAAAAAAAAAAAGTTGGATTTTATGAGACTTAACTAAAAACTGGTTTCTATTGATTGAATGTGTCGAACGTCTTCGTTTTCTAAAAAATGCAGTAGAGTTCATCAGTGATATGGATTCCTGCAGCGCTGTATAAACGTGTTCTAAAGGCAACTGAAAGTACTAATTTGCATGGTTCATTTAAAAATTTATTTATTTTATTTTTGTTTAAATATACTTTTTATGCTTCAGTGATGTCAAATATCTCAACTCAAAAGCTTTAACCGAATGGTGGAAGGCCCAAGCAGGTATATTAAGCCTTATCAAAGGCATTACTTAAGTGATGTGGGATGTGATGTTTTCACTACAAGAAATCTAGGCTATTATGACGAAATTTGATGACGAAAATTTTTTTTGTCTTAAAAGAACACCCAAAGAGGACGAAATATAAATTTTGTCGTTTGTTTTAATTTTTTTCAAAAGTATAGGAGACGAAAACAAAATTTCGTCCGCAAAAATAAGGCGCCAACTTCATTTGCGTTGGCGCCAATTATTTTAGCTCATTGGAGACGAACATTTTTGTCACAAAATATTTATTTTTTTTTGCGACAAACGTAATTCGTCACTAATAAGGATAAGTTATCGAAGACGAAAATATTTCGTCACCAAAATAAGGCGCCAATTTCATTTGTGTTTGCGCGAATTATTTTAGCTCATTGGAGACGAACATTTTTATCACAAAATATAATTTATTTTTGCGACGAATGTAATTCGTCACTAATAAGGATAAGTTATGGAAGACAAAAATATTTCGTCACCAAAATAAGGCGCCAATTTCATTTGTGGTGGCGCGAATTATTTTAGCTCATTGGAGACGAACATTTTTGTCCCAAAATATAATTTATTTTTGCGACGAACGTAATTCGTCACCGAGAAGTATAAGTTATGGAAGACAAAAATATTTCGTCACCAATAAACACTCCATCATGCCTTTTCATTTTTCTGTTAAATGGGCGACAAATATATTTTTATCTCAGAAGAATAAGTTATGGGACAAATTATTTTACCTCATTGGAGACGAACATTTTTGTCACAAAATATAATTTTTTTTTGCGACGAACGTAATTTGTCACCAATAAGGATAAGTTATGGAAGACGAAAATATTTCGTCACCAATAAGCACTCCATCATGCCGTTTCATCTTCTTGTTAAATGGGCGACAAATTTATTTTTGTCTCGGAAGAATAAGTTGTGGGGTGAATTATTTTAGCTCATTGGAGACGAACATTTTTGTCACAAAATATTATTTGTTTTTGCGACGAACGTAATTCGTCACCAATAAGGATAAGTTATGGAAGACGAAAATATTTCGTCACCAATAAACACTCCATCATACCATTTCATCTTCTTGTTAAATGGGCGACAAATATATTTTTGTCTCGGAAGAATAAGTTGTGGGAGATGAAAATATTTCGTCACTAATAAATTTTACTCGCGTAATGCTGATTGTGATTGATTGCGCGACGGATATATTTTTCGTCTCATAAGGTTAAGTTGTAGAAGACAAAAATATTTCGTTACCAATAATAAATTCTCTATTCTTGTATTTAAGGAGACAAAAATATTTTATTACTAATTATTTCTCTTTATTAAAATGCCATGGTTTTGTATTTCGGAGCACTGAAACTGTGCCTTCAAGAGACACACTTTGACCCTCATAAGATTTGTACAAAAAATATTTCATAAGTCCCCTTCAGTGTTAGATTAATTTTGTTCCTTATATGGAGGAATCAACCTCCTTGTAATCAAAGAGAATCATGATAATGGGGCGCACAATGTCCAGAATATTAGATCGAAGGGCTCACTTTTTTTTCAAATATCTCGAGATCCGAGATAGATCAACGACTGAAATTTTGACACATGGTCGTGTTTGACCTTCTGCAAATATCTAACGGTCCGGATCATGATTTTGGGTCCCATGAATTAAAAAAAGAAAAGAAAAACTGGACTGTCCAATGAGAACGTCCATATCATTGTAGCGACAAGCATCTATTCGCTTCAGACGAGTTTGTCTGATTGGAATCTGCCACTTTTTTTTTACTTCCTGAAATAGACTTTATTTGTCTTAATGCCATTTGAAATGGACACAGTAAAAGTTTTAACCGAACATGGTAAAACCGGATTTAATTAGTTTTAAGCCAATAAGAGGAGAAAAGTAGAGATGCCAAACTGAGTCTAAGTGTTAAGAATCCAACGTTTTTAGATCTAATTCTTTAACTGGGAGAGAGTCCGATTTACGAGCAGTCAATTCCTGCAAGTTAATTTCGCCTTGAACGAGGTGCTCGTGTTGGTTCCAATTTTCCCAATGGTCGTTTTTCGTTCCGGACCCCTCCATGCCGTTTTCACTACTAGAATTTAAGGCACTGGCGCATGAAAAAGCGGGCGTATTATTAGCGACCGCCAACCCCCCACCTTTTCTTTTTCCTTCCTACTGTTTTTTCCCCTCCCGCGCTCTGCCCTTCCCTTTTCCCTCTTATCCCTCACTCATTTCTTTCTTTCCCTCCACGTGAATCTCATCTCCTCTCATCTCCATCGTCTCTTGTCGCCGCCTCCGTCCACTCCCAATCCCCTCGCAGCAGCTTTGACATCTTCCTCAGACGCCACTGCCCACCACTCTCTCCATCTTCCTAGCAGCGGCATCACCTTCATCTCACCGTCTCTCCCCTGCCATCCCCCGAGATCTCATCCCTCTCTCTCGAAAACCCCCAAATCTCCAACCCATCATCGAAAATCCCAAAATCTTCAACCCATCATCGAAAACCCTCTCTGGCGTGGAAGTGAACTCTCGGTTTCCAGGTGGTGCAGGGATGAGATCTCTCTCTTTCATGCAGAGACATTGGTTAAAATGTCTTTCTCTCTTCTTTTGAAAAAACCCATGTACCTCTCCAATCAGCAACTTTTGAAATTGGAGAGAGAGGGAGAGGGAGGTGTTAGGGTTTGAGATTTGTGTGGTTTAGTAAAATGGATCAATCGCCTCCACATAAGCAGCAGCAGCAGCTGCAAATGCAATCCCTAAGCAGCAAGGCCGACATGATTGATTGCGTCATTGCCCTAGAACGATCCTTCCCTGCTTGCCTGCAAGAGAGCTCCAAGCAATTGACCATTCCGCTCATCCTTCTCATCAAAGTAAAATTCCTCCTCATATCATATCATACTTTTTTTTCATTCAAATCAAATGAAATTATGATTTTGCGCTTTTGTTTCAATTCATGTTCTTTCAAAAAATGGAAGAATCTACTTTCTAAAAGAGAAAGCTTTCACCCCAGAAAATGAAAGTTTTTTTTTTTTGGTTTTTTTTTTTTAGGCTTTGTTGGTTTTGCTTTTGCATTCAATTTCATTTTTTCTCTTACTTGTAAGGGCTATTCATGAATCATGATGCTACTTTATCACAATAGTGATGAGTCTCGTTTGCAATCTGCATGGTCATCGACATTTAGCCCTGTTGATTCATATTTAATATGTGGGACGTTTTCCCTGTTGTTTTGGGATCTAATAGTGGTTGATAGATTACTTGATGTGCTGTGCTGGAACCAGATTTAAGTGAGACACTTCCAGTTCTGTGTCTCTTGGATTTAGTGTTGTTTCTGGCAAGCCCCAGGAGGCTGTACTGCTCTTTCATCCCTGTAGTCTGTAGAGATCTTATGGTTGTGCCATTGTATTTGTGATTGGAAGCAAGGTGCTGAGTGCTAATATATTCTAGTTGTGGTGATATTTATTTGGGTAAATAGCATCGGTGGGAAGCGAATTTGAATGGACAGAGAGGACTCACCAAATATATACTCCATGGTTATTATTTGAAAGTTGACAAAGCTTTATTGCAAAAATGAAAACCTGTTGGGAAATTAAAAGGTCATAATTGATTAAGGTCGGGCAAAAATCAGTGTTTTGGGCACATCTGGATGTGACCAAGCAAGTCATTGTCAAGGTTGGCATTGTAAAATTCAAGAGGGTCCCAGTTGTTTGATGGGTGCATGCATTGGGACATTCTTATTTGTACATCCCATGTAGGGTGTGCATAACTTCTTTTCTACATGAATGAATGGTTCACATGCTTAAACAAAGCTAAAGTCATTTGAGAGTGAGTTGTTTTCATCTTTGCCGAAGAATCACAAATAAAACAGAGTTAGGTAACTAGAATTACCTCTAACTATGTGCACCATAAAAGGCATGCACCTGCTGTTTGGAGTGTGGATGTTGTTGGTGTGTGGTTTGAAGAGATGGGTTTGTTACAAGGGCTGTTGTTTTCTTCAATCTGGTGGGGTTTGAAGAGATGGGTTCTTTGGGTGGAGAAGT
Organism: Litsea cubeba; assembly: GCA_012931725.1. NCBI lineage: Eukaryota > Viridiplantae > Streptophyta > Magnoliopsida > Laurales > Lauraceae > Litsea > Litsea cubeba. Next base: position 92,296,848 of record CM022948.1, on the reverse strand, counting down.
TGTGAACAAGAATGCAATGTGGCTATATCCAAAGGTTTTGGGGTAGTCTATATATGTTTTTGGGGTATGTTTGTTCAAGCCCATCATTTTCTCTTTGATTAATTTTTCTATATGCCTTTTCATTTCAATTCCTTCCTTTTCATTTCATTTTCAGAAGTAGTCTTTTTTTTTATTAAATGAAGTTTTCCTTTTTATCTTAGCATTTTTGATGTAGTATATTTGGTCATTTTTATTTCCTGCAATGTTACTGTGTTGTATGCAGTTTTGCATAATTATGTATACTTGTTTTTCTTTCTTTTGGTAGTTACAGGGGTGTATTCAGTTCCTTTTTTTTTTTTGTTCTGTTTTTTGTTCTGTTTAGTCTCTTATATACTAACCTATTGTCCTTCAAGGTAATCTGAGAACTTGCTTCTTTTGTGTTTTTGGTTTGCTCTCAACTTGGGTAGTTGCTTGTTATTAGTATGGGCATCTTTGTCGTTTTTCAAAACTCATGCTTTTCTCTGTTTTTTTTTTTCTGCAGTTTAAGATGATAATGCTGATATACACCAATCAATTCAGCGGTTCCAACTGATATATTCTTTTGACCAAATGAACTTCACCGGTTCTTGTTTCCCAAATCAGTCCATTTCATTTTGTATATTCTGAGAGACATGTCCCATGAACTTCTCCCTCTACTGATGATCTCTTGGTATGAATATGCTTTGTAAACTTGATCCAAACACTACTAGAAATTTGGCTTTTGGCGGAGCCAAAAGCGGGTGACCGCTTGTGGTGGTAGCAAAAGGCTCATTAGCGACCACCCCCTTAAAGTGGATTTGAGTAGGGCTAAGAAAGGGAAGCCACCATTGAAAGATGCTGATGGGAAGACAAAGAAGAACCTGGCACCTGAAGCGTATTAAAACTCTCACTGCTTCTGAGTTTTTCTTCATTGTTTGTGCTTGATCATTGCCTCCTTTATTAGTTTAATTGTCCACTGATCTACAGGTTAGAAAAGAAAATTGCTCAGACAAATGCAAAGATGGAGAAAATGGAGTTGGATATGAAGATCAAAGAGGCTTTAAAGACGGTAGCGTTGGGCACATCAAAGATCAAAGAGGATTTAAAGACGGTGCGTTTGGATGTGCTTGTTTATAATTTGGGTTTGATGGAATGAATGCTTAACCTTCTCAAAAAATGATTTGGAGTGACAGGAATGGAGGAGGTCAGGGTAGTGTTTGGTGGGATTGGTTTACAACCCAGAGCTATGTCATTCTTTGATAAATTCAGTATGGGCCGGGGACACTGTAATGTAAGTATACCATCTTGGTTAACCTGCTACATTGCTTAAATTATCTAAATTATGGTTTAGAGAATGTATCTATAAATGCTAATTACAATACCCTACATTATAATAATCAATTGTTAATGAGTGTTATGCTTTGTAACCTAAATTATAGACCTTTTAGTAGGAGATGGTGGCAACTGGACTTACTTTTTAAGGTTGAGGCTGGGCCATGTTATGCTATAAAGGCTAATTTCATTTAGAGAATGTATCTATAAAGGCTAATTTCGTTTGTTTTGTAGGCTACTTGACCATTGTCATCCTTCAAAAGGACAGTCAAATCAATGGTCCACATTGAATTAGAAAGAATCCATTGATCTTGTGCAAAAGGATTTTCCTATCAAGGAAAATGTCATAGGATGACCCATTACTCATTCCACTTCTGATGCATGGCCTGGAAAACATGTTCGGCCTGCGTGTAATTTCTGGTTGTATGAAAAAAGTCTATCTCTGTCCTAGCATTTTTTTAGTACTTTTGGCAATTCTTAACATTGCTAAGTATGTTCTGTTTTGTGTTCATATTTTTGTATTTTAGTTGCTCTTCTATGAACTATCTTGATTTTTTTTTTTTTTTTGGTTTTTCCTTTTTCCTCATATCAACCTCATATTTTCCGACATTGTTGTGTCTTCAAATATTTCAGTGTCATTGGATCATATCCATAGGGAAGGTTAGGGGATGCTCCTAGTCATGAACTAAAGGAGCATGGCCAGATATCTGGTGCATGTTTGGATGCAGCATTGGCCATTATTACAGAATTGAAGGTAATCACTAACTTCCTCTTGTTGATTCATTTACAATAAGATGCAGCTGATGTCGATGACAATATTTCAACTGTGTTGGTTCAATCCTAACATCAAATACCACAACATGGGAAACCTATCATTCCTACCATTTTACCTTAAGGGATTAGAAATTTAGAATTGCTCAATATGGGAAGTTCTGATTTCCACCATTCTAAAAGATGAATTATGATGGAAATGACAGTCTCTTTCCTAGTTGGATATGTGGAAGATTTGATAGCATACATCTACAAAGATAATGGGTTTTAAAAGAGATGAGCACTTTTCTAAGGTTGTTTGCCCGAATCAGGTAGATGAGATCAGTGAAGGAATTTGTGGAAGCATGCAAGGAAGCTACTGGTGCAATTGGATTCCATTGGTTGTTTGTACTTCCTAGAGGGTCCACCTAATCACCAATCCGAGTGGACCACACACACACCCCAATAGTCCCCGGATTCCATTGGTTTGCACCAATCCTAATGATTTTATATCAAAAGAAGTGTTACATCTATCCAATGCACTACACCAAAAACGTGAAATAGAGATGGAAATTTGAAACGGTCACTAGCCCTCTCTAACCAGACAGGGTCTCAAACTGCTCCAACTTTAAAAGTCGTTTCAACACAAAAAAAATCTTAGGCCTAAGACAGAAAGGCGTTCTCGTTCCCCATTTTCTAAAATACATTAGTGAGCGTTCCCTCCCCATTTTCGTGGGCGCCATTTTTTTCCCTCCCTCAGTTCTCTTTCTCTTAAGGGTTAATGAGATCTTTCTCTCTCTCTTTCTCTGCTATGTTTGAGAGCTCTTTTGAAGTATGCAGTGTGTTAGATTTTTTGCAATTGGATCGATTCATATGCCACGCCCAATCTTTTTGCTGTTGCTGTTGTTCATATTCTTTTTCTTGTTATTATTATTATTATTATTATTCTATACAAGGGGCAGGATGATGTTTTTATTGATGGAAGTGAGCTTGTGATATCAAACGGATATGGGCAAATGTCTTCTCTTTGCATATATGGCTTGGCAGCATTGGAGGGTCTGTGTCTCTTTTGTTACTCAGGCAACTAGGAAGCAGAGAGGATCATGGACTACAGTCTCTTGGTGTGTGTACATTTCTACTTGATGTTTCTTGCTTCTGTTTCTGTCATTTCCTGTTTTGGGGCTTGTTTATTGAATAACTGTAACAATCCAAAGACCACCACTGCAAAATGACACAATGAGCTAACTTTTTCTCTTATAAAATTCCAATGACCCCATTGATTCCATCCTGATCTCACACGGAAACAAAGGTGGTGGTTATTTATTTATTTGGCATACATAGGTCCAGGATATCTTTCAGGCCAGCAACTTTGTATGTTAGATGAAAACTAGGTTTTTTGTCTATGCAATTGTATGGAGTTTTGTGTTTATTTATTTGTCATGAACAGGTGCATATCCTGTGTTCTGGCTTATTTGTCTATTATATAGAATGAAGTTTCTTGGTTACACTGTTCTGTCAAGTTTGCGGTTATCCTTGGAAATGAAGAACATAATTTATATTAGCTACATGCAAGTTAGTGCTAGTAGAGTAGCAATTCAGCATCGTCTTTTACAGAACTATTTGCAGCATTACTTAGATGTCCATACTGGCAGAATATTGAACGATGATAAGGTAAAAGGGATTTTGGCATTTCCAAGTCTAGTGGGTGTTGGGTTTGAGTAAGTGTAAAATCCTGTCCACTGAAATAGAGGGCTTATGCTACCTAAAATTCTTATTCTAGCAACATAGTAGCAGGTGACTCGAAGAATATAGTAGTAGGTGACTCGAAGAATGGCTTGTGTGGGCTGAAGGAGCGAGAAAGGGACAGTGGTTGGACTTACCATAAATGAGAGTGAGGCCATTGAAATCATTGGAGATCTCTTTCCACCATGTTCATAAAAGTCCTAATTTGGAGGACGGTGCACTTGGAAAATTTGGTGTTGATAGGTAGGAATTTTAATGGGTGACATGCTTTCAGAAATTATTTAACCTTTTCCATCTCCTTGATGAATCGGGATGTTGATGCAGGACAGACCCGCCTTTGGGCCTAGCCCACCTATTAGTTATATATTTTATTTTATTTAGATTTTTAATTATGTTTTAAGTTATATAAGTGGATGATGGTACCTCTCTATGAACTACATGGTTCTGATGGTAAAAACAATTAAAGTTCAAGGGCTACATGCATAGATTAATCCTTGAATATGGTACCTAGAGCAAGAACTTTCTTCATTTGGTCCGATGCCTGAAGATTGGGGTAGTGATGTCCCTATGGTTTAGGTCTCTTCTATTTTATAACATAGAAATGGTGCATGCATATTTCCATGTTACTTTTCTTTTACTTGGAAGTCTGGCCAGGAACTGATATTTAGTTAATCAATCAGGTAAGTGCGCTGAAAGGGGAAAATGTAGATGATTTGCTGGAAACTGTAATGCTTATTGCAGAGGTACGTAAGCATATGTTTGATTTCAATCATTTGTATCAGCTGAATGTTTGCATTGTCCTTTTATCTATGCAACATTCTTGTCTCTGTCCTTTTTGTTATTAAGTGAGTTGATACCTCGCAAACTTGTGAACTTTTCCCATCTAACTATGCATTTTTGCTAAATTTTAAGTTGCAAGAATTGAAGGCCAATCCTCATAGAAATGCAAGGGGCACTGTCATTGAGGCGGGTCTTCATAAATCAAAGGGACCTGTAGCCACATTCATTGTTCAGAATGGCACTCTTAGAAGGGGCAATGTAGTGGTTTGTGGCGAAGCCTTCGGAAAGGTTGGTTAATGACATGATGGCTATCTTTTACCACTTTCACTTAGATGAATGCAAGTCTGATGTTGTGATGTTTGTTGCAGGCTTAGAGAACTTTACACTGTAAAGGGACATGTTGAGTCAGTGGTGAAGCTGAAGGGACTAGACATTGACACCATCCAACATCACTACACAGTTTAAGAGACTAGAATTGTGGATATTTTGTGGATATTCAATTGTGGATATTTTGTGGATATTATACTATTTTATTGTATTAGAATGAAATTATTTGTAATTATGAATGGATATTTTCATTTTGTTCATTCGTAAATTTATTTTTGTCTCTATTGGTAGCTTCTTTGAAAGTGGCGGAAAACATTAGAGACAAAAGGGTTTAGGCTAAGTCGATGCAAAACGGAATATATGGAATGCAAGTTTAGTCAAAGTAGGACACCTGGTAACATAGAAGTAAGTTTGGGCACACAAAAGATAGTAGAAAAGAAAACTTTAGGTACCTTGGATCTATGGTGCAACAGGATGGAGGGATTGATACTGATGTAAGTCACAGGATTCAAGCCGGGTGGACCAAATGGAGGAGTGCTTCGGGGGTCTTGTGTGATCGGAAAGTCCCCCTCAAGGTTAAAGGAAAGTATTATAAGGTGGCGGTACGGCCAGCGTTGTTATATGGATCAGAGTGTTGGGCAGTAAAGCATAATCATGTCAAGAAGATGGAAGTTGCGGAGATGAGAATGCTAAGATGGATGTGCGGGATCACAAGGAGAGATAGGATTAGGAATGAGGAAATTAGGGGCATAGTAGGAATAGCACCGATTGGAGATAAAATGAGAGAAAATCGACTGAGATGGTTCGGCCATGTAGAAGGCGTCCAACAGAGGCACCTGGTAAAAGGTGTGAAAGCATGGAGTTGCCAAGAGTAGGAGAGGGAGAGGGAGACCCAAGAGAAGTTGGAAAGAAAACTATTAAACATGATCTTGCCTACATGGATCTAACGGAGGACATGGCCCTAAACAGATTTGATTGGCGTCGTCAAATCCATATAGCCGACCCCACCTAGTGGGAAAAGGCTTGGTTTGGTTTGGTTTGGTTTGGTTTGGTAGCTTCTTTGAAAAAAAAAATTCGTATTCCTTTATATTAAACGCGACAAAATTATTTCGTCTCTATTTCTTATATTTATGATAAAATATTTTTTACTCTAATTTCTTCCTTTAATGATAAAATATTTTGTCATTAATTACTTACAAGTATGTTCCCACAGAGTCGATTGGAGACAAAAAAAAATCGTCATCCACTGGTAGCTTCTTTGACAAATTTTTTTCATCTTCCTTTATATTAAACGCGATAAAATTATTTTGTCTCTATTTCTTATATTTATGACAAAATATTTTTGTCTCTAATTTCTTCCTTTAATGACAAAATATTTTGTCACTAATTACTTACAAGCATGTTCCCAACAGAGTATTGGAGACAAATAAAATCGTCACAAATTTATCTTTTTCAATGACGAATTTTTTTTCGTCTCCAATACCTTTTAGAGACGAGGCTTTGGCAACAAAACGGGTGACGAAAATTTTTCGTCTTAATTAGTTTTGGTGACGAAATATGTACATTTTGGGACAAATTTGTGTCGTCCTTAAACCCCAAATTTCTTGTAGTGTTTACTTTACCAACACTCAACTTCACGTGCAAGGCCTAAGTGATTTCATAGGATCGAGACCCGCTTTGATACCTCAAATATTGGGACTATTGAAGAGAGTTAAAGATTAAAATGCAAAAAACAACAGTTGGACACAAAGGAAACTTTTTTGTTTTTCATTTCATGCGTGAGTTTGTTACACAATGGAGAATAAAGAGGGACGGAATTCCTACACTTTCTCACCCATGTAACTAATGTCCAACACACCACTTACCGACTTTCTTTTTTCTCTAAATAACTTTAACAATAATAGACTGATTCCTAAAAGATAGGACACGGCCCACTACTAACAACAAACTAAGTTGACACCCATTTCAAAATCACAATTTCAGTTTTTGGGTCTGTTATGATTCAAAATCTATTTTGTTTGTTCTAGAACCGATTTCAATAGGTAAATCCAGATCCGGTTTCGGAACCGGGTCCACCTAGAGGACTGGAATCTAGTTCCAAAATTGGTTCAATTTTTCTTTATTTTTTATTTTATTTTTCTTAAAATAAATATATCATTCAACATATAACATCGCATTTTTAAAATAAGCATATCATTTAACTTATAACAGTGCATTAAGTCTACTACCTCCAGTATTATATATAAAAATATTCAAATTTCTTTTTGAGGTATAGTTTGCTATATCAAAGACTCATATGTCAGGTTCCGAATCCACGGGTCGAAACCTATATGGACCTCGAACCGGTCCCATTTATCAATAAGAACCTAAATTGATTTACAGTAGTGTGAGTTCTAAACCTGTATATAAATCGAAATCTAAAATGATTTACAAACCCGATTTTTTTAGAATAAAAACTTGCGAATAGTTAGATAATCAGACACCCATTTGCAACACCCTATAGCCTATGTAAAGCTTACCGTTTAGTTAACAACGACCCGAAATGTTTTTGTCGTGGTTGAAACTTACAAGTGCCTCCTACTTTTACATCCCGAAATGTTTTTGTCGTGGTTGCGACTTGCAAGTGCCTCCTACTTTTACATCATTATAAGTGTCTCCTCCAATACTCATAGAGATGGCGGAACTGAAGATGGCAGTCGCAATGGAGAATCTTCTTTCATTATTCTCTCCATATCTCGTGCTGCTGCTGATAGGGCTGTCAAAATTAACCGTGAAAACCGAATCGCCCGGCCGAATTGACCGTTTGGTCGGTTTATAGATTTTTTTTAAAACAAAACCGACCGAACGGTTTTTATAAGTTTTTTTTTTCAACGGTCGGTTTTTATAATTACGTAGAAACCGTTCGATTAAAACCGAACCGAACGAACAAAGTCTTTTATCAAAACATCACTTGATGCCGTGATAGTTGAATAGTGTGCATGGTTGGCTGGCACATGACGAAATAACAACATAAGTTATTAATTTGTAGAACTGAAAAACAGACCGTGATTTGTGTACATACTTGTATGATTACATTGAGCACACCGTTTTTTTTATGTTTCTAAAGTGACATTATTGTCTCCATGTGGATTGCTTGTAACTGTACGAATTTGGATCATTCAAGCCAACCCTCACAAAATCTTTAAGGCTAGTCTTATATCCATCAGTAGGGCCCATCTCTTCATTGTAAACTACTCATAAATCATCTCATAAATCATACTGTCGTCTTCAATTTGGGTGAAATTTTTCTCTCTTTCCTGAACACCCCCAACAAAAAAAAAAACACCTAAATAACCGAAGACCGACCGAAACCGACCGAACTGAAATGTCGGTTTCCAATGTCCAGTATATGTACTTTGGTCGGTTTCGGTCATCGCAAAGTTGTAAAATCGAAAGTTTCGGCCCGGGTATCATATGTTGTTAAACCGACCGAAAACCGACCGCTTACGGCCCTAACTGTTGCTGATTTCTTTTTCATATTTTTATAAGGCAAGCTCTCAATGGACGGTCAGATATCTTCCGGGCTTCAATGGCCCTCTTCCCTTCCATATGGAAACCGGGTAAGCTGAAGTTTCTACTATTTTCCCCATCAGTGAGTGTGATCAGGTGAAGCTTCTGACGACAGTTTTGTTTGTTAATGTAAGGTATGTGGGAGTTGGGGAGGTGAATGAAGACCAGCTCTTTTATTACTTTGTGGAGTCTGAAACCAATCCCAAAGAAGACCCCCTTATGATGTGGCTTACAGGAGGCCCTGGTTGCTCAGCATGGAGTGGTCTTCTTTATGAAATAGGTATACTACAGCCATTTTTATTTATTTATTTATTTGTTTGTTTACATCTCAAAGATCGTAAAAGCAGTTTAGTTTTTTTTCTTTTCTTTTTTTACTCTGCTGAATACCTCACACACCCAGTGGCGGGCCAAGGGGGTCGTGGGGCTGCTCCTGTCAATAGAGAAAAACGACAGAGATCTTTCCTGTGAAGAGGAGAGAGAGAGAGAGAGAGAGAGATTTGTCGCAAATGAATACAGGAGAGCCAGATTTAAATCTGTCAACTGAGTGACTAACGAAAAAAAAAAAATCTGTCAACTGAGTGCAGAAGAGAGAGAAAAAGAAAAAGAAAAGGAGAAAGTATCATCTTGTGAGAACCACCATTCCGGACTACTTATTTTTGTTGACACAATGGATTCTTCTGCCATCAATTCTACCAGTTTATACAATATACATCAATAGATTGCCATAAGCTCAAATTTGAGATACTTTAATATGCCTCGCCTCCCTCATGATTCGCATGGCCTGAGGTGGAGTTGACAAAAAGGGTGCTTAACGGTGCTTATGATAGGTGTTTAAGAGAGAGGGTGGGCCATTGAAACATTACTATAAAATGGTTCGTACAGAAGGGAACGCTACCCAGTCACTTTATGTTTTTTTTGTATGATATCGTGCATTTGTGTGATGTCGCATAAAAATGAGGCTAAAGTTATTATACTTGGGTCGATGGGTTCAAATTAGATATATAACTGCAAGGATTTTCACTTCCGAGACGGAGAGGACCACGGATATGCTTTTGTGGTCTTAGCTTGTGAGCCTCACTTGAATGCTTTTCTATCATTCGAGTTAAAATGGAAGGAAAGGTTTCCTTTTTTTATAAGGGTCATGCAAAAAATCACCTCCATCAGATTATCCAATCCCTTGATTTGATACACTAAAAATTTTATGGTCTAAAAATTTTATGGTCCTTGAACCATTGTTATTTCATTCAATCTAACAATGAATGCGATAGATATTGATATGGAGAATATTTTATTCAATCTTATATAGACTAGGAAACCTACACTACAAGAAATTTCACTTTTGTCGGCGCTTGGGTCACTAAATCGCCGGTAAAAATATTTCCCGGCGATTTATCTTGCGCCGGCAATTCGCCGGAAAAAACTACGCCAGCACAATGTTTTCCCGGCGAAAAAATGTAGTGCCGGGAAAAAGCTATGAATTGCCGGCGTTTTATTTCGCCAGGGAAAGATTTTTTTTGCTCCGGGAAAAGTAATTTTTTTCAAAATTAAATGTTATAAAAACTTTTGCCGGCGTTTTTTTGCGCCGAGAAAAATTATTTTTTTTAAAAAATAAATTTTAGAAACATTTTGCCAGCGTTTTTTTTGCGCCAGGAAAAGTTATTTTTTAGAAAAATAAATTTTAGAAACCTTTTACCGGCGTTTTTTTGCGTCGGGAAAAGTTATTTTTTAAAAAAAATAAATTTTAGAAACCTTTTGCCGGCGTTTTTTTTGGGCCGGGAAAATTTATTTTTTTAAAAAAATAAATTTTAAAAACCTTTCCCGGCGCTTTTTTTGCGCCGGTAAAACATTATTTTATTAAAAAAATATTTTTTTTATTTTTTCCTGTACTAGTAAAGCCCATATCAACAGCCCTGTATTTCTTGCATTGACAAACCTCCTGAACACCAAAATTACTAGGTCCTGTAACTTTGATTCCCAAATTTGATGGGTAATGAGGACGGATTCAATTCACAGATTGTCAGATTCAAATATCATGCTGAAGCTTGAAAATGATCAAGATTTAAAAACCAAGATCAAGCACCCAAGCATACAAATCCATAATTAAAAAAAAATCTATGAAATTTTATTAATTAATTTAAAATTCTGGGAAAAATAAGAATAACACATATTTATCTAGTCACTGAACATTTCCTTGGATGTGCTAGGACTACATCTGACTAAATCTGTAACTAGACTGAACTGACTTCAATAAACAGGTATTAACTTCTCTAAACCATGTCTGAATTACTGAATTGACAATTTGCAATGCTTTTATATGTAATGGATGATGGTGTTCATAACATGAGAGAGAGAGAGAGAGAGAGAGAGAGAGATGTGCGGTCTCCTAGTCTCATCCCAGTTTGACCCTAGATACTCAGATCTCATCTTCTTGGAACTGATATTTATCTGAATCAGCAGCACATTCTATTACCAAACTATTATCATAAAATCAACTGACACAATGCAAATCCTTTCCAAAGTTTTGAAAGGCTAAGTTTTCTTTTATATATATAAACATCTGCTCAAGCCCCATATAAAAAATTCTTACCAACTGACCTTCCAGCAGTAAAATTCACTCTTCATTAAATTTGAACTACTTTTGATCCAAAACTACAAAATGTGCATCCAATAACAGAACTTCAGTTTGCGATGTGATTTATAACATGATGAATCCTTTTCAGTTTGCATTGACATAAACAAATTTCAATATGAGAGAGAGAGAGAGGGAGAGAGAGATTACTGATATCTGCCATCACAAAATTAACAACTTTGCACAAGTAACAACTACATGATCACAAAGTTGCAGAAAGTTTCTCCAATCCAAGCAAGTTTACCTCATAATTGAGCGACAATCCCTCGCGCAAGGAAGACTCAGCTTCATGAATACCTCCTACATCAAGGTTCACATCTGCTGTTGATCTTCTCATTCACATTCCATTCAAGCAGACCTCATTAGACGACATTTCATCCTCGTCAGACTTATTTCTTTCTCTCATCGGCATTTCCAAACTCCAATTCCTTCAAAAATTCCAAACCAAACACCCAGCAGCAGAAAATGCAATTCCTGCAACTCAATCAATCAATACGAAAACTCAATTTCAACAACAAAACTCGAAAATCAAATATTGAAACAGAGAGAGAGACAACAAAACTCGAAAATCAAATATTGAAACAGAGAAATATTGAAACAGAGAGAGAGAGAGAGAGAGAGAGAGAGAGAGAGAGAGAGAGAGAGTTTACATGAAATTCTGCGACATTCGTCGGGATTGCAACCATAGTAAAATGAGATCTGGTTCCCAATTGAGAATGGAATTAAAACTCATCAGTTAATTAAATTCATAACCATTCAAAATTAAATTCTGAGCATGCAAAAACCAAATCCATTAGCAAATACACATATATATATATATATATGAACAAAAGCACTTACAATTAGAACTGACAATGAACTTATGAAGAAGAGAGTATATCCAAATAAGTTGCGACGTCTCTTATTAATCTTGCTTCCCTGTATGCTAGAATTGCAATTATCCCAAGTGCAAAAGGTTGATAGCAAAGAGTGAGTACTCTTGTTGCGTGATACTTCTACAAAAGAAAACAATTGGTGTGCAGTGAGTTTATCCAATTTGAGAAGCATCCAAACAGAGCAGAAAATCTTTCCACTACACAAAACCAAAAAATGGGTCCTTCACTATCTCATAAGCACTAATATGAATAAAATACTGGTGAGCAACTAAGCACCTACCTAAAATATTACACCATAGTAATCTCCGATTGTCAACATACTATTCCACGAAAAGAGGCACCCAGTTCCTAGAATCCAACATACAAACATTGTTCCCAGGTTTTGTTGATTGCTTTTCCTATTACAAATGTCCTGAATAAACAAGAAAAGGTCATAAGGATTGTGACAGCCCTAGGAATTGAATGGATGAGTGTCTCCAACCAAATACCTTGAAAATGAAAAACGGCAAGCCTCATTTAATGCTGACCTGGTCCTTGCATTAAAAAGGTCATACTGGATCTCATTCCCTATGGAATCCTCCTGTTCAACCATACATAGGATAAGTAAGAAAATCATATAAACTAGACCAAACTAGATCTACTGACCAAACTAGACCAATAGTCAAATTAACTTTGGCCGTCTTCTGGTGCTTGGCACAATGATAAAGCATACCCTCCATGATGGAGGGTGGCTGCATGGGTTCAAACCAAAGTAGGTCATGTTTGTATCCTTATAGATGTTCCCATTGCAACAGATCATGGCATAGAAAGGGGAAAAAATCCAATGTGGATTCATATTCTTTAATTGTGTGCCTTTGCTATATTGTCAAACCTAACTTGAACCTAAAAAACTTACAAACCTGGCACCAAGCCGTGACATTGTGATCTTCTCCTCCAGCAAATATGAGACCATTCTGTTAAGCAGCATAGACACCAAATATGAAGAGAGAGATATACAAGAATAAGTTCAATAAAAAAAAAACTGCAAAGAAAATTATAGTCATGGGGCAGGCATATTACATTGAGCCTTGCATCATACAATGGACCACAATCACTAGATGACTACACTAACTCCCTTAATGTGTTCTACCAAAGCAAAAAATAATAATAAATAATCTCTTAAAGTGGTTAATTGGACAGAGATGTATATCAGTATGGAACACATCTTCAAAATGGTAGCCAAGACCCTAGTTAGTCTCTTGGGCACTTATTCACAAATACACAGAGTTGCTCCCTTCATCACACCTTAGAACGTCTAAAGAGTATTCGGCTGCATCGCTGATTTTGAAATACACCTACAAATCTATGAACATTTAACTGTTATGAAAGATATACGGCCTTGATAGCTTATAAAGGGAAAACAATAATCATTTGCCTAAAGTATCCAAACAAGGCCCAAGTAATGAATTCCTCCAATTGCTGTTGAATAGGCTACAATTTAAACAGTGAACATTAATTTTCTGCATGCCAAGTCATGAATATAACATCATCTTGAACTGTTCAATCAGTGTGATTTTCATATATGAAATCAAATCTGTTCTAGCAGCAATTCAAAGAAATTAATGTTACACAAAAGGAAAGGAAACAAACCTCTCCAGGGGTGAGGCAGAGAACCCTCTTTGGATTCTCAAACTCGGAAACCAACCTCGCGTCTTCGGATTCATGAACCGACATCTTCACCTCGATCGACATGAAGAAACTAACCCCCAGGCGATCGAACCTCACGATAGACGCCTCCCGATTCAGAGGGTTGATCGGAGAAGCCGATGATTTTCTGTCTACACCGGAATTTTAAACAGTGGGCCACATTTGGTTGCCTGAGATCGGAACCCGGAGAGAATCCACTTTGGGTTCTCGGTTTTCATTTTGGTACGCATCAGAGATCTGGAGAAGAAGAATAGAGAAGTCCATTTTTTCTGTTGCCGGTCGAGACAGAGAACGTTCGGGCCACGCTGTCCGTCTCGGCCACCATCCTCGCAGGTTCTGGTTTTCTTTCCGCCACCGTTGCCATCGTCGGAGGAGGAATCCACCGTTCCTTGCCGCGGAAGAAGAAGAAGACCGGAAGAAGGGGCAGGGACTGTCCCTGTTGAGAAACAGGGCATAACCAGAAGAAGAAGAGGAAAAATCGGAGAAGGGACATCCGCCGCCGCCGCTGCAGCCTGCCGTCACCGGAGGAGGAGTGAATCCGACAGGAGATGAGATTGAGAGACGATGGAGATGAGATTCACGCGGAGGGATAAGAGGGAAACGAAGAGCGCGCATTTGTCGTAGTCCTTTGCCGGCGAAAACAAAAAACGCCGCCAAAAATATAACCTTTGCCGGCGAAAATAAAAAAACGCCGGCAAAAATGGGAACTTTGTCGGCGAAAATGTAAAAATGCCGGGAATAGTAGGACTTTTGCCGGCGAAAATTATAAAATGCCGGGAAAAATGGAACTTTTGCCGGTGAATAAATGTCGCCGGGAAAACTATACATTTCCCGGCGAAATAATCTTTTGCGCCGGCAAAAAATGCCGGAAAAAGTGCAAATTCTTGTAGTGAGCTACAGTCACTGATCCTATTGGGAGTCTTATTTGTAGGGACAGATCGATCGAGTTTTACCATAAGTGATTGTTTGCTCTTTAAGCTTTTGCCCTACTTGATCTGACGTGGGACCCGTAGCATGCGGGCCATACGATTTCCTACATAATAAAGGTTGATGTGAAAACATATCAGTTAGAAACACGATGCACTGATCCAAGGCGGTCCCAAGTGGGCCCTGATAGGGCTGTACTACATGGAGTCCGCTCGTACGAGAAAATTCTCCATGTTTCTAAGTTGTTTAGACTCTTAAATTGCCATATGACCAAGGCCTTGTTCTCCATATACCTAAGTTGAATAGACTCTTAAATTGAAATATGACCAGGGCCTTGTAGGCTTTAAAGAAAAAAAAAAGCATCGTTTTTTGACATGGGTGTAGTCATTTTGATATCTAAATCCGCAAAATCTTTGATTGTTTGTGCATCGATCTGAACCCAAAAAACCCACTTAAAAACCCTAGTTATTTAATTATTATTGAATGGTGATATGTCTTGACCGTTACATTGTAGGTCCTTTGAATGTGAAGAAGAGGGAGTACTACAATGGTAGCATACCAACTTTACTGCTGAACCCACATTCATGGACAAAGGTTTGTAATTCCAAAATAATTTTTGGGTTGTTGGTTGCTTGAATTTGCCACCAATCAGAAATATGGTATATCTGGATTTGGATCAGTTTTTTAGATTTATGTATGCGGATATAGATCCATATATGTATGCATATCCAACATAGATCCTTCCAGCATCTCCATGTTTTGGATCCTGATCCAACACAGCAAGTGAAGCCATTATGAGTATTACTTGGATCAATGGGTCCGAAATAGCTCCATTGCATCTGTGCTTTTCAGAATGCAAAATGACAATGAACATAGATATATCCATGCAAGTGGAGCTATTAAAACCGCAATCTCATCTATGCTTTTTAGATTGCCAAATGACAATGAAACATAGATCTAGATCATAACTACTCCCGAATCTGACAGCAGGTTCTATGGCTG
Source organism: Litsea cubeba (assembly GCA_012931725.1). NCBI lineage: Eukaryota > Viridiplantae > Streptophyta > Magnoliopsida > Laurales > Lauraceae > Litsea > Litsea cubeba. The sequence goes on along the minus strand of CM022948.1, from coordinate 92,281,251 downwards.
CCTATCTCGGATAATTGGATAATGACATCCCTCCCATGGACTCACAATCTCTCTAAATGACCTAACTTTGAATATGGTCATGACCAGTTTTAACCTTTCTTTGATTGCTTTTCATCTCATGGAAATGTGGATAGCCATTATTGATTATGCTAAGTTTTTTCAGATTACCAGCATCATCTTTGTGGATTCACCTGTTTGGACTGGATTTTCATATTCAAAAGGCTCCAAAGACCACAAGAGCGGAGACATAAAATCGTCCAAAGAACTCTTTCAGTTCCTAAGAAAGGTGAACAGCTTTAATTATATTCAACCATTTTTTTCATGTAAGTTAGATACCAACTACGTACGTTCTTTCTTTTATGAGAAAACTATGGTGCTCAGATATGTTTTGGATATAGCAGGGACATGCTATATATGTTGGAAAAATGGCTAAGAGAACCCACCTTTAGGCTATCTTTGGGCCAACCTAAAAGTGGGACCCACTTATAGTTTTAGGTGAGAATACATGGGAATGTAATCTACTCCATGAGTAGACTAATGACATGTATTGGGTTGCTCTAATCCATTAAGGAGTGAATGAGAAATTGCCTCCTAAACAATACTACTTGAACATGTTTTAAACATGGAAAGAAAGGGAAGTGAAAAACTTGCTTCCCACATTGCTTGAGAGCAATACATTTCTTTGGTATAAATATGTTTACCTTAGTGGTATAAGATGAGCCCCAAGGGGCATCCCACTTTTGTGGAGGAGGGAGGACATAGATCCTTGTTGGGTCACCACCAAACAACACGCGCGCGCGCCCCGCCCCGGGCCGGGCCGGGGCTTGGGCTTGGGCTTGGCTTCACACGCGGGTTGGGCCTGGCTCGGCCCATTACCATTTATTATTTTTTGGAGCAATTTTATTTAATTAAAATTTCTTTTCCAAAAGGTGTGTCCAAGGTTCAGTTAACAGTCATTGTTCTGAACAGGTGCAACCCCATCTGAACTGACCTGTTGAAGGCTATAAATGCATACTGTTCTCAGCCTTTTCAATCATCCTGTTTCACTGCAATTGTTGCATCAAATCCGAGTCTGCATTGTCAGTCAAGAGAGAGTCCTGCTGTTGCACTCTGGTTCAAACAGACACACAGTTTTGCAGTGCTGCTACTGTGTGTTGATCATTGTATCCTGGGAGACAGAAGCCACTGAAGCCTGTTAGCACCATTGCAGGGGCGAAATTTGTCTTAAGGACATAGTGTTAAACACTAGCCTTGATCTGCCTTCTGCTGCGAATTTCTGAGTTTCGTAAAAGACAACAACGAAGTACTGTTATTCTGCCTTCAAACAGTAAGAGAATTTCAATTCAAAGATTACTTTCTGTAACTTTGTTTTTATACTTAGTTTGATTCACTGTTGAGAGGATCTGTAATCCTAATACTGACTGTTGAAACTGTGTACTCGGATTAACAATATATACGGTCATACGGAAACGACATAGATTTTACATATAAAAAATAAAATATCGAATACAACATTTTGAAATATCCATGCATCATATACAATGAGAAAAGAGGCATTGTTTAGCCAATCATACTATATTATATTCTCTTTTGTGCTATTTTATTCCATATTTTCTTCTCTACAAAGGAAGATCTGTATATATATAAAGGGAAAAGTAAAGGCTTTCCGGGTTAGAAAGCCCTAGAAATTACAAAACTTACAACCATGAGAATTCAGAAAACTCAATGGGATTAAATAAAAAACGCTAGCTAACACACAAAATAAACAATGGAATAGATTTTTACTCCGCACAAAACCAAAAGTGCCCTTATATCTAAGATCTTTAGTTGGCCATCCATTATCATCCCTAAAGTTCATTGCAAACTTTTCTATGTAAGATATAAGAAACATTAGATGCACTGCTGCACAGAGCACTATGAACAGAATGCATCAAGTTGCATGTACATTAATTTCATTGATCTATTCCAGACCAATTGATTTAAGTCCACTTTTTCACTTTGGTCTGTTGATCCTAGCCAACTAGATGCTAAATCGATCTTCTCCGGCGAGCCAAATAGAATGAATGGTTAAGATTACCGATCGGAACCTTTAATGATAGAAATAGTCTCAACCATCCATATTATTGGCTATTCATCCATCAGCAAGATTATCCAACTGGTGTGATCTTAGTAATTTGGTCAGCAGATGGTGGGCCTGATTTAGTGGATGGGTTCATATCAATCAGCTGGATCCCTATTAATTCTTTCAATTAAATAGAATCCTAATTGCAATATTGTGTTCATCTTTGTTTGTGATACAGTGGTTAATTAGATGACCCCCCGAAATTCCTCTCAAATCCACTCTACAATATTGGTGGCGATTCATACAGTGGTTTGACACTTCCTATTGTCGTTCAAGAAATAGCAAATGGTAATCTTTATTGTTGTTCAAGAAATAGTGAACGGTAATCTTTGTTTAGTTGAACATTAATAGAAAACAGATGCAAATGCCGTAGACCAGAGAAAACAGCGGCCCACATGTGTCAACTGGAAGTAGTTCGCATGGACATGGAAACTCCCATGACATTCCTCATTTCAACAATTTCCTTTGGGTCTATGGAACATTATTATAGAATTCATGGGAAAGAAGCTTTGGGTGGAGATGTACAAGTAGCAGTAAATTATTCCATTTGATGAGTTAGGCCCAAGTGACCCAGTCCGTAACGAACCAGGGCCTAAACCTGTGAAGATCCGTTTAGTCTGTTGAGGTCTGGGCACAAATCCACGAAGTTTGGCCACGTCAAGGCAGCCCATGTCGCTTTGGAAATAGCCAGTCTTTAACCCGCTTTTACCAAGTCCTGCAGAGAATATCTCACATGCCTCGTCCATCGAGGGTAGTTCGAAGACTCCATCAAAGTAGAACGAACATTGCTATAAAGTCGTCCCCATCTGTTAGGGGAATGATATAAATAGAAAAGTCACACCAGCGCTTGAGGAGGAGAAGGATTTCGGCTCGTAATCATTACACAATTGAAAAATAATATATCCGGCAACCTTTGCCTTTGAAGTGGACGTAGGTCACACTGACTGAACCACTATAATCCCCATTCTCTTCTTTAATTACTGCATTTACCATTTATTACTTGACCGGTGGTGTCCGAAACTAATTTAGGCATCATCACCATCCATTGATTGGGAAGTGATTTTTCATCCTCTTATGAAATTTAATTCTGCAGTGTCAAAATTGATAAATGATAGGTCTTCAAGTTAAAAGACACGTTTGTGTACAGTTGCGGAAAGCCACATCTATGGAGAATGTATAGAAATTAGTTTTCCACAAAATTGTGGAAAACTCACTTATTTTTATTGTAGAGGAAAGGTGGGCCCACCAAATGCATGCATGTAGATTTTACTTAGCAAAGAAAGGGTTTTCGCTTTCCATGGAAAAGCATGTCTCAACTGCATGTGCCCAAGGAGTTACATTTTTTAGCCAAAAGGCTCTAAGGGCGTCTTTGTGCATTTTTTAAATTGATTTTTGCAGAAAGGGAAAACTTGTAATAAGCTTTGATAGATGAGGAGGGTGAAGTTTAAGGGATGGGAGATCCATATGACTATAATTTCATTTTCACGAAGGGAGGGTGGAAATCTTAATTTTTTTTTTTTTTTTTGCTGAATAATGGACCATCCACTCCGCGATTATTCTCTCCACTAACATCTGATCCTTCATTAGGTGAAAATCAGGTATATGCACCGAAAGATGCCCCTAGGAAATGTTAGGGTACAACATTTCTATGACATTTTATTTCCATGGTGATTTGGTTTGCTTTTTTTGTATTGCAATAAAGAGACGACCCTAGCCACATTTGATTTACTAGGATGATGATGCTGTGTATGATAGTTTCCTATAAAATCAGATGTCATTTTGACTCTTTTTTTTTCTTTTTTGCTAATGGAGGGTTCCTAATTCTTTGGGCGAGACTAAACCTTTGAGATAGAGGAAGGCCAGTTTATTTTGATGTTTTTCTCCAATTAAAACTTCAAAATCCAAACAGCCCTTTGTTTTGTTATTCCTTTGCCCAAGATATTAAAGTTTTTATGATATTTTAGGTATAGAAGATGGGCACGAACCAATGCTCAACCTCAAGGTATGTGATTCTTGAAACACTTTGTTACACAAGCATCAAACGGTGGGCCATCAAGTGGTCCATGGGGATATGTCTTCATGATTGTATGATTTCTTAACAGGGACATAGTACAAGAAAATCAATTCTCTCAATGGCTATAATACTATATTTGGAAATGGTTGCAGGGTTATTTGCTTGGAAACACTATATCAGACGAATTTTTTGAGGTGATTTCGCTCCTTTTCTGTTTCTTTAGTAGAATTCCAAAAATAATATGGGCAGAATTTAAGTTGTCCTTTGGTGAAATTCCCGAATCCTCTGTTTTAGAGTCTAAAAATGCAAGGGGTGTTGGAATTCTTAGAAATCCACAATGTATTCTAGACTTTTCAAGGGTCTAGAACATGAAATTCTAACAGATAAAATGATGCATCTAAAATCTCCATGGGATAGCCATTAATTACACTATTGTCTTTGAATTTCCATATCACAAATTCCTCTGCTAAAGAAACAGGCCTTTAGTTCCCTTGACTAATAATAATGGCTTAAATTTCCTTTCTATGAAAATTCCTTGACTAATAAACAGGCCTTTAGGGTTATTGACCATTTGATTGATTTGTAACACATTATTTATCAACCTTCTAGAGTCTAGGGCAATGTCTAAAAGGAAGAAGAAAGTGACCCATTTATATAATCACACAAAAAATTCTAGATCCAACACAAAAGGAACCTGCCCAATATTTATCAATCTAGTTAGAAATGTCAAACCAGCCCAACCAACCCAACTCGAAAATAAAAAAGTTAAAACTATCAGTGACTGTCAGTCTGTAACCTCATCATCCCAAACTATGTTGTCCGAGTGCTACTTTTCTCAGTGTAAACTTGTTGGATGAGCACTCAAACCTTCTTTTACAGTGCTTGAATTTTCTCTTGCATTAAATATTCCACTTATTAGGGGATAAATGAATACTTAGGATGAATCATATAATATGATAATCTTCTTTACATAAGTTGATAAATTCTAAACCTATAACAATTAAACTCTTTGTGTGTTGTTTTTCGGTCGGCCAAGAAAAATTGCAAAGGAGATTACTATACAAATTCAGGGTATTTCTTATGCGCAAAGGATCCAGATGAGATGCATAAGGTGGGAGCCATTTTATATTCATACAAAATTTCACGTTAGCTATTTTAGGGAATTGAGCAAAAAGTAATAAAAATGAGTTTGCCATCATATTCAGGGTGTAGATGGGTAAGACCTATAAAGGTGGTCTGGTCTATACTTGATTTTAGGGAATATTTCAAAGAAGGTCTTAATTATTTGTCTTATTTTAAAAAAGGACATAATTTTTAAAACTTTTCAAATTAGGGACTAAGTTTTCTATAAAGTTTTCAATTAAGGACATCAGACCATTTAAAGGTATTTTCGGTGACGTTTTCTTTCAATTTTTTTAAAATACCCAAATTAGCATTCATTTAAAGTCAAGACATGCTTCTATCAACCACTACATGCCGCCAATCGCCATGGGGACGTTAGTTGTCATCAATCAATGTGATGACACTGGCGAAGAAATGAAGGAGAAAATAGCATAAGTGAGTGAAGGAGGCTTTTAATTCTATGAAGGGCAATTTGGGTGTTTTGAGATTTTGAGGGACAAAGTCATTAAAAAATAACTTTAAATGGTCAGTTGTCCTTAATTGAAAACTAACTAGAAAACTTAGGTCCTAATTTAAAAAGTTTTGAACCTTGTGTCCTTATTTGAAATAAGATAAAAACTTAAGGACTTATTTGAAAAACTCCCTTGATTTTTTGATGCAAGTCTAGAGTGCGGATTTTCTCACTTCATTTATTTTTCTCCAGCATTTTTAAATGGACTGCACATGGTATGTTCATGGAGCTCCATGGCCTCAAAGTAAACAAAGTGGGTCTGTTGATTAGCCACCATACATAAAATCAGCTCCAATGGACATCACAAACGCATCCAATCTAAAGCCACTAAATAGATAATGAAAATAAAAACCTCTTGTTTTATATACTAATTGTTCATTTCATAACTTTAGATTAGATAACTTGGATAGTCTAGTCAATTTGACTTTATAGATGGCTCATATAGAAACTCTAGCTCCCTTATGTTTAACCCCTCCTTCTTAATAGTTGAAAAATTACAATTTCTCCAACTCATTTCACCCCGGCCTCCTCTTTTAAGAGAGAGAATCCATGAAATGGAAGAGGATAAAGGGGGAGATATGACAGAGACAAGAAAATGTAATTTGATATTGAATAGACATCCATACACCAAGTTCCTTTTGTGTTACCTTAAAAATAAGGTACATGTGTGGGGGCATTTCCTAAGAAGCCGAGATTACATCAGCTTCGGCCACGTGCACCTCGGTAGCAACGCCAGGGCACCAGCCGAGATCAAGATCATCCCGACGTCGGTTATCACTGACCCCGGTGCTGAGTTCTAGCCTCGGTCACGCACCTCGGTATCCACCTACTTAACTGCTATAGAACTTTAAGAAAATGCCGGAGAGCTAGCCGAGACAGATACTAACAGCCGGAATCCCTTGGGGATTCAGTCACGTCATGAGATGTATGATAAGACATGGGAACGCGCAGATGAGGCTGAGAAAACATCTTAGCCGCCGAAGATCCTTGACAGATCAGGCAAATCAACATCCAGCGGCTATGTCCCCATCAGGGCGAGACTTAAGGCAAGATCCGATGGGACTACCGCCAAAAGGCCCAAATAGGGTAAGGCCCGATAAGACTCTCATTTAATGAATTGTGGGCCGACTGGACCACCATTTAATGAGAGGTGGGCCCAATCGGACTGTCATTTATTGAATGGTGGGCGGAATAGACTTTCATTTAAAGAAATGTGGGCTGAGAAGACTGTACTTTGTATAGATCAAATCAGTGGGCCCCATTGTCCTTTGTTATAGAGATTTCTTCTATAAATAGGAGAAGTTCTCTTCAAACTGAGGTACGCACAACACCACTCTTGAGTCCTTACTCCGTCTCTCTTCTTCCTCCATCCTACTATTAAGTCTCTGAACTAACTTAGGCATCGGAGGGCTTTGCGCTGCCCGCAGCTAGGGCCTCTTCTTGTTCTTTCTCCTCCTTTCAGGTTCCAGACATGCATTTCATCTTCATCAAGGAGTCTCAAGGAGATCCTAAACCTCTCTAATCAAGTCCGTAATTTTTAGGCACTTACAGTACACTTCCATGAAAATGGAAACGGCTAAACGTACAAGAAGGTCATAAGTAATTATTTTAGTTTTCAAACATTATTTTCCATTTATTTTCATGTAGTTTTCATTTACATATATAATGAAAAGACTATTTCCATTGAGCAGGGCTTGTCTGGACTTGGTATACCCTCAATATTGGAGCCCCGTTGCGCCTTTGTAGCCCCGAGGCCAAAAGAAATAGGTCTACTTAGAAGGTCTCCTGAGAACTCATCGAGGTTCCTCCCACCAGAACCTCTGCCCGCGTTTGGCTGTAGGGTCTCTCTCTCTCTCTCTTCTCTTCTCCAGATGTTTGTTATATTGAGAAAACAGTTGATCTATGAAAATGCAGCCTTTTAGAATTTTTACAAATGAAAATGCTCTTATTAACCCCTTCTACAAAACACATGGAGGTATGTCGCCATCTTGCTGTAAAGTAATGATGAAACTTTGCAATAGGAACCAGCTTAATTTGTCAATATATCTTTGTGTGAATCTTCAGGAGGAAAATTCCACGTTCATCAAGCTGCTATGGCTAATTAACATAATAATTGCATAGCTTCTTGTTGGGCTTATTCTTGTTGGGCTTAGTAGGTTCAGACCAAGTAGGTTCATGGTCATGGGTATTATTGGTAATTGTACCGGGACTTTCTTATTTACTAAGATAGGGTTTCTTGCGGGTAAGAAAGAGAGCATTATATATATATATATATATGATGTAATGTGTAACCCATGAGATAGACAGATAGACAGAAGAGTGAACATAAAGGAGAGTCGAGTTTTCTTTTCCGTGGACGTAGGTAAGATTACCAAACCACGTAATTCTCTTGTGTGTGATTGTTTGTCTTTTGTGTGGTTGTTTGTCCGTTCGATCGCTGATTCACGTTTCTACATACACGCATACAACACTTCTTTCGTTTTAAAACAGGTTCTAAACTATGTCAAGCAAATATCTTCTTAACTACTTCAATATATAGTTACCATATATTTACTTTAGTACTGGAGAGAGCAACCACATCAATTGTAAGTTTGTAAGATCAACTTTCTATTTGATTGGACAACCTGCTAGAAAACATGCATATAGCCTGTAGTTGACCTTTCTCATGCTAAAATGGATGACATGATCAGCATCTACTTATCTGAAAACATGTTCTTTCTTTCTTTCATTATTCCGATGCCCAGGAGCTAGGCAGGAATGTTACATTTTCTGTGTCTTTCAAGAAACTCGAAAATCCACTTTATAGCTCGCCAAACACTATTTTCTGGATTGGCCTATTCGCACTCAGTAAATGATGTTGTCCTGATCCACATATTGGACCGTCGTACGATTCCATGAGCCAAAATATAGAAATTCCAGAAACTTTAGAAGAAATGAACTGAAAATAAATTATCAATAGTAAAATCTAATCGCTGGATTAATGCTGAATAATCCTCAATCCACTCACACACACACACACACATATATATATATGTATGCACACCCATGTGCACCTTATAGTGGGGCCCACCTGATGACCCCATCTTAATAGACCACCACACATGGAACAACCCCCACCCGCCCACTATAAGTCACTTATCATTTTTTTGACGCATCAAATGGACTGGACCATTTGATTGATGGGTCAATTTGTCAAGGGGCGAAACTTGTGGGCCGTTGACCAAGGGATTAGAATACTCATGTAAGCCTCCGTCACCGTACACCAATAGGACCCGACCAAATGTAAAATTAAGATCCCCTAGTCCCAACCCTAGGTGGGGGCCATAGAGAGGTGCGCATGGAGAGTTCCACCTAATAGGCTTACTATGGGCACACCTATTGGGGCCTATTTGGGGGCCCACAAATCATGGGACAAAATGGCTTTCCATATCCAAGAGATACAATTACAAACCTTCTACCTTTTAAAAGAGGTATAAAGAATGCGTGTCATCAAAGTGCTTTTAATCATTTGATGCCATCGGCTTCAACTAGAGTAGTTATTAGGGTGTGTTTGTGCAATGAGAGAAATCTTTGCTGTAGGGAAGAAAATTATTCTGATTTTCTTTATAACTCTTTTTTAGTTATTTAGTGGGATACTACATTTCCTCAAAAAGGAAATAAATAAATAAATTTTACTCAATAGATACGTTTTTGATCCCTATGTGAGGGGTAAGAATGCAGGATCTCTCCCTATCTCAAAAGGAACTCCACTTAGAGTGGAACCTCTCACTACAAATGCATGCAACCTGAGGATGCATCCGCGTGAAGGATCTTTTGTCGAAGAAGCTGTAGCACATGACCAATTTTGTGGTTTGGGGTGACATCTTTACATGCAGAAAATGCAACTTTTTGAGCAGAGTGTTTTTTTTTTTTTTTTTTTTGAGAGGAAATTCGAATCTGATGGAGGCTGTAAATGGAAAAGGAAGGGGAAAAAAAGAAAAAGGAAATCATGTCCGATGGAGGTGGAGAGCAGAATTTTACTCCCGCTTGGAATCCTTGTATCAGACAAATGCATCCTATAAGAATCACATAATTAGTTTAGAGTCCAGTCATTTGTTTGAACCATCAATTTCCTTACTCATGAACAGGGGTCGGTAAGAGAATGGATAAGGTGCTACTCCGACATACCTTATGTCAAGGAGATCAATAGTAGCATAAAATATCATCTCAACCTAACCACTATAGGCTACAGAGCTCTCATTTACAGGTTAACTTCTTGCCAATTTCCTATAACGTTGCTCTGGACCATGTCTAGCTAAAACATGCTACTGATTTAACCATTTTATCTCCACAGTGGTGACCATGACTTGCAAGTGCCCTTTGTAGGCACGCAGGCATGGATTAGATCCCTTAACTTCTCCATTGTTGATGAATGGAGATCATGGTCAGTTGATGGCCAAGTTGCTGAGTGAGTCCCTATTTCTCATTCATCGAATTGGTAACTCAACTACACATCTATATGCAGGGCCGGCTTACCCTATAAGCAAGTGAAGCAACTGGTAGGGGCCTCACCTTCAGGGGGGCCTCATAATTTTGTAAATCCGGATTGAATTTTATTCCCACTTCTAAAGCCAAATCCCAATTTTCAAGCCCAATTCATATCAACGAAAACGGTAAACACAACCAAAACGGTAAACACATTAACTACTTAGCCAAATCCCAAAGAACGCATTAACTATCCCCATCTGCAACTGGGACTCTTCGTTCTCTACAACCCTATGGCTTTATTTATCTCCCCTACCCAATACCCAAACAACAATCCAAAAAGAAATTGCTCATTTTGCTCTCTGGTATCAATAGCTTCCAGCCCCCCACCCAAATCCCAATCGAGCTCTTCCATCCATACCAAAAAGCAAATCTGAGAAGAAGAGACAAACGAAAAGGAAAGAAACCAAGCATCGCCAGTAGCCCATCACCGCCGCCGACCTCCATCCGCTGAGGCGCTGATCCGCTTCTTCTCCATCCCCGTCATCGCATCAGCATAGGGGCACAGGGCCTGAGGGCCATCATCATCTGATCAAGTGATCATCATCAATTCATCATCACGCCTTGCATCACACCATCTTGCTGATCTCGCGATGATGGCCCACTTCTCTGATTGAATCAAACAGCAAAAAAAGAAAACAGGGAAGAAGAAGTAGAAGCACTGCAGTCTGCAGCAGCGAGGCGGAGATTAGAGATTGGAGAAGGTACCTGGCACCGAAGGGGGAAGACCGCCGTCCGCCGGACCGCCGTCCGCCGTCCACCGTCCACCGCGGCACCGCCCTTGCCTTGCCCAGTAAGGCAGTTGCCCTGCGCTCAGCGCTCTGCGCCTCTGCCGCTCTTCACTCCCAGTCCCAGACTCCCAAGTCCCACCATCGTCCATCGAGAGCACCGAAGAACACAGAAGCACCGAAGGGGGAAGACAAAATCATCGGTGTTTAAAGCACAGAACACAGAAGCACCCTTTGTTTAAAACAAAATCAATCCACCGGAGATTGACCCTTTGTTCTGTGCACAGAACACGAGACAGAGTCACAGAACACTAGTTGGGCCAGAGGCCTGAGGCCCAGAGGCCAGTTTGGGTGGGCAGCTAAGTGAGCTAAGGCAGGCAGGCTCTCTGACTCTCTCCATCGTTTTTTTCTCCAAACAGCTAAGTGCCATTTTTTTTTTATCAAATCTGCATCCAATATACTGTTACAATATATGTGATTTTCATCTGTTTGTTATTATTAATTTATTATGAAACGTAAGTTTGAATCTGGTGCTCAAAAACGTCAACGAAAAAAAAAAGAACAAGAGTTGATGCAATCTCAAAAAGATGCAATGTATAAATTTATTAAAAGAAATAAAGAAGATGAGATAGTGAACCCACCTGTAGAGAATGAACAGCTAGAGGGTAATGACGAACATAAATTAGATGATAATGAAACAATTAGACAAAACGATGAAATTGAACATGAACTCGATGATAATGAAACAATTAGACAAAACGATGAAATTGAACATGTTCTTCCTAGCATAGAACCTAATGAAAGTGCTGAACTGAATGAGAATAGTAACATAAACTTAAACTCAACGGAAGTTTCCTCGTTTGAGGAGAACCCCGGGAACCATCTAACACTATCCTTGCAGATATATACGACCCGGGACAATGGAATAATGTTGACATAAAACTAAGAGATTTATTAGTAGAAAAAGGTCCAGTTAGGGAAATTGGTTTAAAATATTCAGTCGGTGAAAAGTCAAGGAGATTTTCAATTAGACATTATACTCAAATAGCGCCAAATGGAGAAAAGTTTGATAGAAAATGGTTGGTATATTCAAAACATTGTGATAAGGTTTTTTGTTTCTGCTGCAAGTTATTTTCAAAGTCTAAGAAAAGTCAATTGAGTAATGAAGGATGCAAAGATTGGAGAAATATTAGTCTTAAACTAAAACGTCATGAAAACTCAACTGGACATGCTAAAAACATGCTTTTGTGGATTGATTTAAAACAAAGGTTATTAAATAATAAGACAATTGATAAAGATATCCAAGAACAGATTGATAAGGAAAAAAAACATTGGAAAAATGTACTAGTAAGAATTATTGCTGTGATTAAAACTATTTCTAAGAATAACATGGCATTTCGTGGAAGCAATGAGAAGCTTTATGAAGAGAATAATGGGATTTTCTTAAGTATTATTGAAATGATTGCTGAATTCGATCCAGTAATGCAAGAACATGTTCGGCGTATCAAACAAGGTGTAATTAATAATCACTATCTTGGGCACTTAATCCAAAATGAATTGATACAATTGTTGGCAACTGAAGTAAGAAATTTCATAATTACAAAACTTCGAGAAGCAAAATACTTTTCTGTTATCCTTGATTGCACTCCGGATATAAGTCATCATGAACAAATGACCCTTGTTTTACGATTTGTAAATGTTTCAATAAGCCCAGTACAAATTGAAGAATATTTTCTGGATTTTATAAAAGTTGATGATACGTCGGGAAAAAAGACTTTTTGAGGAACTTATCAAAGTTTTAGAACTATTTAATCTAGATATTAATGATGTAAGAGGACAGGGATATGACAATGGATCGCATATGAAAGGTAAGCAACAAGGTGTGCAAAAACGATTGTTAGATTTGAATCCTAGAGCATTTTATACACCTTGTGGATGTCATAGTCTTAACTTAGTTATTAGTGATATGGCAAACTCTTGTACAAAAGCGGTGTCTTTTTTTGGAGTAGTCCAACGTATCTATTGTTTATTTTCTTCATCAACTAAGCGGTGGAAAATCTTTACAGACAATGTGAAAAAGCTTACTGTTAAGACATTATCAATAACACGTTGGGAGAGTCGAGAAGAAAGTGTTAGAGCAATAAGGTATCAAGCTCCAGAAATAAGAGATGCGTTACTTGAGTTAGCAAAGAGTAGTGACGATCCAAAAGTAAAAAGTGAAGCTGAAAGTTTAGCTATACATGATATAGGAGATTATGAATTTTTATTAGGTATGGTTATTTGGTATGAAATATTATCTTCTGTTAATTTGGTTAGTAAAAGTTTACAATCTAAAAAAATGCATATTGATGGTGCCATTAGTGAATTAAAAGGTCTTGTTACATTCTTTGAAAAGTTTAGAGAAAACGGATTTGAGAAATCTATAGATATTGCAAAAAGTATAGCACGTGAAATGAATATTGAACCAATATTTCGTGAAAGACGTATAATCCAAAGGAAAAAACAATTTGATGAGAGTGCCGATAACGAGGTGACTCAATCCCAGAAGAGTCTTTTAGAACTACTTATTTTTTATGTATTTTGGATCAAGCACTTTCATCTATTAGAAATAGGTTTGAACAACTTAAGAGCTCCGAAGAAATGTTTGGATTTTTATTTGATATCAAAAGGTTGAAGTTATTAGATGATGATGATTTGAAACAGAGTTGTCTTAATCTTGAGCAATTCCTAAAACATGGGGAGCATTCTGACATTGAAGGTATAGACTTGTTTGGAGAACTAAAAGTATTAAGAGAAGCTTTGCCAACAGGAACTCAAAGTGCATTTCAAGTATTAGATTATTTAAATAAAATTGAGTCTTTTCCAAACTCATATATTGCTTATAGAATACTATTAACAGTACCTGTTACAGTTGCTTCCGCCGAAAGAAGTTTTTCGAAATTAAAGTTAATAAAATCTTATCTACGATCAACTATGTCACAAGAGAGATTAAGCGGGTTAGCCATTTTATCTATTGAGAAGAAAATTTTGGAAAGCCTTGAATACAAAAACTTGATCAATAAATTTGCATCACAAAAGGCAAGAAAGGTCAAATTCACTTAAAAAAAATGAATCCCTCAACAAGTTCCAAAAAAAAATAATAATAATAATAAAAAATAATTTTTTTTAAGTCCTCCAATGTACTACTCCTAGTGTACATTGCCGGTCCTAAGTCTGGATTATAGATGAGGGTTTTCTCATGTCACACATAAAAGCTAGAGGCCTCGTTTATACTTTCGCCTGGGGCCACATATTGTCTTGAGACGGCCCTGTCTATATGTAGTCATCGTGTTTTGTCTTTTTTTTTTTTTTTCAGACATACAAGAGCATATGCGAACAATTTGACATTTGCAACTGTAAAGGCAAGATATTTTTGGGCTTCGCTCTATGACATTTCAATGAACTAGAGGAGGATGACTAATGCAATTTTTCGATATTGGATGTAGGGAGCAGGACATACAGCTCCAGAATACAAACCTAAGGAATGCTTTGCTATGTTCCAGAGATGGGCTCATCACAAACCTCTATGAAAAGTCTTCATTAGATCTGTCTTTGTGTTTTAATGATGAGAGACAAAACATATTGCTCTTATACCTATGTAATGAAGTGACTTTTACAATAAAGGGGACGATCCCTTGTTGTCCGTGTGACAGGGAGGTGCCTCACCTATTCAAGAGTGAGAAAAGCTTGGTTTATGAACGACATTATCTACACACCATATGCATAAATGAGAATAAACAAAGAAATATCATGATGTGTTATCATTATGCGTGAGAATCATTTACATATGTAAAATGACTATAAACAATTGACCCCTAAGATATTTATTCTCACCCCCTCTTGATGGTCATTTTTTGCACGACATCTAAAAATACATGTCATAAAACTCATAGGAATTCAATCTCATTAGACAAAGTGGCCCTAAAAGCAACTAAAGGGATAAATCGGCTTGTTTCATTTTCTGATTATTTAACAAGAAGTTTCCTTTTTATTCAAATTTAAATAGACTTATATATATGCTACCAATATATTGACCGCACTGACATCATGCTTCCTGTTTGGGCCGATACTGTACGAAACCATTCTTCACGTGGTTGTTAGTGCCCATAACTTTACACACTTTTGATTTTTAGTGCCTCCTCTCCTTCAACGTTCTTGTGGAGTAGATGAAAATGGCATTGGCAACAGAGAAATTTCTTTCCTTCGTCTCTCCTTATCTCATTATCTGCTGCTAAAATGGACGGACAGAGACTCAGATATCTTCCGAGCTTCAATGGCCCTGTTTCCTTCCATATGGAAACCGGGTAAGCTGAAGTTTCTCCTATTTTTCCTATCAGTGAGTGTGATTTGGTGAAGCTTCTGATGAGAGTTTTGTTTTGTTTTGTTTGTTGATGTAGGTATGTGGGAGTTGGGGAGTTAAATGAAGACTAGCTCTTTTAGTACTTCGTGGAATCTGAATGCAATCCCAAAGAAGACCCTCTTATGTTATGGCTTACAGGGGGGCCTGAAATTGGTATGCTGTAGCCATCTTTATTTATTTATTCTGTTTGGTATTTTATTTACTTGTTGTGCGTGTGTATGCGGAAACGTGAATCAATGCGATCAAACGGACAAACAACCACACAAGACAAACAATCACACACAAGAGAATTACGTGGTTCGGCAATCTTGCCTACGTCCACGGGAAAGAAAACTCGACTCTCCTTTAGATTCACTCTTCTGTTTATCTGTCTATCTGTCATGGGTTACACATTACATCATATATATAATGTTCTCTTTCTTTTTCTTACCCCCTAAGAAACCCTATCTTAGTCAATAAGAAAGTCCCGGTACAATTACCATAATACCCATGTCCATAAATCCAATTGGTCTGGACCTACTAAGCCCAACAATTTACACCTCAGAGATCCTAAAAGCAATTGAAAATGGAGAGTTTTATTTTTTTTATAAACTTCTATGTATTTTTGAAAATCCCGCAAGGCACCACTCAAGGTGTCAATGCAAGAAGCTTACATTGTTTAGTTTTAAAATAAATATTTTCGTTGTATCGGCCAGTGCTCAAACCTTGATGAGTACTACTATATATGACATGTGGGGGAAATATTCTACTATTAGCAGACTGCATAAGTGCATGTGTTCCGGCTCATGGAGCCTACTTGGATGCATTTTTATCATTGAAGGTAGTGAGGATGCAAAGATCTCGCTACAAATAAGGATCATGCAAAAAATGTGCCCCATCCAATTATTTTAACCCTAAATTTAACAGATTTAGATTTAGTAGTCTATTAACCATAGTTCTTTTTTAGAATTATTCCAACAACGAGTAAAAGGTTTGATGAGAATAAAATTGGATATAATGCCTCATCATGGGGGTAATAATGTGAAATGAGCTACGCTGATCAATAGGGCCTCAAAGAGCTGGGGTACAAATGCAATGGATAGTGCCTTTTGTAAGCACACAGGCATGGATTAGATCCCTTAACCCTTAACCTCTCCATTGTTGATGAATGGAGATCATGGTTTGTTGATGGTCAAGTTGCTGGGTGAGTCCCCATTTCTCATACAATATTGAGTTGTAATTCAAACCACACAGCTGTAGGCAGTCATAACTGTTTTTTTTTTTTTTGGGTATGATTTATCAGGTACACAAGGGCATAAGAGAACAACTTGACATTTGCAACTGTAAAGGCAAGATATTTCTGGGCTTTGCTTGCTAACATCTCAATGAACTATAGGAGAAAGAGTGGATGATTAATGCAATTTTGTGATATTGAATGCAGGGAGCAGGACATACAACTCCAGAGTACAAACCTAAGGAATGCTTTGCTATGTTTCAAAGATGGGGCTCCTCACAAACCTCTATGAAAGTCTTCCTTAGATCAATCTTGCTTCAACACAAACCTTCATTAACTGTTCCTCTCTAGTCATTTAATGTATTAGTGCCTCTGTCTGTAGTAATTTACAAAAAGTAAATTGTAATGACAATACTCTGACCTTTTGTTCATAGTTTATACTTTATATATAATATGTTTCAATAACTGTTTAAAATGGCTTGTATTCCAGTTGGCTTGGTTGATTGATATGTGCTCACATGGACCCATGTTGCAGAGGGTTGGGCTCAGTTCGAGTCCATGAAGGTTATGAAAACCCAGCTTAAACAGAGTTTGTTTGCTGTATTTTCTTCACATACTTTTTGTTAGCTGCATATTACCTCTGTAGCATTATGCCTTAATAGAACATCCCATGTTAGGGGTTTGGAAATTGGAACCCATATGTTCGATCATATGGTTACGTAAGCTAGGGCCTATGCCTACTATGAAATCTGTTGGAAATAGGGTGGGCCTCTAGGATAGGTTTCAAAAGCTTTTGACCCACTTGATGCAGGAATCAACTATCCAGAAAGCTATAAAACCCAATCCAAGATCCATGTCCTCAATCTCAGCCATCATGATCAGTTAAACAATCTATCTGGAAGATAGAAACGGCAACTAACAAGCATTCATAATAATCTACAACGTGTAAGAAAGTGGATTATACCTTTGGAGCTTGGTTGTACTCTAATGGAGAAGTTGCTTCTTTCTTTGATGATGAAACGCTTTCACTAATCAAATAGGGATCTCCAAGACCTCTTGATCTTCCACGCTGTGACCCGTATCAGATTCTCCTTTTTCTCAAGAAGATTGTGGGATCTCTAAGAGAAAACTACTAGGAACTCTAGGGAGGAACTAGAAATAGAACTATAAGAGGGAGAGAAGAAGGAGCATGTGCAACTCTTGCACAAGAAGGCCTTAGGTGTGAATCCCTAGGGTGGGATTATTCATGGACGTCCAGGCTCCTTTTTCTCCTCTATATTTATAACTTTTAGTAACCTCTTCTTTACTAATTACAATAGAAATCTTACTTACATTAATTAGTAACTTACCACATCATAATTAGAATTCTCACTTCAAATATGATTAGTAACTTTCTCATTTCTTTCTAATTAAAATAGAAGTCACACTTCTAATAAAATTCATAAGTTTACTATTACCACTATTAGAAGTCTCACTTCAAATAGAAATAGTAACTTTCCTTTTAGAGTTCAACTAGAATTAGATACTTTCTAATAATTGGGCTAGCGTCGGGACCACTAGGGATTCCTTAGAAAACTGGCTCCAACAGGAACACGCGACCCCACATCTCATGTGTAATCTGGCCTTACAGTTAATTACAAATAACTCCACTATATAAATGCAATTGAACTCCAGTCTTAGGGAATATTACATAGATGACCCTAAACTTTCACATTACCACAAGTAGACTCCTCTATCAATATCCATGGATCAATTGGACTTGTCTTCCAAACTAGATCCATATCTTATTATCCTTGAGCCCCAATTAATTATAATAATCAATGGTACCTTTCTAATTAACTATTAATCAGAATGGGTGCGCACTTACCAATGTAAATCCATTAATTAGCACAAGAGGATATTAGAGATAGATTCCATCTTGACCATTGAATGTTCCCATAGCTCTACTACCAAGTACCCAAATCACCGAGGTGTTGACCTACAGTTGGCCTCACTCATTGGTGACTCAAAGCAAATGAATAAATAGAAACTTGAGTTCATTAATGTCTCAAGATTGAGAGCCTATTGTTAGGGAATTATGAGAGCAGACCTTAAAGTAAAGACAGTATTTATAAGGTGATTCTCATGGTCCTTCAATACATCCAATGTACCAGCACTATGATCCAGAATCTTACATTCTGATGATCGAGACAAATCACACAATCTCATAGTGATCAAAGTGCTGCAACCTTGTCAGTATGAGATGTCCAGTCTCATCACTGGTTGTAAAGATATTTAAGTATAAGATTTGCCACACATGTCTCCCGTATGTGGAGCTCATCCATACACATGTGTTACATCTAATATATTTGTGGACTCCGGTTCATCTCATGAACCATCATGTCATTCGTATTGGTTATGTGCAATAATAAATCACCATTCATCTCATGAAAGGAAAACATGAATACTGATAAATAAAGAAATTAATCAATTTATTATATCATCTACTGGATTGAGTCCATAAAACTAACAAAATCTTCATGCGATGCTTCTCTTTCTGCTTCCTCTTCCCTTTCCATTTGACTCAAAACTTATCAAGAAATTTCCAAACAATCAATTATGTTAGTAATATATATTTTTACCTTGAGCAAAAAACAAAAACAAAAGCTAGATTTCTGCTCTTTTTTATATTTTTAAATTTAGAATCTTAATCAGGTAATTGGTTGGGACAACTTGAACCTAACTGTCCTGATCTAACCAAAACCCAAATTCGAGTTGGACCATTTTACAGTATGAGTGGAGACCAGACATGATAATTAGGGGGAGTACTGTTAGCAATAATACACTCAACCCAAACCCAACCCTTTTGTTAAGTGGATCACAAGCAATACGAATGCAACCCAATAATAAAATGGGTCAACCTGAGCCAAGTATTACCAGGTCACTCCGGTTTGGGTCATGTTGGCAGGTCAGCTCATAAATTATGATCACTAGGTGACGTCAGCTTTTTTTTTGGATTTGGGTCAAGACAGATTGGTGGGCTGACTCTAATCCAAATCCACCAGCAGCTAGGGGTGCTAAACAGGTTGCTTCCGGTACAAACTGGTCGGGATGATCATTGGCGTTTAGTTGTTGAAGCCCAACTCATACATAACCTCTTTCTAAAATGAGTTTTTTTTTTTTTTTTTAACCCAAGAGAGTGTATACACACGGAAAAGTAGCCCGCACACGCAGGAAGAAAGCAGACAAGGGGAAAAGGAGCCCGTACAAGCGTTAAAAGGTGAAGTACCCGAGGTTCAAACTTCGGACAGCCAGGTAAAAACTGACGCTCCGTACCACTCGGGTAAGAAGCCATTCTTTTCTAAAATGAGTTAGATAACCCACACTCTTACCCAATGTGAGACAACCTCATTTGAACCGGCCAAAATCCAATCCATTTCAAGTAGAAAGGCTATACTTAAGTTTTGGTTGCAGATGAAAAAGGACCAATAGAATGTCAGCTCATTCCATATTTAACAATCTATTCTAAGTACATCATCATAATAAATCATGAGTAACGGTCTAGTAAAATGGTGTAGTATATGAGCTAACTTTTTAGGGTCCACCTAGATTTGTGCCAACCATGAGGGCAGGAGGGATTGAAAGATCAAAATGAGAATTAGATACATGCTAAAAGTCAGCCACATCTAATCATCCTAGCTTGTTCATCTTAATGGTCTACATGTGCAGAGGGTGAAATAAATTACCTCATTTCACGCATCTAATGACATTGGATGAGGCTGATTCTTTTACACATACCCAGTTCCCATTATGATCCTCTGATCCCTCGTGCCCTTCATAGTTGACACAAATCCAGGTGGGCCATCAAAAGTTAGTTGATATACCGCACCATTTCACTAGCAGGGGCGGACCTAGGTGTAGGCCCACGGGGGCCATGCCCCCCCCTCAAATCTTTATTTTCTATATTATATATGCTTTTAATTAGTTTGCCCCCCCCCCCGCCCCGCCCCCTCCAATTATTTGCACAAGGTAAAAAAAAAGTACAAATCGGCGCTTCATCTCCTCGACTCCTTGTTTGCTTATTCTTAGTTCAGTTTTGCATCCTCGACTTTCACATGAGTCTTTTTAAATTGACGACATTTGCCAGTTGGTAGGGAACTTTTATCCCTAAGACTTCACAAATCATGAGAAAATACAGTTGAGAATACAACTAAACCATTATTAGCATAATGTAGTTCGACATAAAGACTTCAAATAATTATCAACTATTTCTAAACTGTGCCAATGGTTGGTAAAGACTAGAAGATCAACAGTCTACCAACTTATTTTTAGAGTGATTGTGCTTGTGCTTACTCTTTCAGTCTCCACTACAACTACTGAACAATCATTTTCAGCCATGAGCCTTATTAAAACTAAACTTCGCAGCAATATGGATGATGAGTTTCTCACAGACTCTTGTCTTTTGTACATTGAGAGGGAAATTACGGAGAAGTTTAGCACAAAATCAATAATTGAAAGCTTTCAAGATCTAAAAGAACGTCGAGTTCCATTTTGATGGATTATGGAAGTTGGAATGTACTAAAATACAATTATTTATGTCATCTAGATCCTGGTTTTGTTTTTAATGTGAAATTTAGTCTTTGATTTTAATATATTTATCAATTATCATGCTTGAACTTGGAGATATGTCCAAAAATATATATAAAAAAATATTAGCTATCTTGAGTTGTTAAAAAATATTTAGTGTTCATGCTAACCTCTCCTGTTTAAATGGGTTATGTGGGTAATTATGCAGGTCGACCATAATTCGACAGGTCAAGTTTTTATAATCCATTCCTAATCCGAATACAATGCAGGTGGGTTCGGGTTTTGCCACCCTCCCTGCAGCCCACCAAACTGCCACCACTGTACGTTTTAGTGGAGCATATATTCCATTAAAGGAGGCAAGGAATCAAGTCTCCCTTCAAGTACAAGAAGACTGGTCCAAGCAAACACAAAATCCAGAACATATCCCCAGAGGTCCCGTGCCATTCACATTCATCTGATGCCAGCACCATCCAAATCAAATTCAAACATAAGAAGAAGAAAAACCAAATAAATACAAACGCACCATCGAGATTCCACCTCAAATATTCATGGCTGATATCCACCACCAAATGCAGATGCAGTTGCAGTATTCTCTACTTTAATCTCCTTGTATTATAATAATATGATGTTGGAAAGTGACCATCACAACAAGTACCTTTTTCTTTGTTATATTCATTTGATGAAATGGAGTCATGGTCAAACCAGCCATTACCAGTTGGCAAACATCAAGAAATGCCATTTTCTGGAAGACTCAACTTGTGCAGTGTTGAACGCACATTTCCAGTCTTTGTGAGTTCACGTGACCTCACGTGCACAGCACAGCACAGCACTTTGGAATAGAATAAAGAGGAGTTGGAGAGTGCTGTGACTATGAAAAAAAAAAGAAAGAGGGGAGAGTAGTCAATAGAGGACTGTTTTTTTTTTTAATGATATTGGTTGTGTCAGTGAGAGTCCATTTTGGACAGGGAGAAAAGATCATCTGCATATTGGATATGCCCTCACCCAAGCACCCAATATGAGCACCAGCCATTTTTTACCCCATGGGCCCACCATCATCCATCCATTCAAGTCACCCACAACCCCCTTTGCATGTCGCCGATTCCTGAATTTTTACAATGATCCGTTGGAGATTGACGTTGGATTGAAGGGGTAAGAAAATTGGATTTTAAAACGGTTAAATTCATGATGGCCACAAATCAAGGGATTAAGATGCTTTGATGGGCCTAAAATTTTAAAGGCACGTAGGGCCCATGGAGAACAGCCAATCCACACAACCCCCTTAATTGGTGGGCCCCCTAGATGCCCACCACTGAGCACTCACGGTTGCGTAAGTAAGGTGTGATAAGGAAGACTCGAGTCAGTTCCAGAAAGTAGGGGCCAGCCCCATCACACATGCTCATGGTGAGTTCTTTCCATATTTTCCAAGCATGTGTGATGGGTTGGGGCCCACTGAGGGAGGCCTACTAACTTGAGTCTACATTATCAAGGTAGCTTACTATATATACTTCTAGACAACGGGCCGAGTCAATCCCAGCTGGGTCTTGCCCTATCCCAACCCTTAAGTTTTAGGACAAAAAAAAAATATTACCTTAATTTTTTCGGGCTTTGATAGGCCAGACCAGGGCCCCTCATCAAAGAGCATGGATTGATGGGCCTGCAGTGCGGTAAATTGGGAAGATTTAGGCACATCTACTTCTTCTAGAGAATGTTTTGTAATAGTTTCAATTCTCTTTAACAAATTTTGGCCTTATATGCATTTTAAGTGGACCATTCTAATAATTAGTGCATATTTTCATCCTAGCTCCACCTCTTAAGATTTGTATTAGTTGGATTTACATAAAATTATTGTGGGCAAGATCTGCCCTAATATTCGGCAGAGGATGAAGACATAGGCTTTGGTGCTTTCTTTCCAATCAACGATTGTTACCTATGTAGTGCGTTGATCAACGCACTAATAGAAGGATGGAGAGATGAAAGGACCCTTACTCATTTTCCACCGGAAAAGCTAACCATAACCATCAAAGATGCGGTCAGAAGGCAAATGAAAATCCAGTTTGCACATGAATTTGGATGATGAAAACTGTGATACCATTGACTGATTATTTTTGGAATTATGTGGAGTTCCAATCAATGGCAAGACATGTCAAATAAGTAACAAATGGTTATATGAAGTATATGGCCAGAAAGACGCGACGAGGCTGGAGGGCAAGTAGTGGTAACTTTATTTATTCATTTATTTTATGGAGTTTTTGTGTAGTAAGAGGAGTCCGTTTTCTTTATCTTTTTATTTGTACCTGAGGGAGGAATTCTATATTCCTACCCCTCTTACAGGAAATTGAAATTTTTTCTCTAAAATAATATTATTTTATTTTATTTCTTTTCCTTAAAGAAAATGTGTCACATCAAATAACAAAAAAATGAGCATCATAAGAATCACTTCATTTTTTCTCTCATCATGGATATTCCTCTTGTGCACACATGCTTAATGCTTGTTCAATTCATAATCTTTGTATCAATTCTTTCGTGTCACATGTTGAGCAGTAGTATTACTAGTATATCAAAGAGACCTCCAACTCATTCTCATGGCATGAGGAGAAGCAGATTAGCTCCAAGCCCCATTGATGGATAAGACATTTTGGGTTCTAAAGTAGGCAAGGAATACTATAGATCCGAAAGGCTGCCCAAAATTTCCACACGTATTTTGGCACCCAAAGCTGGCATCCGAGGGTGAGTAGCATCCCAGATTACCCGAGTGTCACGAACCTCCACCGTCCACATCTCTGTGCTCCTGTGGCCTCTCTTCTGCCTAGCAAGAATCCCAAGTCATTCATGGCTGCTGATCCTGCTCTAACCGATTGAGTGCTGGTTGAGTTCCAGCAATTTCAAGTGTCGAGTTTCTTTTTGAAATCGCGCGGGGCTGTTAATTTTGTATTTATATACACACGTGTTACTATGCTTTATTTGTAGCATTTTCCGACCCCTCCCAAAGCCCCCGTCTCTGTGTGCTGTCCTAAATGGCGGGTCAGTGCTCCTCCCTAGGTGTTACTTTGTAATTTGTATACTGTATGTTTTATTCCCGGTTAATAAAACTCATCATTATCTTTATTATCAAAAAGTATATCTTCATGATGGGTCCAATCAGTCAAATCAGTGGATCACTCTTGGATGACCTTTGTTTCCACCCTAATCTTAATAAAAATATATGTGTGTGTGGTTACCTTTTACCGGTCCAATTGTTTATTTGGTGTGTCTCTCATGGTGGATAAAGAGAATAGACTGCAAAATTGGTGAGCCTTGTGGACCATTAAAAACATCCATCCTCTTTTTGAAAAAAACAAGAAAAAATGACTACATCCTCCATCCACCTTATTTTCGTCCCTGAATTTGAAGATAGGAGGATTACACAAGGAGATTTTTATTAAATTTCTTTAGTTAACAATTTCTATCAAGACATCAAAGCATTAGTAGAGGCATAGATCTCATGTTGTAAAGTCCCACATTGTCCTGGCTGAAAAGATTATCGTCATCTAAATTTCTTCTATCAAGATAAAGAGTTCAATTTAAGGCTATTAGAAAGATAATCTGAACTTTTAATTTAAACATATTTCGTGGATGTGCTCTCTTTCTTGAGAGTATGGCCCGGGAAGCAACATATTTCTTTCTTAGAGATTTCCTCCTATAGGTATAGGTAGAAGGACAAAATCTTTTGATTTTTGATAAAAAAGAATCTATTCTTATCTTTTTTTAAAGTTATCCAATCATTTCCAATTTAAAAGATAAGAAGATTATCCTGAAAAGAAACAAATCTTCTATTTTATTGTGTATCCAAAAAGGCTCATACCTTCTTCTTTGATAGGAGATTAGCAGTGAGAGTTCTTTTTTTCGTTTGGAATTCGAAATATTTTTCTCATTTTTCTTTTGAGAATGCCTTTCTCTGTTTAATCTCTTCTCAACCAACATAAGTGAGAATTGGAATTCTCATGGTTCGTACCTATTGAGAATCAAGGCCATTTAAATGCATGATTTTCCTCTTTTATAGGATTTAACAGATTTTAATCCAACATAAGTAGGCCCAACTATGTAATTGATCTTGTGTTTTATGCATTAGGCCCAATTTCTTGAACAGGTAAACGAAGTATAATCTGTTACAAATTAAAATCGTGGAGCCCAATTTTTTAGAGGCTGAGAAAAAAATAACATGATTAAATGAAGTTTAAAAGGTTACTTTTTTAAATTAAATTTTCTTTTACACTTTTTGATTGAAGAAAAAATATGAAAACTAAAATTAGGCTTTTATGGATTAGATTTGTGAGCATTGTGAATTCAGTTATTAGTTCTCAAGCAGACTCTTGTTTTTGTAGTCTAAAACTTGTAACATTCATCTTCCACATTATCAACTTAATTGCAACTCATTGATAGTCACTATCTATTTTTCTCAACTTAATTATAAAAAACAGTAGCACATTTGGTGGGAGAGTTTCCACTTATCAATATAGGTAATAGGACTCATTTAATCAAATCTAAACTGATCATAACATAAATTGGTTATTATTGACTCCAATACATGCATGTTTATCATTGGATTAGACTTTGTATGCATCAAAGAGAGAGAGAGAGTCTTGGCACTTGGGATTAAGTAATATTTTTTTCTCTATGAATTTAAAGATAAAGTTGTCATTTTTATGAAAATAAATAAATAGTACAATCATAATAACGGTTGCCCACTCTCGTTGGCAGTGGTAGAACCAGAAAATGTTCCTAGAAGGAATGTAAAATTTCTCCATGGAGCCAATATAAAGTTTTTAAAGCAGGGACTCAGATTGTAAGAACATAAAAAGCATTAAAATGAAAAAGTTATAGAAGAGTTAAAACTTAAAACAAAGAGAGCCACAGAAGAAGCAGAGGAGAAGAGAGAGAGAGAAAGAGACTACATAATACAGTAGATGGTAGCGCAAAAAATGTATGAGGGGCTGGCGGGGCCAGGCGTCGTGGCAGTATTTGCTTCCGTGCAAGCATGCGAGCGGGAGCGCCGTGCAAGGCAGTCAAAGTTTGGACCGGATAGGTAAGACTCAATAGAATAGAGATGATGAAGCAAACGAGGCAACAGGGACCTTGTGCGATGCCCCAGTCAAATGCCAAGCTCTCTCCACCACCTTATTACGGAAAAGGCAGAAGTGGGCCCCACTCTCTCACCAATACAAACCCTCCTCGTTTTCTAAAACACACACTGCTTCTTCTTTAGAATAATATTTCTTTGGTTTCCCATTTTCGAGATGTGCTTTCGTCGTACGCCCGAGGGTCTTCAGATTCCCACCAAGTTGTTTGTTTTTTCCCCCCTAACCAGCCAGCCAGTGCCCAGTGGTGGCCTGGTGGGGCTTTCTGTAGAGGGCTTGGTTGGTGGTGTGTATAGGGCACACTGGCACAGCACAGGGCAGAAAAAACAGGTTGGGTTGCTTTGCTTTGCTTTCCATTGCAGCCGTGCGGCGTAAGTTAATTTAATTTACTCCTTACCCTATCTATACCCTCGAGTGGAGGGAGGCATATTTGGAGTTTTGAGCCCTAAGATGTGGACCCCACTTCATCACACGTGGGAACTATATGTTAATGGCCCTTGGAGTGTTATTATAGATGATGCACATATGGTATTATAAGCATTAAAACATGGACCCCTCTAATCTTAATTAGATAATTTTTTTTTTTATTTTCACTATAAGATCGATTGCACCGAGACTCTTCTTCTAATCGATAATGTCTCTTTCAAAATCTCCTTTGTCCAATAGAGCTATACAAAATTTTAGTATTTGGTAATTTCTTATTTGGAGCATTTAAAGTATTCCAAATGTTGTATCCCTAAATAGAATTTTAAAATTTTCAAGACAGAAGTAGCATTGGAACTTAGAATTCCAAAAGTTCTTCTAGCCAAAAGTAATTGTTGTACAGAATATGATCAGCCCGATTGAATTATTGTAGCCCTTGGTTTAAAGCCTCACAGGATTATTTTACATTCATTGGACATTTCCAGATAAGCTCCATAAGAAAACCAAGTCATAGGAAAAGAATGAGAAATTCAAGAATCAAACTTTGGATAGTTAGGTAAAAATTAGGTACCAAATGAACTTGGCAACCCTTGTTCTCTACTTTACTTTCCATTGAATTTAAAAACATATGATAGTTCTTCACTTTGACCATCTTTCACCTATTCAATATCTTTATTTAACATGAAAATGATATGGGAAATGCTAAAACACTTCATCACTGTGTCCTGTTTGTTTTCATGACAAATAAAAGGCATTTAATATGTAGACATGCTAAAATTGCCTAGTTGATAGGCATTTGAATGTGCAAAAAGATTATTCTTTTTTTTTTTAATTTAAATTTAAATTTAATGTATATATATTTATTTAAAATAATTTTAATAATTAATAAGTGGACAGTCAAAAGCTTCACCAGATGAATAACTACTTTCTATTGTTTAGTTTACCGGTTAGGATCAATCAAAATAATAAATAAATAAATAAATAAAGCGACGGGTGGATTACGGCGACAGGCTTCACGACTCTGCAGTCTGCACGAGTGGTCCGCAGGTCGAGGGATGACTGACCGGGTGTAGCCGGTCATTCCAGGTTGTCCAGTAAAAAATCTTCCTCTTGAAAAAGACTCACCTTTCCTCCATGAAGTCTCTGTCTTTCCATAGTAGCTCCACGAAATGGAAAGATGAAATTAATAGGTTATATAGAACACAAGTAAAAAAAAAAAACAGGAGAAAGAGAGAGAGAAAGGAGAGTATTTTGCAGCGGAGATCTCTTGGGTACGTTTTTCATCTCTCTACCATCTTCATTCCCAGCAGTGGTTTGCCTTAAAAATCTCATCTTGGGCTACTGGTTCTTGATTTCTTGAGTTTCTGTGATCTGGGGTACTGTTCATTTGGGCCTCTGGCCTTTTTTTTTTTTTTTTTTTCTGATCTGGATAGTTATTGATCATTTCACCTTTTCTGAGTTTGGGTTGGGAGATTATGCTTATATGATGCTTGTGATGATGGAAATGAATCTTTTGACTGGGGAGAGAAATCAGATAAAGCAAAAAGAGAAGAGAAGAAAAGAAGAAAAGATGGCTTCTCTCATCTAAAAGAAGGGTACTGTCTAAGAAAAATCGTATCTTTTTTTATATATATATTTGTTTATTTCTGGTTGGGGGCTTTGAGGGAAAAATGCCTATGTTTCAGTTGCCTGCTTGGAGGGGGGTTGTAGAAGGAGGTGGGCATGCTCTAGATCTTGATCTTTCTGCCAAAGATGGGATTTTGGGAGGTGTGGTTGAAAAATCGGATCTGAAGAAGATGATTGAAGAGCTTGATTTATGTGATGTGCCTTCAGTTTTTATTTGCCCCATTTCCTTAGAACCTATGCAGGACCCTGTGACGCTTTGCACTGGCCAGACCTATGAGAGATCCAACATCCTGAAATGGTTCTCACTAGGCCATCTCACTTGCCCCACAACCATGCAAGAGCTTTGGGATGACTCGGTCACACCCAACAAGACCCTCTACCATCTGATCTACAGTTGGTTCTCACAGAGGTATTTGCAGATGAAGAAGAGGTCTGAGGATGTCCATGGAAGGGTCATAGAGCTTCTGGACACTCTCAAGAATGTCAAGGGGCAGGCCAGAATTCAAGCCCTCAAGGAGCTCCAACAGGTTGTTAGCGCCCACCCTTCTGCCAAGAAGACAGTGGCTGACCATGGTGGGGTTGCTTTGATCTCATCATTGTTGGGTCCTTTCACTTCCCATGCTGTTGGGTCAGAAGCAATTGGGATTTTAGTCAATTTGAATCTCGATTCCGAGTCGAAGAAGAACCTTATGCAACCTGCGAAGATCTCATTAGTGGTGGATATGTTGAATGAGGGCACCATTGAAACCAAGATCAATTGCACCCGGCTGATTGAGTTGTTGATGGATGGAAAAGATTTCCGGTCAGAGATTGTTGAGAGCCTGAGTCTTTTAGCTGGTTTGTTGAGATTGGTGAAAGATAAGAGATACCCAAATGGGATTTCGGCGGGGTTGAGCTTGCTTAGGACGGTTTGTTCATATAAGCAGGTCAGGAACTTGGTTGTTAGCATTGGAGCTGTCTCTCAGCTTGTAGAGCTCTTACCTAGTTTGAATTCTAATTGTTTGGAGTCTGCACTCTTCATCTTGGATGCCCTGTCCACACTGCCCGAAGGGCGGGCTGCTTTGAAGGACTCCCCCTACACAATCCCTAATGTGGTCAGGCTTCTAATGAGAGTCTCAGAGAGCTGTACTCAGTATGCGCTATCAATTTTGTGGGCTGTGTATAAGCTCGCACCGGAAGAGTGCGCTTCAATTGCTGTGGAAGCAGGTCTGGCAGCAAAGCTTCTGCTTGTTATACAGAGTGGTTGCAATCCAGTGTTGAAACAGCGATCTGCAGAGCTATTGAAGCTATGTAGCCTTAACTACACAGCAACCATTTTCATCTCCAAATGCAAACTTACAAGTACAATCCAATGAAGAAAGAGAAATTGGCTTGTTGCTTTCACTGTTGTTGGTGGGTGTAAAGAAGCTCATGGGGTCTTCCCTGTTTGAGAGGAATTACATTGTGTAATGAGGCAAGAGGAAATTGAGGGCAAATGAGGCCATCGGAGATGCGCCTAGTGCAAGTGAGGTACCTGCCTCTTCTCTCCTGTGCATACGAAACCTTGTAATTCTGTATTCTATTGATTCTCATACATGAACAGCCATCATAATTTAGATTTATAGATGCCTTGACAACGATGTGAGTGGATTTGGATCCCTCAACACTTGCTGGTCACCCTGAAACTTTTCTCAATAAGCTGGCAAATTTTGCAAATAGGGTCTTTTTATGTTTTGAAGAAGAGAGACATGAATATGGAAAAATCCATTTCTTGTGTTTTTTATCTCATGGATACGCATCTGGTTGAGTTGTAAATCATTTCATGTAATGAAGTTCTAAAGTTTTGAAATGAATGTGAGATTTAAGAAGGGATTATGCGGGACATTGAGCTTGGGATTTACTATAATTGAGTTTTTCTTCTTTTGTAAAAGTATCTATAACCGTAGTCCTTAGGTTTTTACTAGGTATGCTTTTTTTTTTTCCCTATGTTTTTATCTCATGGATACGCAAGCTTGGACATTACTTCATGTGATGGAGTTCTAAAGTTTGAAATGAATGTGAGATTTCTGAAGGGATTATGCAGGACATTGAGCTCGGAATTGCCTTATTAGAGTTGTCTGTTTTCTTTTTTATGGTTATCTATAATCATAATCCTTTGGTTTTTACTAGATCCGCTATTTTTCTTTCTGTAGGCCTTATGTGGGGACCCATCATTTTAGAGATTATAAGGGCCTGCCTTTTGATTTTCATTTATGTATAACTAAAATATTGGAATCATCATTTCCTCAATTCACTTCATCTTGCATTGTGGGCTTCAGCTTTCACAACTTATGATCTTTATATTCTTGACTGCAAAGTGATTAGAAGATATGATCAGATAGAGAAGTGCTATTGTCTTTGGTATATACCATATGTGCTTCATTGTTTACTGATCACTGGAAGTGCCCAATCTATTTATCTGAACTGCTCTCCCTGGCTAAGTGATGTGGAAGTGACTACGCCATTTAAATTATCCTGTCCATCAGATTACTTAAACAACTGTTTGCATTACTCTTCACAAGTGGGATTATCTATGTTTGAGCTTCCATTGTTCTAAGTGAATCATGACAACGATTGGCAACTATTGACAATCTAAAAATATTGTCTGAAACAATGATAATACTAGAATAGAAATGGAAAATTTTAGATAAAATCAATCATTGAGTCAATCATCGTCATCAAAGCTGATGACTTGACCCAACTATGCTGGTGTAGGTTACATGTATTCTGTCCATTTCAATCCATTCCAAACCAAATGTTTGGGTTGTGACAATATTTTATATCGGCTATCAACCTATCTAATGCAACCCTCCTTTATTCGGGGTTAGGACAAAAATAACAATAATAGCGAGCAAGAAGGGAAGTTTTTGGAAAAATCTATAAAAATGATTTTTTATAGTATTTTGTATTTGTTTTTAGAAATTATTTTATTTTCCTCAGCTTTTTCCTTATGGATATCCTGAGAGAAAGAACCTACTCTTAAAAATACTTAATAATAGCAGATGCATTATTGGAGTCTCCTTCAACAAACGGCATTATTGCAATGGGTTGCTATTGATTGACCAGAGACTGAGTCAGTCATCAATGATTATTTGTTAGAGAAATTTAGTCTTATGGTCCCTTCCTGCTTATATAACTACTCAGAAGTCTCTGAAGGATTGATAATTATGTTTTTATCTGTCTCTTTACAATTTTTTAGTATAATCTTATTCATCAAACTATATTTGACAAATGAAACAGACGGCTGTATAGTGAACTTTTTTTTTTCTTATATTTCTATACTTCAAAAATCATTCCTTTTGCATGACCAATTTTGGAGCGGCAATTCTTAACCTGGCCCACTAATCTGAACTGAGCCAGGTTTTAGGTGTTTAGGTCGATCCTTTTATTTTTTTTCAGTTTGAGTTTGGATTGATATTCCTGCCTCAATTCAGATTAACAAATTGGTTGGGTCTTGTGTTGCGTCAATTCTTTTTATTCTACACAACAACTCAAACTAGCATTTATTAATCGGGTTAAAAATATCCAACTTATTTTTTTTAATTAAAAAGCATTTTTTATGCCATTTGTTAAATATAATTCAATCAAATCAACTATGATATGTAATAAGAATTAAGAAACTCATTGGTATTCAATTTATGAGGGTTGGAGATTAACCTTCTAATCAGATTTATGAGGGTTGGATATTTTCAATTTTTCATATTCAACCAGCACTCATTGGTATTCTTTGGGACCCAGATGGCCATGCAACATCTGATGGAAAGTCTCCTTATAAAATATATAAGAAATCCATCTATGTAACATCGATTTAATGTAAAGAAAGTGGAGGCATGGTATTCTATGACCCTATTATTTATCCACATGCTATGACTGTTAGTAAGCAAATCGAAAGGGGCACTTTGATCCCAGCTCACTTCACCTCAACAAAACTGAATATAATTGGTGATCAATAGAGTCAAGGCCGAGATGTGGGCTACTTATATTTTGATTTCCTACGCCTGGGATGTGGGCTTTTCTTTAATGGTTTTCCTGTGTTGGGGATGTGGGCTATTTTTTATAATCTTGTTTGAATGGGGTATGTCCATTGGATACTTTGGATTTGAAAGCTATCCTTGTGATACTTTCGATTTGAAAGCTATCCTTGTATAACTTTTGATCTTTAAATAAAAATGAAAGACCAACTTATCTTAAAAAAAAAAAAAAATAAAAAGAATTAAGAAACTCCTTACCTTAGGAGGAATGTGTGTTGACCACAATTGAATTTGTAAAATCGCCCTTCGATTGTGGCCGTCCTCTGAATCTGCTTGGATATAAATTGGTCAAGTTTCTATTTTCTCTGTGTTACTGTTACATACCGGGGGAGGGGGTGGTGGGTGGTTTGGTTGGTTTCAGGACTGTTTGAATAATTTGTATAGGTTCAGCCCAAAATGGACCCGCTTATTAAATGGTTTAAAATTACCAAATGAACCCAACCCGTAAAAAATTAAAAGGGTAGCTTGGGGTCAGTTAACTGGTATAGGTTCAGCCCAAAATGGACCCGCTTATCAAGTTAACTAGTCAGTTTGGGGTTGGATTGCAAGGTCCTAGTGCAATGTACGGGGTTGGGTTGTACTTGGATTGGGCTGGTGGGTCAAATAGGAAGTATATATGTAGATAGCAATGGCAATGGGTTGGGTCGACCTGAACCTGAAATACCGGCTTTGGTTGACAGGTTGGGATAAGAACTGCCAAAGGATACTACTAGTGTAGTGCTCTTTGGCTTATGTTTAGGGCATTTTATGATTGAGGGAGAATGATTTTCTTCTGCCTTGTTAATTTCAGCAGTTTTTTATACTTCCATTTTATAATCTGAGGATTTTTTCACTGTGTATAAAATAGACTAAAGGGTAAAGTTATTTCCTAGTAAGGCTATAATGGGTTTGTGCGTTGGACCTGTGCCCAGTCTATTTATGAACTTATGGGGCATTGGGGCTGACTTTTTTCATCATCTGGGGCGATGACAGAGAGGCCTGGGCCAAGCCCATTTATATCAAGAACCTAGGCCCATAATAGAGAATATTATAAACTGTCGGATATATTATGAGAAGGGAAGTACCAGTTCGTCTTAGATTACGATTAGATTAGATTTGGGTTATATTAGGCTAGTGCTATCTTGTGATTAGGTTTCCTATTATGGGTGTAATTTGGTTTCTTGTTATAGGTGTTATTAGGCTTCCTATTTGTAGTCATAATTGTATTCTTACAAATAGCAATTGACTCATGATCCTTGTCATAACAACTATATTTTGGTTGCTTTACTTGAAAAAAAAAAAAAAAAAAACAATGTTAGGGTTCACTATGTGAATTATGTGTCTATTCCAAGTCAAATCTTCAAATAGATTATACTCCTTTACATCTATCATTATTACTTTCATCCACGTCCTCTTCAACCTATCATTTTTCTTGCAATTTACCAAAAAGTTTACTTTAGACCTCGGGATCAATAAGGACAGATTGCTGCCAGTTGGGGATATGTGTCTGCCTGTTTCAGAATATAGTCCGGACCCAACCCCTGATTGGCCCAAATGATAAATATGGATCCTTATCCTTATTGGTTATTTAGATTAGTGAGATTCTCTATTATGTACACTACCTCATTGGTAGCATAATTAATGTAAAATACCCCAATCAAAGGGGATTGAGATTTGTCAAACTCCCTGTATAATGTATATAGATGATAGAATGCTATAAATAAAAAGGTGGGAGGTTCCTCATTCAGAGACCCACGAAATTTCATACAAATGCTGTCGTCAGTCTCTTGACTTATTATGAACCGATCCTTTTTCCCATTTGTATCTTTGTAACAAATCCTCTGCTAAAGGAGTTTGTAAATTTACATATATATATGTAAGCGGATGCACAAACACAATTATGATAATTTTCTAAATACATCCTTAGTTTGCCCTTGCACATTTTAAACCCAAGAATATGTTCTTTTCAACTCTCTTGAAAGAGTCTGGCAAACAACCCTTTTCCACTTCTCTCTCCAAGAGGGCTCTCTCTACATGACTAACCATATGGCTCTTAAATAGAGGCATATTAGATGCTTACTTAGGATAAATTCTCATAGGGGCCATTCGTTTCAATGCAATTGAATCCCCTAGGATTCCAAGGAATCTATTTTTATTAGAGCCGTGAAATAAAATTTAAAATATAAGGGTGAAGATTCATTAGTGTGGTTTTAGTGAGGTTTTACCTCTCGGTGACTATAAGTGGACACCAACCACGGTCCACTACATCACCGTGGGGCAGCCATGGATACGGGCACGCGGACCAACTGTCACCGTGGGGAAACCCCCTCATTGGATCTTGATTCAATATCCACAAATTTCCATCAAGTAATTTTTCTTTTTGTGGAAATGAATACAAAATTAAATCTTAGAAAAGCCAAGTTCTATCTACATCTTTATCGTATGTCATTCACTTCTCACTTCTTTAATATTCCTTCATCAAGACCCTTTTGTTCAAAGTTCTTAAGAATTATATCCCATGCAAAACAAACAGGCTCATACTTTCTAACAAATAATTAGAAAAGAGGTCACATTGTCTAATTTCATTTAAAACCCCAAAAAAGAAAAGGAAAAGTTTTTAAAAATTAAAATCTATTAATTTCCAACACATTCACACCAAATCCTATGTCATTCTGCAAGACTCTATAAAGTCCCATGCACATATTTTTAGCTTTCCTAAAAATTGTTCTAGAAAGTTTGAATTCCATTGCCATGAAATAACTGATGCAAGTCAGATTCTAAATGACCATATCCATTAGATTCAACTGACTTTAACTATTAAACATATAACTTTCTTTGATTAATCTCCCCCTTAAAACAGTCAATGTTCATGTTCTTCTTGGCCATCTCCATTCAGTCTACTGGCCATTGTGCATCAGTAGGCCGCCATGGATGAAAAACAAAGATCTAGCTAATATTCTATCAATTCTTTGACATGATACTTGACCAAACAATTAATAAATAATACATCGATCGACTTTCAGCATCAGTTGCTCATGAAGGTTTTAAAGAAAGTCCCATATAATAATCATCTTCAAACCTTCTAAACAAATAATTAGAGCCAAAACAACGACCGCAGCCACAATAGCTCTAATATCTAATAAATGCAGAGACACTTAGTCAATGAGAGAACAAATAAAACTCTCATGGGACCATCAATATCTCCATGGTAGATAAAAATATAAAATTGAGAGAGAAGTGGGCCCACTAGTTATGGGCCATGTGAGCCCATGGTTATTTTGGTTTTTTCCTAATCTTGGCCCAATCTGAGTATGTACGGCCCGCCTTTTGACAGGTTCGATCCAGTCAACAGCTAAAGAAGCTGGTGGGTAAATGATTTCAACAAACTTTTTAAAATACCAAGTTAGGAGCAGATCTGTTTTTCATTTGATAATTACTTTAACCTTCATTCACTTCCTTTACATTTATAAAGAGTGGAATGGGAGAGACGGAGTAAAATTTAATTTTGATGCGAGTTCTATGTGATTATATAAACAGAAAGTCTAAATGGCCTGATGTTCATGGGCTGAAAAATGGCAGGCCATTTTTCAGCCCATGAACGTCAGTCCAAGTAGAACAATTGTTATATAAATAGACCTGATAGGCCTTCAACTTGTAAAGCAGACCTGAGCTTAATTGGATTTTGGACCAATGTGCCAAAGGTGGTAGCGTTGAAATTTCTCATCAGGAGAAATTAGCATCTGGGCATTTGTCCCCTTTGGATTATGGTAGTTTCATCAGGTAGACTCAATCTTTGATTGGATCCCAATCGGTTCATTAATCATAGGTAATTCAGATTGAAGCCCAGATTCACGGCATGGAAAAACCAGAGGATCCATATGCACATCGCCCATGTATTGAGCCTAAACCCAGAGCCAATGCAGACAAATCTAGTGTGGACTAGTCAAGTCAAAAATCTTGCCCTTTAACCACTTGTGCCTCCAAATTTTGATTTTGCTGCCACTCCTCTATTATTGGTAAATGACAATGTAGAGACATACATGAGATCATGGGCACACCTGCGTTGTTCTTATCGTGGGCCAACCACTTTCCAAATTAAGAACTAAGAAGTGATGGCTGAAATTGTCCAACTGGGTAATTAGAACCGTCGACATCCATGGTCCAACGAAGGTATTCGACCAGATCCAACATCCCATTCGATCTGTTTCTGTCTATAAATGTACTTAGCACTTAGCAGCTTGTGCAAGTACTTTGCATTGCCTTTTGAACTGGGAATACAAAAAACATGGACCCTTCTCTTTCTCTTAATGCATGTGATCAAAGAAAGGGAAAGAAGCCTTCTCTCCTCCGTTCCACTCAAAAGGCGCCCGCGAAGCCATGGAAGAGACCCACTCCACCCTCAACAAGGGTGTACGTGGTCCACCCATCTGGCTTCCTAGAGCTGGTGCAAAGGCTCACTGGAGAACCCAAGTTCACCTCCAAGCGCCTGCAACTGCAACAGTTGGCACCGCCCTCGCTCAATGTTCTGTTTGGACCAACACCACTACAGCCACAACGTAAGAGCAGCTCTGCACAACTGCAGCCTCATTTCCCTGCAGAACCCATGAAGCACACCGATCGTTCGTTCGGTCTTTTCCGGTTATCGTCGCCACCTTCATGCAGCTCTATACCGCTCCTCAGCCCTCTCCTCAGCCCTCGAACAATGGCTTTGTTGGATCCAGACACAGTCATTTAAAAATTCTCGAGCATAAGTTTATTTTTCTCTATATAATTTGCTTAATGGAAGTGGTATTATCATTAGTATTTGTATTCCAAATGTAATGAAATTGGATGAATATTTCACAGGAAAACCAGTCATATTCTGCTGTTCATCAATTGAACATGGAAAGAGCATCCCATATACAAAAAAAAGAAAAGAAAAAAAGATACTTGTTATGATGCAAATATTGTGGATCAGGTATGGTACTTTGATGTATCTCACATCCATCACCATCTCAATCTGAATAGGCAAGGTGTAACTGTGTAAGGGTGCCAGTTGGCTGGGCTTGGTTTGACTTTTGTACAGAAAATCGGCCTGTTGTATTCTGGCCTGCTCCTGTAAGCCTCAATATCAAGTCCAAGGCCAACCCCATAATTGTTAAATCCGGATAGTCAAATGAACTAATTTTAGGTATTTGATTACACATTTACACAGGTAGCTAGAGCAGAAATAATTGTGATGACGACCTGTGGCAGCCTTATCAATTGGGCTTGATTTTCACACTTCTGGCCACGCATAGACCTTAGAGGGCCGAGAAGGCCTGTCAGAAAGCTCAAGTAATTGATAGCCCTGCTAACGAGAGGCTGCCTAGGTTAAGGGCCCTAATCATTCTCAATGGGTGAATCATCGAAAACCTTTTTTATTTTTTGGGTTTGTGTGTGTGTGTGTTTTAATTTGAAAAATGAGTCAGTTTGTGCATTTGATTCGTGAAAAATACATACTTTTCTTGTGCTTCTTAAATCATATATAAAAATTTGAAAAATGAGTCAGTTTGTGCATTTGATTCTGGCTTCACTTTCCAAATCTGCATCTCTAGCAACAATGTGAAGACAATTCTGAAAGCCTGATTTCCCCTAAAATCACAATCCACACAAGGGCCCTCTCCTAAACCATGCAGAAATATGGGAACCTCTAAAAAGATCTCATAAATGAATGACCCTCTAAATGGGGGTGAAAAACAACAATAAACGGGTAACAAGAAAAAAAAAAGGTAATACTACTTGGTGACCTATTTGTTCATCTGCAGCCAACCAAACTCGCTATATAGTGATCCATGGTCGTCCACATTTTTCTTTTTCTTTTTCTCTTTCTCGCTCTCTTTTTTACATAAGTTTCACTTATAAGTCTTTAATCTAATAAGATTATTTCCTTGAGTGACATCTGCTAAATCTACACAAACACACATTACATAAATCTGAAGTGGTTCCGAACACAAGATGTGGGGGAGCCAACACATTTCTTATGCCACTCCACCAAATGCAAGGTGGGTTCCATGGCGTCCTACATTTGGCACGCATAACATGATGACTTCCTGGTCAACAAGCCTCTTGCAAACTTGCTCTGCTTGAGTTTCACCATCACTCCTCTGACCGGGTCCTAGCTTGATATTTCCCTCCAAATCCTCGAGGATTCCTTAGGGCCTGTTTATTTACTAGAATTCCTAGAATTCATGTCTGGAGGTTGTCTGCGAATTCCAAATGCTGGATTTCTAAAATTCCACTAAATTCTGTCATTTCTGAATTCTATGTTTCATTTTCATCTGAATTCTTGCCTGAGAATTTCTAAATTTCTGAATTTCATAGAACTCATGTTTCATTGCTACATAAATTTTAGAATGGAATTACACATTTTATGCATTGTAATACATGGGACCCACCTTTTGTAGTTGTGAACTTAGGACCCAACTGTAAGAATTATAATGTGAACCCGCCTCAGGTATATGGTACATGGGTCCATCTTTTAGAAATAAAAGTGTGGGACCCAATTTTAGAAATTTGAACATGGACCCATCTTGATAGGAATTGCATGAGCCCAATTTTTATAATTGTGAATATGGGGCCCCACTTTATTGTTGATAGGAGGGTTCACAGTTGGGTGCCGGAGTTCCAACCAAATTTCTCGGAGTTCCAGAATTTTGAAATGCTCTTAGAGGGGTTCGCATTTTGCAATTCCACTTTTTTGCATTTGAAAATTCTGGCTGCCTTGAATACTGGGAATCCCACCAAAAGAACATTGAATTTCTAACAGGAATTCTTGAATCCACATACAGCTTGAATTCCTGTCAGAAATGCTTGTAAAGAAACAGCCCTTACTGTTTTCCCACAAAACCATGGAAAACCACCATTTTGCACTTGTAAATCCTTGATAATTTGGACTAGTGGGAATCCTCATTCTAGGATTTTCGATCCCCTCTCATAGAATTTGGAAATCCTCATTTTTGTAGGTTTACACATTTAAACTGAATTTTATTAGCTATATTCATTGATATGCACCACTATTGATGTGAAATCCTCAACTACACAAACCCTCATGAGCCTTGAGGAATTCCTATTCCAAGATTAGTGAGGAGTCCTCGAATCTAAAGAATCCTAACATCCCTCCTCTATTCCCAAAAGAGCTCTAAAGTGTACTTTTTTCTTTCCTCATAAAAAGTTGCAAAATTATATCTATTGGTAGATATATTTCTTTATTATTTTTTGACTTTGTTAAATAACGAAAGAGTGGGAGAAATATGTAACTGGGTTGAGGCCTGAGGGACACTCTATGGCAGTGATACCTACTTGAAGCCATTACCAAACAAGGGGAGTGGGAGAATGAAAATGTCTATGCATGGAGAAGAAGTAAACAAAAAAAAAAAAGTCCTAATCGGGTCTCAATGACTGTAAATCTTAAGGCCCTGGAAATCAAAGGTGAAACCATGTGAAAAATGGTCAAGTCCAAGTGTCCAACGTTGAGTAACAGTGGATTAGTGTCGGTTTGGAGGTGCAGTGAGTTGAGGGAATTGGATGGCGGCCCCTCAAAAGTCTCCATCATGAAGCTTATATGAGGATCATTTGTTAGGAAAAATTATCCTATGAGTAAAATCCCTTATCACAATGGCCTAAGAGCTCTAAATGGGGGTTGGGTTGAACCCTAGATATTCCTTTACCCAACCTAATAACAATAGCAGAGATCAGACTTCATAAATTAATTTGAAACTCAAACCTCAAACCAAAAGTTACTTAAGACATGTTACTTGAGTGAGTCTAGCTGAGCTCTCAATCTAACTTGTTTGAGTACGTACCTAGACTCAATGACTTCAAGCCCAGTTAAATCCATCCAGGCCAAA
Source organism: Litsea cubeba (assembly GCA_012931725.1). Lineage (NCBI taxonomy): Eukaryota > Viridiplantae > Streptophyta > Magnoliopsida > Laurales > Lauraceae > Litsea > Litsea cubeba. The sequence continues at coordinate 92,240,993 of CM022948.1, read as the reverse complement.
GTGAGTAAAAATGAAATCTAAAAACATTGTTTTGAGTCAAGAAAGAGTTCTAAAACATGGTTAGGTCTGAATCCAACTTGTATCTAAAGATTGAACCCAAAGTAAGTTATACATCTAACTGAACATGATCAAGTTTGTGTTTGGATTTGACTAAATCCAATCGATTTACAGCCCTAATGACCCTACTATTGATAAGGAACACCCCCATAATAATCCTCCAAGATATTGACCCCTGTTAACAACAGAATTTTCAAGGCGGGACATATGAGCCCACCTTGTCTAACCCCATAATCAGATTTACTACTCACCCAAGTTTAACACTAATTCAAGTTTTATAGGCCTGTGGACTGAACTTGTGAATTTGGCTACCACTCTGACTTTATCTAGAGGCTGGAATTTGAACAACTATGAGGCCCTTCAAACTCCTTAACAAAACGGGAAACCACCACGTCAGGTGGGCCTCATGGTGTGACCATTCTACAAAATGACTTTTCGTTAAGAAGAATTAAGTGAATGAAAGCTGGATAGCAAGAAAATGCAATAGCTTTCCCAAGTTGGATAACATTAACATGGACCTCCTCCACCTGCTTCCAGAAACCATGACCTCTTGTTCGCATGGAATTGAGTTCTTATGAATTTATGGTAAAATAAGTTGCAAAGAAGGAATATTAAATAGGTTAAGAAGAACTTTTTTTTTTTTTGTTGACGAGGGTGTCTGGCCCCTTTGAGAACCAACTATTCCCCAGACACGTGAAGTACTTGCCTCCCCCTTACACCGGGTAAATCAGGCACGGGTAAGTGGCCCTAGTGAGATAGCATGAGTTCAAAATCGCAATCTCTAGTTCGTGAGCCGTGGTCCTAACCAACAGTGCTACCCCTCGGGGTTAAGAGGATGGAAGTTGATTTGATCATTGAGGTTTTGATATGAATGGTTAGCAAATGAAATTTAGTATGGTATCACAGTCAAACGGTCGTGAGTTCGAATAATGACAACGAGTTCTGTCTAAAGGGGAGTGTTGAGGAGTAGGCTCCATCCTAGGGGGGTATTGAAAATTATTTATGTTCATTTTTCATCTCCATTTAATTGATATCAAATGGAGAAATTAAGATTTAATTGCTATTTGTGAATCCTCACTCTTTTCTTCATCTATTTTAACTCCTTTTAAAAATAGATTTCATACCTGTAGGTGCAAAAAAATAACGACCCACAATAATGGGGGGTGCCTTAGAGGACTTACCCGAGTGAGATTAGGGACACCGATGCCTGCGCCTGGAGCCTGAGAAAAGGAAGGAGAAATGCAGGTCAGAGGACCCTGGCCTGGGCGGCGCAGGGCTCTCCGATGCCTAAGTTAGTGTATGAACTAAGCAGAGGGAGGAGATTTTTGGGGAAGAAGATGGCATACCAGAGTGGTGATGGCGTCCTCCTTTTTCTGGAGGGGTAGCTGTGTTTATATAGAGGAGGAGGAGGCAAACGGGTTGTTGGCTGTCTTGTCATAGCCCACTTTGTCAGGTACTAGGGAGGCGCGGTCTCATCGTAGCCTGTCTGGTCCCGTCGTAGCCTGTCCTGTCCCGTTAGGCCATATCCTGGCGCTTTGGGAGCTGTGGAGGGCGATCTGTCAGGAGATACGGGCTGTCCCCCTTGTCTTGTCGCACGGGCCATAGCGTGCTCAAGTGTCCAAGGGTGGACAGCTGTCAGGCCCTGCCTCGGCTAATCCTGGCATCCTCACCGAGGTAGGGGAGCCGAGGTCGGAGAGGACCTTGACTTGGTTAGAGCCCTTGCAGAGACGCCGAAATGGAGGACCGGGGAGGAGTCCCTAGCCGAGCTGGAGACGACCTGGCCGAGGTGGAGCTCAGCCGAGCTGGGAGCGTCCTGGCCAAGGTGGAAATGTCGTGCAAGGGGCCGAGATGAGTCTCTGGCCGGAGTGGGGCACTTGGCCGAACTGGCGGACGTTGAGACGGGCCTTGCCGAGATGGCCTAGCTGGCGCCGGAGCATGAGATAGAGCATCCGGCCAGTCATCCGGTGAGTTCGGAAATATCCCCCCACAATAGCCCCCCAGCTTCTGAGCTCGATAGACTGCTCTCTTGAGGTCAGAAGGTAAGTATCATGGAGGATGACTGGCTGGCAATGAACCGGAGCTGGAGGTTGGCATCACTGTGAAGCTGTAGCAAGATGCCTCTGTCGAGCTGGAGAGTGCATTGTTGCTGAAAGCCAAGGGAGATGGCTCATTTATTTAGGAGTATCTTGCTACTGCTGATGAGGAGGAAGCAAGCTGATGAGGAGGCTGCTAAACCGGAGACTGGCACTGCTGCCGAGCCGGAGGAAGGATTTCCTGCCGTACTGGAGTCTGGCGCTGCTGTGGAGCTGCGAACTGGCATGAGGCCGAAACCGGAGACTGGCACTGCTGCCGAGCCGGAGGAAGGATTTCCTGCCGTGCTGGAGGCTGGCGCTGCTGTGGAGCTGCGAACTGGCATGAGGCCGAGGAGGTGATACGGAACAATCTCTACTGCAATCTTGTCGAGCTGCCCTTAGCCGAAGTGGCCAGCTTTTGGCCGAGACGAACTGTCTTGCGACAGTGGGTCGGAGATGAGCATAACTTCGGCAACGGTCTTTGAGGGGTGTAAAAACCCTGACTTTAGGAATCTGACCTTGGCCGAAATGGCTGGCTTTGCGCCGAGGTGGATCCATCGTTCCGCTGGACTCGGTTAGGCGAGTGTGAGTGCGGCGATGGCCTTCTTAGGGGTGTATGAACCCAGACTTTAGGAAAGGCTGAGTGCAGGAACTATAGGCCATTTCCAAGGCGTAGAGCCTGAGTGTGTCCAAGACACGGGGCTTTAGGAAAGGCTGAGTGTAGGAACTCTTCCATGCCGTTTCCAGGGCGGATGAACCCAAGAGTGTGTCCAAGACACGGGGCTTTAGGAAAGGCTGAGTGTAGGAACTCTTCCATGCCGTTTCCAGGGCGGATGAACCCAAGAGTGTGTCCAAGACACGGGGCTTTAGGAAAGGCTGAGTGTAGGAACTCTTCCATGCCGTTTCCAGGGCGGATGAACCCAAGAGTGTGTCCAAGACACGGGGCTTTAGGAAAGGCTGAGTGTAGGAACTCTTCCATGCCGTTTCCAGGGCGTAGAGCCTTGTAGATGGGTGAAGACCCTGAGTTTAGGAATTGGCCGAGTGTCCGAACTCGAGGCCTTTTCCAGGGCTGTTAACCCTTGGAGATGGGTGAAGACCCTGACTTTAGGAATTGGCCGAGTGTCCGAACTCGAGGCCCTTTCCAGGGCTGTTAACCCTTGTAGATGGGTGAAGACCCTGACTTTAGGAATTGGCCGAGTGTCCGAACTCGAGGCCTTTTCCAGGGCTGTTAACCCTTGTCACTTGCTTTTCTGGCATTCGCCGAGATGGAGAGGCCCGGGTATACGCACCCGAGGGCGGTCTCGATGGAAGTGGCCGAGACCAACATGAGGCCAAACCTGTGAAGCGCGTAGCTAGCACGAGGGCGATACCAACATGAGGTCGTTAGATGCGGTCGAAACCATCATGAGGCCGAAACCAGCGTGAGGCCGAAACCAGCGTGAGGTGGAAACCAGGACGTGGACGGACCAGCATGAGGTCGTCAGATGCGGTCGAGACCATCATGAGGCCGAAACCAGCGTGAGGTGGAAACCAGGACGTGGACGGACCAGCATGAGGTCGTCAGATGCGGTCGAAACCATCATGAGGCCGAAACCAGCGTGAGGTGGAAACCAGGACGTGGACGGACCAGCATGAGGTCGTCAGATGCGGTCGAGACCATCATGAGGCCGAAACCAGCGTGAGGTGGAAACCAGGACGTGGACGGACCAGCATGAGGTCGTCAGATGCGGTCGAAACCATCATGAGGCCGAAACCAGCGTGAGGTGGAAACCAGCACGTGGACGGACCAGCATGAGGTCGTCAGATGCGGTCGAAACCATCATGAGGCCGAAACCAGCGTGAGGTGGAAACCAGCACGAGGACGGACCAGCATGAGGTCGTCAGATGCGGTCGAGACCATCATGAGGCCGAAACCAGCGTGAGATGGAAACCAGCACGTGGACGGACCAGCATGAGGTCGTCAGATGCGGTCGAGACCATCATGAGGCCGAAACCAGCGTGAGGTGGAAACCAGCACGTGGACGGACCAGCATGAGGTCGTCAGATGCGGTCGAAACCATCATGAGGCCGAAACCAGCGTGAGGTGGAAACCAGCACGTGGACGGACCAGCATGAGGTCGTCAGATGCGGTCGAGACCATCATGAGGCCGAAACCAGCGTGAGGTGGAAACCAGCACGTGGACGGACCAGCATGAGGTCGGCAGATGCGGTCGAGACCATCATGAGGCCGAAACCAGCGTGAGGTGGAAACCAGCACGTGGACGGACCAGCATGAGGTCGGAAGCTAAGTGACAAAAAGTTCCGTCTAGCTGCCCCCGAGTTGGAAGAGATTCCTGCAGAGCTGGGGGCTGCTAGCGAGCTGGAGGCGATATGATCGCTGTCGCGGAGGTTGAACTGCTCCTGGGCCCGGTTGCTTCTGCTCTTCAGGGCGCGTCTTTCGGGGGGTAGAGTCGAGGTCGAATCGAGGATGAACCCGACCGAGTATCCTGCTGTTGGTCGCCTGCTTGGCCAGATCTTGCTCCTGACCTCTTTCGGCGGGGGACCGTCGGGAGCTGGGTCGACAGTGCGATAGGTTCCTTTCCCTTTCTGGTTCTTCGAGGCATGGTGTTTGGAAAGATTTGGAGAGGGTTGGGAAGGCTGGGATGTTACTTCCCCACAGACGGCGCCAATTGTAGGTGCAAAAAAATAACGACCCACAATAATGGGGGGTGCCTTAGAGGACTTACCCGAGTGAGATTAGGGACACCGATGCCTGCGCCTGGAGCCTGAGAAAAGGAAGGAGAAACGCAGGTCAGAGGACCCTGGCCTGGGCGGCGCAGGGCTCTCCGATGCCTAAGTTAGTGTATGAACTAAGCAGAGGGAGGAGATTTTTGGGGAAGAAGATGGCATACCAGAGTGGTGATGGCGTCCTCCTTTTTCTGGAGGGGTAGCTGTGTTTATATAGAGGAGGAGGAGGCAAACGGGTTGTTGGCTGTCTTGTCATAGCCCACTTTGTCAGGTACTAGGGAGGCGCGGTCTCATCGTAGCCTGTCTGGTCCCGTCGTAGCCTGTCCTGTCCCGTTAGGCCATATCCTGGCGCTTTGGGAGCTGTGGAGGGCGATCTGTCAGGAGATACGGGCTGTCCCCCTTGTCTTGTCGCACGGGCCATAGCGTGCTCAAGTGTCCAAGGGTGGACAGCTGTCAGGCCCTGCCTCGGCTAATCCTGGCATCCTCACCGAGGTAGGGGAGCCGAGGTCGGAGAGGACCTTGACTTGGTTAGAGCCCTTGCAGAGACGCCGAAATGGAGGACCGGGGAGGAGTCCCTAGCCGAGCTGGAGACGACCTGGCCGAGGTGGAGCTCAGCCGAGCTGGGAGCGTCCTGGCCAAGGTGGAAATGTCGTGCAAGGGGCCGAGATGAGTCTCTGGCCGGAGTGGGGCACTTGGCCGAACTGGCGGACGTTGAGACGGGCCTTGCCGAGATGGCCTAGCTGGCGCCGGAGCATGAGATAGAGCATCCGGCCAGTCATCCGGTGAGTTCAGAAATATCCCCCCACAATACCAAAGAAAACAAGTACTCTGCTTTTGAATTTTTATTGCTAGATGGGTGAGTGGCACACATGTGAGACAACCTAAATGCCCAGGACCGATGCCAGGGCAAATGTGCAAAATGAAATACTCTTGCCAGTGGGGCGTCTCGAGCTTCTCTTGGCTTTTAATTTTGAGCAGTCAAGAATTGTTACTGTGTAATGCCCACTTTTAATCAATCAGGAGCGCTTTCTTTATGGAAAAGGAAAAAAAAAATTCAACAAAGAGCCCTTTGAGTGAGCACTCATCCCATGATGTCACTAATTTGACTATTATACGTCTTTGGGACTATAACATCATTACTTTCACAAACATGTCCAGGTAAGGATTTCAGTGTCATCTAGTGGGGAATATAACTTACTATCAATATCATTAACTTCGCAAATAAGAAAAAAAAAAAGAAAAGATTTTAAGGAAATCTCATGTTCTTTTTAAATTTTCGAGAGAGCCCACTCCTCAATACTAACCCTAAAGAGGACTTAGCCAAAAAATAAATAAAAAAATCTAGGAAAACCTCATGTCCATCTTAAATTTCCGAGGGAGTTCATTCCTTAATACTACCCTTAAGGTGGAATCCGGTTAGTGCACTTTTGACTGCACATATTTTTTTTTGCACCAACTCGTTTCTCCTAAAATTTAAATTCATGACCGATTGATTTTGATACGGTCAGAAATCTCTTTAACTAACCATTCATATAAAAATCTCAATGTGTTATTAGAGCCCACTCCCAGATAGCCTGCACGAGCACCTCAATTTTTTTAACACTCCTTTCCTTGTGACTAGGGGCATTTATAGATGTCCGTACAACAGCGCATTCGTTGAGAAAGGAAGAGCTTCTTATCCCTTCCCTCCTTATTCCTGCGTCTTTGTGGAGCGGAGATCAGACAAGATCACAAGAAGCACCAAATCTTGGGCCCACTTATTTAACCTTTGCTGAGCTATTTTATTAGGCCGAATTATCTCGTGCAGGAGCCACAGGAGTTCCTCTGCACAAAAATGCATCTCATAGAGAGAGTGGCCTCCTTTGCATTTTCTGGCACAGCTTCTTGCGAACACCCACGTGATGAGTTTTATCTTCAGTTGCAACTCAACTTGTCCAAGACATGAGATGTGTGTATGTGTGTGAGTTTTTTTTTTTAAACAAAAAGGAAAAGAAATCAAAACAGAACTAAAAGAAAATGATAAAAGGGTTATCTAGAAAATAAATTTGAAAAATTAAGTCTTTGGTTGGGATATAACCAATCAAAAATGTTGGAATACCTAACCGGACTGGTTTTTTTCTGTTTTCCTCATAGCATGCATTTAAAGGTGGATTGCGTACAAAGAAACATGCAACTTGCCCCTAGAAGAAATTTCCCTTTTATCTATCTATCCACCACTCCATTCATAAATTCTATACCTAACAAACTTTTTAACCTTTAAACCCTTTAATCCCATTTGATCTTCATCTGAATGAGATGATTTGACACGCATCTAATTCCCAACGATCCGCATGCATACAGTGGGCCCAATAAATCAAATATGTTGTTGCACTTTTAAAAAGCAAACCAAGAGGATGCATAAAAAGCCTAAATATTTTAAAACAGAGGTCCGCACCTTGTTTGAAATAAGCATATATGTTATTCAAGTGGGTGTCATATGATGGGAAGCACTCTCACCTTTGGGTCTCATCATTGTCCATTATTAGTCATTATTTATTAGTGTCACCATCATCGCTAATCTCTATCATTTGCATGGGACATTTTCTTTGAGCATGGTGCTCAGAGGCTTACCATGGCACCACCCAGTGGAGCCCACCTAGGACCTCATAGATCATGATAATAGGGGGATGAAAATATCCATTTGTGCAGCGCCCATATATCAGATTTTTGTTGAATTCCTTATTCTTAATCCTTTCATTTGCAGCGCACACGTTGAATGACTTTATATATATAAAAAAAAATTAACCCTTAATCTAAGGATTCAATCTATTCAGATGGGTGCAAAACCCCAAAATTAGTGACTACTAGAGGAATATATCTGTGCGGCAGATAGATCATAAAGTGGTCCCACCATATTGTACTCACTATATATATGTCGGTAAGAATTATGCTCACACTTGCATTACTTATACATGCATGTAGGAGAAAACAATTCAATTAAAAATGAACCCTAAAGTCCTGCAGGGGGAACGTCTCTGTCCCGGGCTATCATACAAAGCGACATAAAGAAAAATAGTAGCTGGCCTGTAGGTTTCAAATTCGCAACACTAGGGGGCCATCCTATAAATTTGTTTTGTCTCTTCAAATTTGGGACTTTATTAGGTGAGAGTGAGACAGCCACCAAAAGGCACTTGTTATGTGGCCCATTTATATTACCGTAGGATCAATATGCTTATGTGGGGCTTGACCCATCGGATGATTGGTCCATCTCCCTCGATGTTGGGGCCCATGGGATCATGACATTGTCACATGGGTTGCCAAAATCAGTGTGTCTGGTGGATGTGTTTTGAAAGGGTATCCAGTCACATGGCGTCATTGGCTCATTGCTCATTTTCTCCTTGATTTTAATGCCAAATAATGGCTTGCATTGTCTGGACTAAGATGAACACGTGTTCTACAACTGAGATCCATAATTTCATCATCTACACTGAGGGAAAATTGAATTGTCCGATCCCCCTGTTTGTGCCTCTTACACTCTTGCCTTATGTTTGAAGCTCTACTATGATGGGGTCGACACGATGATAATTTGGAGATAATTTGGATAGTTCAAAATAAACGGGTATGAAAGTTGACATCATTGTAAAATACCATATGGTTATTAGTAAATAAGATTTTGTTGATCAGGTTATAAATCGTATTCAATTTTATAATGAGACCAACTGTGATTGAAGTGAAATTTCGACATTCATGTAAATTGGACTGAATTATCATGATGTAGTCTAATGGTGGAGCACCAACCAAATATATGATAATCCACTTATAGCTCGATGGTGAGGTATTTTTTTTTCCACAAAAACAACCAATGACTTATCCTTAGCTCCGTTGGCTGTGCGCTTAGAAAAGGTGAGAATGGGTATGTGAACATCTACTAAAACAGCAACAAAAATGATGATATAGGTGGATGCCTTTTTATTTTTCTCTTCAACCAATGAGAAAAAAAAAATCTAAAATTCCATTCCTTTCTCCTATCTTTCTATTTCTTTACTCGCCGGAGACAATATATATAACTTTTCTTTTTATCTTTTTTTTTTCCAATTTTTTTTTTTGCTTGAAAAAATCCATTTTTAATGAAAACCTACTTTTTGCACAAATTATGTTGATAATTAAGGTCTTTGCCATAGTTTTCTATGTATAGATTTTTCTCTATATTCGCACTCTTATTTTCTAGTGCATATATTTTGGAGTCAGTTATACCTAAAATCAGTGTGTTTGGATTTTGGAGCGAGTGTTGCACTCATCTTAAATGAAAGATACTTTCTGTCACATCTAATTCAATTGTGATGAATCCGTTCAACCATAACATCTTTTACGGGCTTCAGTGCTAATCAAAATTTCCCTCCATCGTAGATACCGCAATGCACTTCCTAATAGGGGCGTCAAACACTTCGGGTTGGGTTAAAGCACAGATGGCTGCAGTTTAAAGGCCAACCTGTATCTGATCCACTTTTAATATAGGTAGGTACCTAATCTAAACTCACACCAATGTTGAGTGATCCATTCCAGTGACGCATACTCATTGAAAATTTAAGCTGGATAAAATAAACTTCCTCCAAATGTACGAGGTAATATTAAATTTTACTCCTATAGAAGTTGGTCCTACTATAATATTGATTGTAAGAGGTATCATATTTTTTTACTAAATGGTCAATCTTACATGAAACCAAATCATATTAGGGTAAAATTTGGAGATACCCTATAAACTAGGAAGCAACTTACATTGAGCGGCGCCTTATATTTTCAATAAATGGGCCCAATTGTGAAGTTCAACTCCTTCAACTCAAGACCTCTCTAAGTCAAAGACCTTAAGAGGACCCGGACCCAGACCCATATGAGGATTTTGCCTTAGAAAGACCTTGAGTTTAAGGGAGTGAAACTCCACGGTCAGGCTAATCTATTGAAATCCGAACAATCCGTCTAAGTATTTGGAATATCCTCAATTTTGATGTCAATCAAGAATTTTCCACCGTTGAATTGATTATTTGATGAAAACATTATAATGATTATGCATAGAATTGTGCTAATCGCTTTTTTTTAATGATCAATCCAATGGTAAAAAAACACCATTGACATAAAATGTGAGGACGCCTTACATACTTGTGGGGTGTTTAGAATAAGATTGTACTAATCACTTTTTTTTTTTTTATCAAATGGTCAATCTAATGGTGAAAAAGTCCATTTGACATAAAATCTGAGGATACTTGATATACTTGTAGGGTTTTTATTTCGAACTGTTCTTATTTCAGAAGGTGGGCCCACTGTGAAATTCGAGTCCTTCAACTCAGGAATTCTCTAGGTTAAAGCCACAGAGATCCAGACTCATCAAGAACGGATGTTGTTGTTAGACTAAGTATGTGCAACCACCTCATGAGGTCTAACTCCAACAAACTGATTTGATTACGGGTACCAAAGCGAAGTAGATACAAGTATATCTTTCTACCTCTATAATTAACATTAGGGGTGTACACGGATCAGATTGGTGCGGATTGGGCCAAATCCGTTACCTACGGATTGACGGATTTGGAATCCGTCACCAATCCGTAGCGGTTAAAATCCGATCCGATCCGATCCGGGGATGACCAGATCGGATCGGATTAATCCGTTCAATCTAATTTTAAAAGAAAAATATCAAACATGTTGTAAAAAAATTACATTTTGACCCCTTAGATTTTTTTTCTTATTTTAAATTTAGACATTTTAATTTATATTTAGACCCCTTATATTTTTTTATTTATATTTAACGTCAATGGATCAGATCGGATTGAATCCGCGGATTGAGGGTGAAATCCGCCACCGATTCGTTGCTAACAGATTACAAAATTCTTAATCCGTCACCAGTTTATTTACCTTCGAATCGGATAAAAATCCATATATAGGATCAGATTGACGGATTTTTTGTACACCCCTAATTAACACCATCAACGAATATAACCATCGGCTCAATGGTCTGGATCTAAGACCGTTGGTGATGAATAAAGCCATCACTCCTCTTATAAAGAAAAAAAGGAGAGCACGCTAAGTCACTTTTTAGTCTCTCTTTTGGTAAAGAAAGCATATAATTAAGACACTTGCAAGGAAAAAAAGCATCTCAAACCCTAAAAATCCTCCTACCAACCCTCATGAAAATCACCAACCGAATTAGTACGTACAAAACATAGAATAATAGTGCCAGGTCTCAGCGCCCCATGGACCACACTCACCCAGCAAACCTCTTTTAGCTGTATCTTTATAGCCCTTCATAAAACCATACATGGTCATGACTCTCACAAAGGGTCACATGACAATAATTACAAAAAAAAATAAATAAATGAGAAAGCACCAGCACACCTTCTTCAACCTATAACTTGTTAACAACCACCTCAAGCCATTGAGATTCCTCATACCAGAAACGCCTTATCCTTTCATGGCTGCCACCACTACAACAGGTTGCAACACGTACTTGAATTTCCGGTGCACAGCGGATGAGCCAGAGGTCCGTAGATCAACGACCCATGGCTCAACCAACTGTGGAAAGCTCGATCGGGTCGCTACGTGGGTGGGCAGCGGCTTTGTCACGGCCTTCTTTGCATCGCTGGAGCGATGCTCCTGCATCAATATCGACACTGAGGAGGACGGCGCTGATGAGGCTAATGACTTGCCTCTGATATGCAAGGATGTGAACTATGGAAGAGAGGGAGGAAGCAGGAGGAGAACAGTCAAGGGAAAGAAGAGAGGTGGGCTTGTGGAGGACTACATGGATGACAAATAGAAATAAAGGGAGAAAAGCTCTTCAGCAAGGTGATTTGAATTCTAAATATTTCATGGGTCATATAGTTTTGTTGAAGTTGCCTCTTTTTACCTGTTTTTCATTTGTGTGTATGGTGGTGTTGGAGGATTGGTTGGGTGATGGGGGTCAGGGTTCTATGGAAAAGAAGATGGTGAAATGAAAACGGGTTTATAATTGTGTGAGGAATTGTGGATATTTATGGGTCTTTTAATTTTTTTCTATGTTTATGATGGTTTGCTAATCTTGTTTTCAATAACGTAAAAAAGTATCCTTTAATCTACCTGCAACCTTTTAGAAGGATATCTAAATGGAAGACTTTTGGTGGATTCTTTAATTTGTTTTATTTTATTTTATTTTTTTGTCAATTTTGCTTCTCTCCTTACGCGAGAGAAACTTTTAGAATTGTGATTGTTAGCCCGAATCAGAGAAGCAGAGAGAGAGAGAGGGATCTTGTTTTATCATGAGGCAAAACTGGTACAGGAAATTAAAATCCTTTATTCAATGGGAAGATAGCGGTTGCTGCATCTGGGTTTTGTTTTATGTCACCTAACAAAATGGGTTTCGTTGATATCCAAAATCTATAAAAAAAAATTTCATGATTTCACAGAAGAAGAATTGTATGATGAATCCCTTCACAAAAAGAACAAATTCTGACAACTTTGAATAGGCATTAATTTTAGGTTGACACTTACAAACTTATTAGTGGGCGATCTTCTCTCCTTTTGTGCATGGAATGTGATTGAAAATCCTGCATGGCCCTTAACTCTTGGTGAGAATTTTGCAAATTCTACCTCAATATCTGTGATTTTCAAGATTAAGATTTGTTCCCAATTCTATTATATATATTTATTAGATTTATACTTTATCTTTATTTTATATATGTATATTATATTTAGATTTTACTTTATTTTTTGCCGTTTCAATAAAACTATTTTTGATAAAAAAAATTTTAAAATTTCTAAAACTTTATAGAACTTTCCTGAAAGAAGAAATTAAAGGCAAGATGCATGATGATATAGAAGAAACTAAATCTTTCAAATTTTTTCTTTTTTGTTTTCTTCGATAAAGTTCAAAGTTCTTTAGCAATTTTAGTCGACATTTGACCAGCATTATCTAGGCCATGTCCAGAAACTATCCAGTATATTGCTGAACACTGCTTTAATATCTATTCATATAATTGGGAGGGCCTGCCTTTTCCAATTGCAGCCGCTCACAAAGTGGGAGCACTAATGAGTTGTGTAAAAGAGAGAGTTGTTTTCAATTTGTAAGGTGTGCCCGCTCCTTCTGTCAGAGAAACATTATGACTCAGTGCTCAGTCCGTGGAACACCCTACTCAGTACTCAGTGTCTGACTATCTTCCAGTTACCGTGATGTTTTCATGCCCGACATGTACTCGGACTCAAAATTCTAATGCTCTTCATGATTGTAGGGTGGAGTTGTCTGAGCTGATATATGTCAATGGGTATCCATTTGTTTTAGGACAAAAAAATGGAAGTGTAGCATATTTTTGAATTTGATGATGCCAAAACCAGGGATTCGGACACCACCGGTCAAAATGATTAATGCTATGCAATAAATGAAGAGAGATGAGAGATTTATAGTGGTTCGGTCAAGCGTGACCTACGTCCACTTCAAGATGGTAATCTTTGATTAATGTCGAGGGTTACAAATATGTGAAAGTAGAGAAAAAACCATCCCCTCTCAAGTGATGAGAGGGCTCTATTTATAACCCTTTCCCACCAGGTGGGGATGCAATTGGTTCAACGTCTCTTTGGAGCGTCAGACGTGTCCTTGAGGATCGAGCCAGGTGGAAGGCAGGTGAGATCCTCTCCGCGAGACTGGGTAAATTCAGGTTAGGGGAGGACTTCATCGCGATTACTTGGAGTCTGTGATGACGAGGCTTCGTTTAACGAAACCCGGATCTCAACGGGGCTGTCCTGGCCTGACCCACGATCCTAGACGGACCGGGTTACTTGAACCTGACTCATTATCGCGATCCGGATTGGGCTTGACTCATCAGAATTCATAGAAGCTTGAATTTTGATTTGCACCTATATATATGTCCGGACTCGAATATATGCTGACTGAAACCAACTGCAGCTCAATTAAATGCTGTGGTAAAACTCAATGGGGTTTTATAGAAAGCTCTTTGATTGTGTGAATTCTAAAAATCACCTTTATTCTTTTATAGTTCTCAAAACCCCTTTGGATTTCAAAATCCTCCCCCAAAAAATACCTTCTAACTTAGGGATGATAATGGGCCATGTTTAACAGGGACCCGCCCCAACCCGCTACTCTAGGGGTGGGTTTGGTAGTCAATTTCTTGATTTGGGGTTGGTTTGGTTTTTATTGTTCTTCCCTTCCCCGTATATATAATATATATTTACTTATTACTAATGATATAAAAAAAATCATGCTGTGTAGGTGGTGTTAGCTAGGCATTAACTTAAGGTGTGGAAAGAGGAGGTGGTGTGTTCAATCTCTATCATATTCATTTCAATCTTTACCATACTCATTCTCATGTATTTTTATATATTTTAGAAATTTTAAGCTTTAAATTCGATCTGACCCCAACCCAAATGACATAGGTGTGGAATCACATACCAATTACCAATGACCTGTCACGGGGCTAGTTGGGTTTAGATGAGATGAACTTGAGATGGGTGGATTTGGGTTTACTCTAACCCACAACAAACTCGCCCTGTTTCCATTTATATTCTAACTTGTGTGTGTTTACTTTTTTCTATTTTGTTAATAAAAGACTAAGATCTCATCAGACAATTTTAAGCAATCAAAAGACAACAATATCGATCCCTTATTAAACACAAAATTCCATCTAAACATAATTTTTTTTTTTTTTTGCCTTAATGAGATAGAATAGCCAATCCAACTCAACGGTGAGGCACCTCCCTTCAACCAGTGGTGGAACCAGAAAATATAACTTTGAGGGGGCCAATAGGAAAACAAAATTTTTTTGGAGGGGCCAATGTATAAAAATCTTAAAATTTTCTATAAAATTTAAGGTTTTTTTGCCTGCCCCTCCCTGGTTCCACCCCAACCCTCAACTAAACAAAAGAGAGATAACATGATGTAAAAATCAGGTTTAGGGCCGTATGTTAGGTTCCAAACAGGGGATATTAAGAAAGGGTAATTTTCAAAAAAACTAAACAGAGGGTATTTTTAAAGATTTTTTTCAAAAGATATTCATGTTATAATTATTCTTAGCCTGAAGTTTATCAAATAGGTGTTTGTATCTGTACGAATTATTGAAGTGTCTATTTTTATGTAATATCACACATCTTTTCCGCCTGCTTTTATCCCCACACTGTGCATACAAGAAAGAGGCCAGTTAATAACAGTAGTAGTACTGTCAAACAGACAAGAAGACCGAAAGTAATGAACACACCAAGACTGCTTTAGGCAATCTGTCGAAAAAAGAAGAAATCCCTAAATCACTTTGAAAACCCCGTTGATTCCATTTTCGTTCTTTTTCAAATTTAAGATCTCAGATTTCTTGTAAAAAGCAATTTCATTTTCGTTTTCCTGGGATTTTGACACAGATGCATGACAGAATAGCGATGAAATAAGAACTGCCACCAGCTATCTCTGAATGTGATGTACTGATACAATAAGAGTTTGAGATTTCGACGTAGCCCGCCGTAAGACTTGACATTTGTTGCGCAATTATTGAAGCTTCAAAAAATTGGAAAAATCTCAATAAACTATCAAACTTTTGGTTCATTTTGAAAAAAAAAGTATATAAAGATTGAAATATTTCAAAAAGTGTAAAAATTCTTCTCAATTCTTTCAATCAAGTCCTGTTCATAGAGTTTCTTGACAAATGATATAAATACCATTTCCTTGTAACATGTGGCCATTTTTATTTTGTTGATCATGACCGTTTAATGAAGTTATTTTTTTTTAGTAATTTGGAGTCCAATTTTTTAACCGTCCACGCATAAAGGTAATTGAAGTGGGTTGAACTTGATCATTTCTCTTAAATCTTAAAGGAAATACTTTAAAAATGACATAAGGGTATTTTTATCGTTTCTCAAGATTTTTTTTATGGGAAGAACTTGATTAAAAGAATTGTAAAAGACTTTTGTGCTTTTTTGAAATATCCAAAATCTTCATGTACTTTTTTTTAAATGATCCAAAAGTTTCATTCCTTTTGGAAAATTCCCCCAAAAATCTTCATAAGTTGTTCATACAATATTATCAGGATGTGATGAGTCGCACTATCCATAGGAGATCACACAATTCTCCCTTTCATTAGCAATATTTTAGTCTCCTTCATTAGGACAGTCGTACAGTCAAAATCCCTAAAATCTTTAAACTCAACATTAGTAAAAATCCCTAGTTCGGAAGCCACCAGGCCGACATCTAGAATTTGTTCACAGCTATGGTATTTATCAGAATGATCACAAGTACTCGATCTCAACAGGTCTACATTGGGACCTCTCTCGAGTCTATGGATGCAGTAATTGGGCTGGACCTGGGTCTATTTGGGTCTTATATCACTATACTCTCTACCTGGTATCTAGATGGGTTGATCAGTTATATATGTAATTAGGGTTTGGCCCAAACTTTTTATAAAAAGATAATATAGGGTTGTAGTGGACTCGGCTTACAGAATTATGAACTTGTCAAGTTATGAGATTGGGCACTCTCACTGGAACTTAATTTGAGTCTGGGTTGCTGGTCCTGGCCTGAAATTGATCGACCCGCTGACATCCCAAATTATATTCCCATTTTAATGTTTTTACAAACAGGACTTCTCCTCTAACCGATGAAGGCTAATGCTTGGTTAATTAAATCAGGTTCTGCTGATTCACTCTAGTAACATAACATCATATGAAATCAGAATTATATTATACATATGCATTCCAATAGTAGACAAGCTACATATACAAAAATCATAAAAATTGAATATATATCTAGGAGGTTAGGAAAGTAATGTAATTAAATTGGCATTTTTAAATTCAAATATATGTCATATATATATTTCAAATTGAAGAAGAAGAAGAGATTTTCAATCAAGTTGGAATATGTCTCCTCTCCTATTGGGACTTACTATTCCTATTACGAGGCTCGCCCTCATTTTTACTAACCAACAATTGTGTTAAAGTGTGAAGTTAATGATACGTGGAAGATATAAGTATTCATAAAAAGAAAGCAAAATCCACAAACACTTACATTTTGCCAAAATGAATATACTTTCATTACTTATATTATTTCGGTAAGAGAGAGAAAGAGAGAGAGAGAAAGAGAGAGAGAGAGAGTAAATCATGTCTTAAAAAAAGAGAAGAAAATGTGGTGAAACTCCAGCCCACTCCATGCCTAAACAACTCCTGATTACTGCTAGACTTTGGCTTTGATCTTTTCCTTAACTTGCTTTTCAGTCCTCATAGATGGATTCACATGCAGGCTCGATGGATTTCATAGGTGAGCTTGCCATGTGGGCTAAACAAGAACAATAGGATCGGAACCCATTTTGATGCCATGTAAGCCAACTTAAAAACTTAAGCTAATAGGTAGAAGGCTCGGATAGGAATATGAAGCCCCATGAAATTAATTACTTGGGCGATATGGAATGTGAGACTTTCCCAACAAAGCCTCTTAAATTCTACAGCATAATAGGGTCATTTCAATTTCCTTCCGTCCATCGGCAAGATCCTCCTATCATCTTAGATTTATAGTTCTATTTTTTAGCTGAATGGTAATCATGGATGGATCTTTATAATATGAATTTATTTTCTGATGATTACACATATAGAATTCTATCATTCACTCATTCCATGAATAATGTATTTTTGTACTCATTAATGCCTAATTTAAGAGTCCTACTCCGTGCATCGAGATCACACGGGCTTTATATATGCTAATGTAGTATATAGTATAGATTTGGAAAGTTTGTACTAGGTTTTTTTTTGGTAAACAAGTTTGTATTTGACTTGAGGTAAAAATTTATGATCTGGATCCAATTAGATCCAATTAGCATATGCCCCTCATAAATTTCTGAGAGCCATTCAATTGGATTTGCAAATTATCACCACTCAACGTGTAACAGTGGCAATTTGCATGTGGAAAATTTTAACCTGTGATCCATGCCAACAAGCCCCTTGATTTTTTCTCGGTCCGCGTGATGAATGACACCACGTGTAGTGCGCGCATGCGCATGAGAAAATCGTCGATGCATTTATTAAATATAAACTTTATATTGTATGTATCATGACCAGGTTAAGAATTCAGAGACACAAAACTCCTGTAAAGCTTAGCTTTAGCAAAAAAAAGGAAACACATTAAAGGTCACCTTATCTCTTGATTCCAAACGTGGGAAAACCATTCAAAAACATATCCATACCATATCTCAACCAGCTATTTCAGGGATTCCATTCGTCAGCATTCCTAAGTGCTTTTTCATAATCCATCTCTTATAAATTCACCTCTCCCTCTCCTGTTACTGTCCTTCATTGCCCACACAATGACGAAAATTGTTGCTTCTGTGGTTGCTCTTCTCCTCTTGTTTTCACTAACAAGCGCCTCACGCAAGGTTCTCATGGATCCTAGCGACTCTCCACTGAAAACCCAACAAGGGGTAGGTCTATTTCTTGGTTAAACTGGTTCGATCTATACTTGAATACTGATTATAATACATGCATGGGATCTTCTCAATTCTCTGCATTCTTAATTGTTCTTTTTTTTTTTTTTCGTTTTTTTTATATGGTTTCTGTAGGCTGGTGCTGAGATAAGTAAAGACGTGGAGGAAGGATGTGAAGGAGTTGGTGTGGAAGAGTGCTTGATGAAAAGGACTCTTGGTGCTCACATTGATTATATCTATGGAGTGGGCAACAATAGTCCATGAATTTGTAGCTGTCGTTTCTTTCATCTATTTGGTTTGATTGGTTGCCATGTAACCAATGTATTAGCCATCTAAAATAAAGGGGTGTATGGAAATAATATATTTTTAAAGTTTTTATTGTGTCATCTACTAGTTTAAAATATAGGGGGTTTTGGCCGGAGGTCCTTTAGAGCATTACTTTGTTGCAAATAGTCCAAAAAAAAAAAAGTAATGCAGCCAAGGATCCCTCTCACACTTTTTTTATATCTGAAATGTCCAATTTGCCCCTTCCTGCCTTATTCATATACCGCCAACCAATACGACAATAACAACTTTCGAAGGACCACCGAAGCTTGTAATGCTATAATACACCAAAAGGATGATGTGATCTTGACTTAAAACGGAGTTCAGAGAAAAAGGTTGAAAATATGTTCTGCCTTTTCCTCTAACTACTAGCTATTACTCCACCTGTGCCTTGGCTATCTCTTCTTCTTGATTTTGCAGAATGGGTGGGCTGTATCTCAAAGAGATGTGATATTAGAAATGGAGGAGACTTACATAAACACAGGGAATGATCAAACTACCAAGTTCTCAATTTTTCATTCTTGTCATTAAAGATTGGGTGTGGTTGAAGAAGAAAGACACGTTGCAGGGCTTGAATGTTGTCAGATCTACAGAGAACGATCAAACCTGATCTGGAGATTGGGTATGGTTGAAGAAGAAAGACGCATCACAGGGCTTGAACGTCGTTAGACCTATCTACTAGCAATGGAGAAGCATAACCACCGAAATCCACCATCATCATTGGCTTAACCGGAAAAGAAAGGCAGCGGGGCCTAGAGATTTCTGAGTTTTTGTAAAGTGTATCTGAGTTTTTGACAAATTTATCTAGGTTTTTGTGAAATTTATTTAAATTTTCGTCAAATTTATTTGAGTTCTGGACAAAGCTATTTGAGTTTTTGGCTATTTATCTGAGTTCTGAAATAAATTTATCTGAGTTCTAAACAAATCTATCTAAGTTTTTAGCAAATTTATTTGAATTTTTGAAAAATAGCCGAGTTTCTGACAAATTTATCTCCATTTTGAGAATTTTAACCGAGTTTTTGAACGAATATTTCTTTGTTTTTGGCAAATTTATTTGTATTTTCTTACGCCTCGCTTACCTCACCAAAGTTAGATCTGCAATCTGCTTCAAAACGATGGATCTGAAATCTGCTTCACAGACGATGGATCTGCAATCTGCTAGCAAGAAGATCTGTCTTCACAAATAGACTAAGTTAAAATGATCTTCGCAGTGAATCTGCAATCTGCTTCGCACTGGAACTGCAATCTTCTTAAAAAACGATGGATCTGCAATATACTTCACACACGATTGATCTGAAATCTGCTAGCAAAAAAATCTTTTTTCACATATAAACCGAGTTGAAATGATTTCTCTCAGAAGTTTTCTAGCGCTAGATTCAATATCAACAACGAATGCAGTTTGAAATTTAAAAAAAAAAAAAAGATTTGCGCTGAATTGCAGGGGCATATCAGCAACAAACGATCACTAATGATCTAAATTAGAGGCTAACTAATCGTGACACGTGTATGGACCACTGCATTACATGTTGCGATAGTTACAAAGGCATTTTAGTCCTGAAAAATAAAAGCGTGTGCACGCAGGGACCTAAGGCTGTAAAAAGTATAGCTGAGTAGAGCAGAGGCCTTAATAAGTTTTTGTTTGGACTGGAGGCTGAATACAATCCACTATAGGGACCTTTCGCTTACACTATTCAAGTATATGGTAAAAAAAATGATCTTTTGTACAAAATCTATCAAAACAAGAGCAGAGAGCTGTAGTAGACTTTTATATTTAAATTCATGAACCATCATTTATCATAATGGTTCCATTTAGTAGCAGAGCCAGGATTTTTACGTGGGAATGCAAGCGATAGTTGATTAACAATGGCAGAGCCAAGATTTTCTTTTTAAAGGGGATCAATAATTTTTACTATGTATTGATTTTTTACTTATAATTAAAAAATGGAATAAATTATTTTTTGCAGAGTTTGACTAATGTCTAAAAAATCCTAAATTTGAAAATACTTCAATATTTCTAAAGGTAATTTCTCAATACTTTGAGCACAGGGCTCACCACAATGAGTCTATACCATTCAAAATAATCATTTACTCTTTATTTTTGGGCTAAGAGTTGTATATCACTCTAATCAAAGTAAGTCGCCCTATATCAATTCCAATCATAATTAATTAATTACAATCTACTGATTTGTTACTCATGATAGTTTAATGGGTCACGGTGCCTATGGTAGGCATGGATGGTTTCAAATCCATTGTTTGGTTATTTATGATCAATTGATGGGATGCGATCCCATATGGTAGGCATGGATGGTTGAGAACACACCACCTATAACTATTAAACACGACATATCGATTTGAAGAATCAAGATGTAATATCTATATTGCTTAGAATAATAGCCTCTTCTTAAAATAAACTTTCTAAAAGTCTTAATTTAATAGGAGTTGATCTCACCATAAGATAAAATACATTATACCTATATGCCATCTCAATCAAGAAGAAAATATGCCCTCCAGTACCTCATGCCACTCCCGCAAATCCAAACATATAGAGATAAGGAGGACCAAAACATATTATATAAAAAGACCCTAAATGTCAAGCTTCATACAATGCACCATATATACAACATCATGTCAAAATATAGACGACAGATTTCTCACTTGTTATTTTTTATTATGTATATGAGCAGCACTACTCAGCAAAACATCTCTAACAAAAAACATAACCTTAAATCAAATTCATGTTATGTGAACCCACATTTATAAGGCTCTCACAAGTCAAAACCACACACACGATTTGGTTTTTAAGAGGATATAGTACTACCAATACAGACTTGTTGGAAAAGTTGCATAAGACCCTTTTCGGGTAAGCTTTCATGGATTAAAAATGGGGCAAGTAAGACTTGGATATAGGAGGTTTTTGTCTCAATTTTTTTTACTGTGATTTGCACAAGAGACGGCATCACAATAGCGTATCAGTGAGGAGAAAGAAGAGCAACCCAAGATCCCATTTGGGAAAAGACATTTGTTTTTATTGCGATTTGATATGACTGCAAATGAAGAGGTTAAAAATTCTCAACCCATTTGGATTACCAACAAAGTTGCCCAAGTTTTTTAGTTCGTCCTTTAATGTGAACAGTCGGTTAAGGTGAGAGACAATATTCAAGAAGCATGCAAGTGAAAAAAATTACGCTAACAATCTTAAAAGATGTCTTGCGTGAAACTACAACTGCATTTGCATGCTTGGATTTCTATGAAAATGTACCTTTATTGTACAGCCTTGAAATAAGGTACAACTCAATGATACTACTTACTAATATTCCCCAGCCTTGACCCATTCAGGCAGTTGTAAGCATGTCTCAAAAACTCGCTCAGACTTAACATAAGTCATTCACTTTAACTCAACTAGGTAGGTCACCATGTTGATGAATCAGACATCTGACCAAGTACTCAACCAAACTCACCTAAGCTACCTAGCTCGATGACCATTGAGTGAAATTTCCAAGCTTTTAAAATACCGTAGTAACATGATGTTCCCATTCTCAAAATCTTCTGCAAATTATATAGATATGTGTGCCTGTGCCAGTGTCTGTATGTGTGGTCAATGGCTTGTTTAAAGGCCAGTTCCTACATTGGTGGATACTATTATAGGCCAGGGACACCAAGAGAGAGAAGTGCCGATTAAGCGCAGTAGATGATGGACCGCATGCATGCACAACAATATAGAAACTGTTAAGAGACTGAATCTATTTAGCACTTTGTAAATAACAAAACAGGAACACTATCTTTCAGCATTAATTTGCGAATTTAGTAAAGCATGTTCAAACTTATTTTTTGAATAAAACCACGAAATTTCAAACAGACGAAGCAAAGGACTATATAAGAAGACAATGCAATGTGTGAAGTTACAACTGATTCAGTGGTGTCCATAAGAAAGCATTGGCTACAGATGTGCCAACTCAAAATGCATCTAAAGGAGACTAGGCCTTTTCAGCTTCCTCTTTCTTCTGCAAGTACCTGTTAAAGAAGTTACAAAAAGTTTAAGCTTACATTCATATATGGAGCTCCTACATGAAAAAGAATAATAGCAGTATATACCAAAAAAAAAAGGATAAAGATTAAGTGTATAGCTACCTTATGCCATATGAAGTCAATATCATAGTTCAAAACTTGACTTACCCCTGCCTCAGCATGAGTCAATTCAACTCAACGACACCAAGTAGAGTGAGCGCTAAAATCTCAAAAAATCTCTCCATAGTTACTTGTATTGATGCCTTTCCTAGTCACACTGGTGAGTTAAATTTTAGAATTACGGTTTTTATTAATGAACATAACCATTCACTTAGTATAGAGCTACAAACAGAGTTTTCAAACTTATTAAACAACCACTGCATAAGCTATGTTACTGATATGTTGCAACCGCAGTTGTATGTCTGGACATTTATTCTATCTATCCTGGTCGGGAACTTATTGAAAGAAGCACCCAATCACAAAAAAGGCAGCAGGCAAGCAAGTGCATGCTGTAGACAGGAGGCACCTCATTTCACAAGGACATTCACCACAAGTCTCCCTTTGGATATAAGGAAGGCAAACGAACTCCATGCATAATATCCCTAATTTCACTCACCCAACCAGCCAATCTCCACAAATAAACTATCATTTGCCCATTTACCTAGAAAACGAAACAATTCATCGGGTCACATACAAAGGCTAGTTAAAAGTGCAAGAAATTATGCTCCCATGGAATCCACGATCCTGATTAGACCAGAGAAAGCCAAGAATTGCATGAGCTTTTGAGCCAGCCTGCTCATGTGATAGCTATATATAAAGAAAATCCTGATGGGATCGGAGAAATCCATAAAAAAAATTCCCTCTAACAATTTGTGTCAATTGTATCCCCTTAAATACAGTTTAAGAACATAATGTACTTATACTATTAACATGTCTGATACTCCAATTTTTTTTTTCTTACAGTTTAAGAACATCATATAATTATACTATTAATAGAACTCTAATCACTAATGTACTATCCAATTAAATACAGTTCTTTTCACATATAATTGTAATATGCTATTAGCATATAATTTTTATTAATTAATATATTATAAGAACATCTATAGTTTTCTTAAAGTTTCCACACAGGACACCTCATTAAGTCATTTGATACCAACACCTGTATCCATGACCAAGTTAATAGCATCAAAATGACTCAAAAATGGGGTATTGAGGGCTGGCCTTGTGGATAAGGTGCCTGCTCCCATAGCTCCCACCAGGTTTCGAACCATGGTGTGAGCCCTTTACTTCCTATGACCTGGCCACTGGGCCAACCGAGCAAAAAAAAAAAAGACTCAAAAATAAAATAATTGTCCAAAACTGCTGGCTAAAATGCAACAATTTTTAACTCATTTTCATTTCTGGCCCATGGATGGTGTCCAGATTGGAATGTGAAAGGTAGGGTGCACATCGGGTCGGATTCCGGGTTATCGGACCGGGTCTGACCCGACCCGGTATTTTTTAAGACCTATAAACCCGGTCCGGTAACCCCGTTAAGTAAAACCGGGTCACCGAGTTCGGGTTTCGGGTAACTCGGGAAGAGACTGCAGCAACTTTAGACCTCGATAGTGCTTCCCTATGATTGACCTGATCACCAATAGGCTCAGAGTCCTATCAGAAGCTCAAAATCCACCGTCGAAAATGGCGATCATCTTCTCCATCAAAACTCTCCTCTCCACAGCAGCTCTATCCGCCGCTCTCCTTTTCAGCCTCTCTTTCCCTCTCCTACGGCACTTCCTCACTTCGCTGGTCCCGCAGACCTGGTCCTCTCTCCTCTCATGGCTCACTCCCCTACCTCTACTTCATCATCAACGGCATCATCATCTCCATCGTCGCATCTTCCAGCAGCAGGAGGGGGAGGGCTGCTGCTTACCTTCGACTTGAAGAATGAGAGGAAGAGGATGGACTGGATTGGGCGATGCATGCAGTTGGTGACAACGACGGTGGGGCGTGGAGGAAGGCTAATGGTTTGGTGCTGCCGTGCTACGATGAAGATGGAGTTGCAGTGGATGTGAAGATCAAAGGCGCTGCTGTGTGCTCGTCGTCTGTGCAAGGTATGCTTCCAACTCAGAGCTCCTTCTCTTCTCTCTTCTATTTTTTTTTTTTATTCTCTGGGATGGGGTTTTCGACGAGGTTGGAAAAGGAAGGCAGATGGGAGGAGATTTCGGGGTAGGGGTTTGGGGTGTTGATGTTGGGAGAGGAAGGGGAGTGCGCTGGGGTTTTGGGTTAGGGAATTAGGGTTTCGGGATTTTGGGAATTTGGGGATTTGGGGAAAAAGTGGTTCGGGATTTCCAGAAGATGGGGCTAATGGAGTATCCTTACCCTTACAAATAAGTGCATATCTAGAAAAGCTAAGCAAATCATTGAGTATCCTTACCCTTGAGCCCTTCCCCAACGTGAGAGCTGATAGAGTTGCACCGTTTCATTAGAGGCGTGGCAAACAAGAAGAAGATAGTTACGTGGTTGAACCATCCATGCAAACCTCATGAAAAGTCCCGAATAAACACACATTACTGCAGCAACAAAGTAGGGGGTGAATTTCTTAATCTGAAGTCTAAACTCATATTGAAAAATGAATAAATGGAATTCATATCATTTAAATTCAGATAGTTTAACCTGCAGTCATGTTGCCTGATATCAACTCAGGAGGCTTTTGCATGTCCACCAATCCCTGAAGAAGATCACTAACAGTTTTAGAGAAATAAAAGGTTGATATGTGGATTCCCATTTGTGGAAAGTGATGAGATAGCTGAGCTGCTGAAGTACGGCACTAATGCAATTTGGGGTACTATTCCAGTAGAGCATTTCTTTTCATTCAACCCAAACAGTTGGATAAAATCAGACCTTATCTTGATTAGCCCCGCGATAACTGGCCATGCCCAAAAATCTACCAATGGCCAAGAAACTCCACCCCGTGCGACACACTTTATGAATCCAAGGGTGGCAATTTAATCTTTCTCATGACCCTAGATCAAGAAGGCCAAGGATATAGGAAAGCCTAGAGATTCCTGATAGCAGGTATCCCTAGGGATTTGCCCCCACTGAATCTTGGATTCCTTGAATGTCAAAAGAATTATGTAATAAATTTGACTCGTTTTCAAAATAATCAAGGAAGCCCAAAAGACATAAAAAAAGGTCAAATTCACCTTGAATCATCAAGAATATAGTAATTATACGCATCCAACCCCACCCTTCAAGTTTCACGCTCAAAAAGCTAAATGTCTTTAACCATGCATATCAACATTGTACAGATATAGGAAAATAATACCCCTGCAAAAGGAACAAAATTTCATTTACAACTGCAGTATATTATACTAGAATAGAAATTAGATTAGACTAGCTTGGTCAGAGATTAGATTAGCACAATCACAATCTCATTGTAATCACACTGATTATATCTTCTGTAAATAGCTTGTAATCACCTATATAAAGGCATCTTCATCGACTGGGATTAACACACCAAATCGACATTTTTCTGCAACTTTCTTCATATTTCTCGTCTTCTAATTTGGTATCACAGCACGTGTTCTTGATATATTTGATCATATCTCCGGTAGAGTGCATAAACTGTCACTCATCTCAGTATGTGGACAGATTGAAGATCTGATAGCTGGTAGGATCATCTGGTTGTGACAGATCAGTTTTTTTTTATCATCCGATCACATATCCATGCCAGGTGGAGCCCACTGATCATCAGTTAAGGCTAATCTTTAAGTTCTTTCCTTAGGAAGATTTTCTAGAAGGTCTTGTTCCTTCTCATACAAAATCAAACATCATTGTATCTGTTTGGGTTTCAGGTGGGGCCCATTACTGATAACATTTGCATCCAATCTCCCTGTAGGCCCGGTTGCCCATCACGGGTGCACCTTTACAAGGTTTTCTAGAATTTTACAAACACTTCCTTAAGACTAATCAAGCCAAAATCTATGATATTTACAACAGTCTCCATCTTTAGAACAACAACAAAAAAAAAAAAAACAGATGACCCATATCTTTTGACAGATACCCTCCTTCAAGGAATTCATGCAAACAATAAATAAATACAAATAAAATAGGACACATCTATTATTACCACTTCCCAAAACTTTTAGAAGAAATTGGAAAACCATTAGAGCCTAGAGCATGGTTCCCCATAGAATAATGGAGCCACTATCGTAAACAGAGCTTCTAGCAATTAAGCAATCTCTGGACTCAAAGAATCAAAATGAAGCCCTCCAAGCAAGGCCACAATATAATATATCCTCTTTAGAATAAAGAAATTTGTAGAACCCATCAATCTCCCACTCAATGTCAACATGGTCTTCCCATATTTGTCACTTGCCTTCAAACAGTGGATATATTTGGTTCTTTTAACACTCACAATGTCATGCAAGAACTTTGTCTTTTGTCTCCCTCTTTAACCCATTGGTTTTGAGATCTTTGGCACCATTTGATCTCCCTCCCTGATGGACCTGCGCATATATTTAGGCACGACCTTCGATTCCCTTCCTCTTAATGGACAATCTCCTTCAAAGTATCCAGAAACTAGAATTAAAGTAGCCCTTTTATAAGGCCAAAGTTTCTTTTCTATCAATCTTTCGACTTGAGTTTCAATCATTTCAGCTTCTGACATAAATGAAACCCCATCCAAGCTTGCAATTCAAACTCCTTCAACCATCTAGAAATTGTCATAGCTAAGCCCGTGGCCCACATGTAAGAGCCAAAGAAGGGGGTCTAATGACTGGCCATCCAAAGAATTAGGATTACATTTTCATCTAGGATTATGTTTCCTTATTTGTTTCTATAATGAGTTGCAATTGGGATTAGCTTTCTAATTTCATTATGAGTTTTGGGTTCTAGGGATTTGTTTTCCTAATAAGCATAGTACAACATTAGACACGGTTTTGTAGATTAATAAAAAAAATCTTTGTGGATTCAGTTTTCCCTTTGAGGTTCATTCTTCTTTGTAAGTCTCTTGGAGACATCTTTTTTGTGCTTTGGCACTTTAATCCAAACCCTTTCACGGTTTGCATCAACCACCTTCGAAGGGCAACCTGACTACATCAATCACCTCCTTCCAACATCAGTGGAGAAGGCTCGATAAAACTCCTTTGAAGTTATTTAAAACTAAAGCCCAAGAAATTATTGTTTCACAAAGCTTTTCCACTTGAGTACCCAGAACAAGAACCATCAAAGCATATCCTATTTCTCATCATATAGATAACCGACCATCCCACAAAAGCTAAGTTCCGAAGGCTCTTATGATCTTATCTCTTGCAGGAATAGCCATAGTCCCTAAGCTTCAAAGAACATTTCAAGACAGTCTTGGTATACCACAAGAACTCAAACCAAGATGAGGATATAGCCACATCAATGGAGAACAAGAACATTGTAGGAACAAATGAGTCACCATTTCTCCTCTCCAAGACACATAGGGCGAGTATTTCAATTATCGTATGGATCGTCCACAGATTATCCATCAACAACTCCACATAATTTCGCACAAGTGAAAGCTTGGAGGAGCTTTATCTGACCACACCTAAGCGAAAAAAAAAAAAACATCATTCCCAGCAGCTAAGTTACCAAAGAGTACTGCAAAAGATTTAACCGAGAAGAGGCCACTCAATTGTCTAATCTAGATCTTCTGTCTACTCCACTGGTTGGAACATCAACATGATAAGATTTAACCCAGAAGAGGCCACTCAATTGTCTAATCTAGATCTTCTGTCTACTCCACTGGTTGGAACATCAACATGATAAAGCAGCTAGAGAAGAGATTGAAGTTACTCAACCTCATCAAGAGGATTCCTCTGAAATTTAGGGCCTCAAGAAATCCCTCCCCTAAGCCTATCCAAGTCCCTCATAAAATCTCTTTTAGATTCTTTCCCTGATAGATTCTTGATATTTATTATACACACTAGATGGCATGTGTACAAAGAAGCTATGCAATCACAGAAGGCCCCTACCCTAATGCTTGTTGCAGCAGGTTTGCCTTCTGATCTTAGATAAATAAAAACATGAAAGCCAGCCTAAGGTAAACAAATAGAAGGTTTTAACATAAAATCAAATTTAAGTATTCTTTACCAAAAACAATCAAATTAAAGTGACAGAATTAAGATTTAACACTGATACAAGCTGAAAAATAACACCAACAATAACATGACACATTAATACGGCACACGGACACTATCTTTCACAGACAAACTGACAGTCAAAGAAACTCTGAAAAAAATGGTTTTGCATGCTTAACAAGAATACTAATGTAGCTTTGCATTAACACAAATAAGAAGAAAGAAAGAAAGTAGATAAAAACACAAGCATTCATCACTGAGAAAAGAAGCAAAACGTACAGCAGCGACGAATCCCCAATTTGCAATGGGACCCCAAAAATGAGTTGTTTTGGGACCCACAGGGCTGTTCCAGAAAGCTCCGAAGGCTGACATCTCGAGTCTCGACTGTTATGTACAAGTTCCCTGAGTTCAATTAGATGGTTTAGCCAACATTTCAACTGTTCATATATAATGAGTACTAAGTTTACTAAGATGGTTTAGTCACACACATATATACAAATATTGCCTTCAATTTAGCTGCACAATATTTTAAAGAATGCAAACCTCTCCAAAAAAAAAATACAAAAACCCAGAAGTAACCAACCATAAGCAAACCCCCATTCCCAACCCATGTTGTGGGACCCACCTTTGATCAATCAAAACCCCTCTCACACAGACCTGCCTAGACCAATTTGACGCTAACCCAACCATTATCCACCGTTGAATTGATTCATGATAAAACTCTAAGGCCACCTCCAAGTCTAAGGTTAGGATTGATCCGATCACTGGCCAACCCAAAATCCAACTGTGAATTGGATGCATCCATGTGGGCCCCACACAAACAAGGACCTAATTTTCAAAAAAGAAAATCCGGGTATTTCACTCCCCTGCAAAGACATGAGCTCAAGAACAGAAATGAAGTCCGAGAATAGGAAGAAAAGAAGAATCTAAAGCACTCATCACTTCTTCTTCTAATTTCAAGACCACCATCTTGAAAACGTCAAGGAATCTATGTTTTTCTAGTCGAGGATTTTCATATCATCCAAACAAAACCCTAATAATTTTGGAACTATGAAAACAATAATCCAGAACGATCGAATGATTTCGAAGAGGGAAATGAAATCCATACCTCGGAACGAAGAATTTGCAGAAGTGATTCTGTGAGACGGCCCCGAGAACGTTGACGACGTCTCTTGGATGATTAAAATTAAAAGAGAGAAAATCAGAAAGAAGGGAAGCGAGGTAAAGTAACCAGTGATCGTCCAACTAAACTCGGAGTAGGAGCAAACGAGCCGACTGTGGGCTTGGCTTAAGGTCCGTCCAGCTTGTAGCTCGGCTTGAGCGCACCCAATTTTTTTATTTTTACGAAAAGGCCCTCTGTGTTTTTCATAACCTCAAAAATGTTTGGAGAAAGCAACCTCCATGAAGCCTAGTTGAGCAGTTTGAGCCTCAATTGAGTGTGTGGTTAGACCAAGCTCCTGTTTTTTATTATTTGACATTCGAAATGATCCTTTTTGCCAACCTTCTTACTCGTGGTTGCCAACCCAACTACACAACAAAGGACACAGGCTGTTTGGTAAAAAGACCAACTAGCAAAAAAATGTCATTATGAGGAGAAACATATATAAGGGTTTCTTTCTTTTCCTATGTAATTAACTTCTCAACGAGTATTCTGCACTCCAGAAATTTGTCCATTTCAAGATATCAATTTTCGAGAATTCTTTCTACCAATAAAAGACTTTGGAGAATTCAGTTTCAACATACAACTCCACACTTCCTTTTCTTTTCCTTCCTTTTTCTTCTGTTGTATATATGCAAGTCCCGTTAATCCAACAACCAAAACCTGCACAGCAGTATATGTTCTTTCTTTTGTTAAAATGAGAAAAAAAAAATCAATCCTGTTTGATCGTTCATTTCACTGGCAGGCACATTTTCCATTCTCTGAAATGACACTGGAATGAGTTCAAACCATCTGTAATTGAAGTGTATGACCAGAGTGTGCATATGCTTAATACCACAAAACTGACTTGGAGAAAAAGGGCATGTGCGCCTATCCAGCCTAGGTAGAAAGCTTATGTGGAAACAAGTTGCACATACTTACCCATGGCCCAAGGGTCAATTTGGATACTTGAAATTGATTATCCTGTAACCCACTTACCTGTAACTATAGTCATGCAAAAGGACAAAACAAAACTATTTAAACTCCAAAGTGCAACTCTGGTTATCCAAATGCATGACCGTCATTTACACGCAAATCGATAGCATTTTGTTTACTAAGATTGAAATATTGAAAAACTCATGTACATTGCATACTTTACATTACAAAGATCAAATTAAATCCACATTTTTCTTGGGCATGCTCTGAAAGCTATTAGAAGAATGATGGTGAGCCCGTGATGCCAGCCCCTTGCCGGTTTGGATGCTTTCCATTTTCTTCTTGATACCAATAAGTACCAACGGGAATAAGATCTCTGATTAAAGATAATTGCTATTGATCCAATCAAGTATGAACTACACTTTAAAACGTAAATGCAAAGCATCGATGAAATGAAGTCACATATTATTAAAAAACAAACGCTAGCAATAGATTAATCCTCACAAGAGGATGCATGTACATGAGAGAGTGAAGATCTACAATCCTTGAATAGCAGGTGGGACCTAACATAATGAATTGTGGACTGCATGGAACCTAATCTCTAACGCTTTAGACTACAAGCCTCCAGTTTACTCTCCCTAGAAAAAAGACTCCATCTAGTCCGCCTAAACAGTTAAAACGACCCTATCCATCCTAACATGGATAGGGAAACTAATACCATATGAAAATTACTTCCCAAGCAACTGGCCAGCAAGGGGAAACATGACTTTATAGGTAACAAACAAGAAATCTCCAGTGAGCGATAGCTGATAGTCCCTAAAAGTTCCCCCAAAAGAAAGGTTACTTCATGTTCATGCAGAATATGCACTTGGTAGGTAAGTTACATTAGCAACCAAGTCCGTTCCCTGATGTGCAAAAATCTCTCCAATGCTCCTACCAAGAGCACCCAGAAGTGACAGGAATCAGAACTGGAAATAGATAGACTACTAGAAATAGAAAGGGGAAAAAACTGGAATCAATTGAGAACGCACAACATCATCAATCCATTCAAAAGATTTGTCTTCGACTAAAACATATTAGTACCTACAACATGACCAGTGCCATCCCTGTCATCACATTAGTGCCTAACATCGAAGAAACAACCACTTCACACATTAAGATCCAAATAAAGATACAAGTGCCAATCATTTCCACGCTGACAGCAGTATCAGATCTAACTTAAAAGTTAAAACGAATGAACTAGTGCATTGAAGTTCATAACTCCTGCTTAAATGTAAATTAGAAAAATGGACCAGGAAATTAAATAAACAGCACCAAAGCTGCTGCAACAAAAGGGCATCCAACATCCACAGAAGAAGTGCAATGAGGTAAGGCAACAGCAAAACAATATAAAACCATAGTCCATACATATATTAATGTTCAAGCAGTGCTTCTGTTGTCCCAAGCACTAGAACGCAACAGATACTATAATCAGCAGAAGGATTTGTAAGATAAATGTGATAGAAACCAAACTAGAATCTGTTATTATCATCAGTGACCATGGTTTACAAAATCCAGAAACCACACATAATAAATCTGAATTCCTGCAGATTATTGTTCCAGCAGAAACTCTTTTTTTTTTTTTCCGCTTTTGACAGGTATAAAATATATTTTTAAGAGGGGAAAACATAAATACACACAAAACACATCGAAATATGGCGTGGATGCTGAATTTGAGAAATGGTGCGAGGCTTTAAAATCCAAGGGCATTAAAATAAATCGTACAAAAATAAAATCTATCAATTGCAACTTCAATGGGGATGTGCAAAGAGATCAAACTCCTATTAGAATTGAAGCTCAAGAAATACCAGAAAGAGATTCATCCAATACCTTGGCTCGATAATTAGTAAAGATGGAGAAATTGAGGAAAATGTTGAACATAGGATAAGAGCAGGATGGTTGAGGCAGTTGTTTCTGAAATGCTTTGTAATCGATTAATCCAGCTATTACCTATGGAGCATAATGTTGACCTCTCAAGAAGCAACACATGCACAAAAAGAGTAGAGCAGAGATGGAAATGTTGAGATAGTGTGGCAAAACTAGGAAAGATGGAATCAGAAATGAGAAAGGGAAACTTTTAAATGGGAACAGAAATGGAAAACGAAAAATTATATGGCCTATTTAATGGGAAAGAGACCCCCTAACACTTCTCCTCTAATTATAAATTCATTGCCTTTACCTCAATACCAGAAAAGGGAACAAGCAGACACACCTATAAAGCTCTTTAAAAAAAAAAGGAAGTCATATGCCAAGACTAACCCTCCCAGAACTATGCATGCCCACCGATTACAAGATCGCTATTGGGCCATAGCTCTGATACCATACTGCCAGTCAAGAGGCTACATTTTCATACAAGTCTCACTATAGCTTTCTACTGACATAAACAGACGGTTTTCTCCTCTGCTTTTGTGCTCTGCTATCCATTTGGATCAGTGCGGGTTGTCACAGGGGAGCATGTGAAAATCAGGGGGCATCCTGCATATGGGGACAGTCAAGATGAGCTCTCCCACATAGGAGAATTTTCCCAACATAAACTCATCAATTTATATAAAAGAAGAGAAGAATCATAAGAGAATAATTTAAAATTCAAACTAATAACTCTATCCATATTATCTTTAATAAACTAATCCTAACCCTAATATCTCTAACAAATTCTTAAAACATCAAGAAAAGTTTGGTTTAAAACAAAACTAATCCCACATAATAGCAAGAATTGGCATCAAATCTTTCAGGTTGAATTACAAAATAACCTGACTTTTGCCTTAAAGCAAAGTGGACAAACCTTTGAGATAAGTGACCACAGCCATAGATATTATTGGCTGTAAATTGCAGCCGTCCAACAAAGAGACTCAACCATGGAAAAACCAAGCCCAGCGCCACTCATGAGAATGCAGCGATTATCTGCCCAACTGCAAGTGGTATTTCAAAAATCATAACAAGTAGTCACCAAACAATGACAATGGTTTTAAAACTCAGCTGGAACCAAGTTGACTTGGCTGTCATATCCGAGTACCTACCAAATTGCTTGACTTAGCCGAGCTTCTTGCATATAGACCAAGTCTTGGTGAAACTTGGCCGAGCATAACAGACTTGCTAACTACCGAGTCAATGACTGAACACAAGTTTTAAAATCAGAACTAAGACCCAATGCATCCTTCAGATCTTGGAGTCACACTTGACAGTTTAACTGCTGAATCGATGCCTAGAATTCACTCCTATGGTTTTTCAGCTTCACACTAAGGTTGTATGGAGTTTCAACACATGATGGAAGAAGAAATATTTCTAAGAAAAACTCAAATATGTATTATTCGGTCAAATAGACCGACCCTCATTAGACTGATGTGGATAGACCCCACAATGGATATAATGAAATCTTTTACAACAATGTTCAATGGGTGTATCTCTGATGAGAGACTTGACAGAAGGTAACTTCTTGAAATTCAAAAGCCTCTAAAGAGATCAGGAGGGTAACAGACCATCATCAGGCCACTCAAGCAAATACTACCATTAGTTTGAGTTTGTGATGCCCCTACACTCTTATCAAGAAACAGGTCATGACTCATGATATAATCATATATACTTTGCTTAAGTCATCCTAGTCATATAGTCATAAACAAACCATGTTTTGGAAAGTTCCATTATTCTCTCCAATCCAAAAGGTTCATATAACAGCAACAAGGAATAGCTCTATAGGAAACTACCACAGTAAGAAGTGTAACGATGCCTCAAAAGCTTCTCACAGAAACTTAACAAGTTAGCAGTACAATCTGTTAAATCCCAAACACCTCAGATTAAGCCCCCAAACATCCCTTACAAACGGACAATGACTAAAGTGACAGACACTCAGATTTTTCATCAATACCCATAATTAGCAACATAACATGACGTAAAACCCAAGCATTGATATAGGGATGCCAATCAGCCTTTTGCCTACCTGGTCGCCCGAAGGTTCAGACTAAAAAAGTGTGGGTGTGGACCTCTTTTTGGACCCCAATTGATAACCAGGTCCAGAAATCTGAATACCCAAGTGATACTTAAAAAACATCATACATTATGTGAAAATATATAATAATTGATAGATATAATATTATTTTTACAACACACAGCCTAGCACATGTGGTAGCAAGTTAAGTTCAGTACAGGAAGCTTATGCGTTCGAAACTCAGCCATACAAATGTACAATATTTAAAATACCATTGTATTTTTCAGCAGGTCTGGAGTTGGGCCCGGGTCCAGGATTATCCATAAAATCAGGTCATGCACCCTTATTGAAACCAACCTGTTTACATCCCTACTCTGATATCTATACTAGCATGAAACATAGTGTTTATAAGAGGTGTCTAAACCATGCTTGCCTTTAGACAATTGTTCAAAAAAATCATGTTGAAGTATCAACATTTACAGAGCTTAATAATAATTTGAGAATTGTCAATTTGGCATTCAGGAAAGGTATCACTGAACTCAAACCCTGCATAAAGGCATGTTCTTGAGGTTTCCTCCCCTTCCAACTTTTCCAAGCATGTTGTAATATACCTGCATTTTAAAGGATATATTCTTCCATTGCTCTGCAATGAAGAGAAAAGAACAATCAAAATATTAGAAATCATATAAACAGTTAAACCACTGAAGACTCCTAAAGCACAAACATGAGAACAGGAAAGAACTTAGAAGTAGCAAGATGACTCATTTCCATTCATCAAAGGAACTTAGAACTTAGAATTGCCATCCCCCAATTAGTTTATTTCAAGCAAGGCAAAACAATCAGAATTTTAAGAGATAGGTAAGATAAATTTATGAAAGATGAGGAATCTTACATGACCTTAATGGCATTGACTCCCACGCCGGCACCAATGCCCGAGTTCCAACCAATACATGCAAACACAAAGCAAGGCATATGGTCGCAATAACAACCGACTTGGCACCAATATACCTCATGACTTCCAATCCCCTGCCAAGAGCCTCCCTATCAATGACACTGGTTCCCCTTTTCAAACCATCCAACAATTTCCACAACAAAAAGTCCATGAATGATCTCACTGTCTCGAACGTCACTCTCCCTGTCACATCTAGCACAAAACTCCTATTGCTAGGCACAGCCAATGTCGATGACACCCTACCAACCCATCCAGCACTGTCCTTGTCCTTTAATTCATCAGGCGATCTCTCTGATGATAATTCTGATACTAACTCCTTTTTATCAAGAACTTGTGATGTATTTGAAATAGTACCATTAACTTGATCATCAATAGCTTTATCTTTGTCAAATTCGGAGATTGAACATGAATTTGAGCTTGAGCTCGATCTCGAAACTGCTAGAACTTGGTGAGACGTCTTGACAAGCGTTTCAATGGCGCCATTACACACCGAAACCAACATATCCTTCACCTTCGACTCATGCTTGGGATTCGTCAGCCCGGAGAAAATATCATCATACGTATTGATTTCCATCGTCTTGTCGAGATAGACCGCGACCGCAGTACTCACAAACAACCGAATGCTATCGCCTATGAGCTCCCTGCACTTATCACTGCACACCCAATTCACCCACCCCGGCACAGCCGCCGCACCATCACACCCAAGCCGTCCAACACCATCCGAATCCAAACCTTCCGCCGCCCGCTCCGCAGAGTAAAACCCCAATACCAAATTCCTCGCGAAGCTTCCGACGACCACCGAGGCAAAACCAGACCCCGCCGCGGATAACACCTTATCGAGAACCCGATCGGAGAAATTCGATTTCATCTGCGATTCGTCCTCGCTCTTCGACTCCGATTTATAACCTCGCACAACCCCAATCGTCAACGCCTCCGTAACCCTAACCAGCGACGCGGAGAACTCCTCTGATCGGGCGATTTTGGAGATCTGCTTCAAGCTGTTGGGGATTTCGTCCGAATCGGATCGGAGAAAGAGCTTCAAGTCCCTGGAGACGACCCCGATCGAGTCGGCCGAGTCGGAGACTGCATCTGCAACGGAAATTAGGGTTTTTGCGAGCTTGACGAGGGTTTTTCTCTTCTTCGATATGGCAGGATAGTGATAGAGCCTGTAGAGACCGTAGCCGGAGAATCCGAAGGCTGCGAGCAGAAGAAGAGATTTCCTTCTTCGTTTGGAGAAATCGAGAAGCAGTTGAAGATCCATGGGGTGGGATGAGGGAAGGAATGAGAATTAGGGTTTTGGGAAGAGGGGAAAAAGAGAGAAGAGGATACGGTTTTGGTTTTTGGGGAAACTGAAAAACCCGGATTCCGGTTTTCGAGGAATCGAGGCGGAAGAAAGCACGAAGATAATGAAATGATGACGTTGAGTCGTTAACGCGGTTGCAGAGGCTGCCATGTCTATTGGAGTGATGATGAGAGGGACCGAGTTCTCTGAGAATGGGACTCGGGGACTGATTTGGTGAGGCCATTGTTATCAATCATCAGTGGGGCCCAGATTTAAGATCCATACTGATCAAGATTACTGAACTACGTTTTCATGTTACTTAGAAATGTTGAACTCTGATTAGAGCTATGGTCACCGTCAGATTTATTGTTGTTTGGCTGAGATCATATCTGATGGTGGATGTAAACTGAAAGGACTGGGATGTTTATTCTTTTTTTGGATGTTGATCCGAGGAAGGGCTGATAAACGGTTCAGATCTAAATAGGAGGTATTATTGATGGGTTAATGGCAATGTACTTGGAAAGTTTTGGTGCACCCCTTTATGTAGACTTCAGATTCACAGATGGAAATGTAGAATAAGGAGAATCACCATCTAAAATTGTGGTGCCTGGGTCTCCCCGTTGGGCTGTTTATTTATCCGAATTTATAATTTGGGAGTTTTTTTTCTTTGATGTGATATTTTGTTTTTTTTGACATTTTGGAATTTTATATTTTTTTCATTTGAATTTCAAATTTCAACCACTCAAAAGGTCTTTTAGAATTCCACCCTCTATATAATTTATTCTCCATGAAAAAGAGGAATTTGAAATTCCACTAAAGAGACAACTTTTAGAGAACCTAAATTTATGACAGATCAATTTTGGCACAACTTGATCTCGATACAATCTGGTCTCAGCACAAAACCAAAAACGATATTGAAATAATGCCAAATAGGGTCTCAAATTCTCCCGACATGAATTTTTGGAATTCTGATAAGGAAGCGGGCCCTTGATTCCCTTCCTAATTCCTATTGTTTCCTAATTGTGCATAGGACGATTACCAACCCCAGCCTATTTCACCCTACACAGATTAGA
This sequence comes from Litsea cubeba, assembly GCA_012931725.1. Lineage (NCBI taxonomy): Eukaryota > Viridiplantae > Streptophyta > Magnoliopsida > Laurales > Lauraceae > Litsea > Litsea cubeba. Next base: position 92,202,971 of record CM022948.1, on the reverse strand, counting down.
CATTATAACTATGAGAGTGAATATGCTCAAATTGGAAAGATGATTATCTATTTGAAAGAGTATCACCTGCACATGTAGCTCGTAAAAAGAAGAATTAAATATCAAACACTGAACTACGTGTGAGGACGAGACTCCTAACCACTAGATTGTCTCTTTATTCTTGAACATGGAAGAGTTAAATAAAGGAGTCCGAACTAGGCCCAACTACACTAGAAACTAATATAATGTACTTAAAAATAACTAATATTGATCATATGGGTCATTTTCACCTATTGGACTCATGCACCACTGTCGTGTAGGGATTTTGGAAAGAGCTCTTTAATGCAAGGGAGTCCTTTCAATCTCCACCGTCCTTAGATGAGAAATATGTAGGCGAAGAACTCAATAAATTATATGTGTCAATATCTATACATGTTGTTGAAGTCTTCGCCGATTCGGCACACGCACCACAGGGGTTTGGCCGGTGACGTTATGTAGGATAGGATATCATTAAGAATATTCTATTATTAGGTTAGTGAGATTTATGGTAATCTCTTCTTGTTGTGTTTCATTCTTAGGATAGGACTTTATTCAGTAGGGTTGCTTTGAAGGTTTTCTATAAATTGGTGATTGTAATTCAATTTACGTTGAATATTATAACACAAGTTAGTATTTTTGCTCGCGTGTTCATCTTTTCTCTCTCCCTTTTCAAAAATGTGTGGGGCCCACTCAAAAATTTTCCCCTCAAAACCGAGGGGAAAATGAGAGGCAAAGAGTGGTATTTGTGTGTAAATTACTGAAATGCCATTTTTTACACTCTCTTTCCAAATTCATTTTTTCTTCCATCCTCTACTTTACCTCCCTATCCAAACAAGATGACGGAAAATTAATTTTTCCTTCCTTCCAATCCCTTTCATTTTTCTTCCCCCTCAAATTTTTCCTCCCCTCCCCCCTTCCCAAACATAGTGTTAACGTAGTAAGTTTAAATCTTCAGTTTAGCAAATAAGGTAGCGTTTGGTTCGCTGTAATGAAGGTCGGAATGGAATGGTGATTCCAACGGAATGGTCATTACTGCGTTTGGTTCGCAAAAAAGTGGCGTAATGACCATTACCTCCGGAATCCCATTCCCTTATGTAGAGGAATGGCCATTCCATCCGAGATGGGAAGGAATGGTCATTCCATTCCTTTCTACTTTTTTTTTAGACCAAAAGACCCTTATTCACATCTATACATTATTATTAAAATAATAAGATTATAAAAGATAAGAACTTGTGTAGGTCCCAACTATATAATAATAATATAATATATATACATTATTATTATAAGTATAATTATTATAAGATTATAAAATAGAAGAACTTGTGTGGGCCCCACCTATATAATAATAATAATATAATCTATACATTATTATTATAATAATAATAAGAATATAAAAGAGAAGAGCTTGTGTGGGCCCCACCTATATAATAATATAATATATACATTATTATTATTATTATAAGATTATAAAATAGAAGAACTTGTGTGGGCCCCACCTATATAATAATATAATATATATATTATTATTATTATAATAAGATTATAAAAGAGAAGAACATGTGTGGGCCCCACCTATATAATAATAATATAATCTATATATTATTATTATTATTATAAGATTATAAAATAGAAGAACTTGTGTGGGCCCCACCTATATAATAATATAATATATTATTATTATTATTATTATTATAAGATTATAAAATAGAAGAACTTGTGTGGGCCCCACCTATATAATAATAATATAATATATACATTATTATTATTATTATAAGATTATAAAATAGAAGAACTTGTGTGGGCCCACCTATATAATAATAATATAATATATATATTATTATTATTATTATAAGATTATAAAATAGAAGAACTTGTGTGGGCCCCATCTATATAATAATAATATAATATATACATTCTTATTATTATTATATTATAAAACAGAAGAACTTGTGTGGGCCCCACCTATATAATAATAATATATTATTATTATTATTATTAGCATAAGATTATAAAATAGAAGAGCTTGTGTGGCCCCCACCTATATAACAATAATATAATCCATACATTATTATTATTATTATTGTTATTATTATTATAAAATAGAAGACCTTGTGTGGGCTCCACCTATTTAATAATATTATAATTTATACATTGACTGAGCCAAAGATAAAATTCTAACAAGGGTATTTTGGTCGGTCTTATGTAAATTTTATTCCATTCCATGACTCATTCTAGCATACCAAATGCAGGAATAGCAATCAACTGGGTTGATTCCTCAACGTACCAAACGCTGGAATGAAAATGCTCATTCCTGCCTCATTCCATTCCAAACTCATTCCGGTCTCCATTCCATTCCCGCCTACAATCATTCCAGCGAACCAAACGCTACCTAAGGTTGTCTGGCATAGGGTACACAGGATGTTAATATATGAAATTCATAGTCCCATACCTGAACCTGGACTCGAATTTAAGTTGGTTCAATGGACACGAATCCAAGTTATATTAAAATGAATTCAAAATTGGAGCCTTACTCGACTCCTTTTTCTTTTTCTTTTTTTTTTACCTTCAGTCTTTCAAGCAGGCAGGGACATATTTTCATCCCCTTCGTTGCATAACACGGAGACCTTGACTGCAAACCATATGTCATGGCTAATGGCTTAGCACATGGATTGTAGGCAGCATCAAATGGACTCCGTAACTATCTGTTACTTTCTGATGTGACAATCTACACTGATTTTCTTAATTTGGCAAGTTACACGATCATGTTTTAATTAGTCAACTTACTATATCATGTTTCCCGTCCATAAAGATGCTATTTTTGTTCAATGCAGAATCAAACTTTGATTTAAGGTGTCTTCTTACATTTGTTTCATCCAAGGATCATGCAAAACCCTGAAAATGTATCCTACAATGCCTTTCTTCAAGAAAATGGTGAAGGGAAATGGTTTTTTTTTTTTTTTAATCCGAACGGAAAGAAAACTTCTATTACTACGTGTTTCAAACTTTGGCATGTAATATCATAATGCAAATTTTAACGACATATTTTTAGATAAATTAAAGTCTATATATTTTTCCAACATTGTTTGGAGCATATTTCATGGTCCCATTATGGAACACACATTGGGTGAGTGTAGCATTGGCCCGACTTGGATGATTTGCCGGGCAACATGTTATACGTTGGCACTTGTCAATCATGGAAAAATGAGAAGATTTAAATGAAACAAGAAAATGACCCTAAAAACTCACCCAAACAAGTATTGAGTTTAATTTAAACAAATATACAACTCGGCTTACTTCAATAGTTACAACTTACGGTATCATATAGCTTCCAAGGCTTTTCTGACTCGTCTCAGTCAATTAAATTGGGACACGAGCGTGTAAGTGAAAGTGCATTTGTTTAAGTCTCAATCATAAAAAAATTGCTAAGCAATTTATTTATTTAACTTTACTATTCTTAACTTATGCTAGAGCAATCATGAAAGAGTAATATTCAAATATCACCACTGGATGAAAAACTAATCAGAGTTAATACAAGTATTACATGTTGCTACCTATATTCTTATGGTAATTTACTTTGCTTCGGAAATACAAAGAGAAGAAAAAAGAAAAAGTAATGATTTTTGATAATTCATTTCCTTACATTGCAATATATTTCTTGTCCTGTGACTGCAAGTCATTGTTAACATTTCTTGACCTTTGATTGCAAGTCGTGGTACACATTTCTTGTCATTTTGGCTGTGCAAGTCATGGTTCACATGCCTCCTCTCCCCTTTTCTTTCTCTCTCAAGTCTCATCAACCTTTTCAAGCTGCAACAAAACTCTTGTCCCATCTTACCAAAAAGGAGAAAAAGATATTCTTGGTCTTGACTCAATGAAAAGTTGAGAACCATAATAATTGATGATATAAAGGATATTTCTTCCTATTGTACATTGTTATAGAGTAAACAGCAACTAGGCTATAGTTAAAATTTATTTAGAAAGAAATATTCATGTACCTCCATCCCTAACATAATAGGGTTGAGTTTATGACACATCCAAATTATCCAGACACATGGAACCCCCTTAAGTACACTAGACCAATTGAATTTTCACATATCCAAATGGATTGGACCGTTAGATCAAGGGTCAAATTTTTTTCTTTAATATAAAATTATTAAATTTCTGGGCCACTGATAAAAGGGTTAGAGGCATGCGATTGACCTCAAATTTGATATATGGTCTTATCCAAGATGTCTCTTCCTATCCCCCACAAGTCCATGATTGGTGGATCCCTACGTGGGTCCCATTAAGTTTGTCCCTCACCATATGGTAAGGAAATGATGCACAGGATCATCCCCCTTAATTAGGAATGAGACTTTGACCCAACCCAACCTAAACTCAATTTATTTGACCGGACCCAAAATCAAACGAAGATGGCATATTTTTGAATTTGGGCCCTAAAAGTCAAAATCCAAATTGAATTGAGAAAGGGTTCAAGTTGCCCAAAGCAAACTTTTAGTTTGAGGTTATGCTACCGGAGCGGATGATGACAATCAATTTTAACAAATTAGATCATCAGTTGGTAGTACCTATGGTGAGTTCTACACATCCCGCACTCATAGAAAGCATGTAATAAATCTCTCGGGAGCTAGACTCACGGTATTCTAAGAATGCCTCAAGATTTTCAAAATTCTCAAAATCTAGTTCAAATGTGAAAACCAAAAACGTATTAAACAATTTCTTCCAAGGACATGGTAGAGAAGGTAGATGAATATGATTGTACAATGATATTTCTTCATACTATTGAAATGAATGAGATTTGCAAAATGTTATTGTGTGATCTTAGTTTTTATTTTATCTTTAACATATATTTTAATTTATGTGGTTTGCAAAAAATCAATCCGGAGGCTTTCCAATCCCTTGTATGCATTGTTTGTTATTCTGTTTAGTTGACCCACTTCTGATAAGTCCATCTTTATATGTTGTGCCTTGGCATGTGTTAATTGCAAATAGGTTAGCTAGCATTAGACAAACAGTGAATCATAAAAGTTTGCCTAACAAATTTTCTTAAGTCTACACAGCACAAAATAGCATTCATAAGGTTATTTATTAGCTACAGGTGTTCATGGCCCGGGTTAGACTGGGCTGAGGTATATCCAGGCCCAGCCTGACTTCTAGAATATAGGTCCAAGCCCGGCCCAAGCTCAGATCAAGCCTAAGGGCTGGCCCAAGCCCAGCCCATCTGAAAATGAGTAGGCCCAAGTGTGCTTTATATAAAAAAGTGCTTATTTATGTGGTTCCAAGTTGTTGCTCAAGTGATGACAATACTCATGCATGTATGAGACCAAAGGCCTTTGAGTCCCCTCTCTCTCTCTCTACTAGTATTTTTATATGCGGGTCAGTATGGGCTTCAGGAGGCCCAGTCCATCTATTAAATGGGCCTAAGTAAAACGTCCGAGCCAAGCCCAAGTACAAAAACTTATGACCCAAGCCTGGCTCATGAGGCTAGCCAGGTACATGAACACCCCTATTATTAGCCAATAGGACATAGTTTACAACAATGTTTAGTATATATTTTTTGACATTTTTATTACTTAAAGTACTCTTAAATGATGTAATCTAAGACCTGATCCCTGTTTATAGAGATTTAGAGAGTTTCCTTGATCCGACTAGTAATGGTATTTTAAACACCACAATTTCCTTGAGATGGATTTTATCCAGACACTATCATAATAAGTAGATCCTACACAGACTCCACACATGGCAACATGCTCTTGGTACACCGTTTCTATTTCTGAACCTAACAGTAGTGGAACCCACCGACATGAGTGCATTATGGCCCATAATAAAACACATGAAGAGCATATTGCATGGTCTGGTGGTTACCATTGAGACAAATCACTATCATTAGAGTACAATATAACTGTACTTAGTGTCTGTAAAATTGAGAGACATGGGAGAGGGATTCTAGTTCAAAACACACATAATACATTGAACAGGACGGACTCTCTTCCAAACATATGAGACAAAATGGAGAATTCAAGAGAGCGGCTACCAAACGACCTTGCATGCAAATTAAACATTCAATTTGCCTCTTTCTCCCATCACTTCTTTAATGGTACCCCATCACTAGTAGACAGAAAATGAGGACCAGAGAGAGAGAGGGAGAGAGATTGTCCAAATCCAATAATACAGACAATTTAAGACAACCTTCAGATTCTTTTTACTTGATTGTCCCACTAACTCAATACAATTTCAAATCAATCTCTTGATTCTCTAAATTTTAATTACTGCTGTCTCCAATCAATGACAGTCCATCTCTCTCTCTCTCTCTCTCTTCTCAACCTTCTCTATATCTCAAATTGACAGATACATCTTGCCTCATCCCAATCAATAGCCCCAACCTCATCTTCTCTCCTAAGGCTTAAATTCCACATTCCTTATCATCTCGGCTATCTCCTACAGAGCCTCCCTAGTGATTGTGTAATGGCATCCCCTCCTGTTCAAGCCCCAAAAGCTCGGCGTCTTTGGGAACTGCTCGAAGAGCAACAAGAGCCTTTTGTTCTTGATGTCTACCTTTTAGAAAGAGGGCATTCAAAGAAAACCCGTGACTCGAATACTAGCAAAGATGGGTGGCTCAATTCTGTTTTGAAGAACGGAGAAAGATCGCCAAAGCACTCAAAGCTCATGAAATCAATACTTGCTAGGGTGTTTTTTGGCAAGGCCACAGGAGGGTCGAATTATGATAGGAAAGCTTGTAATGTTGAAAGATTTGGTGATTTTGGTATTGGTTCTGATATGGGTAGGGAGACCCAAGTTGAGGAATTACACCAATTCTCATCTGCTTCATTTAGTAATGCTGATATTGAGAGAGAGATCGAAGTTGCAGAAATAGATCGATTTTCCTCTGTTAGTTTCACTACTCTATTCGATTCCAGTTCTGAAGGCAACACGGAGGAGTTTTCATCAACCCAACATAACCCCTTCCCTTCCACTGATTCTTTTGGAGTTTTGAAACTTAATACAATGAAAGACAAGGTAAGAACTACCTTACTTCTTCTTTCTCCTCTGTACTATGCTTCTAATTCATATATATGGAAATTCATGGACTTGGTTGCTAATAAATCTAGCAGGTTTCTACAGATGGAAGACACCAATCCATTGAAGATTCTAAGCAATTCAGTCCTGTTTCAGTATTAGAGATACAATTTGATGATGGTTCTCCAGGCAATAACCAGAGTAAGTATCTCACTTCTCTCTATTCAAGTATTATTTTTACACCCCACTTCGTTTTTTATCTTTTGAATAAAAATCTAATATCTTCCTACTCTTGTTTCTGATGTTATGAAAACAGTGCAGTTCTTCCCAAGAACAGAGAGAAGAAACCCAACAGTTATAAGTTTCAATCTAGACAAGGAAGCTGCAAAAGACTCAGTTTTAACAACTTCCATGTGGGAACATTTTGCCCATTCTTTAACAGAACAAGAAGAGCTTCATGGGTTTAGCTCTTCTTCTGTGTGTTTGATGAAAACAAAGAGAATGTTGCAACAAAGAAGGCAGCTACTGTTAGACTGTGTGAGAGAGCTAGTTGAAAGAAATTTACAGAAAGGAACAAGGTGCCAAGTTCTTGAATCTGCAGAGATTAAGAACATCGAAAAGATTATATTTGATCAGATCTTTTCATGGGAAAAACAGGGTGGGAGTTCAACAAACATAACCCAAATGCTTGGTTATGATTTGAAGGAAGCCAAACAGGAATGGGACAATTTCCGACAAGAGATGACAGGGATTCACGTTGACATAGCAGATGCTATTTTTGAAGAACTCGCAAATGAGATAGTTGTACATATGCTTGACTCTTTTGAACTAGAAAGATGTCAGTAATATAGATTTCATACAAGATTCGGCACTCGTCACTTTACTTTTGTCTTGGCAATTCATAGCTAAGTTGTTAGAGATGGGGATTTTTAAAATGTTGGTTGTTTTTTCTTCCTCAAAATATGAAGGTATCCAATGCGTGAGTAAGAAAGAGAGAGAAGAATCACCGCGAGTCCGTGACCTCCATAGGCAATAATTGGTTCATGTCCTGATATTCTACAGCTTCTGCAGCGGGAAACAATCTGCTGCTTGTGTTTCTCTTAAATATGAAAACGTGGGGACACTTCATGTGGGTGCTCACAGGCCCATTGGGCCAGACTTGGAAATATAATCTGGGCCTCTGGGCCCATTTAGCCTTTGGGTTGGGCTTGGATTAAGAGATTGAAAGCCCAAAGCCCCTGCACAGCCCGAATAATGAGTGCTTGTAATTTAGTAATAATTTGTCCAAACAATTACTAAAAAGGCTATACCACCTAAAAATTCCGGTTCAGCCAGCCTGGCCCAATTGACTAGAAAGGCCTAATATACGGGTATGTCAGGCATGAGACAGATGCGGTGCCATGTTTCTAAAGTCAGGCGGGACTGAAGATGCCTAAGCCCGCCGTGAACACTCCTACCCTTCGAGCTACTTGGATATATCAGATACAAAAGTGATTCGGGCCTAATCACTTTAAATAGTTAGGTCCTTTGAATTTTGCCAGTTGTCATTCAATACAATGGAATGGACTAATGGAGTCATGGACTGTAGACGCTACTAATATGATTGAACTCTGATTCTTTTTAAAAGCATCTTTGCCGGTTTGTGTTTTCTACAAAAAGCAATATAGAAATTCTTGGTTGTGTTACCACTTACCACTTACGCATGACATAACAAAGACCCCATGAAACATCCCACTGTCTATACAAGCATGTTACCCTGGGAGGATTTTCTCCTGCCAGCGGCTGCATTTTCAGTCCAGCTCTATGGACCCCATTTGGACCCACTTTTAATTAGTGGAGCTCTTTTCACGCTTTATAATTTTGCACCATCCACAGTTTTAAGCTCGTCAAACAATTACTCACTGTTGGATTGAATGCCAATAGAATCCATAGTTAAAAGACGGCTAAAATTTAAGGTTCTCAAATCAAAGTGCATGATAGAATCCATATCAATAAAGAGACCTTTTCATATCAATATAAAGACCTATCCATCCATTCTACCACAATCGTAGAATCCAAGTGGGCCATACAAGCTGGACCACATAAACACATATGCAGTCTGCTTGTAGTAAAAATTCTCCTGTTATCCCTTTTGCCCCTAGGTTTGCTAATAGACAGACAGGGTACAGTGATATCTCACATTAACGAAAATGTAAATATATCTTATGCCATGCTTTAGGGATCTTCCAGTGTTGCCTATGTTGAGTAACTCCTTGGTGGTCCTTTGTAGCACACTTAGAAATTGGTCCCTACTATTATGTGATTTGATATCCAATTAGAGGTGTGACTATGTTTCCTAGTTTTAGTCCAATTACATTTCCTATTTAACTCATTTTATTCAAACAAATAGTCACTAGCCTTTTTTTTAATTTTCTTTTGAATATCAATGATTTCATTGTTGTTCATTGTGCAGATCCTTAACATTTATGTACTAGAGCTAGGTTTATTTTGCATGTCTATATAGTAATGAAAAGAACTCATAAATATACATACACCCACATACGCTATTCAAGACCCTACCCAACGAGACAAAACTAGGTCTCCCATTAAGTTGTTAGGGGATCAGCGAACCAGTCTCCTTAATAAATTAGTTGATTTATTTGGTTGTGACTTTCTTTGTCATGCTGCCTCGGAAAAAAACATTTGTTAGATAGATTAAGATTTGGTGGAGTTGACTATAAAAGCAGCTTGTTGGACCATTCATTAGATTTGATATTGAAGATATTTCATCTTTTCTTAATTTAAAATTATTTTTATTTTTCTACATCGGATAGATCAATTTTTATTTTAATAGTAATAACAACAATGCATCTGAAAGTTCATAATCTTTTTTTAAGAATATGAGGATTTAAAAATATCTTGAAATTGAAACTAACCAACTCTACTTCTTAGTTAAATCTTTTTTGAGAAATAAAATAGAAACTAATTAAATGTTGTATTTTTTTCTCTCTCTTTAACGCCTAAACTAACATAGAAAACTAAAATATTGAGAAAAAAGTTATAAACTCATTTTTTATTTATAGTGTTTGTAAGTTTACTACACTTCTCTTTTTGTACTTTGATATATATATATATATCTGAAATTTAAAATGCCAATCATCATCATCTTCAAATCCTTGTCCAAACTATATTGGGGCTTGCTATATGAATTTTATTTTTCCATTCCGATGTATCTCGTGCCATATATATATATGTATGTATGGATGTAAAGAAAGAAAAATGATATGGGCCTTGTAAAATCTGACACCCCATTGAGCTACCAATTATCCCAAAATCAATTGGTGATAAGAAACGGCACAATAATAGTTTTATGGCGAGGGCGAGGGCGAGGGCAAGGGCTCGACCACAATTATGACTGCTGAGAAGCGATGGTGCACATTGACCTCAACAAGCCTATAATTAAGAAGGAAGTCCTCCAAAAATACAATCAGAAGATTAAGGTAAAAAGACATCCGGAGAGGCAGGAGGCTACACCAAATACCAGGAGTCATGAGACTGTACAAAGCTATAAAGGGAAGACAATAAAATCTCCTATTCCTGTTCGGATGTTTTAGGTAAGTTGAGAGTGTGGAAGAAGGAATCTGGCATCCTACTTTGGAAGTGACTGACCATATGATTCAAAGAGTGGAGAACCTCTTCTTTGAGGAAGATGGCATACCCTGAATGGACGGGGCTCTGCCATTGAAGTAACGGAGAGTGGAGACTGCACCCAGCCTTAGTTTGGCCGGTTTGCAAGAATCTGAAGATAAATTGTTCCATACAATGAAGCCGTTGGCTCAGTTGAGTGGAAGGACTGAATACTTGTGTTGTTAATACTTAATTTCAAGAGTGGAAGGAGTGGACTTGCAACCCCCAAGCTCACTCACTTTTCCGCTAAAGAGACGAAAGACAAAGAACTATTTCATTGGGCTTCTCTACTCCCCATGTTTATGATCAGGGCTTTCCTCCATTATTCTAAAATTATGTACAGTAAATCAAGTGGAATTGGTTTCACATAGGCATTTTCTAGACCCCACATCTGCGTTATCTGACATGTGCATTGGTCCTTTCGTGGTATAACATCCCTTCCTATCAGACACTTCTGAAAGCTTTATCAACCAAAAAGAACCAAACTTGTGTACTAGATAAACTATTTAGATTGAAGTAGGCAGGCTTACAACAATAGAAAAGAACCAAAGTGCTTACATTTGCTCATAAAATCCCTTGCTGCCTAGAATGTTTGGGACGTACGGCTAACTATACTTGAGAAGATTGGATATGAAAAATTGCTTTTGATAATGCTTTAGTAAAGTATCAAATAATTGATTGGCTGAATAAACAAACCCAGAAGCAAGTTCCCCTGACACCACCTTTTCTGAGATGAACTCATCCTTACCATATCCAATTTTCTCTAAAATATCCCGTAATAAACTCATCTTAAAATAAATAAATTAAATCATGTATCCTTGTTATGAAACTTTTATCTTCGAAAAGTCACACACCATATTACAAATTTGGAGTTCTATCTTTATTCATATTCATTGACAATCTAACAATACGACAAAGTATCTCCACCAGACCATCATCATCTACAAAGAAGATAAAAGATGCAAATTGAAAGTATTAAATTACATTTTAACCCATCAAACTACAACCATGAATTCATATCTTGTTGCCCATGTATCTTTCTGCACCCATTTCACCTTCTGATCGAAATCCTCTCTTGGAGCATGAGAAAGATGAATCAAGCTGCTCACACCCTGCTATTGTCCATTATTTCAGATGAATACATGCAAGAAAACCTAAGCCAGCTTCTCCCTAATCGACTTTTACCATCTCCCTGAGGTTTGCCCTTGGAGAACTTACCATGTCCGTCACTTTTGGTGCACTCCATGTAGGCAGCCAAAAAAGGGTCGTCTCTTTTGACCACCTTCATTGAAGAACTCCTCGGAAGAGGCCGAGATGGGCCCGAAGGAAGTGGAATTTGTACGTCCTGTCCTACAACTCTAGGGCTATATGATCGGCATGGCGGGGGTGGTAGTTTACGAGTCCCTTGCCGCATATCTTTTGGGGGCTCCTTGTGACTCACCTTGCATATTCCTGGTTCGTTCTCCCATGAAAAGGGCACCTTCCCTAGAGAGTGAACCTTTCTATGGCTCATTTCTGTACGGTGGAGAAGAGGAAGATATGGAAAGCTGGCTCTGGTTTATTTGCTTCTTAAAAGAGTTGCATCAGGGTTTTCTTCAGGGGTTGCTTCTTTCTTTTCTTCTTGTATGAGTTTGGCTTGGGGAGACTTAGCAAATGTCATTGCAAATAGAGTAGTAAATGTGTTTTAAGATTTTGGAGTAGTAATCTTATTGGCTGTCTATCACTTGCAACTTAGGAAGAGTGACGCACTTTTTTTCTCTTTTTAACCTTGAAGTGCCATTTGCACAATTCATTGAATTCATGAGAATTCACGACAAAGGGGACTTTATCAGAAGTAGTTTTACATTTGTTGTCCGTCACTTTTTTTAATTATTCTGGCCGTGAAACAAAGGAGGGTTGCTGTCTGTCACTTAAAACTTAGGAAGACTGAAGACAGCAATATATTCACTTAAACCTTGAAGGGCCATTTGTATTCAATTTCTTGGGATTTATGAGAAAGAGACTTTTTGCTCCGTATAAATAGAAGAATAGTTAATGGTCAAAGGGTAGATCTAGAAAAGACCATCCATTTGCCAGAAACTAGTCCTACTGGTAAAGGGTTGTTATCTGTCACTTTATATTATAGGCACACTTTTGTCTTTATATGTATATACTGTTAGCCCTTTTAAATGGAAGTATATTGGCTAAAACAACTTTTCTTCACTTTGGTATGGACTTTGATCTTGTAGTACCCAAATATTAGGCATTGTGATGTTGAAGAGAATTCAAAGTAGGGTAAAGTTGGACTTTTTCCTACTTAGGCATAAAGAATGGTCAAGCCTGAAAAGATTATGAAGTCCTACTAGGAGAATATTATAATGAAACATCAAACATAGACTATTGGCTTTGGATATTTTTTATGTGAGTAGTATAAGAGGAAAGTGAGGGTTCCTAAAATTTAAAAGGCCCATTGGTTTAAATGAAGGGGCATTTGGCGACAGGTTCATGAACATTTGATTTTATGGTCTTAGATCTACACTCTCTTTTCATAGAGTGGTAGGGCCTTTTTCCAAATTTGAAGATCTAAAATGTCCAAGTTGCCCTTTGTTTAAAAGCTCTTATCTATTTAAAGAAAAATCATATCCCATGATTAGTGGGATATGCCATTAATAATGGCCAGCTACTATTTAATTTGCCACAATTAATGAAAATCCCATTAATGAGATTTTGAAATAAATTTTAAAAAAACACAAATAAAATTCAAAAGATGCAAATAAATTTCAAAATAACGCAACTAAATTTCAAAAAAGCAAATAAATTTCAAATGAATGCAAATAAATTTAAAAAGACGAAAATAAATTTCAAACGATTCAAATAAACTTCAAAACACGCAAATAAATTTGAAAAGACGCAAATACATTTCAAAATACACAAATAAAATTAAAAAATACAAATCTATTTCAAAAAACGCAAATACATTTGCCAAACAACATAGAAAGATTTGTTTAGACACTCAATTAAAAATTTTAAAACTGAGATAAATTTGTTAGAAATTCAGATAAATTTTGCAGAAACTCAAATAAAGATAAATTTGCCAAAAGCTCAGATAAATTTTCAGAAACTCAGATAAAGATAAATTTGCCAGAAACTCAGATAAATTTGCCAGAAAATTTGATAAATTTGAGAAAAACTCAGATAAATTTCTTAGAAACTATGATAAATTTTCTAAACTAAGATAAATTTGAGAAAAACTTAGATAAATTTCTTATAGACTATGATAAATTTGAAAAAAAAACTCAAATAATTAAATTTCTTAGAAACTCTAATAAATTTCTAAACTCAGATAAATTTCCGTAACTAGCCGTGGATCACCTGTTGTTATGTGCTAGGCTTCTGCTAATGGGTCAGATTCACGCGACCCATTCCAAGAACGGAACCGACCCTTGCTACAGTTCCCAACTGTAGCATTTGTTTTACGTGAAACAGATCAAATGCCCAAGCGTTCAAAGACCACCTGATATGGTGATCGGGACTGCACCATATGAATGAAGCTTCTCTAAGACGTGCATTGCTATCTTTCCAGCTCCACTTACAACACATCTTCACATTGAAAAATGAAAAGATATTTGAAAAAAAGAAAAAGCAAAAGACACATGGATTCCATCCTCTCGTCCCCAACTTGCCCACATCCTCATCTCTGCTGGCCTTGCAAGTGACCCTCTTCCCGAAAGCTGGCATCTCTATTGGCATTTGCCTCCACTACGTGTTTGCCGACGGACGAAGCCTTACCCACTTCATGAAATCATGGTCATCCATAAATTAAACCAGAGACTTGTCTTCATCGCACACTCCATGCCCAGCCATCAGGACCAAAATTTAAACAATCGTGGCTCACCTTGAAAATGAGGGGGAGAATCAAAGATTTAAAATTTTGAAGTTCAAATTTTTATGCTTAAAAAGTTAAAAGAGCAAATCAGTCATGAAAATGTCTGATGTGGCGTATGTAGGGATCTCTCGCCAAGCTATTTATAGCTGTATGGACCGTATGCCATAGAGGAAAATTTGTTGGACTGGAGGCCTTACAAGACCAATACAAGGGACTTCTCGCTAATTTACCCTTAAATGAAAACGACTCCTAGGAAATTGGATTACCAAAAGTAGTTTTAGTTAAATAAACAAAGGTGAAGAGCTATAAATGATCAATTGATTGTGAGAAGTGATTATCAAAAGATTGAGAAAGAGCACCAACAAATTTGTATAATTGTGGATATTCAGATTATACGTTGCTTGAGGAAGAGAACACAAGAAATTTTTATTAATGTGAGGAACTTAAGATTTGGCATTGACTTTTCTAGACTTTCCTCTTAGCCAGGGCTTATCTGTTTGCATTAAAATCCAAAGAAATTCATGAATATGTAGAGTGGTTAAAAATAAAGATTAAAGGTGAATTTCAAAACTTGAACATCAAATATTATTTTCTTTAAGAAAATAAACTAAAAAGAATATGTTATTTGATGCTCATTTTTGAAAATTTACCTTTATTCTTCATTTTCAATCACCCTACATATTCATAAGAATATTTGGAAGAGGCGGATGGTAAAAAGGGTGCTTTAACCCAAACAGTAAAATAATTTTTTTTCTAGCCCAGATCATAACCAAGAAAGACCCAGGTCATCAACCAACCTGACTTGAAACCGATCCCACAACGTCAGATCTAAGTTTAATGACAACCAAATCTATGCATCGGAAGGGTCCAAACTCCCTATAATTAGCAACTAAAATTTATGACTTTCTCAACCAAATCATAATAGGTTTATTTTTTTTAGTGACTCTATAAATTATCTATCAGGGAGGATACATATCCTTTTGTTGGTCAAAAGCCTTGGCTTCTCTAATTACTTTGACAATCATTCTCCTCCAAGCATGATAAAGGATGAATCACGTAACAAAATTACCAGCTTGGGTAATTAACTTGTAAAATAAATTAAAGTAAAATGACATTTTAAGAGACAAGAACAAAAGAGGGATCATATAAAAAAGTATAAAATTTCAAAAATCACGTCTTCTTTTTTTCTAAAAAAAAAAAGAAGTCAAAAGGTTATTCTCCTATTTCATTAAATTACAAAAAAGTTCCGTCTCATACCACAAAATGACCATAAGTCGGTAAGATAAATCTTGAAATCTCATACTTTTTTACATGGCCCTCCTCTTTTTTTTCTCTTAAAATGATCATTTACTTTAATTTACTTTATAATTGAGTTATTCAAATATGCTATAAATGTGTGATTGAAAATAATTATCAGGTTGTTGAAATACCCAATGGGTACTATGATTGAAAAAGCATTTGGTCTTTGGTCATTTATTTGCACACATCCAAACAAGATAAAAAAAAAAAAAAACACCATGCATGAGGCAAATTAAACCATATATTAAAAAGATTGAAAAGCAATGTTGCGTGAAAAACTTCAAATGTACATAAAAGGAAATTGCAATATTGTGAGTGTATGTGTGAGTTTTTAAAAAGATATCTGATGATTTAGCTATCCCATTTTGTGCAATATTTTAAGGGAAGATAATGATTTTTGCAGTGTCTTTTTTTGTACAAATAACTTTTTTAGCGATTTTTTTACTTTCAACTATTTAGAGGCAATATACTTAGACCTTATTGAGGATGTACGGTCAAAATCCCTAAAATAAATAACTTAAATAGTGACATATATGCAAGGATCACCGACAATTCAATATATACTCTCTCATTTGCATTGTATTTGTCCCTCACATTTCTTACTTTCAGCTTTTTTTTCATTGATACCCGCCAAGGGATCAATCCCTTCAAAGGTGCGCGAAATGAGACGCCGCTTTCCACTAGATTATCTCTTGAGTCTTGATAATTTCACTAATTGAGACATCATGTTAATAAAGAATTACAAATAATTATTTTTTTATTGTTTTTACTATATCGAGCTATCAATTAGAATCCAAGAGATTTTGAATCCAAGAGATTTTTTAAATCGAAGTTTCAATTTTTCTTATTTCATATATAAAAGATATAGAAGGGCATATGGTCTTTGTGGATTATTGGTTTCATGTTGTGGCCCATATGATCATTACTGGGCACATTGGGTCTCACGGGCCTACTATATTTATTGGGCTTATCCAATCCACATGATCAATTCTCTAATTCCTGTAGAAGTGTTACTGCTAAATTAAAAGTGAAAGTTGAGAAAAAAAAAATATTTGGCTTATTTGTGTAAAGCACAGCATAGGAAAGCAGGAGTGGAAAAGAAAATCAGGGGGAGGGGAGGGGTTTGGACCGCAAAATATGAGGAAGAGCGGATTTGATGGCTATTTATTCATCGAAAGCTATTCGAAAGAATAGAAAAATGCAGATCCATTTCCTGCACAAACTAGCCCTATAATTTTCAAATCTAATTGCATTAATTGATTCAATAAGGGAAAATTCATATGTTTCCTCTTGCTTGGCATGTGCTGCTTTCCGCTCTGTACTTGTATTGTACGATTTCCTTGGACAGCAAAATTGTGAACTTCTTTTTTCCAAGATTCAAACATAAGACATAATTGAAACATGTTTAAGATCCATATCCCAATCTGGAATCAAGATTCTAAATGGGCTATATAGAGCCCAAATCGGAATATGATATCAATAAGCGCCGGATGGGCCAAAATGCTGACATTCACATTTGGTCTGTTTTGGAATTTGAACCCTCTTAAGGATCTGTATCTGATACAGATCCCGGATGTATCCTCCGAATTTGACCTCTTAAAAAGTCATCATTTCAGTAGCCCGGAAACCTTCCTAATTAGGCCGGAGTTTGAACCCTTATAAAGCATTTGGGACCAAATGGTCTAAGAGCAATTCCAAGTCAAAATCGAAAACCCCTTTGTCATATCCATTCTTTTGATTCAGATGGGTTTGTTCCTAATTATATTGGGTCTGACTACAGGCAATTTCAATAAATGGACCACCTCTCGAAGTTGTTATTAGTGTACACAACAACAAACCCGAACCCAACACTTGGCACCCACTTTTGAAGTGTTTGGGCTCCAGTGTTGCCTCCAACCCTTCAGACCCAATATCCCCATTTTATCTCCCCACATCTTGAGAACATGAGGGGTTGCTTCCTAATTAACCACATCAAATACTTCTCCCCTTCCTCTCCCCCAAGAGCATTTTAAGGATCCTTAAGCAACCCTTAATCGGTTATTGATCAATTCTTAACCATCATTTTGCATCCTTAGCCATGTTTAGTCCATCTTTGGTGTCTCTTTAGCTTGAAGAACCTATGCATTTTGCAAGATAATTGAAAGCCCGTTGACTGTGGCCCTCAAGGTTTTTAATTTACGCCTTCTCTGCCTTTAGTTTTGGTCTTTTGAGGCCATCCTTGATTTTTATCATTGTTTGGGGGGATTATGCCGGAATGCCACTGGATTTTTCATCCCCACATACTCAATTTGAGTTTCCTTTTCTAAGTCTATTTCAAGGGGTTGTTTCACTAGAAAAATGCAACACTAATTCATCTACAAAACCAAGTATTGGAGGAGTCAAAGCATTATAAATCAAGACTTGTGCCCAATAATCTGAACACCTGTTCTACAATGGTCGACATGTATGTATAATCTTTTTTGTTTGTATTAGAAAGAAATGTAATAGACAATGATTGGTATATTTTCTTCTCATATTGATTTCCCTTCTCTTCCAGCTGATGCGGTGCAAAATTAATTTGTTTATCAGTGTGAGCAGTGAAATTTTAACCTGCGGAAAGATCCAAATAAACTATATTTGTGGGACCTTTCATTCTGACCCTTCCACATCATCCAACACAAATACTTATCCATGCAAGTGGTTTGAGGGCACAAACCACATATGAATTTGGAAAGTGGAGATATGTGGGCAAGTATTGGCAGTTTGTTATAAGATATGGATCTTGGGTGGATCACACTTGTGATAAGATAGGGTTAGAATTAGGGTTCCTCCTTTTTAGTTTACTTTGCCTATAAATAGGCTCTCTCCCTATGTATTTAGACACAGTTAATGAGATATCAGAAAGGCTCTCTCTTCTCCCTCTAATCTTCTTTCTCTTGGTCTCTCTCTTTTATAACACGTTATCAGCACGAAGCTCTAAGAGAAGGAAGAAAACCAGGTCTTCTTGCCCAAAGAGAAGAAATCATTTCCTGCGTGGATTTTCATCGCAAACTCCTTCCCTGCGCGGATTTTCATCGCGGATTCCCTGTGCAGATTCCTTCCTAGCGCGGATTCCCATCCCAGATTCCTTCCCAGTGCGGATTTCCATCGCAGATTCCCTGGGCGGATTCCTTCCCAGCGCGGATTTCCATCGCAAAATCCTTCTCAGCGTGGATTTCAGAAAAGAGTAATATTTTTCTTTAAATACAGTAAGTAGTATCCAAACCATAGTTCAAATCCAACATATTAGAATACATAAAATTAATTTATGATATTTATTTTACTGTCATTATAGTGTTTGGTTACTATTCATTATCTTGCACGATTTTTTATGCTATAAATTGATTATAAAAAAAAAAAGAAAAAGAAAAAAGAAAGAGAACCAGAAGTTCTAAAAGTGAACCTGAAGTTCACATATTCATGGACCAGTAGAAGTTGGAATAATGATATGAACCTGAAGATTCGTATCAATAAATCAAAACCTGAAGTTTTTGATTCAACAATCCATATAAATTATAAAGCCATGAAATTAAACCTGAAGTTTTTGATAGAACTAGAAGTTCTGATCACTTGTTAGAACCAGACGTTCTACCCCAAACCTGAAGATTTGACAGAACCTGAAGTTCTAATTTCATGTATTATGAACCTGAAGTTCTAAATCAAGCCTGAAGTCTTGACAGAACCAGCAGTTTTGATTCTCACTTGGGATCACCCCCTGGCATGGTCTAGAAGGCCAATAAACTTTACAAACTTAAATTTTTTTTATTCTTTTGAGATGCATGTTGCTTAAACTTCTTTTTATTTATTTATTTCATGTCCTAATGAATGGTTTAATTATTTCAATTTTATCATATGATTGCATAGTTATATTGTTTTATTATTTTGTTTAAGGTATGGATCATGGAACTGAGGACAATCTTTGTTTGGTAGATAGTGCCACAACACACACCATTCTGAAAAATCAGAAATTTTTCTCAGAATTGATGTTTATTCCACGAAAGGTATCAACCATAGCTGGGCCTGTGCAAATAATTGAAGGCTCCGGAAGAGCCCACATAATGTTACCTAATGGTACCCACTTATTCATTAAAGATGCTTTGTTCTCAAATAGTTCCCGAAGAAACTTGATTAGTTTCAAAGACATCAGAATGAATGGGTACCACATTGAGACTGTAAGTGAAGGTAACAAGGAATTCTTATGCATTGTTACTAGTATTGGAAGCCAGAAGCAAATACTAGAAAAATTAAGTGCACTCTCCTCAGGGTTATATTACATGACAATCTTAAATGTTGAATCACATTCGGTTATGAGCAAAACAACAAAGTTAAGCCCGAAGCTTAAACTAAGCCCGAAGCTTAGTGATCCGAAGACTTTACAGCTCTGGCATGATAGGTTAGGTCACCCTGGGGCTACTATGTTGAGAAAAATTGTAGATAACTCCTTTGGGCATTCTTTAGAGAACCATCAATTGACCCTACCTAGTGGGTACTTATGTACACCGTGTTCACAAGGAAAATTGATCACCCGACCTTCTTTTGCTAAAGTTGCATACGAATCCCCATCCTTTCTGCAAAGGATACAAGGTGACATTTGTGGACCCATAAATCCCCCTAGTGGACTTTTTAGATATTTTATGATTTTGATTGATGCCTCCACCCGTTGGTCTGATGTTTGCCTACTTTCAACTAGAAACATAGCATTTGCCCGTCTATTAACTCAAATAATCAAACTTAGGGCTCATTTCCCTGATTCTCCCATTAAGTCTATAAGACTTGACAATGCAGGAGAATTTACATCACAGGTTTTTGATGATTTTTGTTCATCTATAGGAATTGTTGTCGAACATCCTGTCCCCCATGTCCACACCCAGAATGGCTTAGCTGAATCCATGATTAAGCGCATCCAACTCATTTCTAGGACTCTGCTGATGCAATCCAAATTGTCAGTTAGTGCATGGGGACATGCTGTGTTGCATGCTTCAATGTTAATTCGACTTCGACCCACAGCCTATCATCAATTTTCTCCTGCACAACTTACATCCGGACATCAACCCAATATCTCTCACTTGCGCAAGTTTGGTTGTGCAGTTCAAGTCCCAATCCCACCTCCTAAGCGTACTAAGATGGGACCACAACGTAGATTGGGAATCTATGTAGGTTATGACTCTCCCTCAATTATTCGATATCTAGAACCAATGACAGGAGATGTCTTCACTGCTCGTTTTCCAGATTGTCAATTCGATGAGACAATATTCCCGCCGTTAGGGGGAGATAACATAGTTCCTGTAGAACGACCTGTTCCTGAAGAACGGCGAGAATTAACATGGAATACTTCCACTCTGTCTCATTTGGATCCACGAACTTCACAATGTGAAAATGAAGTCCGGAGAATTGTGCACTTACAAGAAATTGCAAACAGATTACCTGATGCATTTAACGATGCAGTAAAGGTGACAAAATTACATGTGCCCGCTATGAATACACCTGCCAGGATTAATGTCCCTGTAGGACAAAGTCAAAATACAACCGCAAAAAGAATCTGCAATACGCCAGAAGCGTGGCAGACCTATAGGTTCAAAGGACTCAACTCCGCGGAAAAGGAGAAATGAGCAATCATCATCATGTCCTCCCGAAGAGGCACGTAACACTCTTGAAGAGGTTCCTCCCGAAGAGGCACGTAACGCTCCTGAAGAGGTTATGACAAAATCCGTTCTCTCTAGAATAATGGAAGTCCCTGGTGAGACTTTGGAAGCCCCTGAAGAGGCACCGGTACCGGATAATGAAGAGATCTCTATATTTTACAATTATTCAAAAGAGAGATGGAATAGAAATGATATTGTCATCGATGACGCATTTGCATATGCGATAGCTACACAAATATCAAAGGTAAATGATGATGATGATTGGGACACAGAACCACGTTCTATAAATGAATGTCGACAAAGAAATGATTGGCCAAAATGGAAAAGTGCCATCAAAGCAGAGTTAGAGTCTCTCAATAAACGTGGTGTGTTCGGACCTATAGTACAAACCCCAAAAGATGTTAACCAAGTAGGTTACAAGTGGGTGTTTGTAAGAAAACGGAATGAAATGAATGAAATTACCAGATATAAGGCACGATTAGTGGCACAAGGTTTCCTGCAGAAACCTGGGATTGATTATGAGGAAACATACTCCCCTGTCATAGATACAACAACTTTCAGATATCTGATAAGTTTAGCAGTTTCTCAAAATCTAGAAATGCGACTCATGGATGTTGTAACTGCTTACTTATATGGGGACTTAGACACTAGAATTCACATGAAAATCCCGGAAGGATTTCCTTTGCCTGAAGCAAAGCCAAGGAGTACATACTCAATCCAATTGAGGCGATCATTGTACGGCCTGAAGCAATCCGGAAGAATGTGGTACAATCGTCTTAGTGAATACTTGTCTAAAAAGGGGTATGCAAACGATCCTATTTGCCCGTGTCTATTTATAAAGAAATTCATGAAGGGATTTGCAATATTAGCAGTTTATGTGGATGATATCAATTTGGTAGGGACTCCAGAAGAGCTCGAAGAAACTGCTGATTGTTTAAAGAAAGAATTTGAAATGAAAGACCTTGGAAAAACAAGATTCTGTCTCGGGTTGCAAATCGAGAGAAATTCTAATGGGATGTTGGTCCATCAATCTAATTATACCGAGAAGGTTTTAAAACGATTTGGTATGGACAAAGCACACCCATTAAGCACACCCATGGTCGTCCGGTCTCTTGATACACAGAAAGATCCATACCGTCCTATTGAAAAAATGAAAAAGTTTTGGGTCAAGAAGTACCATACTTAAGTGCTATTGGAGCCCTGATGTACTTAGCACAATGCACTAGACCGGATATTGCATTTTCTGTGAATCTACTTGCCAGATATAGCTCCGCACCAACTCAAAGGCACTGGGTTGGTATTAAACATATCCTACGATATTTGCGTGGAACAACTGATTTAGGAATATTTTATTCTTATAATCCTATAGATTCCAGTTTTACAGGATATGCAGATTCAGGTTATCTCTCTGATCCTCATAAGGGTCGATCACAGACAGGTTATGTGTTTCTAAATGGTAATGCCGCCATTTCTTGGCGTTCTACTAAACAGACTCTGGTAGCTACCTCCTCTAACCATGCTGAGATTTTGGCTCTTTATGAAGCCAGTAGGGAATGTGTATGGCTAAGATCCTTGATTCAGCATGTTCGTAGTTCTTGTCAATTACCTTCTATTGCAGGTATCCCAAATGTTATCTATGAAGATAATGAAGCATGCATAAAACAAATTCGAGAAGGTTTTATTAAAGGAGACAAGACTAAGCATATGGCACCAAAGTTCTTCTTCACTCATGAACTTCAGAAGAACAATGAAATTGAAGTCAAACAAGTTTGTTCGAGTAACAACCTGGCTGATCTATTTACCAAATCTTTGCCAAAATCAGTATTCCAGAAGTTTGTATATGAGATTGGCATGCGAAGAGTTCATCATCAAACTATGTAAATGGTTGCAATCATCAGGGGGAGCAGTTTATCAGGGAGCATCCTGAAGTATGCTTCCCAGGACATTTGTGCGCTGTACTCTTTTTCCTTTCCTAGGTTTTATCCCACTGGGTTTTCCTAGTTAAGGTTTTAACGAGGCAGCATTATGCACGTCCAACACCATTTCAATGATCTTGAAGAATGTTGTACTCTTTTTCCCTTCGCTTTGGTTTTTCCCACTGGGTTTTCCTTAGCAAGGTTTTTAATGAGGCAACTGTCATTAAATGGTGGTCATCCAAGGGGGAGTGTTATAAGATATGGATCTTGGGTGGATGCCCACTTGTGATAAGATAGGGTTAGAATTAGGGTTCCTCCTTTTTAGTTTACTTTGCCTATAAATAGGCTCTCTCCCTATGTATTTAGACACAGTTAATGAGATATCAGAAAGGCTCTCTCTTCTCCATCTAATCTTCTTTCTCTTGGTCTCTCTCTTTTATAACACAGTTGGATATATGATGTGGAACGATCAAGATGAAAAGTTCCACAAATACAGTGATACAAAATTCCCTGTAGACGAAAGCTCTCCATCTCCTCCTTGTAGAGCCAGTTAAAAAAGTTTGAAACTTATCATTGGGATTTATGATCTGGTGGAGCAAGCTGAATTTAAGGAATGACATATCCAATTCTTAATAGTTAGTGATATTTAAGTGTAGGAGAGTTGTTGCACGCAAATAGAAGATATCATAAGATGGGTGATCCTGGTTTATATCTGACTTAGAGATTTGTAGAATTTTGTCTCTTTTTTTTTTGGTTCTTTTTCATTTTGTTGTTCTTGTTTTGTATTTGTGTTGTGTGGCTGGTTGTTTGCTCCTTTGCGA
The DNA here is from genome assembly GCA_012931725.1 of Litsea cubeba. Lineage (NCBI taxonomy): Eukaryota > Viridiplantae > Streptophyta > Magnoliopsida > Laurales > Lauraceae > Litsea > Litsea cubeba. The sequence continues at coordinate 92,178,709 of CM022948.1, read as the reverse complement.
ATTTAAGAGATAGAGGGAGATAACGATATTGATGAAGATGCTATGCATTGCTGCTAGAAACATTAATATTGTGCTTGCAGAGCTGATCACTAATTTAACCCATGTGGGATCTACCATTTAATGAGGAAATCTGCTCATTTTAAGCACCACACTCATTTTGCAGGGGCATTTTTTTGGAAGACCTACTTAGGGGATTTTCTAATAACATTAGTGCTGTCTAAAAAAAGACTTTCAGAATTACTTCTTCAATTAGTGAACTTCCAAAAATTCAACTTTTGAAACATTAATTTTGAATAGTTCTCAACCAAACTATTTATATCATTCTGGAAAGGCCTGGGATATTACATGAACACAGGAGGACATATGCAATATACGCGAGGGACATCTTACAAAGGTGGGGACACACACAGGCAGCATAGGATCGTCCATTGATGTAATAATGAAATCAATTGATGCAATAATGTATACTATCCACGTCTTTCTTCATTCTAAAAAATTAGAAGAAACAGCACCCACATGACACATCCACAGGCCACAACATTATCTTTTTTTTTTATTTCTAGTTTGTACTTGTCACTGCCACCAGCAAAAAGAGACTACCTACCTCCACGCTCGAATCTCCGTCCAGGAGAGAGACGAAAAAGAAAACAGCCTAATCCCTCATTTCTCCAACATTCCCATCAAATCAAATCAGCACACAAGAAACTAAAGTGAGAACCAAAACCCCAACTTCTAGGCTCTCATTTCTCCAACATTCACATCAAATCAAAGCCCAAGTGAAAACCAAAATCTATCCTCACAATCAAATCCCCTTCAAAACAACAAAGCAAAATCCCATTACTTCTCCTTCCCAATCTATTCGTTCTCATCAAAGATTTTCAAGGCTAAACAGAAAGCATCTAGAAACCAGTTCATCCCTCCTCTCTCCATTCTACTGTAGTGATCCATAAAACCCAATAAACAACTAAAACAACATACCAAAAAAACCCATTTCCTCTCTCTCTCTCTCATCTTTCCATTTCAATCACAACCCAATACATTTCAATCCAACCCAGAAACGAACAAGCATAATAAAAAATCCCCACATTTCCATCTCAAATAAGAAAAAACTTTCCAAACCCCCATCTCCATCTCCTCATTTGAATCAAAACCCAGAAACAAAAAGCACCCCAAAACCCCTCATTTCCACATCTCCTCATTTTCATTTCTCCATTTCAATCAGAACCCAGAAACAAAAAGCACCTCAAAACCCCTCATTCCCATCTCCTCATCTCTCTCTCTCTCCATTTCAATCAAAACCCAGAGATAGTAACCCATTTCTTCTCATTATTGAACATCAATGGCACATGTTCTCCTTCTCTTCCTCCTCTTCCTCTCATCAACCCATATCCCATCTTCCACCTCAGACCCAGAGGACGAATCATGCTTGAGCAACCTCCACGCCTCCCTCTCCGACCCCACAAACTCTCTCCGCAACTGGACCCGAACCACCTTCGCCTCCCCCTGCAACGGCTTCACCTCCTACCTCACCGGTGCCACCTGCAACAATGGCCGCATCTACAAGCTCTCCCTCCCCAACCTCTCCCTCTCCGGCCAAATCTCCCCCTTCCTCTCCAACTGCACCAATCTCCAGTCCCTCGACCTCTCCTCCAACTCCCTCTCCGGCCCAATCCCCCCTGACCTCCAATCCCTCGTCAATCTCGCCGTCCTCAACCTCTCCTCCAACCGCCTCGACGGCCCCATACCACCCCAGCTCGCCTATTGCGCCTATCTCAACGTCATTGATCTCCATGGCAACCTTCTAACTGGCCCAATTCCTCAGGAGCTCGGCCTCCTCGTCCGTTTGACGGCATTCGACGTCTCCAATAACCGCCTCTCCGGTCCCATTCCTGCACTTCTCTCTAACCGGAGCGGCGGCCTGCCGCGTTTCAATGCGAGCTCGTTTCAGGGGAATAAGGGCGTTTATGGTTACCCTTTGCCGCCGTTGAGGAATAGGGGGCTGTCTGTTATGGCCATTGTAGGAATTGGACTTGGGAGTGGGTTCTTGAGCTTGGTTTTGAGCTTCACTGCTGTGTGTATTTGGTTAAGGGTGACAGAGGAGAGGGTGGCTGGAGAAGAAGGGAAGATCACAATGCCAGAGTATTGAAATCTTGGTTTTTGGAGGTGAAAGGAACAAGATGGAGATTGTGAAAAGAGGAAGATGGTGATGTCTCTAGTTGTTTATTAATCTCAAATCTTTAAACTTGTTCTGATGTTTTGCTTGTATCTGTTCTTATTTTTTGTGGGGCTTTGTTTGACTATTTTGTAATGGTTTTGATCATGGGTTTTGTTTGATCTGTGATGATGTATACTGTTCTTCAGGGCTTTTTTTTTTTTTTTTTTTAACTTCTTCTTCATATTATTATTATCTCTTCTTAGCCAATATAAACTAATTCAGGTGGGATTTATTCCTATCTAATGCAATGAATACTTTTTGAAGTAGCATTGTATTGGGTTTTGGGTTTTGTTCTTTTTGCTCTCTCTTGAAATTTGATTGATGGTTTCATTTTGAGATTGTATTGTTTATGGTGTTCTGCTTTTAGCTTCGTTTTTTTTTTTTCTTCTCTTTTTAAGCTTTGTGTTTGGTAGGTAGTGAGGAGTTGGTGTGTGTAGTATTATTTTTAGAAATGAGAGACATGAGACTGAGGAATATTTGATAGAAAATATGTTGTCGGATTTTGTCTAATATGCAATAAAAATATATTAATGCACTGTCATTGCCGCGTGGCTACCCAAATATTTGGTCCTGCAGGCTATTGATGATACTTTAAATTTTATAGGTCATCAAAATTGTGTTAGAAATTCTAGAAATTGGATTTCTAGAAATTCTAAGGCTCATTTCTAAAACTGATTAAAATTGAAGAAAAATGTGAAAATCCCAAATAGAGTATCAAATAATTTCCACCTCTGTAGAATTCACTACCGAAAGTTTATGCTACTGAAAAAGTGCATTGTCGATATGGAGCCCAAGAATTATCTTTTTCTTAGGTATCTAAAATATATTTTCCTCTTTTTTTCCTCTTTGTATTTAGGGTTGTAAATGGATACTCAATTATCAAAATACCCAAAGTCTTCGGTTTTGAATAAAGCGGTTTTGTAACCTTTCTTTTTCTTTGTTTTAGGAGGAAGTTAGTTTTGAATCCGGATATGCATAGCTCTTTTAACCAACTATACTAATGCAATATGCATCTTGTTTAAGATCTGGATCCAGAACTAAATCTATTTTCCTAATTTTCCTATTTTCTTTTTTCTTTTTCCTTTTTCCTTTCTCTTTTTCTTTTTCAAGATGAAGCTGAAACGGCCTAATACAAAAAATAGGTTCTGTGTTAGAACTGGATTAAGATCTGAATCTAAATTATAAGAACGGGTCTAGCTTCGGATCCACCATATTTGTCTTGGATCTGACCAGTTTACAAACCTTCCTAATCTTTTGAAATAAAAATGGGGGAAAACATATCCACGTGTGGGAGGAAGCCGAAATGAATGTCACGGTTGTGTTTTCCATGGAAATATTCAACAATTACAAAATGTCTTCCCTCGTCTCCTTATTTCTCTGTGAACACGATTGTAGCTTTAGATACGGCAGGTAGAGAAATCTAAAGCTCTTTTGTCTATTGTGATCAAGATTATGCATTAGATCCGATCCGACAATATTTTCTAACATTGTGGTATCAAAGCTAATGATCAATGCACTGCTCTAGATCTAGAGAATCAGAGATATGTATACTCCAAGATCTAGATCTTCATTTTCACAAACAAATATAAGATACTTGGCTATTGACAAAATCTGATCTTTTATATTTAGCACCATTTCAAACCCTTTTGAGTTATGATGCAAGGATACTTCAAAATGGATAACGTATCATATCGTATTTATCAGTGCATCATAGTTTCTGAGTTAAGGGATTTAGAAGCTACATACTGATTTAGTGATTCCTCTAAATGAATATACCAAACAGTATGTAGATATCACAACAGTCCATTGGCACACCACCATTTGCACCATTTTGTGGATAATGGATGGACCTTGAAACGGCGGCTCGAGACAATTTGAGGTCTAAAATGACAATCTTAAATGAGGCCTTAAATTATCTATTCTTCTCATTTTCTTTTTAAAGTTCAGAGTACCTGGACTCGTATTTTCTAATAGATTTATTTATCATTTATAAATCACAATTAATAATATTTATAAAAAAATTCGTGCACTAACTATAATAAACATATACTACGAGGTTGGAATTAAAAAAAAATTGTTAAAAACACAGTACAATAGATACTGATTTAGTGATTTAATTTATAATTGTTGACAATAAAGATTGTAGATGTAGATGAGTTTTGAATTTGATATAGCTTTTTCCATATGAAAAAAAATATTATATTTGAGTTAGTGAATTATGATTAACATATATTATAAAAAAAATAACCACATATATTATTTAAAAAAGATAAAACCAAATCAGTAAATCCTTAAAGAAGATTGTTTTAAAAATAATATTAAAAAAAAAGTAGTTATAGAGAAAGGCAATCTATGAGAGAGGCAAAGAGGGTGAGAGAGTTAAGAGGACCTCATATAGAAAAGTGTTGGTGAAGATTAAACTTTTGGTAGAGACGTTTTAATATGACAAGAGAAACATTAATCTATAAGAGAAACGTTCATTTGAAAAACCTCACTGGTAAGGTGGCAGAGAGGTTGATATTTGTTAGGATTTAAATAGACACTATGTAGAGAAAAAGAAGGATGATAGTTGTTTTAATATTTTTTTTTTTTTTTTTGGAATGTGAATAGATAACTTTAGTGAGATGTGATACTAAATACTATTATGTTGCCTTATTTTTTGAGGAGAAAAAAAAAAAAAACTATGGCAGTTGTTTTAATGCATTTTTAGGATGTGAAAATATAACTTTAATATGATGTGATAATATGGAGCCTTATCTTTTAGGGGGCCTAAAGCAAGGTCTTTTCTTGCTTTATAGTCAAATTGCCCAGGATGGCTTTACAAACCAATGGTTTGAACTGGAATGGCTGAAAAGTTCATGAGCTACATGGTCTGTCAGCTCGGGGCATCCACTAAAGTGGATGAATCGTTCTCATCAATGCTGGATATGCTCCCTCATAAAGAAACTAGGGAAATGTAAACCAGGTGATCTTCCTTAAGCATCTTAAAGCCCTGTTTGTTCTCCTTAAAATACATAGGAATTGAATATATATATATATATATAGGGATGTTAGAAATAAAGATTAAAGGTGAATTTCAAAAATGAGCATCAAATAACATATTTTTGTGATTCTATTTTTCTGAAAAAATATTATTTGATGTTTATTTGTGAAAACTTTTCTTTAATCTTATATATTCAAATGCAAACAAACAGGTCCTAAGGGTGGTTTTCTATTTACATAAGGGAATAGAAAATGAATTTTACATATGCAAATGTTACATATGTGAAAGACATTACTATGTGAAAATCACAATTTTCAAGTCAAATCCCTGCTTGATATAGGACCAAAAGGTCAGACAGGATTCTTACCCGGCTTTTTCATCAATTCCTTGATTCAATGTGGACACATCTACAAAGATATTCAAATTGGAAGATCCTAATTACTAAACCCTCGGACACAGCCAAGACATATATAAGCAGATGATACAAGAATGCAAAAGATTAGCCTAGAAAATTGAATCCATAAGATTTTGGAACATCCAACATCAACAGTTGAAGCAGATAATTAGATCAATGGTCTGGATCACGAACCATGGGTCTACTTGTACAGAATTGCTACAACAGGAACACTGTAACATCCTGAGGAATAATATTCTAGCAAGCTATGATGAAGATGAGTGGTTTTCTAATAATGGTGTTCTGTAGGTGGGGGGTTTTGGCTTTATGTCCCTTTCCTTTTCCTTCATCCCCGTTGCCCAAGATGCGTTGCATTCATATCTTTTTCTACCAAAGACCCCCACTTTTCCCATCTACATGTTGGTGGGGTCCACATTGGATCACACCTCCTACATATGTGGATTATTTTAAGGGGGAAAAAACACAAAAGTTCAAAAAGGGGACAGGAGGATTATACCCTTGATTTTTCATTTGTTGATCATTATTATGCTTGCTGATCGCCATGCATTTTTTCAAATGTAAAAATAACATGTTCATTTAAAGATGACACTTTTATGTTCTCATGTGTCAAACGTGGGCCAGGCCAGTCACTGCTTGTGCCATGATGCACACTATTGCCGATCATTAAGTCCTGGTTTGGAGTTCTCTTTCCTGGTTTTTCGAATCATTAAATGGATTAGAGTTGCAAGAGAGAGAGAGAGAGAGAGAGAGAGAGAGAGAGAGAAGTTTAGTGTGTGAACCACTTCTGTGATCTGGGTGGGGGTTGGTTGGACTCCGCACCTCGTAAAAGGATGTAGGACATGGTCTAAAAATATCCCAGGTCAGGTTAGTTTTGATCGATTTGACTTCAATGGTTGCATGTATTAGCTTGGATAGCATAGGGCCATCCCATTGTACTTGGATTGAAAAGTCAAGCCTAATCAAACTCTTATTTGCAACTTTTTTTTTTTTTTTATGAATTAAAATGATTCACATGCGTAATGATTACACATTATCGTATTTATTTATGCTTATTTATACATAATATAAAAATTGTGTGTAAATAATATCATATTCAAATGTGAAAGTGTCTTGCAAATTCGATGATCCTACCAAATACAAAATACTTCGAGATTTAGCATATAAAGGGAAAAGTTTCTTTTTCTAAATGTCCATTTTGTATCCTTAAATTGGATGGTCTTCAACATCCATCAAATCTAAGTATTCTATATAGCTTATTGGAAAGGGAGTCTCATGTCGAACAAGTTCAGTGAGTCTAGAACCTATCACATGTCCACACTTTTAGAAAAGCAGGGTGTTCATGGCTTCAAGGTTTTTTTTTAAAGGAGCTCTATGTGGAAGGATAACTAGCTTGTACTTTAATCTAAAACTAATTAGAGTGATTAACATGGGCCATTCTAAACGTTGCCATGTATAACAAGTTTTAATTCCTCCGGCTTTTAAAAATATCACGAGTGTACTGATCACTCTTATCAGTCTTGAGGGTTATCATTGTGTGGGGAGATTTCCAGAACCATAGGATTACGCTAATCACAGCCATCGGATGAGGCTAAGCACTCTCACGTGCCGTCCGCGTGCCATCCACGTGGCGCCAAGCTCACCTCGGCTAGCGAGGCAGATCCCTCGGCCGAAGTCAGACAGCTCCATGCCACTAGCGCCGAGCTCAGCCACCCCCTACGTCTCCATCTCGGCTGAGAACTCCACCTCGGCTGAAGGAGCCGAGACGAGAGCCGAAGCCAGAAAGAGTCTCCACTCACGCCCCTCATCCCCCACGTCACCAGGCACGTGAAGGAATAGGGGCACGAGCTAGTGGGACAGACGCGACATCCAGCCGCTCACAATCTTCGCCAGATCCTGACAGGGCGGCATCCAGCGGCTGAGTCCACATCAGGGCAGGGCCCGAGGACAGATCCGGTGATGCTCCTACCGCCAAGAACACCCAACACGATCTGGCCCAACAAGACGCGCATTTAATGCATTGTGGGCTGATCCGACTGGCATTAAATGCAGGGTGGGCTGGATTGGACCGCATTCATTACTTTGCGGGCTTATCATGACCCCCAGTCACATCATGGGACCCACACCAAGGTGTCCTCCAAAAATACAAGCCAAAGCTTCTATAAATAGAATCCCATACCACATGCAAGGTACGCACAATACAACTCATAGAGCTGTTACTCTGCCTCTCTTCTTCCTCTCCTTCCATTGTTCCAGTTCATTCACTGACTTTGGCATCGGAGAGCCTTGCGCCGCCCAGGCCAGGGTCCTTTGATCGTTTGCTCTTCTCTTTCAGGCTTTCGGACGGTACCCAGTCATTCCCAATCATCATCTTCTCGGATAAGTCCTCTAAGGCTCCCCCTTATTGTGGGTCATTATTTTCTGCACCTACAATTGGCGCCGTCTGTGGGAAAGTAATATCCCAACCTTCCCAACCTTCCCAACCTTCTTAACCCCAATCTCTCAGAAGCCATGCCTCCGAAAGCTAGGAAGGGCGTAGAGTCCTCGAGAGCAGCGCTCGAGCTGCCACCACCATCGACGGTCGTCCCTCCTCAAGGGCACTCCCGCACGGTGCACGGCACGTCTGCAGGCGAGGGCCGCTTAGGCTCTCAGCTCTTTATCGAGTTCCCACTCCAAGAGGGACTCGAGGCCTCGATCTCAGCAGAAGAAGTCATGCCACCCAGGCGCGATGAGCGTCGGCATGAGCGTCCTCGGAAGGACAAAGCTGTGGCCGTAGGAGAGACGCGCCACGTTCAACCCCCTGCCACTGGAGGGGTTCTCGAAGCCCAAACTGCTCTCCTCCAGAAGCAAGAGCAGCTGATTCGCGAACTCCAGCAGCAGCTGAGGGCAGCGCAAACTGCCTCCTTAAGGCAGGTCTCCGAGCCTCAAGGGAAAAAGAGGGACGCCCCCAGCAGGGCAGCCCAGCCTCCCCGCGAGGACCTCGGCAATCATCTGGACCATAAACGGAGCCAGATTCATGACGAAGGCTCGAGCAACAGCCGAAATCATCATGGCCGCGATGGCCGAGCTCATAGTCATCGAACCCCGAACCACTCCAAGCGAAAGCCCAGAGCCCAGACCCCAGAGAAGGACGATGAGCAAAAGCGGTTCGACAAGCGCGTCAGGCTTGCTCTTCAGCGTAACCTGGACGCGCGGGACCAGAAGCAGATCTGTGGTCACAACCGATCTGGGGGGCTCACCCTTCACAAAAGACATCGAGCGCACCCCCTTGCCCAGGAAATTCTCTGTCCCGCGGTTCGTCCCCTACGACGGACTGTCGGACCCATCCGCTCACCTCCGACACTTCTCCCAGAAGATGTCCATCTGGGGGAACGAGGGTCACCTGAACTGCAAAATCCTCTCCTCCAGTTTGGGTGATCTCCCCCTGAAGTGGTTCTGTTCTCTCCGAGTGAAGTCCATCTCGAGTTGGAAGGAGCTCCAGCTCTCCTTCCTGAAGAAGTTCCAGGCCTACAGCGTCATCCCCAAGAAGGAAGGGGACCTCCTCGCCCTGAGAATGAAGCAGGGTGAGACCCTCGCCAACTTCGCCCAACGATTCTGGCCGGTCTACAGCCAGATTGAGGGCACCAGGGAAGGGATAGCAATCTACGCCTTCCAGCATGCCCTGATCCCCGGCCACGACCTGCGGAAGAGCTTAGCCAGGAACCCCCCAGAATCCATGCCAGAGTTGATGTCCCGGGTAAAGCGCTACATCGCCCAGGAGGAAGATGAGATCCGAGCCCGGGATCAGGACGGGCATCCGGAGCCCGAGCAGAAGAGTAGCCAGCCTCGGCAGGGAGGCGGGAGGCCCTTCCAGAAGCAGGAGCCCAAGCAGGCCTGGGTCTCCAGTTCGGCGAAGCCTGCGTCGTCCAGATCTGGGGGCACCTGGCAGCCCAGGCCTCCCACCAGCGCCAGTCAGAGTGTCAACGTCGTCTTCAAGGAGCCGATCTACCGAATCCTGACCAAGATAAAGACCAAGCCATTCTTCAAGTGGCCTCCGCCCTTGAGGAATGAGCCCACCTCCAGCAGCCGGAGCAAGCTCTACTGCTCTTACCACAAAGGTAGCGGGCACAAGACCGAGGACTGCAACTCTTTGCAGAGGTATCTGGAGAAGTTGGCCAAAGAAGGCCACATTCCAGAGTTCGTTGAGGCAGGAGATGCTGGCGGCAGCGAGGGCCGAGTTCACCAGAGCGCGGCCCAGGTTCCAGACAGTGAGGATTCGGAGAAGATCATTACGTGATCCAGCTGGCGTCCTCAGCTCCCGCTTCCTCGTCCCGGGGCAGCTCCCAGGCCCGCGCCGATGCCAGGCGGGCATCACGCGGGAACGAGGTGGTGAAGGCCGAACACGCGCTAGCGTCCAAGAAAGCCCGCTGACAGAGCCAAACGAGGGAAAGTCGGCCCCGAACTGGCATGGCCCGTTCAGAGCAGTCTCACCGGCAGGAAAATCAGCCTACAAGCTTGAAGACTTGGAGGGCAAGCCGCTGCCGAGACCGTGGAGCGTATCCCAAGAAATTCAATTTTCGATTTCTAAAAGATGTAATGAATCTCGGAATCAATGGAAATAGCTTTCGCCCCGTCATCAATCTGTCATCTCTCTTTGATCGACTTCGGCTACAAGGGTTAACAGCCCTGGAAAAGGCCTCGAGTTCGGACGCATCGGCCAATTCCTAAACTCAGGGTCTTCACCCATCTACAAGGGTTAATAGCCCTGGAAAAGGCCTCGAGTTCGGAACCTCGGCCAATTCCTAAACTCAGGGTCTTCACCCATCTACAAGGGTTAACAGCCCTGGAAAAGGCCTCGAGTTCGACACTCGGCCAATTCCTAAACTCAGGGTCTTCACCCTCTACAAGGGTTAAGAGCCCTGGAAAAGGCCTCGAGTCTCGGAACACTCGGACCAATTCCTAAACTCAGGATATTCACCCATCTACAAGGGTAACAGCCCTGGAAACGGCCTCGAGTTCGGACAGCTCGGCCAAGTTCCTAAAACTCAGGGTCTTCACCCATCTACAAGGGTTAAACAGCCCTGGAAAAGGCCTCGAGTTCGGACGCTCGGCCAATTCCTAAACTCAGGGTCTTCAACCCATCTACAAGGGTTAACAGCCCTGGAAAAGGCCTCGAGTTCGGACGCTCGGCCAATTCCTAAAGCTCAGGGTCTTCACCCATCCACAAGGGTTAACAGCCCAGGAAAAGGCCTCGAGTTCGACACTCGGGCCAATTCCTAAACTCAGGGTCTTCACCCATCTACAAGGGTTAACAGCCCTGGAAAAGGCCTCGAGTTCGGACACTCGGCCAATTCCTAAACTCAGGGTCTTCACCCATCCACAAGGGTTAACAGCCCTGGAAAAGGCCTCGAGTTCGGACACTCGGCCAATTCCTAAACTCAGGGTCTTCACCCATCTACAAGGGTTAACAGCCCTGGAAAAGGCCTCGAGTTCGGACACTCGGCCAATTCCTAAACTCAGGGTCTTCACCCATCTACAAGGGTTAACAGCCCTGGAAAAGGCCTCGAGTTCGGACACTCGGCCAATTCCTAAACTCAGGGTCTTCACCCATCTACAAGGGTTAACAGCCCTGGAAAAGGCCTCGAGTTCGGACACTCGGCCAATTCCTAAACTCAGGGTCTTCACCCATCTACAAGGGTTAACAGCCCTGGAAAAGGCCTCGAGTTCGGACACTCGGCCAATTCCTAAACTCAGGGTCTTCACCCATCTACAAGGGTTAACAGCCCTGGAAAAGGCCTCGAGTTCGGACGCTCGGCCAATTCCTAAACTCAGGGTCTTCACCCATCTACAAGGGTTAACAGCCCTGGAAAAGGCCTCGAGTTCGGACACTCGGCCAATTCCTAAACTCAGGGTCTTCACCCATCCACATGGGTCTAACGCCCTGGAAAAGGCCTCGAGTCCAGACTCGGTCGTTTCCTAAAGCTCCGGGTCCTGGACCCTGGAGAAGGCCTCGAGTTCGGACACTCGGCCGGATTCCTAAAATCAGGGTTTTTACACCCCTCAAAGATCATTGCCGAGCTCACGCTTCCACAGCCGAGACCAACGGAATGATGACTCCACTTCGGCACAAGGCAGCTCGTCTCGGCCAAAGCCACCCATTTCGACCAGGATAGCTTTCGAAAGGACAGTTGCAAGCATGGAAATACAAAAATGCAAATATACACGGATTGGGCAAACACCAAACTCGTCCTTATTCATTGTAATTGCTTCATTACATGGATTACAAACATGAAACAAAATACACAGAAGAAAGGCTCGTGGCCCTCTGAAGGAAGACCCAAAAGAAAGCAGGCTTTGAGACTACTCTTCGCCGACACCGCCCACCGACCGGAAACCTCCGACGGAAAGGCTTGTTGCATCCTGCCCCGAGGTCTTGATATCCCCCAAGAAGAAGGATCTGCGGCATGATCCAGAACCGCCCTTTGGGACGAAGCGGGACCCCCAGGCGCCCGGTGCCGAGAGCTCTGCAACACGCTTTGGCTGGTCAGACCAAAGTTTGCAAACAAGAGCCCCCTCCTAGGGCGTTTCTAGTCCTACCCTCCGCCCAGAACCTTGCGGAATGACGACAAGGCCGCCGAGCGCAGGGGGCGCCACCAACCCACAGCTGCAAAGATTCCCATGCAACCGCACCAGGAAGGGCTGGCCGTAGACCCGCGTTCAGAGAGCGCGTAGCCTACGGGGACCATCTTCAGAGAGCGCGCAGACTACGACAGGCCTTCCCCCTCGGAGGAAGCCGTCACCTGGCACAGGAGTTCCATCTGGATCAAAAGCCCATAAAGATCTATTAAACATGGCTGCCAAGTTGTTTGAATATCCTGGTTCTCTCGTCCCTCCCATGGCAAGCCTAATACTCCTATTTATAGGAAGAGCGGGAGGCCCGATCTTCAAGGGTCATTATGAGTTGAGGTCTCCCACGTCTTGCGTGGCGTGCTAGACTTCCCCCATACTGACCAGCGGCTCCGATGATACCACGTGGAGCCATCCCCTCGTTCTCCTCAACGGTCACATTACCATGCTTACTGCTGTTCAAGATCGCCCCAGATACGGAGTATCGTCGCAAACCCCTAAGAAGATAGCTCGGCACTCAATTCTAACGTCCCATCGCGGAAAGCACTATACCGAACTCAAGCACAGAAGTACAGAGAGACAAAAGTGGAAGGACGAGTGGTCAAAGGAGCCTTCGATTGCATTAAAATCCTTGTCATTACATCATGCAGCAAATACATTTGAAGGAAATAACAAAAAGCATAAAGCAGAGAAGCGAGTGTCCCGAGGTCATGCCCGGTCAGACCCACGGGCTGCAGCGTCCGAAACTTCTGGAGGAACAGAAGCCGGCGTCGGGAGTGGGTACGGCGGAGGCTCTCGGAAGGAAGGGTGGTCCTCAGAAGCCCCGGCCTCCTTCAGGCCGGCACGCCATCCTTTCACCCAGGCCTTATCCCTCACGACGAGGACCCTTTCCTTGTAGTGGGCGGTGACCTGCGCTCTGGCGTCCTCGAAAGCAGCATCGCACTCCGACTCGAGCTTCGCCTCGGCTTCATCCGCCCTCTTGGATTCGGCCTGAAGCAGGGCCGCATAGTCATCTTCCATCTTCGATATGGAAACCTCGAGCTCGGCCACCCTAGCTCTCTCCACCTCGGCTTCCCCCCTCGCCTGCTCAAGTTTCGCCGCGTATTCTCCCTCCACCCTGGCTAGCTTCTGGGTGACGACGTCCAGAGACTCTTGCAAGCCGTTCTTCTCCACGGTCAGCTCGGCAGCATCCATACTGTATCTGCAGATCCTGTCAGCTACAGCCATGGTCTTCTGTGCCGCCTGCGAAAGAAACGGGGTATACGCGTTAGCTCCGGAGGTCAGAGGTGCCAGACCGCCGGATTGGCAAAAAGAAATGCAGAAAAGACTTACCGTGAAGTTAGACTGCAGCATTGACAGAATCAGCTTCTGGTCGCTGTATTTGTCCAGCTGCTCCATGTCCCGAGGTAGGGCGCAGGCTCGCCCCAGGGCCTCGAGGACCTGTGGATCAATCCTGTGAAGAACGCGATCCTCCATCGTCATCGGCCTCCCCGGCCCAAGCATAAAGCTCGGCTCCCATAACGGCGGCCCCTGAGGCAGCGAGGCAGCGATCGAGCTGGGACCTGCATCAGTCCTCGGCATCTTCAGCGGTCGAGCCCCCTCCTGCTCAACTTCGGCCGGAGGCGAACGTACTTCTAGACCAACGGGACTAGGAGGTGCGGGGACCTCCGCAGCAGCCGCGGGGGAATTCATTCGAACACTCGAAGGAGGCTCAGGAGAATTCATATTCACAGACCCATGGGGGGCTCGGGCATCCTCCGCTCCAAGCGCCAAGGCCTCGAGGTCCTCGAAGGACAAGCGCCTGGTGCGCCTCATCTCGGAACTAGGCGAGGGAGATCGGGCAGTCTGACTCGATTCCCTTCCTGGGACCTGGAGAAGTCTCGATCCCGATGTAGAAGCAAGAGCTCCAGACGTGGCCCTAGCGCCAGACGACGCCGGCGAAAGCTCCTCTGCGGCCTCTTGATTAGCCTGTTCCTGCCCGACTTCGGGACCGGCACCCTCACCCTGGATCGGCTCTACGGTGCCCTTTAGATACCCGCGGTATCTCTGCTGGTACCCTAGCAGCGACCAGGCCGCCCTGCCGTCATGGCCGCTGTACCGCTTTACTAGGCGGAGCCAGGCCTCGTTCCTCTTCCAGATGTATCGGGCGGCCCGTTTTCTCTCCTTCAAAGCTGTAACGATCAGAAGCATTAGCACGGCAGAATAAAAAGAAACTACATAAAAAAGAGACGGAAGATATTTACTTGGAATAATCCCGAAATGGCGAGGGACTTGGTAGCCTCTATCAATGTCGGCCACCCCGAACTCCCAGTTTCCCGAGACGTACAGAAGATCGTCTCCGGCATACTTGCTTGAGTCCTCCAAATATCGGACAAAGCCGTCCCGGCCTGGCTTTGCCCGGAGATAATAAGCATCTCCGGACTTGCATATATCATATACGTCCTCAATATCGAAGACGCCGAGGTTAATGCCCAGAACCTCATTTAACCTAGCCGTGCCCATCACAATCTTGAAGGCATTGGGTAGCAGCTGGCAGGGGCAGAGGCGCCATTGACTGAGACACCTCCTGAGAAGGGGGTGAAGGGGAAAACGGACCCCACCTTCTATCACAGCCACTAGAGGAAACGGCATCCAACCCCCCGAGAAGTCGCGAAGGTTGATGCCGTTAGGATCTTCGCCCCTGACTTGGACGTCAGCAGGGACCCTGAAGGCCGACCTGAAGCCCTCGATCGCAGCCTCGCCCTCTAACCAGTGGCTATAAATTCCCATTTCTACCCCAATCCAAAGACAGAGAAACCCACAAGGGAAGAGGCAGGGCAGAAGGAACTTACGGGAGCAAGACGATGATAATGAGCGGCAAAGAGATACGGCCTCAGCAACACACCACTTCTCAGACGAGGTTCTCTAGCAGCAACTTATTCTCCTTTGATTCAGAATGGCGACAGAGAAGAAGACGAACCTCGATTGCCCTATATATATCACCAAAAGGCCCCCCCCCCCCTTTTCAGGGGACCTAGTTGGGCGCGCCAAAGGAGCATCTCCTAGAGCTCCGCGCGAATCATTTCAAACATTGATTGCATCCCTGACAGAACGGTGCGCACGATCTCGAGAAGACAGACGACCGACCAGGGGACGACACGCAGAGCCGTCGGCCTGTCTCCAGCATTGAATGAGGGACGCCATTTATTGCCTCGATTATCCGAAGCGACCGTGAATCAGGGCCGAGAGGGACTCCCTCCACCGGGTAAGCACCGTTACATAGCTCCCGACCTCATGGCACTGACGATCTCCGCAAGGTCAGAAGCTAGGGGCAATTGTGTGGGGAGATTTCCAGAACCATAGGATTACGCTAATCACAGCCATCGGATGAGGCTAAGCACTCTCACGTGCCGTCCGCGTGCCATCCACGTGGCGCCAAGCTCACCTCGGCTAGCGAGGCAGATCCCTCGGCCGAAGTCAGATAGCTCCATGCCACTAGCGCCGAGCTCAGCCACCCCCTACGTCTCCATCTCGGCTGAGAACTCCACCTCGGCTGAAGGTGCCGAGACGAGAACCGAAGCCAGAAAGAGTCTCCACTCACGCCCCTCATCCCCCACGTCACCAGGCACGTGAAGGAATAGGGGCACGAGCTAGTGGGACAGACACGACATCCAGCCGCTCACAATCTTCGCCAGATCCTGACAGGGCGGCATCCAGCGGCTGAGTCCACATCAGGGCAGGGCCCGAGGACAGATCCGATGATGCTCCTACCGCCAAGAACACCCAACACGATCTGGCCCAACAAGACGCGCATTTAATGCATTGTGGGCTGATCCGACTGGCATTAAATGCAGGGTGGGCTGGATTGGACCGCATTCATTACTTTGCGGGCTTATCATGACCCCCAGTCACATCATGGGACCCACACCAAGGTGTCCTCCAAAAATACAAGCCAAAGCTTCTATAAATAGAATCCCATACCACATGCAAGGTACGCATAATACAACTCAGAAAACTGTTACTCTGTCTCTCTTCTTCCTCTCCTTCCATTGTTCCAGTTCATTCACTGACTTTGGCATCGGAGAGCCTTGCGCCGCCCAGGCCAGGGTCCTTTGATCGTTTGCTCTTCTCTTTCAGGCTTTCGGACGGTACCCAGTCATTCACAATCATCATCTTCTCGGATAAGTCCTCTGAGGCTCCCCCCTTATTGTGGGTCATTATTTTCTGCACCTACAATCATGTTCCTATTTAGTCTAGATGTATTTTACAGATTAGTTGCCTAAAATTTGCGCAAATTAAGATACACAAACCTATGTAGCTAGAAAAATCATCAATGATTATTATGAAATAACAAGTACTAGCTTGTCTATTCGGTATGTTGAAGAGACCACAAATCTTAGAATGGATGATCTAGAGAATGAGATCTCCTACAAATCTCATCATGGGCAATGTTCCCCTATGAGCCATAACGCTTGTATGTAGTCCACCTCATAGAGCCCACTTATTAGAGGCCTTCCTGGGGTGGGAAGGGAGGGAGAGTGTTTACATGGAAATGTCTCCTTATTGATAAGGGTCTGGGAGATTATCCTAGCACTTAATTTGATTGCCTTAAAGTTTAGTAGTCTTTTGGCAATAGATTTCTTTGAGATTCAATTGAATGGTGGATAAAGATTAATTTTGATAGGTGTTAAACTGGGCCTGGTGCCAGATCATGGGGGGATTAGAGTGTGAAAGGGCCTTCATTGATCCAAGGGCACTGATCAATGGTAGGCCCAACTGAGCCCCACTGGGCTGGACTGCACTTGCTTTTTGGAGTACATTTTCTCTTCATTCATACCCTCTCAAGTGTGCCAAGCCATTCTATCCTTTCTTCTATGGTCTAGTTGTAGCATATCATTCTGATGATTCATAAACAAGATTGGAAGCCATAAAGTAATAGTTCAAGATTCACTAGTGAAAAGCCCCCGTGCTTAGCACAGATAACGTAATTCAAAATATTAGATATTGAAGAATATTATTAAAAAAAAAGGCTTTGGAAATAGAGAGGGACAGATATACAAAGAGGAAATGCAAGAGAACGGACACATAGAGAAGATAAAAGGATACATTAAAATGTTGCAAACATACCAAGAAGAGGAAATGAGTGCAGGAGAAATGAGGTTTCAATATTAAAGAGTCATAAGGGAGGAGGAGTTTCGGTAGTAAAGAGGGTTTAAAAATGGAGAGTGTAGAAATCAATAAAGGGGTCAAAACAAAAATTCACACGGTCCAAATTAAACTGAAATCAATTTCTAATTTTTCAGTTTGCTTCATAAATATATATATATATATATAAATAGCATACAAAGTATCCAAATCCGATCTAAACAAATCAACAATTAATTTTTGTTTAGTGCATGGCAATAGAGAGGAGGGAGATACCAATAGTCCAACCCGCATCTTGGACCATGGATTTTGGCTGGCACTTTCTATGGTAGGTCCTCATATATTTTTCACACCAAACATCAAATTTCCATATATTTGTAAGGAAACTTGTCTTTTTCACATGTACTTAGAAAATCTTCACACCAAACATCAGATTTGCAGACATTTGTAAGAAGACTTGTCTTCTACGAAAATGCCACTGCACAAACATGACCCATATATATGTTGGCATTATATGTTGTTCTGAAACGTACATAACCTAACTTTAATTTACCAAGGAAAAGTAGCTTGGCATCCTCTACAGCTTTCACAACAGGAAAAAAAGAATGGTCATGTGGATTGTGGAAGAGTTTAGTATGGAGCATGTGCATTGGTCAACAACCTCTTCTACATGTCCTACTTCAAAAAGTAGAGAGAGACTCATGCTATGTAAGGAATGGAGATCTGGATCCAAGAAAAATAGGTTGAAGATAAATCTTGAAAATCATAACATATTACAAGGAAATGTTCGGTAATGAAGATTAACGGGATTGAACAAAAGTGAGATTGGGAATTGTGATGCTTCTAAACCCGGCCCAAGAAAGCAACGTTTCCAAATGAACACAATATTGGTGGGATGTGACATTTAAAAAAATATCTCTGTAAGACATTCATACTAAGCGAGCACCGCATAATCAGGTGACATGCGTGGTGGCATTAGGGAATAGACGAGTGAGCTACAAGAGAGGAGTAATGGTGAAAGTTGTAGAGAGAAAGGAAGTCATGGAGATGAGGTCTGTCCTTAATGGATCTTTAATTTTAAGTCTATCCTTAATGGGTCTTTAATTTTAAGTCAATCCTTAATGGATCTTTAATTTTACTAACAGTCCATACTTTTGGAATTTGTGAAGTGACACTGGATGTGGGGAAAGTGAAAGTGTGGATTCTCCATTAGGTGGGAGAACCGAAGATAAACTTAAAAAGGTCAAAAGGCTTCAAGGCATAGAAAACTCATTTTTTACATTACTCTTATTTATAGCGTTACAGTAGAGAAAACAAGACTCGGTGTGAACATCTACTGGGGCAATGCTCCACAGAGTGGGGAGACTTGTTCATTCCTCACTTTTGGTGGCATTTTTTTATTTTCTTCTTTCTAATTTCTATCTCCAACAAGTGGGAAAAATTGCTCCTTAGTGGGGTTTTCGCTTTCTCCAACAAGTGAAGAAAAAAAAGTCGCCATCTTATATCCCACCATTATACATACCTACATGTTCCCAAAAAAATTCCCTAGGGCGAATGCATTCTTCCTCAAAACCCCACCTTCATTGCATCCTAATAGGCCCATTGTTTAGCTTGTGGTTGTCACTCCTATCTCACACATTGTACTTCATAGGAAGTGTTAATGAATCAAGTGGTGTAAAGTGTTGATGAATCAAGAGGTGTAAATCCCAACCTTCATTGCATCCTAATAGGCCCATTTTTTAGCTTTGTGATTGTCACTCCTATCTCATACATTGTACTTCATAGGAAGTGTTAATGAATCGAGAGGCGTAAGCCGTAAAGTGTTGATGAATCAAGAGGTGTAAATCTCCTATTTTCATCTGAAAGAAAGAACCAGTAAACGTGAATGAATGAATGAAATCTCCATTGTGAATAAATTAAGCGTACCCAGAAACTACACAAATCAAGTATCTGCCATTACAACAAACAACTGGCAATAAGTAAAATCATACTACAACTCATTTAACTTGAATGAAGAAATGGCAAATCAAGTATCTGCCATTACAACTCGCAATAAGTAAAATCTTCATTGTGAAGAAATTTAGAATACACAAAATAACTACACAAATCAAGCATTTGCCATTACAACAAACAACTCACAATAAATATTATCTTACTACAAACAACTAGACTTCTCTCTGTAAAGAAGTCTTGCTCTGTTGATGTAAGGAAAGAAACATAAATTACAAGGCTACAAGAGGAATAGAAATCATGATGCAATCATGAAATCACATTAGCTGGTGTCTTCGTACAGCTCTTTGGTACATGAATACTATGAAAATTTGGCTCCTTTGGAACTGTTGACGGTCTTTTTCCTCGCGAAGAGGACCTAGAAGTGGAGGTGGTACTGGTAGTTCTTCTTTCAACTTGGGTTTCACAAGGTGATACATTGGTTCTTGAAATGGTTGATGTTTCTTTGATTACAGCAAGCTGTCCTTTCAATGCCAACCCCCTGCAGAAGAAAGACAAGGGACTGAAATGAGGAAGTTGTTCAGTCTCCCAACACTAAGTTACAAATAGTTTCACTAACTTTGACGCATTGGATGGATATTTTTGTGCCCCCAGATGCAATCACTAGCTATGGAAATCAGAGACCACAAATCCACAATAGTGAGGTATAGTTTTTGCCTCAAATCATCGGCGACCGAAACTTTGGCAGACCACCAAACTGAATTGCACAGTAAAACATATGTAAAATTATGAACACCCCACCCTTGCTGCAAGAAACATTGCAACCAACACACCCCTGATCATGCAATGAAAATTACTCTTGAAAGAATATTCAAGCAAACAACCTTTGAGGTCTGACAACTTGTTCCTGCAGCGATGGCGATCTGCAAGTTCTCTGTACTGATGACGATCTGAAAGTTCTCTGTACTTTCGGGCTGACTTTCTTCTCCTTACCATCTTCTGACTGCATAAAGTCAAACCATGTCATCAGGTAAGCATTTTAATGATAGGAAATTTGATTTGAAAAGAGGAAACCACCTACCGAACACACAAAAAAACGAAAAAGAAACCACCCTACCTTCTGTCTTTGAGGAGTCCTGATTTCCTTTTTGGGCTCCACATATCTTGAGAACTTTAGGTCTGTAGGTCTATTTTGTTGCTGCAAATCAGACTATCCTCAATTTTAGTACTAACTCATATGGTTCTCACTAGAACTCTGTAGAGAACATGAAATACAAGATAAACTCACTATCTGAGCTTTACGTGCTGTTCTGTTTGATTCATATTGTCTCCTCTCCCACCCATGAGAAATCCCATTTGTCTACATTTTTCAAAGTGCAGAAACCAGACACAATATTTAGTTGCATGTACTATATTTAGTTGGACGTCCATTTTAATCAAGAAAAGATATAAACAGCTTGACATTTTGAAACAACTCGACACTATATTTAGTTGCATGTACTATATTTAGTTGGATGTACAATACTTAGTTGCATGTCCATTTAATCAAGAAAAGATATAAACAGCTTGACATTTTGAAACAACTCACCTGCTTATCATTTCGGCCTGGCTGCCTTTTCAGCAACTTTTCATTTGTAGCTGGTGTGGCTTCCTTCATAGGATCAAGTTGCATCCTTCTCTCCAGTTTTGCTTCCTTAAGAATCCCTCTTTCCTGATGCAACACATATGTTGATGTCAACTCTGAAGAGTTTTATTTCCTGATAAAATTTTCAACTTCAATTTTTACAATCATAGGGATTTGTTTACATCGGTTCTTAGCCTGAAAGGTTTAGTGCTTTTGTTGCTTTCGATTTGGTTGCCTGTTTTTTTAATCAAGAAAGATAAACAGTTTGAAATAACTCACCTGCATATCATTTCGAGCTGGCTGCCTTTTCAGCAGCATTTCATTTGAAGTTGGCGTGGCTTCCTTCAAATGATCAAGTTGCATTCGTCTCTCCAGTTTTGCTTCCTTAAGAATCCCTCTTTCCTGATGCAACATATGTGTTTGATATTGACTCGAAAGAGTTCCCTTTCCTGATAAAATCTCAACCTTTAATTTTTACAATCAAAGGGAATTTACTTACATCAGTTCTTAGTCTGAAAGGTTTAGGGTTGGTTGGTTTCGACTTCTTCAACCTTCCTCCTTGGGCACCAGTAGCAGCAGCAGCAGCAGCAGAGTTTTCCTTCAAAATTCTGACTGAAACTTCAGTAACCTGAAATGCAATCAAACATGTTTGAAATCACAACGAAAAATGTCAACATTTACAGACTGTATGATCAAAGTACCTTCTGAGGATTTTCATGCTCCCTATGCTGCCAGGTTTTTCTTGCAGAACGATGGATACTTAGATTCATATCTCTGAAGTCAGTTTCAAGTAATATGAAAAAAATAAAAATAAGTAAATTCATATCTCTGATATCAATTTCAAGAATAAACAGAACTCTGTAAAAGTATGAGAAACTCATGGAATGGTACCTATTTCCATTGGAGGCTGATGCATTTTCTTTGTCAGCGATCTCAATTGGTTCCATCACGTCTACCACTCCGTTTGAAGTTTCTGGAGACGCTACTGATTCTGCTTTCACATCAAAAACTACAACAGCTGTTTCTTCATTAATATTTTCTTTGTCAGCGGTCTCCATGTTATTTTCTTTATCAGCACTCTCCATGTGACTAGTCTCATCACATGCTGCACTTGACGTCTGAAATATGGGATCCTTGTCAAGTAAAACCTTCTCAGAATTTGACAGAGAATTATCGCTGGTACTATATTCATCTGAAGAAGGGAGGAACTCTTCTGTCAAAGTCGCAAATCCTACAGAAGTACTATCGGTAGAATTTTCTTTATCAGTGTTCTCCATGGCTTTAGTCTCACCACCTACCACTATGTTTGGAGCTTTAAACAGATTATTTTCTTTAAACTCCTCAGAGTTTGGAAGTGAATTCTCTCTAGTAGATGATTCCTCTAAAGAGGGGAGCAAATTGGTGACTTCTGAATTCATAGAGGGTGCATATTTAAGATTCTGTTCATGCCCATTTGATGCAGGGCATGCTTCCAAAGAGCCATT
The DNA here is from genome assembly GCA_012931725.1 of Litsea cubeba. NCBI lineage: Eukaryota > Viridiplantae > Streptophyta > Magnoliopsida > Laurales > Lauraceae > Litsea > Litsea cubeba. Next base: position 92,156,311 of record CM022948.1, on the reverse strand, counting down.
TCTTGATTTTCCATCAATCTCCATATCACTAGAATCATCATCTTCCTGAGGGACAGGGTTATGGCATATTTGCACACTTGGCTTACTAATCTTTTTCAGATACTTTGAAGGAACTTCAATCCGGTTCTTATGGAGCTTACGGGTACGTAGCTTTGGTTTTCCAGGACCTGATGAAGTGGATTGCTTACGTTTTGATTCGCATGCCGCACATCCTGATGATTTACAGTGCCTTGGAGCTTTCTTTGTGTGGCTGCTTGCCTCAAGTTTCTTCATCTCACTACAGTTGCCCACTGTAGGACTTCTATGGCAGTTAAATGAAGTCTTCTCAGATTTCTTAGGTGTATGAATAGCCAGGGCCTGTGCAACTAATATTTTTTTTGGCGTAGCAGTCTTTACTTTCAGGTTCTGAACTTCTTCATGGGGAGGGCACTTCTTTTTCCTAGGAGTAGTCAAAGCCTTTGCAGTAACAGAAGATTGCACTACCTTCCCTTCACATGGGATTGACTTAAACTTGGAAAAAAGGGAAACTTTAAGTTTGTTTTCGCCAATCTTTTGGGGAATTGATGCAAGCACACTCAATCTTGGTATTCTACTTTTTGCAGATTTTGCAGGTGCAGAACGCGGGCATTTGTCAAGTACACTGGAAAATTATTTTGTTAGTGGATTACTAATTATTTTGAAAGTAAAGAAAAATAGTTCCATTCACCAAAAAGCTTCTGTTTCAGGATATGAAGCAGCCAAGCAGACCAACAAATTTAATAGGAAAAATAAAGGGACGGGTACAAACACAGCTTACATTATCCTTTCTAAAAAAATTTGACCATATGCAAACGCGCACTATACATTTTCCAGGTTAAATAGGGGAAATCCAGCACTTTTTAAGCATACTCTTCACATATATACCTTGGAGCTTGCCTATGTAATGCTTTCTGAAGTCGCAAGTTGGGACTCCTTGCCGCCATGACCTGCACAGAGATCAAGAGTATCATTATATGGAGTTATGTGGAATGCCATTAGTAAATGAAAAGTTTAGATGCTGGTCACATACCCGAAGCACAAAGCTTTTGTAAAGTGCATCGGGGTCGATTTGCTCATGCTTTTGGTCACATCCTGGAGGGAGTACAACACCATCCATAAGTTTCAACTTTCAATTATAGCAAATTTCAACTTGATTCAGGCAGTATATTATTGAGACTCAGTCAGAGAAGCTGAAACAGAGTACTAAGAAAGTGAACTGATTAAAGTTATCAGCCTAAACATCAACTGCAACCCAAAAAAGAAACAGAAGAATAAAATATGAAAAGAATCTAATGTAATTTTTTTAATAGAAACAGATCTCACAAAGGAAATGATGGTTGCCTAGACACCAAATACAACTCACCATCCATAAATTTCAACTTTCAATTATAGCAATTGTCATATTGATTCAGGTAGTGCGTTTCAATGCAAAACAAGAAGCACGTTACGTTTTTAGAACACAATTTTTTTTTTGCCCGTTTTTCACGATTTTTGCAACAAAATGGAATTTACAGAGAAATAGATCTCACAAAGGAATTGATTATAGGTATCCTCATAGGAAGCACGTTACGTTTTTAGAACACAATTTTTTTTTGCCCGTTTTTCACGATTTTTGCAACAAAATGGAATTTACAGAGAAATAGATCTCACAAAGGAATTGATTATAGGTATCCTCATAGAAACATCAAATGCAAACAAACAAAAGAAATTCACGCCTCCCAACTCCCATCCATCAAGGTTGGGAAGTCCCACATCCCACATCGTCTAAGTCTTTTGTTGGACATGGCTTCATATACCTTTATGGGCCTTCCACCTATCAGCTTAAGCTTTTGGGTTGGTACTTACATGGTATCAGAGCGGGTTCTGTCCCGTCGTTCTTATGTAGCCCACGTAGCTCTTGTCATTCTTATGTAGCCCACGTGGCAGGCCCGTCCATGAAACCTGTTGGGCACTCACGTGAGGGGGAGTGTTGGGAAGTCCCACATCCCACATCGCCTAAGTCCTGTGTTGGATATGACTTCATATACCTGTCTGGGCCTTCCACTTATCAACTTAAGCTTTTGAGTTGGCCTCCCAACTCCCATCCCACACAAACATAATATCTGACGGCTCTTTTGTCCATGATTCTAATGGAGCACTTTTGCTACAGTAATCTTGTCAGGAATATTAAATTGTGTTAGGCAATGGCCTGTGGGATTAAACCCTTCAACAAGGGAGATGGACACTTGTACAACAAAATGTAGTCGGTCACCACTTCATGTACAAGGTGAAATAGTGGTTGAATGCCCTTTGAGCTTTACAAAATGCATTGAAATAGTGACACTTAAATAGATGGCCTACCTGGCAAATAGATGTTCAGAATGCATTCTTACATATGTGTTGATCAATGAGGAGGTCTATATGGTTTAGCCATAGGATTTGTTGATCCTCAATGACCTGTTAATGGGCAGAAACAAGCCTCACGAGCATGATATAGGTGCCTTCCAGACTATATACACGACCCTAAGTTTATTGGCTCCTCTGTAGATACTTAAACATCTGCTACATGAGGATACGATTAAAATTATGCTAATCCATGTTGATTATCTTTGTGAAATGTAATCAAATGGTTGTAATTAATCTCCTGTTTAGCAATCTCAACTGAGTCTTTGCCATGAAAGATTTAGGTAATCTGCACTTTTTCCTGGGCACCTAGGCATACCCCACTTCCATGAACTTTACTTTAAGTCAAACCAAATAAATAGGAGATCTTCTATTGAAAGCTAAAATGTATGGGGCACAACCACTTCCTTCTCATGTTTAATTGAATCAAACTCTCCTTGCATCATAAAGATCAACTATAGACTCTTAAGTATAAAAGGATTGTCGGATCATTTTAATACCTGACCCTAACAACAAATGGAATTTGCTTTGCTTTTAATTATATCGATGTTAGTTTTTTTGTATGCTTCTCATACCCGTCTCACTGGACAGCTATAGAAGCGCATTTTACAGTTCTTGGAAGGTGGCATGACTCATCATCTTTACTTTTAACGAGGATTAACAGCTTTCAAGATCCAAATCCGATTAATAACACAAGTGGGAGAGGAGACCTTTACAATGCATCCTGTTTTCATAAAACCATTAAAATTGTTCCTTTACAAAGAGCGGTTTTGCCATCTGGGTAGGAAGGATCATGGTAATGGGGGTTCCTCAAATTACCCCCTCCCTCCCCCAATTGAAAAGCAAAAGTTCAAATCAATAGATCAATCTGTGTCATTTGTGAAGAATCCTAAGCTGTTGGAGGTCACCAACCCAACGCATCGCCCTCCAACCTTCAATCACTTCTCATTTACAACACATTAAAGGCAACAATTTGAAGAAGTAAACAAAAACTGAGAACCATACACTCTCAAGGCAATGAAAACTCAAGAGCAACTGTAAGAAACCAAACATCAAATGTGTGAACTGTGGAAAATCATACTGAAACAGACTTAACACAGAATTTGATTATAGAGAAAACAATCAGATTGTAGCTTCTTCTATGAACCAAAGAGGAGAATGCATCCATACGAAAAGAGATCAAAACTCACCGATTCGAACGCAGAACCAGGAGCCATCATCGGGTCGAGATCGATCAGGATCAGTAAAATCCACGAACTTGGGCGCCTCGATCTTCTCGTAGAACTCGTCGTCTTCTTCAGTCTTCAGCGACGACTCCTTCAGATTCAGCGTAAGATCTTCCATCCTGAGATTGAGAAAAGCAGAGAGATGATCCAAAAACCCTAGATATCCGACAAATGCGAAGCGTTTCCTCTTTCTTAGACATCCGTTTTGGGAAGAACAGGAGGCTTTTATGGTGGGATTCTGCAAGAATATAGCCGTTGGAGAGGCGCTTTGAACAGGGAAGAGGGCTCCTATGTTAGTCTGCCACAATGAAGAGGCCGTGTGGGATGAGATTTAGCCGTGCACGTGGACTGGTTCATGCCGTGGGCCATGTTGTAGATTAGGTATTTGGTTAGTGTAACTTTTGATTTTGCCCGTTGTTTTGGAATCTTAGCCCTTTCCTTTTAACCATCCATTTACCACTTTTTTATAATGATATTCTTGTTATAATTTTTTTTTTTTTTGACAAAGAACCCGCCGATCTTCTTTTCAGTTGATCATTGGTAAAACCTCATATATATAACACCACTCACTAGCATTACGTATCGAGTAAGGCTCAAACTAGGGGTGTACAAAAAAACCACTAAGCCACTAAACTGATCTAGACCGAGCGGTTCGGATCGATTTTGTAGTAGATCGGTTCGGTCACGGTTCAGATTTCCTTCAAACCGTTCGATTCGGTTTTCGGTTTGAAGGTGCGGTTAAACTGCTCAAATCGAACCGAACTAATTATATAAATATATATTTTTCATAAAATATATAAAGGAATATGAAAAATTACTTGAAGAATACTCGAACCATCGCTCTGTTATTTGAAGTCCATATCTCTTACCAATTGAATTGCCATTTTTTTGTGAAAAAAAAAAAAAACAAAACAGAAAAATCGTAATTGAACCGGTTCCTTTTGGTTCAGTTTGAGCACATGGGCACTTAGGTTCGGTTTGTGAAAATAGAAAATTGATGGGTTTGGTTCGGTTGATGGTTTCCCCTCTAAACCGATTCGACCGCCCATGTGCACCCGTACCCCAAACGTTTTGAAGCCAGGACCTCCAACTCATTACTGGACTTCCTAACCACTCGAACAAAACCACTCGAACAATTTAAGTGTAAGTATAATTTAATTTGTTCACATGTTGGCAATAGGTGTGAGTGGGTGATCATGTATCATGTATGTGATGCATAAAGGACCCTCTAGTCACCAATTCAATGAGTTTGCACCGATTCGAATGACCTAGAATGTAAACCAAGAAGTAATAAACTTTGAAATTGGGCACAAAATAGGAGAAGGAAGTATGAGATAAATTCATTATATAAGAATATTATGAATTTTCTAAAGCTATGATTTGCAACTTTGAAGACTCACGCCATTTATTAAAAGGGAAATAATCAGGTGAGAACTATAGGTAGGGCTCACCTATCACCCAAACCAAACCTTGCAATGAATAAAGACCCCATTGATAGTCACGTGCGCAGGGTTTGGCACCAATGCAAATGAACTGGACCGTTAGATCGACTATATACTCATACGAATGAATTGAGCTTGTCGGTCATAGATGAAGGGGTTAGAAGCATGGAATTGGAGCCAAACTTGATATCCGGGATGGTTCCATATAGATCTTTCAATCCCCACTGATTCCATTCATAAATGGGACCCCCAGTGGGCCCCACAAAAAAGTTCTCACGGCTACTCATTTTAATCTTTTGGTCTGATTGATTCATTTTAGTGTGAGATTTTTCCAAAACTTTTATTAAAAGGTGAGATTTATTTTTTATCAGTTTGGGTTTCTTATAGGTGGGACCTGAAGTGGGTTTTAAAAACTTAAAATTTAAATTCTGTGAGTCAAGGATGAAAAAAAAAGATAGAATGGTCGGGAAGATGCTCGTTTTTCAGTTGTTGTCATTGTACGGTATAAATGGAGATGGGAAGAGAAAGAAACAGACTCTTCTTCTTCCTCAGGTCCGCTTCTTTCTCTCACCTCTGCAGAATACTTCGGTGAAGAAATTGAAAGGAGCAAGTGATACCTGGGATTTTCTAAAACTTGCGATACCTGGAGTTTTTTTAGAACTTACTTGAGATTATATAAGTGTGGTATTCCTACCAACACCAGTTGGTTGGGGCACTCCCTAATCAACCGAAGGTCTCAGCATCAAAGTCCATCAATGTGTTGGGACCCCCGGCTATTCTAGAATGACGAACCCGGTGAATGGAAACAGGGAGAGGCCACTATCCCGAGAGATTTAGTTAGGTACTAAAAGAGACCTTAGATACCCCCGTTTGGCCAAAAAATAATTTTTTTACTATTTCCTCTTTCTATTAAAATTTTATTATTTTGTTTCTATTTTTTAATATTAGATTAGAATAAAACTCAACCATTCTCTCTTTAAAATAGGTTCTTTCCTTTTATAAATTGACCTCCATTGCTCTCGTGAATCTCCTCTAGTTTTCAACCAAAGGGAAAGGAACATTGTAAATTGAACTCATTCAAGAAATCTAAAAACTACAGTTTAGTTGCACTTTTATCTATTAAGTATGTCTCTTTTTTTTTTTTTATAACAATCTATTAAGTATATTATGAACAAGAAGATGTCATTAGATATGATACTCCACGAACTTTTAATATCAAAACCATGTTCCCACTTTAGAAATCCATAATAAAAATGCTCATTTACATATTAACAAAACACGCGTGAATATCCCCACTCCTATGTAGGGTTGGCAATGGCAAACGGATTAAGTCAAGCCAGCTATGTATTTTCTAACCGACGTATTTCCAAAGCGGGTTGTGATTCCTCAACCCTCACCCATAGGCGGGTCAGGTCGGATCAACCCGCAAAACCAAAATATGTCAGCCCGAACTGAACCAAAACAAGATTCCCAACAATGATTCATTCCATTTCTGAGTACATAGCCATATTTGATGAAATCTCATATCTATATTTTGATGAGATTTTACTCAAAATCTAAATCTTAAGAAACTCTACAATAGAGTGCATCATTCCTACAGAGAGTTGAACTTCTATATGTATTGTGTTGGATAAAGGTGGACCCACATGTAAATTAGATGATTAAAACTACCATCAGCATTGTAAAAATCGAAGGGTATTATTATCATATCCTGAGAAGTTAATGGTTTATTCAATTTACAAAAATTTATATTTTATTTGGGTTGCTATAGCCTTTAGTTGAAAACTGGTGGAGAAGAGAACCAGAGAGTTGTAAGTGCTACTTTACCCAACAAAGTTGAGGCATCAAAGGAAATTCTGCTTGGTATGTATTCTGATGAAAAACAAAACAAAAAAGAAAAAAGAAAAAAGAACTTCGAAATTGAAACGGCTTGCAGAAAAAATTGAGATTGGAAAGAACTTGCATGACTTGTAGAGTTGTAGTTGATAGTCATTCCAAAAAAATCCCTTCGATTGAAAATTGAGGAAAAGTTATATTGCAGGATGACGGAGAAGAGTTATTTAAAGAAGAGCTGTATTTGGCAAAATTATAGTGCAGGATGATGGAGATTGGAGATTTTTAACCACCAAAATTCGATAAAGAGATAAAGAAAATCAAACAATACCAGCATAGAAATCTGAAGATGGAAAGCCAAGAAGATCATGGAGATTCATGAAAAAATTGAAAACTGGGTACTCGTTTGGGACCCTAAGATAAAGTTATGCGGGTTTGGAGGGTTAACCCTAACCATACCCTTTTTTGGGGTGTTAGTTTTTCTTGACTCGAGGCCGGCCGGTATTTTATACGGGTCGGGTTAAGTTTTGCCACCTCTACTGTAAGTCTTAGGCTTTAATAACCCCTGTTTTCACCCAAAATACAAATTAATTTTATTTTCATCATCTTGTATTGGCATTAACATTTTTGGCAAGAACTAGAAGCCGTCGAATTGCTTTGAGGAAGATCTACGAGACTTGAAGATCCATTATTTCGCACTCCCATTAACATCTTCAATATTTTTTTGTATCATTTTCGGCATCTCATGGTTTTGATCTTTTCTTTATAGGGTTGGGAGAATGACTCACGAACTCAGAAGTCCAGTGTACACGGTCGATCGACCAAGCCAGGAGGTCGACCGGACACACTGTAGAATTTCAGAAATAGGGTACTGCCTCCCAGGTGAATGTTCAGGATTCCACCTATACCCGGTCGACATCCTGGCCATGAAGTCGACCGGATATACTGCTAAGGATGTCGACCTGGGAGTCAGAATCCTGACCTTCTCGGTGTACCCGGTCGACCGCCCCTTGGAGGATGTCGACCGGATACACTGTAGTCTGAGGATCTCCAGTTTTGCAGTTCCTGAGGTTTTGATGTTAGTGGGGCCCATTGACCATCCAAATGGACTTTTATTAATGTACTAATCATGAATCCATGGTTTGGCTCAACCTTGACTCAGGGGGACTACCAAAGTAGGGTTTAGTGTATTAAATGGAATTCGATTATGTTCTTAAACGTTGTCAAAGATGCCCATAACTTCTGGAGCACCAAAATACATTATCCTTGGCATCTTAAACATCTTTTAAGAATGGAATGGACTGACATGGACCTGAACCTGAAAGGAGGTCATTACTTAGGTCGGACCTTTGCCATTTCCCGTTAATTGGCTTGATTTTGGAGATTTATTAGGCTTAATTCATTGTTATCACTCTTACATCCTTTCTATTAATTATACATGTTAATTAAATGGAAAATAGATTACCTGAACCTAGGATTACCTAGTGGTGACCCGGTGTTATGGATCGGTGATTATTGACCCGTGTCTGTGCCTAGGCGGGCCATCGTATGGCCTAAGAATGGATGGATTTGATACCTTAGAACGAAGATGATTGTTATTGTGGATTTGTGACTCATTTATGAATGGGAATGAACCGAATACTATTGGACTGGACATGGATGTTATACTTGGACTGTTTGGATTAAGACCATGGCATTGCTAGGCCTCGGCAATGGATTAGATGGTGTACTTGGACTTGGATTGTAATTATAGATTGAGCCTATACCTTGGACCTCTTATGAACACGATAGGACCTTGCTCACACAAGGCAAGCCTAGACAGACACAGACCTTTACTTGTTTTCTTGAGTCGGCACTAATATTCACTCAGTTGTTATAAGCTTAGCCTTTGGATTGATCATCACTGGTGAGAGCTATATTGGTTGTGGATTAGAGCTATTACGATAAGCAATGGTTAGACGGATGGTGCGATACCGATTCCAGTCTATTGAGTGTGAGAGTGTTGATATTGCTGTTGTAATTGGCGGGGTTCATCATCCCTTGCATAGTTACTTTACTTTCCTCGTCTCGACTGGTTTACAGTATGGGAGGGTCGCAGCATAATATCCTACAGTGTTCAGCTCGTGTGAATGTGCCACATTGATGTTAGTTAATTAGACTAGATGTTTTACTTTCATTCTGATTCTATTTGTTACATCGTGCTCAATTACCTAGCATTTGTACCATTTCTTATGATACTATGATCGTCTATATTCTCTTTAATGCATACATCATATGTTACTTGTAGGCTGTGCCTTGCTAGATCCTTGGATCTGACCTATCATTTGGTGCTTAGGTATTGAACCCGATCCCAATGACGACGCGCTCGTCGAGACGCCTGTAGCAGGAGACTACGGATGAGGACCGACCGACTAGGAGGCCAAGCTAGAGACTGGAGTGCCTGCACAGGGGGATTGAGTGCACCTATTTTTGGGGTTTTAATATTTTTGTTGTAAGCATGGAGATAGACTTATATGTACCTTTTATCCATACTTTAAGATTTAGGTTGGACTTCAGCCCTGCTACATTTGCTTTATGACTTATGATACCTTATGCTTCCACTTATTATTGATATTGCTTCCGCTATCTTTCTTACGCTTCCGCAATTAACCGTTGATCATTATGTCGTTGAAAAGTTTCAAATTAGACCTCACCGCGGACTATGATTTTAGAAGTTCTCGGATTTTTCGGAAAGTGGCGCGCCAGTTTCGGGTACATTGGCGGTAAACTCGACATTCAAAATTGGGGCGTTACAGGACGTCTACGGTCTACCTAATTATCTTTCTTTATTCAAACAAATAAATTAAGAGGAAATTATAAATGAATACCGAGCATCATTGTAATTATTTTTCATCTACATTTCCACTTAACCTAATCTCCTTGATAATTCTATGTTTGGATTCATTTACATGAGTTCCTGTGTATTCATTTTCACAAAAACTATGGAGCTGTTAGTGATATCTTAAAACATCAGCATAATAAAAATAATCACCAAAATTAGAACATTGCAACAACAAAAAATTGTGAAAAGGTCTTTCCAATTAAAAGGATGGTGTTTTTCCCAACAACTCACTTGTGGTTAAGTGGTGTGGCATCTTAGTATTACATAGATGCATAGGATCAATCCATTGGTGCTCAAGTTAAAAAGCACTCTGGACAAGTAGCCCAATTAGTAAAGAAAAAAAGGTGAGTTTATTATTTTTCCTATATTATGGACACGTTTCTACCACCATATTTAATAGGAAAAATGCGCAACGCGAAAATGCTTTTCAATGCTCTGCTAAAATTCATGTTTGCCACAACCATTTTTTCTCAAGGAAAAGTAAAAAAAGAAAAAGAAAAAAGGAATTGGCGTTCTACGATCCTACAAAAAAACCTTTTTGATGGAATTGGACTTAGTTTCTTGTAAATCTTATTTCACACATGTGCATTACATTTTTATTAAAAAATTCTCTTTCTAATAAATACACACACCCATACTATCCAATTTCCTTTCCAATGGACTAGGATGGATCCCTAATACGGTTTTTCATGGCAGCCTTTAGTCATGGATAACCTCACCTTGCGATGAAAGTTGATTTTTTATAGATACTTGTGCAATTCTTATATATTAAAATGCCTTTGACTGTGCAATACCCCATACCATGTTTTTTTAGTTTTTTTTTTTTTAATTTATTCGATATCACAAGAAGAAGTCCCTTATTGGATTAAAAAAGATTAACCAAATGTGACATCACACAATTTATAATTCTATTCAAGAAATATCTTAACTTTCATTAGGGTGTAATGCATGGATAAAGGTTACCCACAGGCAAAACCCCCATCCCTATATCTAGATGGGGTTAATTAACAGACAACTGACGTATAAGGGGGATTGGCTATTTAAAGTTTAGAACCATTCTTTCAGGTGAATAACGGTTGGAAAAAAATTGGTAAAAACAGTCTTTTTCTCTTCTCTCAATGAGCCACCTCCTCAGCACTTTGTATGAATTGGGAAAAAAACTGACAGGTTCTCTCCTCTTGAGCCACGTCTGTAGTAAGTCCAAGAGGCACAATGCTAGAGTAAAGTCTCCTACTGTAACAACTCTCTCCTAGAGTAACGTCTTTCTCCTTCCTTATAAAGCACCACATGGTTTCTCTCATCCTTTATCTTTGCACATGTAGTTAACGACTTAACGTACCAAGTAAATGGTCATTCCCCTTCCTCAATAGTTGTGAGTCCATGGTTGTCAGTTGGAAATGCAGCAACGTTTCAATATCTTATAAATATATTTCCTCAACACAGCAATAATGCAGTTTCTCTCCAACACCTGTCTTGTCCTCTTTCATTTGTCTCACCTGCCCCCATCTCTTTCTATCTCTTCTCCTCTGCCCCTTGGAATAACGTCTCCCTCCTCTCACACACACGCTTCTAGCTTTTGCTGAGTATGTCGTCTGATTTGCGTGTCAAGGCAGGTATGTATTTTTTCCCTACTCAATTATATGCCTTCTACTCATTCCTATTTCTATTGTATTCTTTGTGATGCATTAAACCTGTTTGAGAAAATGCTTATGCCTTATAATCAATTCGTTTTCAACTATCAACATGAATGCTTTCTTATGCACTAAACCTGTTTGAGAAACTGCTTAACAAGCCCTACATTTAGGCATTGTAGACATTCGCATTTTAAATTAACTCGAACAGAAATTTTCATTGTTTTTTTATGGAAATGCCTCAATTGGCTTATCTCTTATCTCTTGGTTTCTTCTCCAATCAGGGTAGTCACTTTATAATGCCTTTCTATACACATCCTCTTTAACACGTGGCAATCACTTCACTTCACATCAGTCATTGTGTCTGTAATGCAAAAGTCCAAGGTTCTTAGATTTGGGGTTTTATCAAATCTAACATATTAGTTCCTATAAAATCATGTGAAAAAAAAAAAAGCAGAAATTTTGTGAGACAATTATAATTCAGATCCGTCTGTCAAAGGTTGGATCGGAGGTTCTATAAAATCACAAAGCATTAACTCTTAGTTAGTTCCTGTCAAATAATGTAAAACTAGAATGAGGAAATCTTGAGACAAGCATAATTTCTCATGTAATATATAAATGCACATGTGAGTACACACACTACATTGACTATCAAGCATACAAGATCTTTAGAACTGATAAAGAATGGCCAAATGGTAGTAGTAAAAAAATCATCATACTACACTACCATCAAAATACCAAGGATTCAGTTCCAATATCGATCGATGCCATCTCTTGTGTTAGGTAAAGCTTTTTTTATATTCCTTCCCTAAAGAAAATGCAATTCTAATTTACAGTGAAGGCACACCAACACAATTTAATTTGATTGAAGAATATTTGGGTATTTTTATTTACAGTGGGTTTTTGCTATCCAACAGTTTTGTTTGTTTATTGAGATTTTTATGTCTTTCTATTGATGACCGAAAGATGGGCATGTTTGGATTTTTTTTCTATTTTTGAGGCCCTTCAATAAGCTTTTCCTTTAGCAGATGGTTGATCATTTGGTTATAACATCTTTTAGTTTTTTTTTCTCAATTAGATAAGAATAATTATGATATTATTAGTAAAATATTCCTTTTTGCGATGGGCTTGTGATGATTAATTTATTTTATTAATCAATTTATATGAGATTAATGACAGTTTATGCTAGTTAAATCTTTAAATTAAAAAATCCATAAGACATTTGTTCCGATTCCATAATTGCGTGGAGAGGATGCTCTCATCCTGGACCTGCATTCGTCACCATCACTGCATTTCTCGTTACGCAAACGAAACTTTTTCCGAAATCGTTAAATGCTGATGAAGGTAGCACTAGCACCTCAGGAAGCCTCTATCTTCATCGGTTTTACTTTTACCGACTAATGCGCATTTTAATCCCCTCGCACCAGCAGCGCACGTTGGCCCCTCCGGTCTGCTCTACCGCCGTGTACTTGACAGACGTGCCGCTGCTCGGTCCTTTCCATCAAATCCGTACTTGTCCATTCAAGCCCTCGATCGTCTCCATTAAAGCGTAGAAAAACCGTCACAACCGATATACAGAAAGCGATACAAGTCTCCGCTTCCTATAACTTCTCCTCATCTCCTCCTCTTCCTCATACGAAGATGATGCTTTTGCTGCAGCAGCAATATCTGTTAGGAGGAATCCTTGCCTTTTTCCTAGGGTTTTTCTTCTTCTCCGGATTCAGAGGAAAAAAAAGCCCAAATTAATCATCAATTGAGAAGAAAAATCTCACCTTTCCGAGCGGGTAAGCAAGAGCTGCACAAGCCACGCCTGCTCCAACAACGATTACATCAGTGCCGCTCTCTTTCCCTCTGCATTCTCCTTCTGTAGATTTCGCCACAACCCATCTCTACAATTGAGGTAATGGAAACATCTCTTCTTTCAAGCCACAACCCATCTCTACAATATAGGTAATGGAGACGTTTCTTCTTTCCCTAAATGCAAACTACTTCAAGAAACCTACGACCATTCAACGTCTTCTATTTCTCTTACTGCACCAAAAACGGAAAATTGAAACGGATTACCGTTGTTAATTCACGTGTCTTCATCCGTTTCTAAACCGTTCTTAATCCGTTAATCCGTTTCAAAAATAGGAAATTGAAACTGATGAACGGATTAGGAACACACGGATTAGGAACGGTAATCCGTTCTAATTTTCCTTTTTAGTATAGTCTCTCACCTACGATTTTTCTCCAACATGTGGAAGAAGAGATGCAGAGAGGAGGAAGACAAATAAGAAGAGAAATCACTGCATGAAACTAGAATGCAGAGAAAAAGAAAGATGGTATTGTTAGAATTTGAAAGGCAAAGGAAGGTCTCGTTAAAAATCGAAGAATGGAATGGAATGGAATATTGAATCCAATGTCCTCCTTTCACTACAGCAAAATTCTCCCCGAACACCATGTGTGTGTGAGCAGTGTCTGATCTCCCTGTTGTGTGGGGCCCACCTTTTTGTTGCCCACTTGTGTGGTCAAGGTGAAAAGTGTTCTTGATTGGTCAATCTAGATGGAACTTTAATTTGGGCAAATGGCATGTACATTGATGGTTATGAGAGGATCTTTCATCCCGGCATTTTTTAACGGCTATGGCCCCCACGTGATCCTTTTAATTGACAGATTTTGTTATTATTATCATGGATTAGATTTGCATTTCTACTTCTCGGTCGAGGACGACATCAAAGAGCAAGTTCATGGCAAAGATGATTTTATGAGTATAAACAATATTGATAAAAGCAATGTCAATCAAGAGCTGCAAAAGGTTGAAGATGAACAAGGAGAAGCAAACATTTAATACTTTGATCAAGTTAGTGAGAATATTGAACATCCGGTGGTTCCAATTGTCATACCACTTCCAAAAAATCCAACTGGGCCATCAGAAATCAAGTTCATTGTTCCAGTAGTTTCACAAGCAGATCAAGTAAATGAAGTTTCTCACATTGACTTCATTATCGGCGATCACCGATGGATAATCAATGTTCATGCTCTATCGGTACAAAGGCAACAAGCGAAGCTTTTAATGGTTAGATCACAAATCTGAACTCAATATAAACATCATCATAAGCAAAACCTCCCATCTACCTCTCAATGGAGTCAAAGACTCCATCAAACTTCCAAGCCATGTCATGAGAATGCATATTAAAAAAAGAAACAGACGCTTGTGCGATTGATTTTCGACTCAGGCGGACATTTTTCAGAATTTGTGGTTGAATACTCTCCTTTATTATCAAGCTGTCAATTCGCCGGAGTCAAGTTTTTTCAAACGGGAGAGAATTGATGCAGTACGGAAGGTTAAAAGAGCTTAGGCCCACATGATGGACCCAACCATCCAACCCAGTCCATTGGGTTCAGCCCACATGCACAATTAGCTAAGAAAGCTACTGTGGAATTCTATATGTATCTTAGGATTGATTAGGAATTGTTTCTTGTTTTAATGTTTTATTAGGATTAGTAACTTCCTATTTTAGAGTCCTTATTACATTATAAATAGAAAAGCCCTCCATTGTAATAGAGATGCTTTTTCAAATTAATCAAATCAATTGCTTGAGTTGATCACGTGAGTTTATGGATTATTCCATGGTTATGTTTGTGCCCTAGTGGTTGGAATCCTCTTGGATTCGATCAATCCTTTAGGAGATTGATCTATCAACACTTAATAGGTCGGCCAACCCATTGGGTCCAGTCAATAGGCCCAAGGGGACATCCATTTAGTTAGGAAGTATTATTTAGTAGTTTGGTTTGTTTATGATTAATATTAGTTAGTTTTCTTTTTATTTTAGATATGATTCATATATTATGAAATATAGTTTCTTAGGGATCAAGCCAACTCCTTTTTAAAAGGATGTTAGGCCTCATTGTAATGGACATGCTTATTATCAATTAATCTTTTGAGTTATAAGAGTTTTCTCTTCAATTATGGTATTTTCTCCTCTTGTGAGGTTGCATGCCCTAGTAGTCGGAATTCATTGGGTTTGCCGACCTATTATCTGGCCTACAACAGTAATATTCTATGAAGCTGGATTTTTAGGGTTGTTCTTTGGCCTATCTTGCTGGAAAGGTTTTTCAAGATAAGTTGGCATCATTAAAGGAAATTTCGTTTACACTCAGGGTCAAAAGTATATCTCTCCTGTGACGAAAGGACTTGAGTGCTTTCTTCTTCCAATATAAGAGCATTCGCACGTGGCTAGCTTAGCTTTAGTTAAATATAAGCTAAATAAAGTCACTTTTGTTATTTTAGCTATCCTACTATTCACATGCACCTACATCAGACTCTTTACTTTATCTTTATTTTATTTAAATATTATTTCTTCATTATTTTTTGTAACGATCGTATTTTTTAAACGTTCACGTTTTTCAATGTCCCAACGACTATATTTTCAAACGGTCGTATTTTAACGGTCATATTTTGTAACGGTCATATTTTTTAAACGCTCACGTTTTCCAATGTGCCAATGGCTATATTTTAACGGTCGTATTTTAACGGTCATATTCTCTTAATATAAATAAGACAATTTCCTCTCAAACTTCTATCCAACTTAACCCAAAATTCTGATATATTTTAATTCTTTGTTTTATCTCAATTCAAATTTCTCTTTCATTCACTCTTTATTTGTTCTCTATGGAATATCAACATCCTGTATTCAACATAATTGCCAATGACTCCTCATCCTCTTCTGATGATGAGGTGGAGGTAATTATACGACTTGCTATAGATCAAGAAAAACGATTGAATAGTGGTGAAGGATCAAGACCACATCGACGCCGCATAGTCATCAAGCGTGATTTTTTGCAAGCCAATGAAAGGATTTTTCTTGACTATTTTGCTGACTCGCCAGTATTTTCTCCGAATTTATTTCGAAGAAGGTTTCGAATGAGTCGTTCTCTTTTTCTACATATTCAATCTGTGCTAGAAGCGAACGAGCCATATTTTGTCCAACGAAGGAATAATGCTGGAAGGCTCGGGTTGTCTTCCTTTCAAAAGATGATCGCCGCCATAAGAATGCTAGCCTATGGAGGAACGGCTAATTTGTGCGACGAATACTTAAGGATTGGAGAATGCACCGCATTGAAAAGTCTAAAAAAGTTTGTTAAAGCAGTGATTACAAATTTTTCAGAAGAGTACTTGCGGGTCACCAAACAATAATGACATTGCCAAATTGCTAGCGGAAGGCGAAAGTCGTGGATTTCCAGGTATGCTAGGGAGCATTGATTGCATGCACTGGAAATGGAAGAATTGTCCCACTGCATGGCAAGGTCAGTATTCTGGTCATTATCATGAGCCAACAATTATTTTGGAAGCTGTGGCATCATATGATCTTTGGATATGGCATGCATTTTTTGGGTTACCAGATCTCACAACGACATCAACGTGTTAGAACGCTCTTCTGTATTTACTGAGCTTGCTGAAGGGCGTGCTCCTTTGGTCAATTACTCAATCAACGGTCATAACTATACAATGGGTTACTATCTTGCTGATGGCATATATCCTTCATGGTCAACATTTGTTAAAACAATTCCATCTCCACAAGGAAATAAAAAATCAGATTTCGCTCATAAACAAGAGGGGGCAAGGAAGGATGTAGAACGTGCTTTTGGAGTGCTTCAAGCACGCTTTGCAATTGTTCGCGGACCTGCACGTCTTTTTCAACTTGCAGATCTTAAAGACATCATGATGGCGTGCATAATACTGCATAACATGATCATTGAAGATGAGCGTCATCTCAATGATGCTGAAAGAGTTGTTTATGAGCAACTCAATGAAACTCCTTGTGAACCAGTGTCACGCAATCCTATACTTTTGGAGAACTTCATTGAAAATCATCGTTGCATTAGAAATAGAGAAACTCATTCCCAACTCCAATCTGAGCTTGTCGAGCATTTGTGGCAACTACATAGTAAGTTGTAGGCCTTAATTGTAATTTTAATTTTATGTTATTCGCATGGTTTTATTTATGTTAATCTTCATTGTAATGTAAATTTTATGTTATTCGCATGGTTTTACTTATGTTAATCTTCATTATAATGTTAAATCTTCATTAATGGGAATATATGAATAGATGACAAGTAATCAATTTTTGAGCTAGATTTAGCTCTTCTGGATCAATGATCATGACCCAAGTTAGACCAATTAGTAATCATGCCTGAACTTTTACTTACAACCTGACCCATCAGAGAGAGGTATCTAGCCACAAGTCTGACCAATGAAGGGGCGAGCCTAAAGACCCCAGCACTAGTCACAGTTGCCCAACCCCATCAATACTCCTACTAATTACAAACACAACCTGGTAGCATCATTGATGCAATATCAACCAAAAAAAAGTCTGAGATGAGTGAGTTTCTTAGAAGGTGACGATGATAGAGTCTTTTCAAACTAAATACTATGCAACAATACTGAGATGAGTGATTCTGCAAAAATATCTAGCCACAAGTATTTCTTTCTACAATTATACAAAATATTTTGGCTTAAGAAATGAAAAAGTTGCATAACTAATTACTCTTCTTTTTACGTTCCATGATTTCTTGGCAAAGTTGCAGAAAGTATTCTTGTTGCACCAAATCCAAGCATGTTATATCCATTGCCATAATTTTCATTTCTTGTTTCGTCTCTTCTAATTCAACCTCTTTTTGCTTAAGACGAATCAACTCTTCCTCTCGAATAGCAGCTTTCTCACTCTCCTTTATCTTAATCTCAATAAGTTCTTGTGTTTGAGAAAATACCCTCTCAAAAATTTCATTTTTCTCATCATGTTTCTTCTTTTTTCGTTCCATCATAACATCAAGGACCCCTTCAAGATTTGAAATCATACTATCATGATTATTTCATTTATTTCTTCGTTCCTTTTCAGCCTTCCTTCCTATTGGTCTCTCCAAGTCTACAAAGGAAGTAGGAGAGTAATCATCTTCCTCCCCTAGATTTATAGACTCTGGAGTAGAAGGAGAAGATGTTGCAGCTGATCTTCTTTTTGGTTTGTCCTTCTCTGCATGACTCACCCATTTTGGGTTATACCTCAAGATATTCCAACAATGTTTCAAATTGAAACGAAGTTTTATTGAACGCTTGATACATAACCTTTGCTTGACAAATCTACAAAATCAACAAATAGAAATTGGATTAGTGAATAGAGAATATTTAATGAATCGACACCACTTTCAAACCATTGTTTACCTTATCTTGCTCAGTCACACCACTTTGATGTTTCGACTCAATTGAGGCTAAGAACCCACAAAACTTATTGGTGCGAAGTTGAATTAATGACCATCGATTCATTAGAGAGTTAGGAGTACGACGAGTAGCAGATTTCCTCTCTCTTTCGAAGTATTCCTCTAGTCTAATCCAATATGTTTTGTGTTTTTGCTCATTCCCTTGTACTGCATCCATGGAAATATTGAGCCATGCTGATACAAGAAGAATGTCTTCTTCTACAGTGAAATTACCACCCCGTGGTGTTTTCTTAATAATGGGTTCCATTTGATCTTCGGGTGGAGATTGTTGAGTATCTACTCCACTTTGTAAGAGATTAGTGAAGTACGCGTCATCCCGCATTTGTGAATCCATTCTTAATATGGAGGGGGATCTTTATATACATAAAAGTGAAACAAACAAAACGTAAGTAAGATGCAAACTCAACTAGTTGTTGTGAATCCAAAATAAAGATGTTAAAGTTCTCAAGCAAATGTGAGTTTTTATTATCATTCAAGGAGAGAATCCAACGCAGTTGCAGATTCTTCAGTAAAATCTGGAGTAATTTAGACAATCAATGTCCATACTCCATAAGAGAGTCTTTGTCAGATTAACACTTCTATGATTCTTTTTTCCAAACATAGGGGCAAACTTTTATACTTCTGTTTCTTACATCAAATAAGAAAGTTCTATACCAAGTGACAGTCCCAGTTGCAATGAAAAGTTTTGAACAAAAGTTCTAGCTTCTCTCCTTCATGTTGTTGACTCCACGCCTGAAGATGATAAGTAATACTATTTGCAGTGATGAGTGAGTCCCAATCAACTCCATATGATGACTCTTAGGTTTATTCTACTTCAATTTCTATAATTAGGCATTTTTCCCATTACACAAACAGTTCTGGCAAGACCAAAACCAGCACAATGCTCTGGGACCAGATCACAGAACCAGCTGTCCTGATGGGAGGAGATGTCTTATTTCTAAGCAGAAGAATACAGGAGCTATTAGAGCCTGTTTTTATGTAACCACTATTTACACATTGATTTGTAATATTACTCGCATTTACAGGGCGAGGATGTTTGTTGCATCTGCAAAATACAGACATTGGCACCATTAAATTATGGCATGGTGCGTACAGCCCCAATATGTAATTGTATGAAAAGCATTTGCTGCATTATTTGATGGTTGCTAGATCATCTCAAGTCTCAACCGGTCTTGATTCTCAACTTGATGATCTAAAAAAATGGAAGTATAAGAATGTTGACCTAAAAAATCTCAAAAATGCTCTAGTTGACAACAACACACAAAGCAACAAACGCACACACAACTGGGCATCATACCCATTATCAATCCACAG
This sequence comes from Litsea cubeba, assembly GCA_012931725.1. NCBI lineage: Eukaryota > Viridiplantae > Streptophyta > Magnoliopsida > Laurales > Lauraceae > Litsea > Litsea cubeba. Next base: position 92,136,327 of record CM022948.1, on the reverse strand, counting down.
AGGAAACACATATAGAGGTTCTCTGCAAAATGCTGGAAACCCAAATCAGAGGGAAAATCAGGGGAAAAATCAAAGAAAAACAGAAAATAAAATGACAAACCTCAAGTCCGATCAAAATGGGTGTTGATCGGCGTCGTTTACCACGCTCCACCTCCCGTCGATGAAGTCCAAGAACAGTCGTCTCAAGGTTTTGCCCAGATCGTGTGAGTTTGAGAGTTGAGAGAGACTCTGTTTTCCTTGAGCATATATGCAGACAAAGGGAGAGAAAGAGAAAGCAGAAAATGGCAGAAAATGGTTTTTTAATGAATCCCGAGCTACAGTATCAAGTTAAGTGTAGAGAGCCACTATTCATGAATTGGATTTTAATGGAAGTAAAAAGAGGCTGATGTGCACAGGTTTTATACAACGTTAGTTACTTTGTAGCTAAACATTGCATTTACATAGCCACATGCGAATGCTCTAAGGCATTACTGGATCGAATGTTGCAACATCAGTAATTGATGCCTATGGATTGCATCATTATCGTCCTTTCCCTGTGATGTATTCCTAGGGTGGGTGCTCTTCCTTACTATAATTGCCATTACCATCTTCAAAAAAAAAAAAAAAAAGATAAAAGAGATGGAAGTATAGACATTATAATTCCATTAAATTATGCAATTCAATTTCCTCCCTACTGAATGGAGGGGTCAGCATTTTGGCCAGGCCGCTGCTCAGTATCCAAAAACATGCACAAAAATATGAAAAGGAATAATCAGTAATAGGCATGGCTCTTGAGAAAGTGTTCCTAAAAACAAGTTGAGCTACCCTAATCGATTGAGAAAGGCTTATAGATCGTACTGCCCTGAAGCTATATGGAACTAGAAGTCTAGAACCCAAAAACTGTCAAACACTACTGAGGGGAAAAAAAGGCCAAAGAAATAGTGGCAAAAAATGTACCAAAATGGGCTAGATCCATCCTAGACTCCTAGTCCATTGAAAAGGGAATTGGATAGCATGGGTGTGTGGGTATTTATTAAGGAGATGAGGAGGGTAACTGGAAATGTAGATGAGAATTATTACAGTGATGTTCGGTATTCATTTATAATTACTTCTTAATTTATTTGCTTGATTAAATAAAGATCATTAGGTAGACGCAACTTGCAAAGTGCTATGAAACGAACAAAATTTAAAATCCGGCTATGAAATAAAGGGGAATTTTAGATGTAAACGTTGCATGTTTAAACTCATTAAATTAAATATAGTTAGGGCACGTGGGCCTAGGAGTGAAAATCTGGGCCGGCGGCCCAAGCCCAGCATGGGCCCGGCAGGAAAAAACCATGCCGGGGCCGTGTCGGGGCCCATTGACTTGGTCAATAGCCCAGCCCGACCTAGCCCGACAACCACACTGGGCCGTGCTGGGCCAAGGCTGCACGGCCCGAGGCACAGCACAGCTAAAATTCGTGTCGTGCTGGGCAGCGCCCCAAGCCTGCGTGCGGCCCGGCCCGCGGAAGGGCCAACGACCATATTTTAAAAGAAAAAACCATCTCAAAAAACGGTCAAATGAGTTTTTTTACATTTTTAACCCCCAACAGCTATAAACGGTCAAATGGGGGGTATTAGTGTCTTTTGATCATTTATTACCATTATATCCCCCCAAATACTATAAAACGGTCATATGAGGGGGCATTTTATGTCATTTTATCACTTTGGAATTCTATAAATAACCATCATTCCTCTCATTTCTCTACACTCATCTACTCTCTCATTTCTCACACTCCCTCTAAAATTCTAAGGCTCTAAACTCTCTTAACTCTCATTCTAAAGTCTAAGCTCTCTGTACAAAGTTTTCTAAGAAGTGAAGAGTGAGGGTGACTTCTCTAAAGTGGATGATTCAACTGAGAATGACTTCTCCATTAGCTCTCCCCTCTCTCATAAAGGTATTTATTATCTTTAATTTTGAGTTTTATTTAGCAATAATATACATAGTAATATTATATATTAAGTCTCATCTTCTCTCCTTTCTTACATACACTACAAGGAGATGCACTTTTTGTGACGAAAATTTTCGTCGCCAAAAGTTAACATTTCGTCGGTAAAAGTCTTTACCGACGAAATTTTTTTCGTCGCCTACAAGTCGGTAAAACTCCGTCAGCAAAACATTTTATCGACGAAACTATTTTTTGTCGGCAAAAATTAAATTTTTACCGACGATTATCTTAATTTTACCGACGTTTTTTTTCGTTGGCAAAATCATTTAAATTTTTTTTATTTTTAATTTTTACTTTTGCCGACGTTTTTATTTCGTCGGCCAAAATAATTTCAATTTTTTCATTTTTTATTTTATATATTGCCGACGTTTATATTTCGTCGGCAAAAATAATTTCATTTTTTTTAAATTTTTATTTTTTATATTGCCGACGTTTTTATTTCGTCGGCAAAAATAATTTCATTTTTTTTTTAATTTTTATTTTTCTTTTGCCGACGTTTTTTTTCCGTCGCCAAAATATTTTAATTTTTTTTTCTTTTTAATTTTTGCCGACGTTCTCATTTCGTCGCCAAAAGTATGTTTAAATTTTTTTATTTTTTGCCGACGTTTTCATTTCGTCGCCAAATATTTTTTCATTTTTTTAAGATTTATTTTTAATTATTCCCGACGTTTTTTTTCATCGCAAAAAGTAGATTAATTTTTTCTTTTTACTTTTTGCCGACGTTTTTCTTTCGTCGCCAAAAATCATTTTATTTTTTAAATTTTTCTTTTTATTTTTCCCGACGTTCTTATTTCGTCGGCAAAATCATTTTAAAATTATTTAATTTTAAATATTACTTTTGCCGACGTTTTAAAAACGTCGGCAAAGGTCCTTTTTTTTTTTAAAATAATATATTTATTTTTACATTAATATTTTCCAGTAAAACCTGTAAACCTGTTTATACACCTGTATAAAAAAATAAACCTATTCATACACCTATATTCAACATAATAAAATACAATGAAACAAAAGTTACTAAATAAACAAACAACCATCTCCATTTTTCACTAAATCATTCGTCTCATTAAAGAAATATTACAATCATTAATGATACAGTCTAATATAAAAGTCCAATATACAAATAAACCGAAAAAAAGTCCAACACCCCCAGAAGTCTGCAACCGACCCCAAAGCGTCCATCAATCTGCAATGACAGAAACAACATTAAACTCTTTGCAATGAATTAAGTTATAAATGAAACATAAACATGTATATATATAAATTCAAGGATGTGTCATGGAAAATCATCTTTATTGGATGTCGTAAACATCCATATCCAGCCATCCATTAAATGAATGCAAACCATCCATTGAATGAACGCTAAGATGCCAATGGATAGTCATGTCTAGTATTGCCTGATGCAGATAAGTTTTTATAAATGAATCATCCACAATCTCACCATTCAGTTTTCTAGAGCTACTAGGCTTCACTAAAATGCCCAGTGTACTACAGGTCTCATCTAGATCTTGTATGGAACACTGAGGGCCCCACCCAAGATTTAGGCATGTAGACCATTTTAAGGGCAGAGTAAATAATAAAGTGCTAGTCTGATGGACATGAATTTCCAAGAATACTCAAGGAGAGAGAACAGCCAGGCCATAGGCTAGTTTCATAACATATCGAACTATCATCACTGAGATAAAAACATCATTCTTGCAATATGTGTAGACAATAGCGAATGGGAATTTCAGAAGTATGGTCACTAGAACGTTCAAGGAATGGAAACTTCTGCATCCAGATGTGCTTTGATGTTTGGAATTAAATGATCTGCAGTGTTCATGTCTAGCGGAGAGAAATTGTTCTTCTGTTTGATTTATTAGACTATCTGAATTTGGCACTCGTCAGGCTCTGCCTTTGTCATATGCATATGTTTAAAGTTTATGCCTAGAAGTTTGAGACTATCAGAACTAGCAGAAATTCTGCATGTTTCAACCTGTTACCCATGTAAATGTGGGAAAGCTGTACATGTTAGGCTGCATTCACTGACACTACACTAGACCTATATGGTTGCTGCAATTACAATTGGGATGGGTGATGCAAAATCCAATCCAGCTAGCATCTGATTTCTTTGAATGCAACTAGTGGTGTCTTAAACACAGATGTTCTTAACGTAAAGGCCCCATTCAAATAGATGGTCAGGAATGAAATAGTTGCTTGTAGATGAAATTCATTAGAAGAGATGGATTTTCCAGTTCCTACTCTAGATGATTTACAGAGCCCTACATCTGGAATGGTCCATGCAAGGGCCTGAATGTGCCCAACCTGAAGCTGATGCGGACCATACAATGAGCGTGCACTTAAACTGAAGTACATGCTGAAATGAGGAAGCAACTGGGTCTGCATTAAGGCCTCAATGGCATTCTCATTTGTGTTGGGCTGAAACTTTAAATGTGGTGTTAGTTGGAAGGCTAAAAATATATTTGGGCCATTTTCCCAACTGATGTAATCGTAGGCTCGTGCCGGTTTCGGAATTTTCCAGCGGCCGTTTCCCGTTTCGGACCCTCGGCGGGCCGTTTTCGAGCCTAAGTGTTGGAAATTAGCGTGTTTCGGTCGTAATTCTCTAACCGGGAGCCCTATTTGAGAACCGTCAGTTCCTACAGGTCTGTCTACCCTCGAGCGAAGTGCCCGTGCCGGTTTCGGAATTTTCCCGCGCCCGTTTCCCGTTCCGGACCCCCGGCGGGCCGTTTTCGAGCCTAAGTGTTGGAAATTAGCGTGTTTCGGTCGTAATTCTCTAACCGGGAGCCCTATTTGAGAACCGTCGGCTCCTACAAGTCACTCTGCCCTCGAGCGAAGTGCTCGTGCCGGTTTCGGAATTTTCCCGCGGCCGTTTCCCGTTCCGGACCCCCGGCGGGCCGTTTTCGAGCCTAAGTGTTGGAAATTAGCGTGTTTCGGTCGTAATTCTCTAACCGGGAGCCCTATTTGAGAACCGTCAGTTCCTACAGGTCTGTCTACCCTCGAGCGAAGTGCTCGTGCCGGTTTCGGAATTTTCCCGTGGCCGTTTCCCGTTCCGGACCCCCGGCGGGCCGTTTTCGAGCCTAAGCGTTGGAAATTAGCGTGTTTCGGTCGTAATTCTCTAACCGGGAGCCCTATTTGAGAACCGTCAGTTCCTACAGGTCTGTCTACCCTCGAGCGAAGTGCCCGTGCCGGTTTCGGAATTTTCCCGCGCCCGTTTCCCGTTCCGGACCCCCGGCGGGCCGTTTTCGAGCCTAAGTGTTGGAAATTAGCGTGTTTCGGTCGTAATTCTCTAACCGGGAGCCCTATTTGAGAACCGTCAGTTCCTACAGGTCTGTCTACCCTCGAGCGAAGTGCTCGTGCCGGTTTCGGAATTTTCCCGCGGCCGTTTCCCGTTTCGGACCCCCGGCGGGCCGTTTTCGAGCCTAAGTGTTGGAAATTAGCGTGTTTCGGTCGTAATTCTCTAACCGAGAGCCCTATTTGAGAACCGTCAGTTCCTACAGGTCTGTCTACCCTCGAGCGAAGTGCCCGTGCCGGTTTCGGAATTTTCCCGCGGCCGTTTCCCGTTCCGGACCCCCCGGCGGGCCGTTTTCGAGCCTAAGTGTTGGAAATTAGCGTGTTTCGGTCGTAATTCTCTAACCGGGAGCCCTATTTGAAAACCGTCGGCTCCTACAAGTCACTCTGCCCTCGAGCGAAGTGCTCGTACCGGTTTCGAATTTTCCCGCGCCCGTTTCCCGTTCCGGACCCCCGGCGGGCCGTTTTCGAGCCTAAGTGTTGGAAATTAGCGTGTTTCGGTCGTAATTCTCTAACCGGGAGCCCTATTTGAGAACCGTCAGTTCCTACAGGTCTGTCTACCCTCGAGCGAAGTGCCCGTGCCGGTTTTCGGAATTTTCCCGCGGCCGTTTCCCGTTCCGGACCCCCGGCGGGCCGTTTTCGAGCCTAAGTGTTGGAAATTAGCGTGTTTCGGTCGTAATTCTCTAACCGGGAGCCCTATTTGAGAACCGTCGGCTCCTACAAGTCACTCTGCCCTCGAGCGAAGTGCTCATGCCGGTTTCGGAATTTTCCCGCGGCCGTTTCCCGTTCCGGACCCCCGGCGGGCCGTTTTCGAGCCTAAGTGTTGGAAATTAGCGTGTTTCGGTCGTAATTCTCTAACCGGGAGCCCTATTTGAGAACCGTCAGTTCCTACAGGTCTGTCTACCCTCGCCCGTTGTGCCCGAGGTATCTTTTTAAAACCCAAATGATGCATATCCAAGCCCCCTATTCTTACATTTTTTGGAGTTCACAAGTGCTCTCAAAACAGATATAACATAAACCCCAAAAGAATTCATGTACTTTATGAATTTTTAACAAAAAAGAAATATAGTGAAAAAAACAATAAAAAATAGCCCCTTATTAGTGGCTTTAATTCACCCATAGCAGCTTCTTTGAATCCATTTAGAATAAGTTTCACATAGCATTTGACGTAAATCAGCTGATGCGCTTTTTGAAGGTAACAGATACACCCAACATAGCATTTTGGGCGCTGCCAATGACTGAAATCTGTCGGCCAACAAGACATGATGAATGAAACAGGTCTGGATGGGGAAATGGTTGCTCAATGAAACAGGTCTGTCAGCTAATAGGCCATGATACTCCTTCAAGTTTCAACCTTTTATTTTATACCAAAAAAGTTTCAATCTTTTCTGAAAAAAACTGACATTGGCTAATGAACAAAAAAGCAAACCTGAAATGGGTGAGCTGGTAGTTGCCATCCATGACTTCTCACCATTTCTGCAGTTGAGCACAATACAAAATTGTAAGACATCATGCATGAGAGTATATGATATGGGATTTGGTGTATGGAATTGAAGGGTCGCAGTACATGAATTTGAGAACAGCCCATATGATATATGGCATATGGCTAGTTGGATTTTAAAGCACATCTATTCATGATCACACCTAAATTTGAAACAGAGATGACAAGCACGTTGTCAATATAGGTTGTAGGTACAGGAATCAAAAGAGTATGTATTCAAATACTAAAAACTATTACAAAAATTCTCAAACCAGGTTAGAACAGAGGAACGTAAGCTACTAATTCGCACAATGATTTCAGATGTCATGAAATATCTAGTTCTTTTAAAACCATTTTTACACTTCACACAGAGAACCCAATAGCCATTGTTATGACAAGCTATTCCTATCTTTCAAAGAAACAGGTTCCTGATATGGTACAAACCACATTTCCATCGAAACAGAAATGAGCCCCAGTTGACGCATCTTGCCAACAGAAACTTTTTCAGATTCCATGCTAGTTTCCACTAATCATCTAAACATGAAAGCATTCAATCCAGCTCTGAGCTACGTGCTGTAACATTATTGCAACACCCTTCCTTTCAACCAATCATAGCACAAACCCAATACAGAAAATAAAAGACAAATGGAGAAAACCCAATGAAAGGAACAACAAATCTTAAAACAAAACAAGAAAAATAGAAGACAGAGAACAAATATCCAGAGAGTACTACAAAACTTTCCAACTTTAATAGCCAGGGTGTCAGAAGAGAGGCCTCCTGGCTCGTGTCCTGGTGCGCACTACTCTTGCAAGATGTACAGTCTGACACCCTGCTTAAGAGCCTTGCTACTTGATTTTACTCCACAATTTATGCTGCAATTCTTATGATTAATAGATTTACACAAAAGAAATGGATATTTGTCATATCCCATTACTTACAGAGGAATAATACACTGAACCATCAGATGTATGCAGTATCCTTTCCCTTTGAATTTGTGGCACATGGTTCAATGATCTGGAAACATTGATCTTATTGGAATCACTATGATGGATCATCAACAAAGCCTTATCCCAACATCGATCATATCCAAACTTATCACTATGGAAGAAGAAAACCCTAACCTTTCAGTCTATGGCCTTAAAAAGCAAAACATGAGAATGTAAGGCTCATCTAACCTGCTTTATCTTTTTGGCATGGACTATCCACTACCGTGGGGTTTTATATCAAAGGTCTTCGTCTCTTACCCATGGCCCTATAATATATACATACTCAAGGCCTGAACATAATGGTGCATAACCATTGGTTAAGATTAAAAACAACTCCCTTTGTCATAAAATATATACAATGTGTTAATTCTGATAATGTGGATAATATATTGCAGCCTGCAGATAAATAAACAGCAGAATATAACATGGTACTGAATTTTAAATTCAGTAAGAAAGTTATTGTTTTGATTTCTGACAGCTAATTCCATATCGTAGTTCAGATACAAACAGTCAAGTAAGCCCGAGTACATTTAACTTCAGGAAGAATCTCTTTGGGAAGCCAGAGGTAGTGTATGCTCACCATAATGCATGTTAGGTGGTCAACTTGCCTGTTATCTTCATCATAGTTTTATGTAGTAAAAAGTGCTCATATACAGACAGGTGAGAAAAGTCTCATTTTGGAGCAGCCTTCTTATTAAGGTAGATTGTTTGATCAAATCTACACCCCTGAATTGCAGCTGGCCTGAATATGGATATCACTCAGCTAAAGAGTGATATTCTCTATTGCATGTACCCTTCTTCCTCACGTTGTGATCCCAAAATTTATCTTGCTCAAAGATCACTTCATTCTAGCATCATGACTCTCCTGAGCCATATTCAGGCTAGTCGTAATTCATTGGTTGTTTTAGTTAGAACATAGAAGAATGCCCCCAAAGTGCAAACTTTGCTCACATGACATGTATCAAAGCTTATGGATTTCTCTATTCTATATTATTGTGTGTTATTTTTTTTCTTTTTGCATGTTTGCCACAGTTTTTATATAGTTCTACTATTTGTACTTGTATTGGACCTAGTCAAGGGCATGATGCCAATGTGATGATTATTCAGTGGGACCCACCAAGTAGACTCCCTGACCCAAAACTCTTGTATGCCCACTTATCAGGTGGGCCTCACAGGTACTTCAATTGTGGGATTGCCCTATAAGGAAATGACATTAATAAAGGAATCACAAATACAGTCAGGAGGATTTGTTTTACCTATGGGCGTAGATGAGCACCCCCAACACCCAGCGTCGCATCATGATCTCCAATAGCCGTGCTATCACCAGCCGAAGATGTCCCTCTCGTGGTATCCAATAAGCCGGTCGGATCCATCCCTGCTGCAGATGCCAACCGTTGAACGAGGGCCTCAAGTGCTCCATACCTCTTGTCCTGCTCAGCCTGCCTCCTAGCATTCTCAGCCTGCATCTCAGCATGCATCCTAGCCTGCTCAGCCTGCAACCTAGCCTGCTCAGCTACTTGCTCCCGCAATGTGATCAGCTCAGACTGTGATGCCCGAGACTGTGTGGAGGATGGAGAGGATCCCGTAAATATGCCATATCCTTTTAAGTATCCAGACCTCTTCCCAAGCACATCAACAGCAATCTCCTCCTCACTCATTGGAGTTGTGACAGAGGGCTGCGACTGCTCCTCAATCCTCTGCACCAAGGCATCCTGCCATTTAAATCAATAAGGGATTTAGAATGCTTATATGGCATTATTTGTCGATTATTATTTTATTTGTTAGCCAACGTACATGTCTTTGCTGAGCCACCTCGTTTACCCACTCTTTGCTCTTTTCTCTGTAGTGGGTGTCGCGGAAGAACTGAGTAATTGGCGGCGCTTGACCGGCATTCTTCGCCATCTGTTATTTGAAACAGCTTTGTATAAGATATTAATCTAGATATTTATTGATAAATTAATAAAGTCATTGCAGTTTCGTCATATGAATATAATTAGTACCACCATAGACATCCTAGATGCAAATGACCTCGAGCCACTAGTATGATTATATGGCAACTTGGCTCGACTCTCTTTAGCCTTTGCAGACTTTGCCTACAAAGAAAAAAAATAATACAATAGCAATCGTTTATAAAAACATTACTAATAGAATTACGATGGAATATAGTAAATTGAGTGTAGATAACATGCAATGGTACCTTCCAAGCTGGTGATTCCCAGCATTGTGAGATCATAACTCGCCAATCATTTGCATCACAACCTGGTGCTGGGTGGTCCTGGGGTTGTGGAACCCCCTGCTCCAACAATCCGAGGTAGTGACTATGCAGCTCATATTTCCAACTTTTATACAAAGTACCACATTGGCGGTCAATGTCCGCCTTGATCTGCATGTCACCCTCGTAGTCCCCGATGTCAAAATATTGCTGCATTAGGGGAGAGCCATATAAGATTAGTAATAACAAAATATAATCAGATATTGTAATGAGGATCACAACTAGCATAATTTGGATAGATATTTCTTGTTTCAGTTTACCTTAACTGCAGCAATAACACCAAGCTTGATCCCACTATCAAGCTTCTTCCAGCCATGGGACTTTACTGGGGCAACAACTCTAATGGCTAACCCAAGATGGTTAACCAGTAAAGGGGCATGTTCCCCCTCTGGCCTATGGCTGGATGTCGGGATCTGAACTGGGATGCTATGACCCAGTGCTCTTCTAAGCCTCGATGCATTCTTCCCCCGCGTCACACCCCTTACGCGGGTCGGTTGCAAAGAGGGTGGGCCTGATGTTGTTAAGATGACAACGGCAAATGAGTTAGTGAACACAAATCATTAAATTGAAGTGAATCATTAAAGGGTCATAATATTCTCACCTACGCTGCTACCAGCTGTCTGAGGACTCAGCGGCAGCTGGGACGGCTGAGGAGGGGTCGGTAAGGGATGTGTGATACGAGGCTGAGTCGGTAAGGGCGGTATGGTCAACGGCTGGGTCTGTAAGGATCCTGTGGTCGGTATGGCCCCATGTGTGCTGTCTGCACCAGCTGAACTGAGCGTAGCTGCAACAGTCCGAGCACGTTTGACCCTGCTTTCCCGAGGCATTACTGCAACCTGGATTAAAGCAAAGTGACAAGGAACATAAATAATTAATAGCAAAGATCAATATTATTAGTAAAGTGAATGCAACTGACTTTAAATGTAAAAATAAATCATTCTAGCATGAGTGTCAACATCAAAAATAATAATTTTAAAATACATGTCATGACGTTCACATAAAGATTACCTCTTCCAATTGAGAAGAAGATGCATCATCTTCTACATCATCATCTGCCGTGGGAATATAGTCCTCATCCTTATCATTGTCAATGACATTCCTTTTTCCCTTCTCGTTTGTCCCATTATTAGTCGAACCAAATATAGCACATGCGGTTCGCTGGATACCTAGAGATGCAAGTTTTTCTGCATTCTGCTTAATTGTTTTTGTTCTCTTTGATAAATAATTGGAAGCTTGCAATTGACGGGACAACTCTCCTGGTTTGACCCATTTTTTCCTTTTGTTTGGCATCTTTTGCAACTATAAATTATATAAACAGGATTAAAATGTGAAATGTAAAAAAGAAATTATCAATATTTGAACATATCACAAGAGAAAATGAAATTGAATACAATGTCATTATATAAGAGAAGATCTTTATTAATTTACTTAATAATTAGATGTGTAAAACTTGAAACAAACACTACATGTCATATTCTATATCTTCATCTTCCTCACTATGAACATCACTTTCTTCTTCATCTTCGTACTCCGCCAGTGTTTCATCCTCGTCTTGGCCATCCTTGTCTGCAGACTCATCATTGAGAATGATCTCAGGATCTATATCATCCATAGAGTGTTGGACACTAGTACCATCGACGAGGACTGGGACAACAAATGATGATTCGTCCTGCTGAAATGCATCATTAGGCGCATCACAATCTTCGTTGTCGTCATCCCGCTTAGCGGGTACATCCCACAATCCACGTGGCTTGACCCGTTCTACGACTCTCCAATTTTTTCCTCTGCTTGTGTCATTGACGTAGAAGACTTGCGCTACCTGACCTGGTAGGACAAATGGATCATCCGTACACCAACGACCAGTGATATCAATGCTTGTAACATGGTCTTCAATGTTTATCTTGTGCTTGGTACTAGTGTTGTACCATTCACATTCAAATAGGACCACCTTACCCCCGTGCAGATAGGACAATTCCCATACTTTACAAATGTAGCCATAGTAGTCATGTTTCTCCCTTTCATATTCCCCTTCAACGACCAAACCACTGCTCTGGCTCCTACGACATCTCTCACGATCTTTAGTGTGGTATCGGACGCCATTGCAATCACACCCCTGATAGAGATTCACTTGGGACATAGGGCCATTTGCTAATGACCACATCTCATCAGACGCTTCCGGTGAACCTAGAGTTCGCAATTGATTCATCTACATAGGCAAATTACGTCAGATGTATTGGATATATGAATATTTAAAAACAAATCCAATAACATGTAACAATTATAATGATCCAAAGTTTATGTCTTACACGTTGTTTGAACCATTTTGCAAATTCTCTTCGTTGTATCTGCCCGACGTCTCCAATTCTTTGTTCCTGAACTAAATTCTTGTGTTCCCTACTCAAGGTTTTTTTTTACTATATAAGTAAATATAGATAATGAATAAAGGAGTCAAAAAAGCAATGCATAAATATGGCTAGATTGAAGCACATACTGAAGATATGGCAACACCTCGGGGCAATTATTCAACACAAACCAATGAGCCATGTCACGATCTTTTTGAGAAGGATCATGTGCCCTTGGCATCATTCCGAGGGGACGGACAGTTTGTGTGAAGACCGACAACCCCGGACCACGTTCGCCACCATCATCATAACGCTCTACTCGATCAGTCTGCCTTAAATACATTGAGCAAAAAGTGAGACACTCTTTGACAATGTAAGCCTCTGCGATCGAACCTTCAGGCCGAGCTCGGTTGCGAACGTACCCTTTTAGGGTCTTCAGAAACCTTTAAACAACCAATGATAAGACCCATGATTTCCAATGCAAGGCAAAAGCAATAATACATAAATAATTAATCAATGGTCACCAGCTATTACCTTTCGATCGGGTACATCCACCGATATTGCACAGGTCCACCTAGCATGGCCTCACGTGGCAAGTGAACCGATAAATGGACCATCACATCAAAGAAAGCAGGAGGAAAGATCCTCTCGAGCTTGCACAATATTAAAACTATCCGCTCCTCCAATTTTTTCAAATCATCTTGTCTCTGTGTTTTCGAGCAGAGGTCTTGGAAAAAGCTGCCTAACTCAAACAATGTTGTACATATGTCCTTATTCAAAAAGCCGCGCATGCCAATAGGAAGGATGCGTTGGATAAGGACATGGCAATCATGGCTCTTCAAACCAGCTAATTTATCATTTTTCGAGGTTACACACCTCGAGAGGTTCGCCGCATAACCGTCTGGGTATTTGATGGACTTCAAGAATTCATAAAATCCATCTCTATGTTTTGGCTGGAGAGTGTAAGAGGCATGCGGCTTCAAGCTTGATCCATCACCTCTCTCCACTAGATGCAACTCAGGTCTGATGCCCATATTTTTCAAATCCTTACGTGCTTTCTCGGTGTCCTTGTTTTTGCCCTTTATATTTAAAATTGTTCCAACCAAAGCTACACATACGTTCTTCTCAATGTGCATAGGATCAAGGTTGTGTCGGAGTTTTTTGCACTTCCAATAAGGCCATTCAAATAGGATGCTTTTCTTTGTCCAATTCAGTTCTCCATAGTCACGCGGTCTTTTGTTATTCTTGCCAAACTTGACCGGCACTATCTCTTCAAGCTGGTCCAGTACCTTTTGCCCCGGTAGATCCAAAGAATTCTTTTCACGCTCAGGCTGACCGTTGAAGGCCTTGCTTCTACGCCATTGGTGGTTTAGTTCCAAGTATTTACGATGGCCAATGTAACCAATCTTATCTTTCAACTTCACCCCTAACGAGCTGTCGTTACATGAGGGGCAAGCGTTATAACCCTTTGTGCTCCAACCAGACAAGTTACCATATGCAGGAAAGTCATTTATTGTCCACATCACAGCAGCATGCATTTGAAAGATTTCCTTAGTGGAGGCATCATAAGTAGCTACACCATGATCCCACAACTCCTTCAACTCATCAACCAAGGGCCTCAGATATACATCGATATCATTTCCCGGTGAGTTTGGTCCTGGAATGAGTAATGACATCATCAAGAATGGCTCCTTCATGCACATCCATGGTGGCAAATTATAAGGCACAAGTATGACAGGCCACATGCTATACGAGGTGCTCATGTTACCGAAAGGATTGAATCCATCGGTGGCTAACCCCAGTCTCACATTACGTGTCTCTTGGGCAAACTCTGGAAATTTCATATCAAATTCTTTCCACTCCACTGAATCAGCCGGATGCCGCGCTATCCCATCATCAACCCGCTTATCACTATGCCATCTCATCTCCGTGGCTGTCTTACTTGACATATACAATCTGCGTAACCTCGGTAATAATGGGAAGTAACGGAGCACCTTATGAGGGATCTTCTTTCGCTTGCCATCATTGACCTTGTACCTAGGCTCTTCGCATTCTGGACATTTATCCAATTGAGCATTCTCCTTCCAATATAGCACACAATTGTGTTTGCAAGCATCTATGTTCTTGTATCCCATGCCCAATTCACGCAATAATTTCTTCGCCTCATAAACCGATGCTGGCACCACATGACCTTCAGGTAAAAAGTCCTTAAAATTTTGCAAAACCTTGTCGAATGACTTATTGCTGCACCCACTTTCTACCTTCACATGCAATATCTTGATGATAAACGATAACAAAGTATCCGAAGTTTTGCATCCTGGGTACAGGCCATGCTGAGAAGCCTTCAACAAATTTTCAAAATCATGCACATCATCCCTCTCTTGAGTATCTTCATCCGAATAGGTTCCCCTACGATGGTCCTCTAGCAACTCATCATATTCATCATGATTATCTTCTGTTTCAGCCTCGCTCTCATCCGAATCATCGGGTTGAACTATGGGTTCCCCGTGATATATCCACTGCATGTATGAGACCATCATTCCGTGAATGTGCAAATGCTTTCTCACTGTATCATAGTCCTGCATCAGATGGTTACAGCAATCATTACATGGGCACCTAATCAACACCGCACCCCCCGAATTCGACTTTGCAAAATCAATAAATGAGATCACCCCATCTATGTACTCCGCATCAAATCGGTTCTGATAACGTAATATCCAACTCCTGTCCATATCTGACCAAATCACAAGTAAATAGCAATTAGATATTGAGCTATTATATGCATGTTTTGGGATTGCAAGAATTCTCAAACTTTTCTCCCATGTTTCGTTTCACAAATGCTCAAGTATAACGAGCTTCTTTATGCACCAATTGCGATTGCAATCACTGAAACCTCTTTCATTTACAAATTTGTAGTATTACTGCTTCACTACTCCTTTCTTTTTGTGTTTTTTTCCTCGCAAAATTCAACAGAAATACTGGCAGAGATGTCAAGGAGAGAGAAGGAAGCGAAAATTATGCCAGACCCCGACATCGATATCTTCATGAAGGTGACCGACTGTTTCTCAGAATCTGAATCATTGATGCGGATATTGGTCCCCTTTTATACTTGAGTTCCATTCAATTCTGTTTAATGTGTGCAATGTCTATAAGTATTAATTATTTATGAAAACACCCTCTATGTGAGTATTATGAACAACACCCCATTCTCATTGGAGGTTTATTTTTACATTTATTCTGTATCCACAGGCAGCAGCATTACAAGGGAAAGAGGCCAATGTAGTTACAGATTATATACTGAAGGTACATGGCATGAGAAATGGAGTATCTTTCTAGCTTTCCTTGTTTTTTTTTTGGGTACAAGGGTAACAAAACATAATCTGTGAGTACATAGGCTAGGGTGATCAATTAAAAATTCACAAGCTATTAATTGAATGTCTTTTTATTGACTGGATTTTGTTGATTATGATTTGGATCAAACGTTGTCTTTTTCACCATGGTAGGAATGGGTTGGTGTCAGTGGCTATTTTTCTCCAGTTGGGTTATTGGGATTAAACTGATTATTGAGTGTGTTTTTTAAGAAGGTTCTGATTCCGAGTCAAGGCCAATGTAGTTTTCCATGGTGAGTGTAATGGATGAAATCATGAAGAATTCAGGGAATTGCAGCCTCAACTAAAGATTACAGATAGTAACCTATGCATGTTGCATACTAGTACTAAGATGATTTAACTTTTATCAATGCATTACTGTTTTTAGTTAAGCAGACAATATAATTAGTGAGAGGCAAAAAATTATCTCAAGTAATCTACACAAATCATAATATGGCGCTGGCTGCATAGAGGGATTCACTTAACACTCATAGTGGATGGATGAGTGGGAGGAACAGTCTGTCAAGCCTGTAGAACATCCAACACATAAAAATCCTTTTGGGAATTTCAACAAACAACTGCCATTTTCATACACATGAAATTATTGACCTTTTCATCAATGCTAGAAAAAAGGAAGAAGAGAGAGAACGGAATAGAAAGAGAGGATAGGGGGAAGGGAGGGGTGTACCTGTGAAGATGAAGATTAACCGGCCGTCCCTGGGCTGCTGCTGCGATCGTCGATTGCCTGTTGCTGCTGTGATCCTTTACCGATGTTGCTGTGATCGTCCCTAACCGGTCTGGAGAGAGTGATAGAGTGAGAGAGTGAGAGAGAGAAAAGAGAGAGCGAGAGACAGAGGGAACAGAGGGAAAGAGAGAGAGACCGAGTGAGAGAGAGAAAAGAGAGAGCGAGAGACAGAGGGAACAGAGGGAAAGAGAGAGAGACCGAGTGAGAGACCGAGAGAGCAAGAGAGAGAGACCGAGTGAGAGAGAGACAGTGAGAGAGAGAGTGAAAAGAGAGAGCGAGAGACAGAGGGAATAGAGGGAAAGAGAGAGAGACCGAGTGAGAGAGGGAGCAGATCTGATCAGAGACCGAGAGTGAGAGACCGGGAGAGCAAGAGAGAGAGAGACCGAGTGAGAGAGAGAGACAGTGAGAGAGAGAGAGTGAAAAGAGAGAGCGAGAGACAGAGGGAACAGAGGGAAAGAGAGAGAGACCGAGTGAGAGAGGGAGCAGATCTGAGAGATCGAGAGTGAGAGACCGAGATTGCAAGAGAGAGAGACCGAGTGAGAGAGAGAGAGAGAGAGAAATGGGAGAGAGACCGAGACAGCCTTGATGTCGAGCGAGAAGCCGAGAAACGGGAGAGAGACCGAGTGCAGCGAGAGAGACAGCAGAACAGTGTGAGTAGCAGGGGAAAGAGAGAGAAGAAAAGAGGGAAAAAAGGGAAAAGAGGACATTTGGCGGGAGAGGGGAAAAAAAAACCGTGGTGGCCGAATTTTATCTCTATTTTTTGTTGTAAAATAATTTTTCATTGGTAAAAATTATTTTAGATTTTTTTTTTCAAATTAAGTGAAAAAAATATAAAAACCTTTAAATGTCGGTAATAAATTTTCTGACTCTAATTTTTGACGACAAAGATAAAATTATAGGTAAAGGACTCAGACTTCTAATTTTCCTAGAAATAGAGTTCAACATTACAGATGTTTTACAAAAAACGCCGCTAATCGTTCATTTTACCAACGTCGTATAAACAGTCGATAATAGTCTCTGATAGTTTTACCGAGATAAAATAAAAAATAAAAAAGATTTTCAAACACTTAGGCTCGATAACGTCTAATCGGGGGTCCAAAACGAGCAACCTCCCCTAGTTAAAAATTGAAAATCGACGCGAGCACTTCGATCAGGGACAAGTAAATTGACGGAACTGATGGTTCATAAAAATGGCTCCCGATTAGGGAACTTATAGTCACTAAAAGATTTTCCAGGTGGAGGTGCGGAGGCGAGGGGAGACATGGGAGGAAGAACAAGAGAGGAAGGGAGGGAGACAGAGAGATGGGAACGAGAGAGAGAGAATAGAGAAGAAAGAGAGAGGAGAGGGAAAATGATGCGCGATGTGTGCGAAGGGCACGAAGAGGGAGGGGTTTACTAACGTCATAAAATTTGTTGATAATATAATTCGTCAATAATAGTCTTTGATATTTATTTTCCTTAAAAATGATGTTAATAATAAAAAGAGGGGTTTCGGTGGCGGGAGAGGGAAAAAATTTGGTAAAAACTTACCGACGATTATTTTCGTCTCAAAAAATAGATTTTTCGTCAATAAAATTTTTTTATTTTTTTAATTGAAAACAAGTAAAAATGACTACCAACCTTTGCTGATGTTTTATATTAAACATCAGTGATAAATTTTTCGACTCTAATTTTCATCTCCTTCTCCATTCTTTTCTTTCCATTCTCTTTCTCCTACTCTTTTACTCTCCATCACAACCACCCACTACACTGCCATTACCACCCGGCTTGCATAGCCACTGCACTAACCTTGCACCACCTTCGGAGATAAAATTATAATGGTAGAATTTAAGTTCATCATACGACTTCAACTTCGGAGATAGAAATATAATGTTAGAATTTAAGTTCATCATACGACTTCAAATTCGATGTTTATTTAAAATAAAAGAAGTAGGGCAAATGTACAAGCTTCACAGTCACGTGTGGACCAAAACTCTGTCCTATATTTAACCAAATTCAGATTGAATTGTTTGAGAGTCGGTTTCTTTCCTTTCATATATTTCATTTAGAATTTAAAAACAGATGATATGGGAGGTACACCTAAAAACTGAGGAGATGATGTATCTTCTGGAGTTACCTGCTTATATTTTTTGTAGATTCGCTTGGTTTACTATGTTCTTGGATTCATCATTAATCGACATGGCATTGCACATCTCAGCACGGTACTCATCATAATGAGGCTCCCATTTCTCAAACAAACGGCTATGATATCAAAAGTCAACCATTGGATCATTATAGATTGTGATGTATTGATGAAAACGTACAGACCATTTGATCATCATTTATGGAATTTTGTACGTCCTGTTTTCGCAATCCAAATTTTTAGTCCTCTTCAAAAGGTCATTTATAGTTATAGGTCCCAACCCCAAATGTTGATTCAATATGGATCATGAAATATATTTGAAATAAATATCAATCGTTGGATTAATGCAAGGCTACTACAGTGCATTCACGAGTTGAGACATGCAGTCCGTTTTTTCTATATTTTCGAACAATCTGGATCTCTAATGCAAGATATGGACCATAGACCCCCTTTATATGGCAAGTAACATTTACTGGATCAAATTCCAACGATTGATCCTTCATATCTTGTGAGATATTGACAAAAATGACCAAATGGTTAATGGTTCAATTTTAATTTTTGTAGGCCACTTTTTCCCGATCTAAACCTAAAATCCTCTTTAGGAGGTCAACAATGATTATTTGGTCAAATCTTATCGCTTGATTCATCATGGAATATATAATTATTTTGTTTTTGTCGATAAAATGAATATAAAAATAAATAAAAAATAATAAACAGATTTACCGATGTTTAATTTTGTCGGTAAAAGTAAAAAATAAAAATTTAAAAAGATATTTACCGACGTGTTTATTTTCGTTGGTAACATGATCGTAAAAATAAATAAAAATTAATAAACATATTTACCGACGTTTAATTTCGTTGCTAAAGGTAAAAAATAAAATTTTAAAAAGATATTTAACGACGTTTTTATTTTCGTTGATACAATTAATATAAAAATTAATAAACAAATTTACCGACGTTTGTATTTTCGTATGTAAAATTAATATAAAAATAAATAAATATTCATAAACATATTTACCGAAGTTTAATTTCGTCGGTAAAATTAAAAAAGAAAATTAAAAGCATATTTATCGACGTTTTATTTCGTCGGTAAAATTTAAAAAATAAACCATTTTTTTTAATTTAAGAATCGCCTTTGCCGACGTTTTACTAAAAAACGTCGGTAAAGGGTATACTTTTGGCCACGTTTTTTAAAAACGTCGGTAAAAGTCTGTACTTTTGCCGACGTTATTAAAAACGTCGGTAAATGGTATACTTTTGGCCACGTTTTTTAGGAAACGTCGGTAAAAGTCTTTACTTTTGCCGACGTTTTTTAAAAACGTCGGTAAAGGTCTACCCTTTACCGACGAATTTTAAAAACGTCGGCAAAAGTATACCCTTTACCGACGAATTTTGAAAACGTCGGCAAAAGTGTACCCTTTACCGACGAATTTTAAAAACGTCGGCAAAAGTGTACCCTTTACCGACGAATTTTAAAAACGTGGCTAAAAAACGTGGCTAAAAGTGCATCTCCTTGTAGTGATAAATTATCACAAAAAACACATTATGTATAATTATTTATTTAATTTTTTTAATCTTTTATTTAGAAAAATTGCTGGACCATCACAACCTTTAAACTTTGACTTCTCTCTAAATGAGGAAGATCCTATATTTATTCATTTAAGGTCAAAGTCAGGGCATAAAAGTAGATAGTAATAATCCCCAAGATCCTGCATGTTCGGTTTCTACAACTAAAAAGAAGAGAAAAACAAGATTGACTTCTCCTGTAAGGTTTCATTTTGTTAAAGTTACTGTCCCATTTGCCAAAGGATGAATAGATGAGACGGCGCAATGTAAATATTACAAAAAACTCCTTAGTGCCAAATCATCAAGCGGCACTGACCACCTTAATAGACACATGAAAACGTGTGTGCACAAACACAAATACCACTAACGATGGTGACCATGGGGTAAGAGGTGGATTGATTTAAACACAACTTTTTCAAACAGATTCATCTGGTGGTTTAAAAGTTTTCAACTATGACCTTACTAATGCTAGATATCAACTTATTAAGTTTATAATATGTCGCCAATTACCATTTATACTTTCCCAAGACCAATCATTTGAAAGATTTTTGAGATCTGCCTTTGTTCCTTCATGGTAGAAAATATCTAGAGTTACTGCTAGAAATGATGCATTAAAATCTTTTTTGAAAAAAAAAAGATAATTTAAAACATATTTTTGAAAATATACCTAGAAAAGTGGCTTAACTTCAAATTTATTGACCTCTAAACAAAATCTGGGGTACATTTCAATCACATCACATTATATTGATAGTGATTGGGTGATGCAGAAAAGAATGATTTCATTTTCTATGCTAGAATTCGCACACACTGGTGCTAGGATAGGGTCCACCATCTTTGAAAAACTTAGAGAATATAAAATTAAAAAAAAATAATTTTTATAACTTTAGATAATGCAAGCACTAACAATGTCCCAGCATATTTACTAAAACATGCGATTCAACTTGATTTAAATGGAGATCTATTTCACAATAGATGTGCATGCCACATCATAAATCTTATCGTACAAGTAGGGGTGAAATTAATTAGAGATGATTTAGAGATTATTAAATGTATTGTACGATACATTTTTTGTTCTCCCTCGCGAAAACAATAGTGGATGGACATATGTGTAAATTTGAGTCTAAGACCAAAAAAAAATATCACAAGATGTAAAGCATAGATGAAATTTTACCTATAAAATGTTAAAAGAATCATGTGCCTATAAAATGGCACTAAATCAATATTGTCGACTTTATTTGGAGCATGATAATATTTTTATAAGTGATGATAAATGAACCCTTTTTGAGATAATAAGAGATTTTTTAGAAGTTTTTCATGATGCAACATTATTTTTTTCCAGGGTATATTATCCCACATCAAATCAAGCTTTAGCCCATTTTTATGAAATAAGTCTTACTTTTAAAAAGTATAGAGATTTTCCAATTTTCCAACTTATGTGTATATAAATGGAGGAAAAGTTTTCATAATATTGGAGAATAGCTCCTTTAACATTTTGTATAGCTGCTGCATTAGACCCTACAATGAAATTAAAAGGTGTAGAAACTCTTTTTGATGAAATAAACTCTAATATGAATACAACTAATAACAATGACATGTTTA
This sequence comes from Litsea cubeba, assembly GCA_012931725.1. NCBI lineage: Eukaryota > Viridiplantae > Streptophyta > Magnoliopsida > Laurales > Lauraceae > Litsea > Litsea cubeba. The sequence continues at coordinate 92,114,594 of CM022948.1, read as the reverse complement.
TAGTTAAGACACAATTAGAAACACTTCATTTGGATTATGCTACCCGATTCGGTAGATCTATAACACCCACGGTCCCAACAGGCCGTCCCCAAGTACATAAAGGAAAAAAGAAGGCCATTTGGAGTATTATAAGGAAATCTCATGGAAGTAACTCTTCTTATTCCAGATGATCATCTTACAACCTTAATGAATTAACAGTGTACCTAGGGAGTGATCTTGTTACAATTTCGGATGATGAAGAAGATGATTTTGATCTTTTAGCATGGTGGAAATCATTTAAAACTAAGTTTCTTGTGCTTTCCGCCATAGCCCATGATACAATAACAATACCAGCGTCTACAGTTGCATCAGAGCGGGCATTTAGTGCAAGTGAGCGCCTTATTGACCCCAGGAGGACTATACTTACAGAAGAAACCGTTGAGACATGCATGTGCTTATGGGATTGGTATCAAGCAGAGGATAGGGAACAACACCCCAATGATGAGATCAAGATAGAGGACGAGCTAGCGGCGTTACATATATCATAGCATTTTTTTTTTTAAATGTATAATAGGCTTTCAACTTATAATTTATTTTTTAGAATGTATCATAGTTTCTTAAAGTTGTAATTTATTTTATAGAATGTATCATAGGTTTCTAAAGTTGTAATTTATTTTTTAGAATGTATCATACATTTTTAAAGTTGTAATTCTTTTTAATTTCATTTATCAGAAGGTTTGAATTTCATTATATATATATATTGATCCAAGTTTAAACTTATAATTTTTTTGAACTTTTGTAACTTAAATTCCAAGGAAATAAAATTTATTGTATGTATATTTTCAAAACATCATTAGTGTTATTCTACTTGTTTATTTAATTTCTTTATTTTAATGAAATTAGTTCAAGACCAAGAGTGAAGTGTCTAAGTCTCTAAGACTTAAAAAACTTTTAAAAAAATTTTTAAAAACTAAAAAAGGGGAAGGGGATATGTCAGCCGCCCATGGGCTACACGGCATGACCAGAGTCGTGCCCTAGGCAGTGCTGGGCTGACCCCAAAATATTGGGCCCGACACGGCACGGCCCGCATAATTATCATAGTCTGTGCCGGCCCGGCTCGGGCCCGAATGGGCCCAGTGTTCAATGGGCCGTGCCGTGTAGATTTTCACCCCTACGTGGGCCCTCAATCTAGTTGACTATAAGTGGCATGTGGCATGTGGCAGGTACAGGTTCAGAGAATAAGAAAGATAAGTCATGTCATATTTATTTGCGTGGTCCCGGAAATGGTACGTGAGTATGAGATGATTCGCAGGGGGTGCCGGGTATCACAAGTTTTTGTGGAAAATCCGTTCACAAATGTGCTGAGAGATTTTTTTTTCCAACGGATTGGTGGCGGATTGAAATTTTTGTAATCCGTTAGCAATGAATAAGTGGCGGATTTCACCCTCAATCCGCGGATTCAATCCGATTCGATTCATTGACATTAAATATAAATAAAAAATATAAGGGGTCTAAATATAAATTAAGATGTCTAAATTTAAAATAAGAAAAAAAAAATTTTAAAGGTCAAAATGTAATTTTTTTTATAACATGTTTGATATTTTTCTTTTAAATTAAGTTAGATTGAACAGATTGAACGAAACGGATTAAACAGATCCGATCCGGTCCTCCACGGATTGGATCGGATCGGATTTTAACGGCCACGGATTGGTGACGGATTCCAAATCTGTCAATCCGTAGGTAACGGATTGGTGACGAATCTGGCCCAATCCGCACCAATCCGATCCGTGCACACCCCTACTTTATACATCAAGAAGTTTTGGAGACTTATTCATCCAATGCATTTTGAATTAATCATTCCAATCCATACGGTTGAAAGCCCAAGCTTTATATCATAAGGACAACATGATGAAACTAGCAATGATCAGGCATCAATCATGGTTCATATAAGTACCATCACATTATAATATATTAGGTTGAAGGGTTTTCTTTTAGGTGATTTGGACCGGTGGTTATAATTTTGATGGTAAGTTATTTTTCTCTCCTCCATAATCTCTCATAACTATCAGCTTCTTATCCCATATAACACCTAATTTATCTTATATAACTATCCATATCTATTCCCCACTTTTCCTTTTTTGATTTTGGTAAAACTCATTTATGTCCTATCGCCTATTCCATTTCTACCGATCCTCCCATCTTGTTGTACCTCATGTCTCGTATTCTCTTTCTACTTTACCTACTATCCAACTATGAAAATATGTATAGTCATATGTTTTCCTTTTTTTTTATTTTATTTCTAAGAATTTACTATTGTGCATTTAATTTGGACTGCCATTCAAGTCAATGCCTATTTTTCAACTGTATGAATATCTGATTTGCATTGAATGTGCATATTTGTACCTCATGCCACCTGTAATAAAAAAAATAGTTGATTATAGGTGGCAGGTGGAGGTTCAGAGAGTAAGAAGGACAGGTCATGTCATTTATTTGCGTGGTCCCGGAAATGGTACGAGAGTACGAGATGGTTAGCAGGGGGTGCTCTGTATCACAAGTTTTTTTTGTGGAAAATACATTTACAAATGTGCTGAGAGTTTTTTTTTTTTTTTCAAAGGATTGGTGACGGATTGAAAATTTTGTAATCCGTTAGCAATTATTAAGTGGCAGATTTCACCCTCAATCTGCGGATTCAATCCGATCCGATTCATTGACATTAAATATAAAAAAAATATAAGGGTCTAAATATAAATTAAGATGTCTAAATTTAAAATAAGAAAAAAAGTTTAAAGGGTCAAAATATAATTTTTTTACAACATGTTTGATATTTTTCTTTTAAATTAAGTTAGATTGAACGGAACGGATTAATCAGATCCGATCCGATCCTCCACGGATCGGATTTTAACGGCCACGGATTGGTGACGGACTCCAAATCCGTCAATCCGTAGGTAACGGATTGGTGATGAATTTGGCCCAATCCGCACCAATCCGATCCGTGTACACCTCTACTTTATACATCAAAAGATTTTGGTGACTTATTCATCCAATGCATTTTGAATTAATCATTCCAATCCATACGGTTGAAAGCCCAAGCTTTATTTTATATGGGCAACATGATGAAACTAGCAATGATCAGGCATCAATCATGGTTCATATAAGTACCATCACATTATAATATATTAGGTTGAACGGTTTTTTTTAGGGGATTTGGACCGATGGTTATAATTTTGATGGTAAGTTATTTTTCTCTCCTCCATAATCTCTCATAACTATCAACTTTTTATCCCATATATCACCAAATTTATCTTATATAACTATCCATATCTGTTCCCTACTTTTCCTCTTTTGATTTTGGTAAAACTCGTTTATGTCCAATCGCCTATTCCATTTCTACATATCCTCCCATTTTGTTGTACCTCATGTCTCATATTCTCTTTCTACTCTACCTACTATCAACTATGAAAATATGTATGGTCATATGTTTTCTTTTCTTTTTTTTTTTTTCTAAAAGTTTACCATTGTACATTATATTTGGACTGCCATTCAAGTCAATGCTTGTTTTTCAATTGTATGAATATCTGATTTGCATTGTATGTGCATATTTGTGCTCAACACAGGTCACTGTGCTAGTGTGTGCTTAAGAAAGCAATACGGCCAAAAGTTCAAATCGCTTGAAACCCGAGGGTTAGGAATTCTTATTTATTTTATGATGTGAGTATTCTTGACATATTTGTCAATTCCATTTTAGTCGCCATTTCTATCTAACCTCCAAAATGAAATATTTTGGTGTTTCAGAATTTTAGTGAAACACTTCGGAGTAACTTTTCGAAATAAAGAAAATAAAATATAAGTTATTCATGTATATTGATCTGGATATTGTAAATAGAAATAAATTAACGTGTGAAAATTGTGTTTGCATGCTGCAAGACTATATAGATTTAGAGACTACAAACTAGAAACTAGAATGGACCAAAACGAACAACCGAAATTGATTGAAAGCGGCCAAAATGAACCGAAATGAAAATAAAAAAGTTGAGTCCGTTCTATTTTGGCCGAAGGACTAAGATATTTTATGTTGGCTATTCTAACTAAAATAAAATAAAATTAATGCGTTCTTTAATCCAACAAGACTGTTCATTTGGATAACGCCCACTAAATTGACATAAATGCACATCAAGATCATCTTGGGCACCTTATGCTATCACAACTAACCCCATCAACTCCGCACATGATGAGGGTTAGGATTTCATACACATGCGACTTTATTGTCTTTGCATTGACGTTTCTCTCACCACATTAACTCTGAGGGGTAGCTCAGTTGACATATGACCACGGTTTGCATCCGGAGGTTGTGGGTTTAAAATTAGACTGCCATACTAAGGCCAAATGAAAATTTTATCCGACTATCTCTTCTAGACCTGTAAGAATTATTCTGACCCATGCGAGTAGGAACCCGCCTTATAAGAAAACAAAAATAAATAATATCTCTCACCACATTTGTGAACGGATTTTCCACAAAAACTAATGATACACGACAACGAACACCCCCTGGAAACTGTACGTCTCGTACTCTCGTACCATTTCCGGGACCACGCAAATAAATATGTCATGACCTAAATACAGATGTGTTTTTGCTAGATAAAGATGCACGCACCCTTTTTCATTTGAAAGGGACAAGTGAGTCTTATCGTACAAAAAGGTGGGAGAAAAAAAAAAGCCCACGTCATGTCACTATTCGATTTTTCGATTCTTGATAGGATTGGGGGAAAAAACAGATGGAGGGAAGGTATTGGAGGATACCTGAAAGCAGAGAAGGCAGCGCAAGATAGCAGGTAGATAAGAGGAGCAGTGGAAGTGCAGGTCGTTGTGGTAGCAGGGAGGTATTTATATATAATATACAAGTGCTGACGTGGAATTGACGGAGTCGAGTAGCGGGCTGGTATGTGATTTTGATGGTGAATTGCAAAAATATCTTGGTGTTTAATGAGTTATTATTGATTTTTATTTTGAATTTATGTTACTTTTTCTATAATGTAGAACCTGCCATTTTTTTTTTCTTTTTGCTTTTTTACCTCACCCTAGGAGCTAACTTTATGATCTAAGCACGAGGCCCAATTTGACTTTCATCAAACATTTATCCACCATTAAATCTCTATAAAATTTATAGTTAAAAAAAGACCATCAAACTTTATGGCTATTAACACAAGAGCAATGATGATTTAGCGAGATAAATTTATTTATTGTCTTTATCCATAAAAAGACCTTTTTATATACCTCACCTCAAAGCATCTAAGTGGTTCTAAAAAAATGGACTCCATGTGAGTAGTATGATGTCTGCTCGCCATTTATCTATTTTTCCGCTTTTTTCCCATTTTTGAAAGTAAGAATGTACCAAAAAATAAATGTAGAAAAGACAAAAAAATAAATAATAATAATAATAATGGGACCACAGCTGAGCTACCCACGACCCCGACGGAGAGAGGGTTGGTGGGGATAGTATATAATTAGATTTGGAGGCTGTTTTTAAGCAGTCAAGTCATGGGGGTTAGTGGCGATTTGACATGTGAGCTTGAGAAATCAAGTCATGATTCGCTGAGGCCTTTGTCTTTAAGAAATCCCAAGGAAGTCCATAGTTTGTCTATCTATTAAAACCCCTCTTAATACAAGGGATATCTTCAAATTTTTACTTCAATAATAAAAATTGATCCCATTGTAAAATTACATACATAATAAAAAAATAATAATTAATACCTTTTTATGCATTATTCTTTAACATATTTTTTTTTAATTAATATCCAGTGGCGGACCCAAGATTTTTATTTGGGTGGGACAGACAATGATCAACTGGAAAGGTGTACCATGTTTTTTTTTTTTTTGACACTTTTTTCACATTAACACTATAACCATGATTGAAATTTGGGGATTTAGGGTTTTGAACTAGGATTTGAAGATCATGGGTTCAAAATTAGTTACGGAGTGATTATAATTATACTAGATTGGGGGAGGGAGGGAGAGGCATAAGATTCAATTACTTAAGGTTAATTGGGGATAGAGAGACTAACCATGAAAAATGTTCAACAGATGAGGTCATGAAGATGCAGTAGTATGCACAGAGACCAGCAATGTGGAGCTAAATCGGCGTGACATGAAGATTAACTCGGACTCTCGACTAAAAGAAAATGTCGAAAGAGAATAATGAGCATTTTCTTTTCCGCATGTGGAGCAATTGTTAACTTTTTAGACAAATGTGCATGGGGGCGATTATCTACATTTTAGACAAATGTGCATGGGGCATGGTTGGGTGGCCATTTAAATCTATGCAAATTTCAAGTCAGCTCAGGACATCAATGCCTAGGTCTTGCCGCTGAGCCAATCTAAGGTTGAGACCAATTTATACTTAAATAAGATCTACGGCTCGAATTTAGAATCAAATCAGGATTTGTGTGAGTCAAATGGCTTAGAGGATCCGAATAATCATGTAATTGATTTGCTGGAGGTGGATAATCATGTCATTCTCATCTGACATTCACAAATGCAAGACATTAATAAAAGGTCTTTGAAAAACGTGCATCTACCTTTAGTAAATATCCATCTCCATTTAGATTTTGTCTTTTTACTTAGTCAACCTGCACCTGCCACCTATAATCAATTAGATTGCGGGATCACGTGGGGATCACGTGCCCTAACTTTATTTAATTTAATGAGTTTAACATGCAACGTTTACATCTAAAATTCCCCTTTATTTCATAACCGGATTTTAAATTTTGTTCGTTTCATATCACTGTGCAAGTTGCATCTACCTAATGATCTTTCTTTAATCAAACAAATAAATTAAGAAGTAATTATAAATGAATACCGAACATCACTGAAAATAATTTTCATCTACATTTCCACAGTTACCCTCATCATCTCCTTAATAAATACCCACAGGGCCACACACCCATGCTATCCAATTCTCTTCGGGCCATTCTAAATACACCTACCCTAATTACTATCTAAACCCACCCTATGTCCCATCCTATTTACTAGGAAAGGACTTCTTCTTTCCTGCAACACATGACAATGTACAAAGTTGTCTTGGGAAAAACAAGGAGCACAGAGAAAGGAGAGAAATCTGAATGATCCTCTTGAAAGTTTGACATGACCTTTTTTCTCGGTACGAGAGGCGACCCATTTGGTCATTTTCCTCATGCAACAAGAAAAACCTAAGATGCATGCATCCAACATGTGGCAATTGGTCAACACAGGACACGAGGGTTATCATGATTTTTAGTTTTGCAATCAAAGGAAATCTGATCAACGAATACTGTCAACTATCTATTAATTAAATATTATTTAATGGACTTACTAAGAACCTGATCTTTTGTTAACCATTTAAAACAAATGAAGATCATTAAACATTGCCTGCTGTTCAGTTAAAGATCGTTGGATGGATGGTCAAAATCATTTGCCTCATGATATTTGGTCTACACTCACAACATCCAATAAGCACAATATTGCAAGATTTAGATCTCTACGACTAAGTCCATGGTTAAGAAATAAGTGGCCTTTTTTAGGCTCATCAGATATACTATGGTTTAGATTATGATTTTGTGACCTAGAATTTTTTAAAAGAAAATGGATAAATAGAGTGGAGAAAATTAGTGAAATTGGGCAGTTTTGACAGATATATCCAATGGTTCTCTTGTTTTCATCATTTTTTTAGGAAATGATTTAGGAATGATTGAATGCCTAAATCCATATCAAAATCTTCTAGGAAATCCATTCCTAGAGATAATCAACCAAAAGTTAATGCAAATGAAAATCCATCTTACATTACATGGTATTAATTACATTTGAATCATAAAAACCTTTATTATATATCATGTAGTAAAATTTTGAAGTCATAAATTAAGAGTTGAGATTCCCTATTGCACAAATAATATATTCTGGGATCTCCAATATCGGTCCTTCAAAGAGATAATTATGACCATTGAAGATGAGTCTCATTTCCTCCAAAAATCTATTCTAAAATCTTGGTTCTAGGTGAGAGGGGCTACCATCCGATTGAACATATGATAAAAATATAATTACTGCCGTATCACCGTCAAACTCCATTTTTAATATATATATATTTTTGCAAGACTCCATTTTTAACAATGTTGTTCGGCGAGTGAGATCCACTCCTATTAAAGAAAAACAGGAGAATATGTCACATGAGGGAATGTGATTCATATTGAACTATTGGGATTATTTCTAAGTGGGCTCCACAATGGAGACCCCAGCATGTGTAATGTCTGGGACAGGCAATCCAGACTCTTAAATTAAGGGTTTTGATCAGTTGGCCTGGCCCGCCCTCTCTCCACATTCAATTATTCAAATCAATATAAATCTCTTTATTTCCTTGGCCCTTGCTGTCAAGTGTCAAAATCAGCCGGATGGGCCCCATCGCAGGTAAATGCGTTAAAAACGAGAGAAAAAGAGATAATTTGCTTGGGTGCTGCTAAAGGTCGTAAAGCTAGAAAGGCAAAAGGTCTTTCATTAGAATGTGTGATGTGATGTGAAAGCTATAAAAAAGGTGGCATCAAACAATAGGCCTTAAATATATACATAGAGTGGGTGTAAGAAAAGGAAAGTTAACTAGATGGGTAGGATGGGATCTAGGTGGGTACAAATAGCAACCCGACATTTAACTAGATGGGTAGGATGGGATCTAGGTGGGTGCAAATAGCAACCCCCATTCTCTTTTCAATGGATTAGGATGGACCCCTAGTAAGGTTTTGCACATACGGTAGCCTCTAGCCATGAATAACCTCACTTTGCGAGGAAAGTTAATATAATTTTTTATGGATACTTGTACAACTTTTATATATTAAAATACCCTTGACTGTGCAATACCCCATACCATGTTTTTGTAGTTTTTAGTTTTTTTTTAATTTATTCGATATCACACAAGACTTCCTCTCTTATTGAATTATAAAAAGGTTTAACCAAATGTGACATCACACAATTTATAATTCGATTAAAAAAATATCTTAACTTTGGTGTTATGCATGGATAAAGGTTACCCAAAGGCAAAACCCTCATCCCTATATGTATGGAGAATATTTAAGTGGAAACTAGTTCTCATCCCGGACCTGCATTCGTCACCACCACCGCATTTCTCGTTATGCAAATGCAACTTTTTCCGAAAACGTTAACGCTGTGTTTGGGAAGGGGGGAGGGGAGGGGAGGGAAGATTTGAGGGGGAAGGAAAATGAGGGGATGGGAGGGAAAATTAATTTTAACTCCTCTTGTTTAGGAAGTTAAAAGTAAGGGGAAGAAAAGTGAAAAAGTAGTAGGATTTTGTTTGTTTGTGAGGTAGAGGGACAAAGACCATTTTATCCTGGGTTTTGCAAAAGTTTCCATTGGACAAAGAGAGCTGCTACATGCACACTACATTTGACTCAATCCACACTGCATTTAAATAAAAATAAAAATTCCTAAACTACCCCTCCCTCTCCTTCCCTCTCCTCCTCCGGCCACCTGCGCCAACCCCGCCGCCGCCCTACACCGACCCCAGCCCAGTCTCCCTCTCTCCCTCCTTCTCTCCCCTTCCACGCCCTCATCACTCTCCCCTTCCCCACCCTATCCCGCTCCCCATCACCGTTACCAACAATAAAGTTCAAAACGCAGAGAAAGAGAGAGATGGGTTAAAGGTGCTAGATACACGAGGCTTTCCGTGTATGCCGATGGCGAGGAAGTACTCGGTGCTGTGGAAGAAGATGATGGCGGTGAGGAACTGTGCGAGTTGCCTGTAGGCGTTCGGCGTCATAGGGCCGAACAAATCGAGTTTGTTCGGCCCTATGTGGCCGAACGAATCAGATTCGACGATTTTTCATGTTCAATGTGATTCGTTCGGCCATATATGGCCGAACAAACTCTATTTGTTCGGCTTCGTGTGGCCTAACAAACTCGATTTGAGCCTGAATCAAAATAGCAGAAACACACTAGAAATGTTGAGCTTCCTTTGGCCATTGAGAATGAGAGGGGGAGAGGAAGGGGAGAAGGTACGCAGTTGGCGGTCGGCGACGAGCAGGGAGAGGGAGATAGAGAGGGAAAAGGAGAGGAAGAGGGAGAAGGAGAGAGGGTGGGCGGGCGGCGACGGGAAGGGTTTAGGGTTTAGCAGGGAGAGGGAAAGAGAGGGAAATTGAGAGGGAGAAGGAGAGGAGAGGAAGAGGAAGAGGAAAGGGAGAGGGTGGGCGGGCGACGGGTGGCAGACGGCTGTCGGTGACAAGCAGGGAGAAAGAGGGTAAGAGAGAGAAGGAAGGGTAGTTTAGGAATTATTATATTTTAAAAAAAATGCAGTGGGTAGAGAGTAGAATGTAGTGTGTAGATAGCCTAACTCTTGGACAAAAAGACAATTTAGTAATTTCAAACATTTTTCCCACTTTGCCCCTCATTTTCTCCCATTTTTTAGGAAAAAGTTTTGGAGTGGGCCCCACACTCATTTTCCCCCCACTTTCCCCCCCCCCTTGCCAAACACCCTCATTTTTCATTTTTCATTTTTCATTTTTCCTCCATTTTCCCCCATTTGTTTTCCTCCCCCCCATTTTACCCCCTTCCCAAACAGACCCTAAATGCTAACGACGGTAGCACAACATGGCTCTTTCTTCACCGGTTTTACTTTTACGGAGTAATGCGCATTTTAATCCCCTCGCATCAGCAGCGCACGTTGGCTCCTCCTGTGTCACGACCCAAACCTGAAATTTAATTACCTCGAGTTAACCGAAGTCGAAACAATATTTACTCCCGTGAATTTTAACACATAAAACTCACAAGGGATACAGATTCCACATTATGCGGAATATCATACCAATATTTACATTAATCTTAAAATTCGTTCACATCATGATCATGATTATCACTTGCATACAAAACAATTTAAGGATCTCAATAAGAACATATACAAAAGTTTTCATATCTATCTACAGGATTTATAACAAATTCTCAAAATACAAAACACATGTGTTGTCATCATTTCCACTCCACTAATCCGCCTGGAGGAACCGGAGTGGTCTCCTCCGCTGCCGGTGCGGTCGCACCAACGGTAGGGGCAGCTGGGCCTGTAATGTCATCATAACACTGGTGAATTCAACAATTCAGCAAAGTATAAACAGTGTTTTATGATCATACATGCTACATGTAAAACAGTAAACAATAATCAATTCATAGTCTTATAAACAAGTCAAATAAGGATCTTATTCATCCTTGACATTGACAACTTGGCAACTAACATAATATTTCTAGAACAAATCAAGTCAAGTGCCATCTTCCTTAAAGGAAGGATTACCATCTCCGTAAACAAGAAGACATTACCATCTTCTCTATGGAAGAATAATATGTGGGATTTATCAGTGTCCGGGCCAGGAACTACTGACATCACCACGGAGTTCCGGAACACTCCTCAAATAACTGCTGCAGACAGTATCAAGATCAGCTCAATGAGCATGTAGAAATCATTATGTAGTGCCGTGCCAATTCACATATAATTCATGTACAATGTAAGTCTTTAAAGTTGATTACATATAATGAACGTTTACGAGCTACTCTTTATAGTTTCCGTAATAATTCAATTCAAGTGATTACCAACCAAATGGGTGTACTTCCAAGTGCTTTAATGTACATGTGTTAATCGATAGACATTACAGTTCTTATGGAAAGTCGCACATTAAAGACCCTTAATTAACCCTTATTGGCGGTATGTAGGTACAAACAGCCTTGAACAAATCCATAGGCTTTATATCTTCATGTTCAGACCTAAAGTCTGAAATTACATCATTTTAATTACCTGTCGGTTCACTCATCGGTGGACCTATCGGTCGACCGAGTTATGTTTTTCGGCTGACCGATAGGTATCGTTCAAGTTGACGGTTCGAAAAACAAAGGCGAATTCTCTGGTTCCAGATGCTGTGTCGGTTTAGTCGTTCATCGGCTGACCGACCTGGTTGGTCAGGTCTCGGTTCAAAAACCAGAGACGCGTTTTTCTACACATGTTACACTATCGGTCAGCTCGTCGGCTAGCAAGCGTCGGCTGACCGAGGGGACACAGAACGTCAGAATTCAAAATCGAATTCTGTTCTGTCCCACTTTGTATAAATCTGAACAAAACCATTTGGAACCTCCTGTTCCCAACTTCATACATCATTTGAACACATATACACTTCTATTCCATAAAAAAAAATGATTCTAACACCTTATTACATCATTCAAGGATAAAACCCATTTCATCAATTTATCCATTCAGTTCAATTCAATGCAACAAGTACTGAAATCACTAAGAATCTAAAAGACTAACATGCAGTAGCAATTGAGCACATAAACTTATTTATACTTGCCTCTATTTGTGGTTTGAGAGGATAATCTTCCCCAAGCTTGCTCCTAAGGAACCCAACAAGAAAATGTGATGGAGATGATGTCTTCTCTTGTTTCTCTAAAAAAAAACAACACCACAGACTTCTCCCAAAATATAAACTTAACCTTCAAGACAACTCAAGCAAAGAGAGAAAGAGATGACAGCATCCAATTTTTCTCTTTGACAAAAGACTCAAGTTTCTACTTCAGTTAAGGTACCAGTGCTTTAGACTCTTTTGCATATCTCAACGAAGAAGAAAAAGAATGAAGAATGAAGAAACCAGCTCCCAAGCAACAAACACCTGTAATGGCTGTGCTGAAGCTATGCCTAACACTGGTCTGTGCATGATAACCAGCTGGCTCTTAAGCTGCATGTGCTGGGACATCCCAACACATGACACATGTCCTCTTAATTTGCAACTTAAACCCAATTCAATTTTTGGATTTACACTTAAGGTCAAATTAAGACCTCTTTCTTTATCTTAAGTCAGATGAGATTAAGTGTATTATGAAAGTTGACGTACTCGTCGAGATACACACGTTGGTATCACATTCCACCCAATTCGATTATATACACATAAATGTATAATTACGAAAAAGTCCTCCAATTCACTAATTGGGGTCAAAAACCAATTTCATGTCTCCTAAATCATTTAATTAGGCTTAATTCAGTCATGTAACACTAATTTCAGTCACAGTGATCATTAATCTCATGTAATTTAATTAATCACATTTTAATCCATGATAATTACGATTAATTAGAGTTAATCGTATTTAAATTGGAACGGGGTGTAACATCCTCTCTGCTCTCTCGCCGTATCCTTAACAGACGTGCCGCTGCTCGGTCCTTTCCATCAAATCCGTACTTGTCCATTCAAGCCCTCGTCTCCATTAAAGTGTAGAAAAACCGTCACAACCGATCTCCGCTTCCTATATCTTCTCCTCATCCTCATACGAAGATGATGCTTCTGCTGCAGCAGCAATATCTGTTAGGAGGAATCCTTGCCTTTTTCCTAGGGTTTTTCTTCTTCTCCGGATTCAAAGGAAAGAAGAAGCCCAAATTCATCATCAATTGAGAAGAAAAATCTCACCTTTCCGAGCGTGTAAGCAAGACCTGCACCAGCCACGCCTGCTCCAACAACGATTACATCAGTGCCGCTATCTTTCCCTCTGCATTTTCCTTCATTAGATTTCTTTTTCACTGCTCGCAGCACAACTCTTCTCCTTCCCATTCTAAGAGTAGAATGAGAATGAGAAGAGTTGTGCTGCGAGCAGTGAAAAGAAATCTACTTAAAGGAGAATGCAGAGGGAAAGATAGCGGCACTGATGTAATCGTTGTTGGAGAAGGCGTGGCTGGTGCAGGTCTTGCTTACACGCTAGGAAAGGTGAGATTTTTCTTCTCAATTGATGATGGATTTGGGTATGGACTGGGGAGTTAGGATTTATAGCGTTCTTTATGTTGAGAATTTAGAGGTTTTTGTTTTTTGGAAGTATGAACGATAATTGTATAATTGCACTAAATTTTGATACCTGAAAAAAAAATCCAACATTTTCTACTTGGAAGACTGTGATGGCTCCTCAGGTATGTTAGAACCTAGTTTTGTATTATTTTATTTTAACAGAGTGGTTTATACCAACATTTTTCAAGTGGGTACTTAAATTTTTCTACATTTTTCTTTTAAATTTTACATTAGAGCTTGTGAACTCTGCTTCCCACTTTTTCCATAATTGGTAATGAGTGTGTTGTTTACTGTTTTAGATACCAAAGCAGCGGTATGGTGCCTTCCTATCTGCAATTGATAAAGGAAGCAAATATAAGAACAACGGCAAACAAGAGCATGCCAGCTTCTCCCTATCCCTCTCCTGGTCATGGGGCTCTTCTTATGTGGGATGCATTCAATATGCGTCATCCTTTGACGGGTGGAGGTATGACTCTGGCGCTGTCTGATATTGTGGTGCTACGGGATCTTCTTACGCCTCAACGTGATATACTGATCTGAATGATGCATCTTCCCCTCTACAAATATTTGGAGTCCTTTTACACCTTACGTAAGGTAATATAAAGGTAGAGAGGTACTAGTAGTATAGTTATTATCATATCATCCTCAAACTGAAATAGAAAAAAGAATAACCATGTGATCATCGATCGGAGAATATGTATCATACCTCATGTAGGTGCAGAAAATTATGACCCACAATAAGAGGGTGCCTTACAGGACTTATCCGGGAAGATGATGGTGTCTGGAATATCTGGATGCCGTCCGAAAGCCTGAAAGAGAGTAGCAAATTTGGTCAGAGGACCCTGGCCTGAGCGGCGCAAGGCTCTCCGATGCCAAAGTCAGTATGTGAACTGGAACAATGGAAGGAGAGGGAGAAGAGAGACAGAGTAAGGGCTCTGGGTATGAGATTATGCGTACCTTGCATGGTGTTTGAAGGTCTATTTATAGAGGTTTGGATCGTATCTCTCAGAGAATATCTTGGTGTGGGTCCTATGATCTGACTGGGAAGTCATGATCAGCCCACAAAGTAATAAATGCAGTCTAATCCGGCCCACTCAGCATTTAATGCTAGTCGGGTCAGCCCACATTGCATTAAATGCGTGTCTTGTTGGGCCAGATTGTGTTGGGCGCCTTTGGCGGTAGGAGTACCAGCGGATCTGCCCTCGGGCCTTGCCCTGATGTGGCCTCAGCCGCTGGATGCTGCCACGTGGCGATCTGGTGAAGATAGTGGGCGGCTGGATGTCGCGTCTGTCCCACTAGCTCGTGACCCTATCCCTCCACGTGTCTGATGACGTGGGGGATGAGGGGCCCAAGCGAAGGTTCTTTCTTGCTTCGGCTACTGTCCTGGCTTCTTCCGCCGAGGTAGCTTTAGCCGAGGTAGGGTTCTATGCTGAGTTGGCATCCGGGGTGGCCTTGCCGAGATGGACTCTTTGCCGAGATGATGCCCGAGGTGGTCCAGTTCGGCGCTTGTGGCCTGGAGATGTTTGATGTCGGCCAAGGCCTCCGCCCTGGTAGCCGGGATGAGATCGGTGCCACGTAGATGGCACGCGGATGGCACGTGAGAATGCTTAGACCCGTCTGATGGCTGTGATTAGCTTAATCCTGTAGCTCTGGAAATTTCCCCACACAATTGCCCCCTAGCTTCTGAGCTCGCGTAGAACGTCAGTGCCGTGAGGTCGGGAGCTATGTGCCGGGCCTATCTGGAGGAGAGCCTCTTTCGGCCCTGACTCGCTGTCGCTTTGGATGTTCGAGATAATAAATGGCGTCCCCTATTCAATGCTGAAGACAATTCGACGGCTCCACGCGTCATCTCCTGGCTGGTTGTCTGTCTCCTCGAGGTCGTATGCGCCGTCTCGTCAGGGGCGCAATCACTTTTTGAAATGATTTACGCGCCGTTTCGTCAGGGGCGTGATTAACTTTTGAAATGATTCGCGCGAAATCCCAGGGGGGCGCCCCTTGGCACGCCCATTAGGGCTTCTGGAAAAGGGGGGCCTCTCTGCTATATATAGGGCAGTCGATGTTCATTTTATCCTTCGTTTGCTATATTCTGAATCAGAGGCGAGCATCAGAGGCGGGCAAGCTACTGTGAGGGAGCTTCATCTGAGGAGTGGTGCGCTGCTGACGTTCGTTTCTTTGCTGCCCAGCGTCTTCGTTCTGCTTCCGTAAGTCCCTTCTGCCTTGTTTCTTCTTCTGCGGGTTCCTCTATTTTTAGATTGGGATAGGAATGGGGATTTACAGCCACTGGTTAGAGGGCGAGGCAGCGATCGAGGGTTTCAGGTTGGCCTTTAGGATCCCTGCCGATGTCCAAGTCAGGGGTGCTGATCCCCATGGCTACAACCCTCGCGCCTTTTTGGGAGGCTGGATGCCTTTTCCGCTGGTGGCTGTGATAGAAGGCGGGGTCCGATTCCCCCTTCATCCACTTCTCAGGAGGTGCCTTAGTCAGTGGCGTCTCTGCCCTTGCCAACTGCTGCCGAATGCCTTCAAGATCGTGATGGGCACGGTCAAGTTGAATGAGGTCCTGGGCACCGACTTTGGCGTCTTCGATCTTGAGGACGTTTATGACATATGCAGGTCCGGGGAATCTTATTATCTCCGGGCTAAGTCAGGCCGGGACGGCTTCGTCCGATACTTGGAGGATTCGAGCAAGTATGCCGGGGACGATCTTCTGTACGTCTCGGGAAACTGGGAGTTCGGGGAGGCCGACACCGATAGAGGCTACCAGGTCCCTCGCCACTTCGGTACCATTCCAAGTAAACACCCTTCGTTTCTTTCCTTTTTTGATAAGTTTCTTTTTGTTCTGCCGTGCTAATGTTCCTGATTGTTGCAGCTTTGAAGGAGAGGAAGCGGGCCGCCAGATACATCTGGAAGAGGAACGAGGCCTGGCTCCGTCTGGTGAAGCGATACAGCGGTCATGACGGCAGGGCGGCTTGGTCGCTGCTAGGGTATAAGCCGAAGTACCGCGGGTATTTGAGGGGCACCGTAGAGCCGATCCAGAGTGAAGGTGTCGGATCCGAGGTCGGTCAGGAGCAGGCCGTTCCGGAGGTTGCAGAGCCCTTGCGGGTGTCGTCTGACGTTAGGGCAACGTCTGGAACCCTAGCTTCTTCATCGGGATCGAGACTTCCCGAGGTCTCAGGAAGGGAATCGAGTCAACCTGCCCGATCTCCCTCGCCTGGCTCTGAGATGAGGCACACCAGGCGTTTGTCCTTTGAGGACCTCGAAGCTTTGGCGCTTGGAGCGGAGGACGTCCGAGCCCCCCAGGAGCCGATAAATTCTCCGAGGCATCCGTCTCCGAGGGCTCGGGTTGTTTCAACTGCAGAGGTGGCGGAGGTTCCCGCGCCCCCTAGTCCTGTTGATCCAGGGGCACGCCTGCCCCCGGCTGAGGTTGAGCGGGAGGAGACTCGGCCGATGAAGATGCCGAGGACTGACGCGGGCCCTAGCTCGGCTGCTGCCTCGTTGCCGCAGGGGCCGCCGTTATGGGAGCCGAGCTTCATGCTTGGGCCGGGGAGGCCGATGACGGTGGAGGATTGCATTCTTCACAGGATCGATCTCCCGGTCCTCGAAGCCCTTGGGCGTGCCTGCGCCCTTCCCCGGGACATGGAGCGGCTGGATAAGTACAGCGATCAGAAGCTGATCCTGTCGATGCTGCAGTCCAACTTCGTGGTAAGTCTTCATTTTCCTTTGTCAAACCAGCAATTTAGCGTCTGACGCTCTTTGGATCTAACACGTACGTCTTCTTTCTTTGACAGGCGGCACAGAAGTCCATGGCCGTTGCTGATAGGATCTGGAGGTACAGCGCGGACGTTGCCGAGCTGTCCGTGGAGAAGAACGGCTTGCAGGAATCCCTGGACGCCGTTAGCCAGAAGTTAGCCAGGGTGGAAGAGGAGTACGCGGCGAAGCTCGAGCAGGTGAGGGAAGAAGCCGAGGCGGAGCGGACCAAGGTGGCCGAGCTCGAGGTCTCCATCTCGAAGATGGGAGACGATTACGCGGCCCTGCTTCAAGCCGAGTCCAGGAGGGCGGATGAAGCCGAGGCGAAGCTTGAATCCGAGTCTAAGCGGGCGGATGAAGCCGAGGCGAAGCTCGAGTCTGAGTGTGATGCTGCATTCGAGGATGCCAAAGTGCAGGTCACCGCCCACTACAAAGAAAGGGTTCTTGTTGTGAGGGATAAGGCCTGGGCGAAAGGGTGGCTTGCCGGCCTGAAGGAAGTCGGGGTCTCGGAGGGCCACCCTTCTTTTCGGGAGCCGCCTCCGTACACGCTTCCGGCGCCGACCTCTGCCCGTCCATCCGGCGAAGCTTCTGACGCTGCAGCCCGTACAACTGATCAGCCATGACCTCGGGACCTCGGGATATTTTGCTTTTGCTTTATGCTTTGTAATCTTCTTCAATGTGTATTTGCTGAACACTGTAATGAATGGGATTTCAATACAATTGAAGGTTTCTTCAAATACTCGCGCTTCTCTCTTTTAAGCCTGGTACTTTGATGCTCGAGTTCGGCAGAGTGTTCCTTGTGACGGAACGTAAGAAATGAGTGTCGAGTAATCTTCTTGAGTGCTAGCGTCGATACTCCGTACCTTAGGTGATTTTCTTTGGTACTCGCGCCGATCCTTCGTATTTTAGGTGATCCCCATTGGTATTTGCGCTGATCTTCCGTATCTTGGGCGATCTTAAATAGCGATAGATGTGATGGCGCGGCTGACGAGGGAATCGGACGGATGTCTCCACGTGGCGCCATAGGGATCGCCGGTCAACAGTCGTGCATTCCCAATAACGCGTGGGAGACTTCGCCCTCATAACTTCTTTTGGAGACTGAGCCTTTCTCCTTCCTATAAATAGGGGTGGCAAGCTTGCCATGGGAGAAGAAAAGAACATAGCTGTAGGAACCATGTCTGGGAAGTGTCTGAAATCATATGATCCGGGAGGAAACTTGCGCCGTTGGACGGCTATCCCCGAGGGGGGAAGGCTGTCGTGGTCTGCGCGCTCTCTGAAGGAACTCCCCGTGGACTACGCGCTCTCTGAACGCGGGTTCACGGCCATTCGCCCTTTGCCAGACAGAGTGAGGATGCACTGCAGGGGGGCGGTGGCGCGTTCTCGTGCGACGCGGCCCAGTGCGCCCGTCGTACGGCAGGCGGGATGAGGCCCCGCTGGTCCGGGAGGTTTCTTCAAGCTTGGCTGGTCCCACTGGCCGCCGAGGGTGTTACAGAGCCCCGCGAGGTCCAGGGTTGCTCAGAGCCTCCAGGCGGCGATCCGGCGTCTTCGAGCCTTCTGCCTGAAGAGTTGGTGAAGATCAAAGTCTCCCAGCCTTTATCCATTATCTGTTTTTAGAGGACTGTGATCCTCCTTTCTGTATTTTGCTTTCTATTCTGTACTTCCTGTAATGAAGTAGTTTGCAATGGATAAAAAGAAATTCTCTGATTACCCAAACTGTGTACAACGCTTTTGAGTTCTGTTTCTCTTTCTTTGCACTGTTCTGGAATGCTTGGGTTTTTGTTTGAACGCTGTTACTGTCCTCGGCCGAAAGGGCTGGCTTTGGCCGAGACGAGCAGCATTGTGCCGAAATTGACCCGTTCCGTTGGCCTTGGCTCGGCGAAAGTGAGTTCGGCAATGGCCTTCCGAGGGGTGTATGAACCCGGACTTTAGGAAATTGTCCTTGGCTGAACTGCCGTTGTGAGGGGTTTATGAACCCGGTCTTTAGGAAATGGCCGAGTGTAGGAACTCCAGATCATTCCCAAGGCGTAGAGCCTTAAGTGTGTCCAAGACACGGGATTTTAGGAAAGGCTGAGTGTAAGAACTCTTCTATGCCGTTTCCAAGGCGTGGAGCCTGTGTCCAAGACACGGGATTTTAGGAAAGGCTGAGTGTAGGAACTCTTCTATGCCGTTTCCAAGGCGTGGAGCCTGTGTGTCCAAGACACGGGATTTTAGGAAAGGCTGAGTGTAGGAACTCGAAGCCGTTTCCAAGGCGTGGAACCTGAGTTGCCGGAGTCGACCAGAGAGACATTGACGAAAAGGCAAAAGCTGCTTTTATTGATTCTGAAGTTGATTACATCTTTAGAAATAGAATTTCTTCAAATGGGATGCGTTCCACGGTCTCGGCAGCGGCTTGCCTTCCAAGTCTTCGAGCTTGTAGGCTGACTTTCCTGCCAGCGAAACTACTCTGAACGGGCCGTGCCAGTTCGGGGCAAGCTTCCCCTCATTTGGTTCTCTGTCAGCTGGCAGGGTCTTCTTTAAAACGAGCTCTCCCGTGGTGAACCTTCTTTCCTTGACATTTTGATTGTATGCCCTGGCTAACCGCTGCTGATAGTCGGTTAGTCTCAGGGCTGCCGCTTCTCGTCGTTCGTCCGCCAGCTCCAGCTCCATCGCCAGGTTCGTCTCATTCCGGCCTTGGTCGACCAGCTCTGTCCTCAGGGTAGGAAGGCCGATTTCCAAGGGAATGACCGCCTCCATCCCGTAGGCCAGAGAGAACGGTGTCGCCGAGGTGGACCTCCTTGGAGTTGTTCGGTATGCCCACAGCACGCTCGGAAGCTCTTCTGTCCATCTGCCCTTTGCCTTGTCCAGCCGCTTCTTCAGGCCATCCAGGATCACTTTGTTGGAGATTTCTGCCTGGCCATTACTCTGTGGATACGCCGGGGTGGAGTAATGGTTCCTGATGCCGTGCTCTTGGCAGAAGTCTCTGAAGGATTTGGAATCGAACTGAGTCCCGTTATCCGAGATCAGGGTCCGGGGGATGCCGAACCTCGTAAGGATGTTTTTCCAAACGAAGTTCCTGGAGTCCCTGTCCGTGATGGAAGACAACGGTTCGGCCTCTATCCACTTCGTGAAGTAGTCCGTAGCCACTATCAGCCATCTTTTGTTCCCTGGAGCTCGGTGAAGAGGCCCCACAATGTCCAGGCCCCATTGAGCGAAGGGCCATGGGCTAGAGAGGGGACTCAGATCCTGTGCTGGCTGATGGAGTGAGTGGGAGAACTTCTGGCATTTCTCGCACTTCCTGGCGTAGACCTGGGCGTCCTTCTGCATGTAGGGCCACCAGTAACCCTGGCTGATTGCTCTGTAGGCCAATGACCAACCTCCAATATGGCTGCCGCAGATTCCTTCATGGATCTCGTACAGGAAGTCGTCCACCTTGGACGGGTGGACGCATTGGAGGTACGGACCCGTGAAGGATTTCCTGTAGAGTTTGCCTTCTGGAGAGAGCCAGAACCGTGCTGCCTTGAGCCTGATCTTGTGGGCTTCTGTCTTGTCTTCGGGGAGCTGGTCATCCATCAAGTAGGCGACGATTGGATCCATCCAGCTGGGGCCGAGGTAAGCACAGAGGACAAGCCGAGATGAATGTAGTTCTAGACTTGACCTTGATACTGACCCGACCTCGATGGTCCTCTTCTTTCCTGCTTCAACAGCGGAGGCCAGGTTTGCAAGCGCATCTGCGTGCGTGTTGGCATCTCGGGAGATTTGCCTGACCTCGGCTTTCTGGAATTGGGAGAGTAGCTTTTTCGCCAGGGCTAAGTAGGCCGCCATCCTGTCGTCCCTGGCCTGGTAGTCTCCAGCGAGCTGGCTAGTTACCAGTTGAGAGTCGCTGAAGATCTCCAGGTACTGGGCTCCGAGGATTCGGGCGCTGTTCAACCCCGCAATCAGTGCTTCGTACTCTGCCTCATTGTTCGTCGCTTTGAAGTCGAGGGTGAAAGCCTGCTCTATGACCAGTCCCTCTGGCGATTGGAGAACTATGCCGGCGCCAGCTCTCTTGGAGGTGGACGACCCGTCGACAAAGATCTTCCATGCCGAGGTGGGAGACTGCTGGGCTTCTGTTTCTACTGGCTCTTGCCCTGTGCCCCCCAGTGCCGTGCCGAGCTGGGTCGGAGCCGGGTTGGGGGAGGCGAATTCGACTATGAAGTCTGCCAGAATCTGGGCTTTGATCGCAGTTCGGGGACGGTACTGTATGTCATACTGCCCCAGTTCAACTGCCCACTTTGATATGCGCCCTGAAAAGTCAGCTTTCTTGAACAATGAACGGAGTGGGTGCTCCGTGATCACCACAATGGTGTGGGATTGAAAATAGTGGGAGAGCTTGCGGGAGGCGGTGACAAGAGCCAACGCAAGCTTCTCCAATAGGAGATACCTGGTCTCGGCATCGAGCAGGGTCTTGCTCGTGTAATAGATCGGCTTTTGAACTCCCTCGTCCTCCCTGATGAGGACGGAGCTCACTGCGTGATCCGAGACCGCAAGGTATAAATACAGAATCTCCCCCCGAGTTGGGGTGGAGAGTAATGGGGGTGACATCAAATAAGTTTTGAGTGCGGCCAACGCCTGGTCGCACTCAGGGGTCCATTGGAACTTCAAATTTTTTCGAAGAAGCTGAAAGAAAGGCTTGCACTTATCTGATGATCGGCTGATGAAGCGATTAAGTGCGGCGGCCATTCCTGTGAGCCTCTGAACTTCTTTCGTGGTGGAGGGACTCTGGATGCCCTGGATAGCAGTGATCTGTTCCGGGTTGGCTTCTATCCCCCTCC
This sequence comes from Litsea cubeba, assembly GCA_012931725.1. Lineage (NCBI taxonomy): Eukaryota > Viridiplantae > Streptophyta > Magnoliopsida > Laurales > Lauraceae > Litsea > Litsea cubeba. The sequence goes on along the minus strand of CM022948.1, from coordinate 92,092,252 downwards.
GCGTCACCAAGCTGCCGAGGAACTTGCCAGAGGCTACGCCGAAGGCGCACTTGGAAGCGTTGAGCTTGAGCTTATAGGTGCGGAGGATGCCGAAGACTTGGCCGAGATCCGTCAGATGGTCGCTGGAGCGCACAGATTTGACGACCATGTCGTCGATGTAGACCTCCACCGATCGGCCGAGCTGGGCCTGGAACATCTTTGTGACGAGGCGCTGATAGGTCGCCCCCGCGTTCTTCAGCCCGAAGGGCATAACCTTATAGCAGTAAGTGCCACGGGGGGTGATGAAGGATGTTTTCTCCTCGTCGGGTTCGTAGAGTGGGATCTGATGGTAGCCTCGGTAGGCGTCAAGGAAGCTCATTCGGTCGTGACCGGCGGTGGCGTCAATCAGCTGGTCAATCTTCGGGAGGGGAAAACTGTCTTTAGGGCAAGCCCTGTTCAGGTCGGTGAAGTCCACGCACACCCTCCACTTCCCAGTTTTCTTCTTGATGACCACCGTGTTGGCCAGCCATACCGGGTACTGGACTTCCCGGATGGCCCCCGCTTTTAGCAGGTTGTCGACCTCTTCGACGACCGCATCTGTCTGCTGTAGCCCGGTTCTGCGGGCCCTCTGCACTACTGGTTTGTGGTCGGGGTCGACATTGAGCTTGTGGCACATGACCTCTGGGTCGACCCCGGGCATTTCACTTGGGCTCCAAGCGAAGACGTCCACATTCTGCATCAAGAACCGAGAGAGTTCGGCCCTTTCTTCGTCCGACAGCTGGGTGCCGATCAGGAAGAAACGGTCTGGGTCTGCCGGATCTAACCTGACCTCGGCCAGGTCCTCGATGCTCTTCTTCTCAGGGTCCCGGCCGATCTCATCAAGGCCTTTATCGAACTCGGCCAGGTTGACCGCGCTCTGGCTCCTTCACGGCTGGGACTTGCGGCCAGCATGCACTGCCTGGCCTGCTGCTGGTCTCCCTTGACTGTGACTACTTCCATCTTGCCCTCCTCGTTCTCATGGACGAACTTCAGCTTTTGGTGGAAGGAGGATGGAACTGCCTCCAGCTTGTGGAGCCACGTTCTACCCAGAATGACATTGTAGGGAGAAGGGGCGTCCACAACTAGAAAGTCGGCTGACACGGAGGCTCCGCCAACTTGGGTTTCCAAGGTGATTCTACCCTTTGGGTAGACTGGTGTGGCGGACAACCCTAGCAGAGGTGCACGGACCTCCGTGAGGTCTGCTTCGGAGAGCTTCATCCTCTTGAAGCAGTCATAGTAGAGGACCTCGGAAGAGCTGCCGGAGTCGACGAGGATCCTCTTCACGGTGAAGTCCCTCAGCTTCATGGTGAGGAGCAGGGGGTCGTTGTGAGGGACCTGGACTCCCTCTAGATCTCGATCCGAGAACGAGATGGCTGGTCTGTCGCGGCGGGCTTTCTTGGATGCCGGAGCGAGGTCGGCTTTCATTACTTCTTTCTCGTGCGAAGCCCGCCTGGCTTCGGCACGGGTTTGAGAGCTTCCCCGGGACGAGGAAGCGGGAGCCGAGGACGCCAGATGGATCACGTTGATGATCTTCTCTGAGTCCTCGCTGTCTGGAGCCGGGGCCGTGCTCTGGTGAACCCGGCCCTCGCTGCCGCCGGCATCACCTTCCTTGACGAACTCTGGGATGTGGCCCTCTTTGGCCAGCTTTTCCAGATACCACTGCAAAGTCCTGCATTCCTCGGTCCTGTGCCCGTTGCCCTTATGGAAGGAGCAGTAGAGCTTGCTTCGGGCTCCTTCGGTGGGTTCATTCTTTATGGGCGGAGGATACCTGAAGAACGGCTTGGATTTGATCTTGGCCAGGATGCGGTAGATCGGCTCCTTGAAGACGACGTTGACGCTCTGACCGGCGCTGGAGGGAGGTCTGGGCTTCCAATTGCCCCCAGACCTGGACGACGAAGGCCTCGTCGAACTGGAGGCCCAGTCCCGCTTGGGCTCCTGCTTCTGGGAGGGCCTCCCGCCTTTTTGCCGAGGCTGACTATTCTTCTGTTCGGGCTCTGGATGCCCGTCCTGATCCTTAGCTCGGATCTCGTCTTCTTCCCGGGCGATAAAGCGCTTCACCCGGGACATCAACTCTGACATGGATTCTGGGGTGTCCCCGGCCAAGTCCTTCCGCAAGTCGCTGCCGGGGATCAGGGCATGCTGGAAGGCGTAGATGGCTATCGCCTCTCTTGCGCCCTCGATCTGGCTGTAGATCGCCCAGAATCGGTGGGTGAACTTGGAGAGAGTTTCGCCCTGCTTCATTCTTAGGGCGATGAGGTCCCCTTCCTTCTTGGGGACGACGGTGTAGGCCTGGAACTTCTTCAGGAAGGAGAGCTGGAGCTCCTTCCAACTGGAAACCGACTGCTCCGGGAGGGAGCAGAACCACTTCAAGGGGAGGTCACCCAAACTGGAGGAGAAGATCTTGCAGTTTAGGTGACCCTCGTTTCCCCAGATGGACATCTTCTGGGAGAAATGTCGGAGGTGTGCAGATGGGTCGGACAGTCCGTCATAGGGGACGAACCGCGGGACGGAGAACTTCTTGGGCAAGGGGGTGCGCTCGACCTCTTTTGTGAAGGGAGAGCCCCCGAGATCAGTGTGACCACAGAGCTGCTTCTGGTCCCGCATCTCCAAGTTGTGCTGGAGAGCCAATCTGACGCGTTTGTCAAATCGCTCTTGCTCGTCGTCCTTCTCTGGAGTTTGAGCTCGGGTCTTCCGCTTGGGATGGTTCGGGCTGCGACGGCTATGGGTTCGGCCGTCGCGGCTGTGGTGACTTCGGCTGTTGCTCGAGCCTTCGTCATGGATCTGGCTCCGTTTCTGGTCCAGATGAGGTCTGAGGTCCTCACGAGGAGGCTGGGCTGCCCTGCTGGGAGCGTCCTTCTTTTTCCCTTGAGGCTCAGAGACCTCTCTCAAGGAGGCAGTTTGCACTGCCTTCAGCTGCTGCTGGAGCTCGCGAATCATCCGTTCTTGCTTCTGGAGTTGCTTCTGGAGGAGGGCAGCTTCAGGAACCTCTCCTGGGGGTTGAGCGTGGCGCGTTTCTCCTACGGCCACGGCTTTGTCCTTCCGGGGACGCTCATGCTGACGATCTTTGTGTCCGGGTGGCGCGACTTCTTCTGGTGAGATCGAGGCCTCGAGTCCCTCTTGGAGTGGGAACTCGATAAAGAGCTGAGAGCCTATGCGGCCCTCGCCTGCAGTTGCGCCATGCACCGTACGGGAGCGTCCTTGGGGAGGGACGTCCGTTGGCGGTGGTGGCGGCTCGAGCGCTGCTCTTGAGGATCCTACGCCCTTCTTAGCTTTCGGAGGCATGGCTTCTGAGAAGATGAGGTTAAGAAAGATTGTTTGGGAAGGCTTGGAGAAGGTTGGGAAGGCTGGGATATTGCTTTCCCACAGACGGCGCCAATTGTAGGTGCAGAAAATTATGACCCACAATAAGAGGGTGCCTTACAGGACTTATCCGGGAAGATGATGGTGTCTGGAATATCTGGATGCCGTCCGAAAGCCTGAAAGAGAGTAGCAAATGGTCAGAGGACCCTGGCCTGAGCGGCGCAAGGCTCTCCGATGCCAAAGTCAGTATGTGAACTGGAACAATGGAAGGAGAGGGAGAAGAGAGACAGAGTAAGGGCTCTGGGTATGAGATTATGCGTACCTTGCATGGTGTTTGAAGGTCTATTTATAGAGGTTTGGATCGTATCTCTCAGAGAATATCTTGGTGTGGGTCCTATGATCTGACTGGGAAGTCATGATCAGCCCACAAAGTAATAAATGCAGTCTAATCCGGCCCACTCAGCATTTAATGCTAGTCGGGTCAGCCCACATTGCATTAAATGCGTGTCTTGTTGGGCCAGATTGTGTTGGGCGCCTTTGGCGGTAGGAGTACCAGCGGATCTGCCCTCGGGCCTTGCCCTGATGTGGCCTCAGCCGCTGGATGCTGCCACGTGGCGATCTGGTGAAGATAGTGGGCGGCTGGATGTCGCGTCTGTCCCACTAGCTCGTGACCCTATCCCTCCACGTGTCTGATGACGTGGGGGATGAGGGGCCCAAGCGAAGGTTCTTTCTTGCTTCGGCTACTGTCCTGGCTTCTTCCGCCGAAGTAGCTTTAGCCGAGGTAGGGTTCTATGCTGAGTTGGCATCCGGGGTGGCCTTGCCGAGATGGACTCTTTGCCGAGATGATGCCCGAGGTGGTCCAGTTCGGCGCTTGTGGCCTGGAGATGTTTGATGTCGGCCAAGGCCTCCGCCCTGGTAGCCGGGATGAGATCGGTGCCACGTAGATGGCACGCGGATGGCACGTGAGAATGTTTAGACCCGTCTGATGGCTGTGATTAGCTTAATCCTGTAGCTCTGAAAATTTCCCCACACACCTCAGTTCTTGATTGTGTGGTTCAGTGATCTCTTCGATGATATGATTTTTCCCAACACTAATGGACCATGCATTTCCTAACCTTCAATCAATGGTGTATTGCCCATCTGATCTACAGTCTGATGACCAATCCATGGGTTTACATCTATGAAAATAAATGCATGGTACAGTGGATAGCTTCAGGTCGAGGATCATACAATTAATTCCTCATAGCTAGGGGTGCTCATGAGCTGGGCAGACAAATCCCAATCTTGGCCCAGTCCGATTTGGGCTGGGCTTGGGTGTTTTATATCGCCCATTTAGTAATTTGGTAAGTCTTGGATTAAGTGACAGAAGGCCAAACCCCGGCCAGGCTAATGAGTGCTTGTGATTTAGTGTATTTTATAGAAGCAATTGGTAGAAAGTCCAGTTTTGGCCCGGCCCAACTCAATTAACTAAGTGGGTTGGCTTGGGCGTAACTTTTATGGCTCATATTGGGCTTGGACTGGGCCTGGATATGCCTCCGACCGGTGAACACCCCTACTCATATTAATAATCAGTTTTGTTTTAGTACTCGGTCGTTACTAAGATCCCCCGTGCATTGTTTCATTTAAAAACGTTTATCTTTTACCATATTAATGTCTCCAGTTTGCATATTTTATTCTTGTTACTTACTCCCATGACATGTAATGTGATTCCATTGGCAGCCCGTGGCTTCTACAAGTAATACCTTGGCAGGTGCACTTTACAAAGTCTTCTGCGCCTCACTTGATCAAGCAATGAGTTTGTCCATGTAGACTTTTTTGACGAAGGAAATGCGCAAAGCCTGTTTTTGACTAAAGCCTTGGAGGTATCTTTCCATCTGGGCCAGTGCCTTTGCTATCTGGTCTCAATCCTCGCCCATTGAGTTTCGCTGTAGCTGTATATGGTGTTGGTCGTCTACTATTCACATTTGTAATGTTTTACTCACATATATTAGGATAAAAAGGAAAAATTACAAAATGGGCCTAAGTTTTTCTCAATTTCAAAATAGGACAAAATTAGAGCCACATTTTAAACTTGGCCTTAAGTTTTCTAAGTAAATTTCAATTTAGGACATCCGGCCAAATTGGGTGCCTGCCGGCCAACTTTCCCCATTTTTTTTTTCTAAAACCAAAAAATGACCTTAGGATTCTAAATGAAAAAAAAAAAAAAAGCTGAAGAAAAGGAGGACGGGTTCGGCGGCCATGCCTCCAACGGCGATAGCCTTCCCAACTACTACACCACGGAGCACCTGGATGTGATTGCCGCGAAGTCGCCCAAGAGCCTGTTGCAGACGCCCGTCACATTCCAGTGCCCCGACATGAGGTGCTTACCGAACGGCTTGGTGAGGGTAGCCGTGTAGCCCGCCAGCGTCGTCGTGACGGCGCTCCACTGGCCGTAGTAGGAGCCCCCATACCCGTTGCCGTAGCTTTTGAGGATGTTGAGGAAGGAGTCTGGGTTAAAGTCATACCATCCGAACCAGTGGAGGAAGGTCTAGAGGCCGACGAGGGTGGCGCTGTGGCCGTGGAGGGCGATTGGGCGACCGACGTGGTCGAAGCGACCTATGTGCGGGCCCTCGATGAGGGCCCCCCAGAGGCCGGTGATGCCTCCGACCATGTGGACGACGCCGGACCCGGGGAAGTCGATAACCCGCTCCCAAAGAGGAGGCTGCTATGCGTCAGACTGGCCCACCCGTCGCTGGACCAAAACCAGTGGGAGACAACGGGGTAGACGAAGCCTCTGAGGAAGGAGTAGTAGATGAAGTAGGCGACAAACTGGGTCCACTCGGCGATGGAGCCGCTGGTGATGCGTGCAGCGGTGATGGCGAAGGCCCACTGGTAGAGGAAGTTGCTGTAGTCGGCGGAGGGGGAGGTGATGCCCTTGAGGCCGAAGTAGTGCTTGTCGATGAAGGTGTTAGAGGTTCTGCCGGAGGCGAAGGCTAAGCCGAAAGGGCATTTTTGGGTTTTAGAAAAAAAAGGGGGAAAATTGGCCGGCGCGCACCCAATTTGACCGGATGTCCTGAATTGAAATCTATTTGGAAAATTTAAGGCCCATTTTGAAATGTGACTCTAATTTTGTCCTATTTTGAAATCTGAGAGAAACTTAGGCTCCGTTTTGTAATTTTCTCTTATTATTATGGTATGATTGATTCATTTTAGTGTGAGATTTTGTCAAAGCTTTTATTAAAGGGTGAGATGTGAGACGGAATAAAAGTTGTAGGAAGAGAAGAGGAAGAAGGCCTGGGCCTATAGGCGGTGGGGGAGGGAGGGGATGAGGGCCAAAGACCTGCAGATCTAAGGGGAGTGAGAGGAGGCGAGGTTGGATGATCCTTAGGTGAACTTGCAGATTCAACGTTAATGTCGTCTTTTTTTTTTTTTATTCGTGATATTGTCGATATCGACATCTTTTATCTGTTCTAGCAGCTGCTAACTTACAACTTTTAATTCATCATACTGATGAAAGTAGTCGATATCGACAACTTAATGTTGTCGCTATTGACAACTTTTATCTGTTCCATCAGCTGCCTACTTACAACTTTTAATTCATCCCACTGAGGAAACTAGTGGATATTGATAACTTAATGTTGTCGCTATCGATAACTTTTATCTGTTCCAGCAGCTGCCTACTTACAACTTTTAATTTATCTCACTGACGAAACTAGTCGATACCGATAACTTAATGTTGTCGTTATCGACAACTTTTATCTGTTCCAGTAGCTGCATACTCACAACTTTTAATTCATCCTACTGACGAAACTAGTCGATATCGACAACTTAATGTTGTCGCTATCGACAACTTTTATCTGTTCTTGCGAATTCCGAAGGCTGTAGGAAATGACAACAACAGCATCAAACAACTTCATGCAATTCATAATAAACAATTAATTTTATCAATCCACCCCCAACATAGCAAAAAACCCACCACTCCGCCCCCCCCCCCCCCTTCCCTTCTCTTTCTTCTCCTTTTCGGCAGCAGCTGACAATCTGCTTGTCACTCCTTTATCAATCATTCTATATACATGCATTCAATCATTTTATATACATATTGTGGAACTCTAACACATACATTTCAACCATTTCTATATACAATCTGTTAACAGTAAAGAAAAAATACCATCAAACGCTAAGTATACATGATCCAACAAAAGGATTCTATATAGAAATAAAATTCATTCTGTACAATGGCAAAAGGAGGCTAAGTACAAGTCTATCAACCTGACAGACTGATGAAGCATAACCATATCAAAGCCAATGTTACGATTTCCAATAAAAAAAAGTACAACAAAGAGTAGCCCCATAAGCAGTATCCACCAAAAAGTGAAAAAAAAAAAAAAAAACAAAACAGGGGTACCATGAAAATAAGGGAGCATACCTATGAAAATTGAGAAGCCAGCAACCTGGGATACCATTTTCTAGCATAGTTGAAGATATATTTCACCAAACAACTACCAGACTATAACTTTTATCTAATAGCTAATCGACTGGTTTGCATGGTTTTATAGTGTGAATCCAACATATTAAACCCAACTTATGGTCATTAGGAATGTCTTAAAAAGCAAACACCATGGAATAACATATGCCACCGTTCAACTACAAGACACATTACATCAAACACCTACAGGGCAACAACATATGCCTCTCTTTAACTACAAGACATATTTCATCAACTACAAAGAATCCAGAAATTAGTGTAGTTTCAGAAGAGAGAATACAAAAAATATCCTAGACATGTAGTTTACAAATCTCACTCTACTCAAGAGGGATCACAAAAAAAAAAAAAAAAAAAAAAAACCACCATCCATACAGCCAAAGAATCAAACTTACATTTAATTTCTAGTGATTTAATCTACACATAACATAAACAGGGAAACACAACCGTCATTCCCCAAAAGACTCTTGATAGAAACATTTAAAAAAATCCAAATTTTCCAAACAACTCCAGCAGAATCAAGAATTTCAATAGGCTCTCAACATTCTTTAATCAATAGCCCTTAATCCTCCACGACACAAAGACGCCAACAAAGTGTTATAAGCGACCACAACTACAATGCAACCTCTCTCAAGCATTTTGTCGAACACCCTCAAGGCGTCATCCCCATTTCCACGATCGCCCCATCCCTTCATCAAAATGTTGTAACTCTTCGCCCCTGTCTCGAACTCCGACTTCACATCCTTAAAAAACTCCTCCGCCTGCCCAAAAAGACCATTTCGACACAGAACCGAAAGCAAATGATCAAGATCGTCGATGCGCGCTTGGAGGCTGAATTCACCCATCTTGGAGGCTGCGAAAATCGCTCAGGACTCTGCAAATTTTGTTTACGTCCTTAGTTATTGGATTGGCGGTTCTGAGGCAATGGTTGAAGAGAGATTAAGTTGTGGAGAAAGCGTAATTCCAGGAAGAGAAGTAGATATGGGGTTTTGAGAGATTCGAGAGATGTGAGGGTTTAAGTGGTGAAGGAGATGATGGGTTAGTGTTCTGATTCGATGGCGGGAAAGGAGTAGTACTCGAACGGCCATTGGAGGGGAGAAACCAGGACTTTCCATTTTTAAATCTTTCATTTCTTCCTGAAATGGATCGAGAGACCCTTCCTTCAACACGAGTTGCGGTCGATGAAAAATGTCTGTATACATGGTTTACGCATATTGGTCAATATCGACAACTATATTGTCGATATCCACAACATCACTAAACGACAAAAAAAAGATCCCTGCCGTATCTAAACTCCTGTTGGATCCTCTCCTTACTCATGGCTCACTATGGAAATTTTTCATGTAGTTTTTTTTTATTTTTATTTCAAATATTTATATATTCAAACTACCGGCACATATATTGGACGTCTGTTGTGACGCGTAAAGTCTATGCCTACTGCACACTGCACATGCATACTGTGGTTGCTGCGACTTGTTGAGTCTTTGTCACTACGTGTGTGTGGTGTGTGGTGTGTGGTGTGTGGAGGACATACATACACCAAAAAAGATACTCGTGTTTTTCTTTTTGTGGCATTTCTCCTTTTCTTCATTAACTTAGGTAGGCAGAAGTTGGTGTAACTCTTTATACATCAAAAAGTTTTGGTGACTTATTCATCCAATGCATTTTGAATTAATCATTCCAATCCATACGGTTGAAAGCCCAGGCTTTATTTTATATGGGCAACAGGATGAAACTAGCAATGATCAGGCATGTTCATATAATTCGTTTATGTCCAATCCCCTATTCCATTTCTACCTTATGTCTAAGGCCTCTTTCTTTGCTGGAATTCCAAGAATTCATGTCTGGAGAATTTCTGAATTTCCAGACAGAATGGAATTCCTGGATGCCCCTTTGGACATGAGCATCTAGGAATTCCACAAAAATACATAGGAGTGAAATTTCTGGATTCCCAAAAATCAAAAGAGACATTTCATGTGGCTGGAATCCATAAATGCCAGTAAAGAAACATAGAATCCATAAATTCCAGGTGATAGCCTGTCACATCATGTCACATCAATTCCATTTCAGTCGCCATTTATATCTAGCCTCCAAAATACAATATTTTGGTGTTTCAAAATTTTTGTGAAACACTTGGGAGTAACTTTTCAGAATAATAAGAATTTATATGTATGTAAAAAAAATATATAAAATATAAGTTATTCATGTATATTGATCTGGATATTGTAAATAGAAATAAATTAATGTATGGAAATTGTGTTTGCATGCTGCAAGACTATATAGATTTAGACTACAAACTAGAAACTAGAGTGGATCGAAACGAACAACAGAACTTGATTAAAAGCGGTCAAAATGAAACGGAATGAAAATCGCAAAAGTTTTGAGTCCGTTCTATTTTGGCCAAAGGACTAAAATATTTTATTTTCACTATTCTAACTAAAGTAAAATAAAATTAATAAGGTCTTTTTGATCTAACAAGATTGTTCATTTTGATAGTGCCCGCTAAATTGACATGAAATGTACACCAAGATCATCTTGGGCACCTTATGCCACCGCACAACCCCATCAACTCCGCACATGGTGAGGGCTAGGATTTCATACACATGCAAAATTATTGTCTATGGATTGACGTTTCTCTCACCACATTGAGTAGCTTAGTTGGCTTAGGACCACGGTTTGCACCCAAAGGTTATGGGTTCAAAACTGTACTACCATACTGGAGTCACAGAAAAATTTTATCCGACCTTCTCTCCTGAGCCCCGTAAAAATTAAAAATTATTCTGTCCCACAAGATTGCGTTATAAAATAAATAAATAAATAACAACCCCCCCCCCCCCCCCCCCAATCGGCTCATACCATTTCCGGGAACACGCAAATATAAGACATGACCTACAACCTCCACCTGCCACCTGCCACCTATAATCAACTAGATTGCGGGCCCACTTGCCATAACTACATTATTTAATTTAATGAGTTTAAACATGCAACGTTTACATCTAAAATTCTCCTTTATTTCATAACCGGATTTTAAATTTTGTTCGTTTCATATCACTGTGCAAGTTGCGTCTACCTAATGATCTTTCTTTAATCAAACAAATAAATTAAGAAGTTATTATAATGAATACCAAACGTCACTGTAATAATTTTCATCTAGATCTCCTATTACCCTCCTCATCTTCTTAATAAATACCCACACACCCATGCTATCCAATTTCCTTTCCAATGGACTAGGATGGATCCCTAATAATGTTTTACACATACGGTAATTTTTAGTCATGGATAACCTCACCTTGCGATGAAAGTTAATATAATTTTACATGAATACTTGTACAACTTTTATATATTAAAAGGGAGGCGGTCGTGTAAGGACCGTTCTTACGGTCCTTACGGTTCAGAACGCCCACTGGGGCCCACCTCATGATCAATCCAAATTGACCACTCATTCATAATCCGCTTATAGGCAATGAATCCCATGAATTTGCATGGGTTCGGATGAACTAGACCGTTGGAATGGGGGTCAATTTTTTTCTTTATTATAAAGCTATTAAACTTGTGGACGTTGGATGAAGGGGTTAGAAATATTAGATTGACTTCAAATTTGATATGTAAGTTGACCCCACTTGGATCCTTCAATCCCCCTTGTCCCATGACCAGTAGGGTCTCACAGTGGGCCCCAATAAGCTGTCCTTACGGTAAACCATAAGGACGGTCCTTACAGGACCGCCATATTAAAATACCCTTGACTGTTGACTGTGTAATACGCAATACCCCATACCATGTTTTTAAAGTTTTTAAATTTAATCGTTATCACACAAGACTTCCTCTCTTATTGGATTAAAAAAAGGTTTAACCAAATGTGGCATTACACAATTTATAATTCTATTCAAGAAATATCGTAACTTTGGTGTTAATGTGTTATGCATGGATAGAGGTCACCCACAGGAAAAAACAAAAACCATCCCTAATCCCTATCTATATAATCAGGTTTTGAATCGTGAGACATTTTGGACCCTTGGATTTATGTACTTAAATTCAATGGATATTTTGGACCCTTGGATTAATTTAAGAGAGGAATACAAAAGGGGGCAGCAAGTTAGAATTATTTACACGTATTGCCATCCCCTTTTCATTTAAAAGATTTCATGATTCAGTTTTGTTAAGAATAAATGAATGAATGGAATTATATCATTGGGCAATCAATTGGATTTTTTTTTTTTGTGGAATTCATTTCATGGTCGGACTTGCTTTCGAGACGCATGGAACATAGGTTTGGTCGATCTGAGGCATATCTAGGTCCGGTTATACATCGCGCCTTCAGGTAAAGAAAATTTCTAATAAATATAAATAGATGGGGAAAATTAACAGACAACTGATCTATAAGTGGATTGGCTATTAAAACTTTAAATCTTTCCGAGTCCATAATTGCGTGGAGAGGATGCTCTCATCCTGGACCTGCATTCGTCACCACCACCGCATTTCTCGTTACGCAAACGAAACTTTTTCCGAAAACGTTAAATGCTAATGACGGTAGCACAAGAGGGCTCTTTCTGGCTGGAACGAGTAATGCTGCGCATTTTAATCTACTCGCACCAGCAGCGCACGTTAGCCCATCCAGTCTGCTCTCCCGCCGTATCCTTGACAGACGTGTCGCTGCTTGGTCCTTTCCATCAAATCCGTACTAAAACCGTTACAACCGATAAACAGAAAGCGATACAAGTCTCCGCTTCCTATATCTTCTCCTCTTCTCCTCCTCTTCCTCATACGACGAAGATGATGCTTCTGCTGCAGCAGCAGCAATATCTGTTAGGAGGGATGCTTGCGTTTTTCCTAGGGTTGTTCGTCTTCTCCGGATTCAAAGGAAAGAAGAAGGAGAAGAGTTGTGCTGCGAGCAGTGAAAAGAAATCTGCAGAAGGAGAATGCAGAGGGAAAGATAGCGGCACTGATGTAGTCGTTGTTGGAGCAGGTGTGGCTGGTGCAGCTCTTGCCTACACGCTCGGAAAGGTGAGATTTTTCTTCTCAATTGATGATGAATTTGGGTTTGGATTGGGGAATTAGGGGTTTATAGAGTTTTTGATGTAGAGAATTTGGAGGTTTTTTTTTGAACTATGAACGATAGTTGTATAATTGCACTAAATCTAGGTACATGAAAAAAAATAAAATAAAAAAATCAATGATTCTCAGCTAAGCAACAGACAGGGAGGGGAGAATTCCGGATTTCTTGTTGACTGATTCTGTCTTGTTATTGTTTGTGTGACTACTGGTTTAGAATTCAACACTGAAATCATGGGGGTAGCCATTTTAACTTAACTGGTGTAATGGTGGGATTGTAGTTGCAAGTTGAATCTGCTACAAGGTGTAGCGCTTAACGAAACAGCCCTTTTCTTCAGTACAAGTGAATTTTTATGATTAAGGAAACGTCTATCTTAGAAGCATTGTTCACCCAAAGCGGCAGCCCAATGTGGGTTGTAGGAACAGTTCCATTCTTGCATCCCAAGGTGTTGGCCAAGTATGAAGGAAAGGAGTCACTTATGCACCACGAATCAGTTATGGATTTCTGTTTGGATTTCACTGCAATACATTTCGACACGGCATTAATGTTTGATACATGATCTTTTGTAGCAACACAGAAAACTAGAGTGTTATTAGCAAATTGTAATGAGAGACTTGGATCTGGTTGCTCCCACATAAGAAGTCTCTAAAGAAGTTGGCCCTATAGTGTCTCTAACATCCTAATGAGAGCTTCTCTTACTATGGTGAAGAGGAAAGGAGATGGGATCTCCTTGTCTGAGCTAATAGATAGGCTGCCATAAGAAGGTCTTTGGGGATCCATTCACTATCATTGAGAATGAAGCTGGTCCAACACTTTATCTTATTCCATATCTCCATTTGATTTCCAAACTCCATCCGAAAAGAGTGTAAAGTAGGAAATCTGCAGGCTTTGTCAAAATTCTAATTTGCAAATGATCTTTGGCATCTTGCCTCTTATGTCTAGAGTGTACATAATCTTTAGCAAATAGGACGCCATTGGGAATTTATCGACTACAAATGAACGCCTCTTAAAGGAAAAGATATAACTCAGAGAAGAAATCCTTAAATCGAGTAGCTAGCTGCCTAGGAGTTGAGCCAAGATTTTGTAGATACTCTGGATAAGGCTGATGGGTTTAGAAAGTCTTCAACTTGAACCACTCGTACCTTGGGGATGAAGTCAGTTAATGTTGCTCCTAGGCTTTTAGAGATGTGGGCATGTTGTAGAATTCATCTATGAAATCCATGACCCCTCTCAAAAGATTTGGAAGAATGCTAGAAGGAAGCCGTCTGGATCCTGCATACAATCTTCCCCTGCTAAAAAACAATCCTGTTAACTCTTCCTATATAAATTTCCTTTTCAAGTAATCTGCATGTTGTTCGCCTGTCAGATCAAGCTCTAGATTGTCCAACTTTACATCTACTTTGTTTCTTTCACTGTACACATAGTGAAAGAAATTCACTATGGTAGAAGATTTCTCCCTCTTGTCTAGTAGAATATTTTCCCTCTCTACTGGTGATTCAATCTAGTCAGGTTGCTGCCAAGTTGAAACTACCTTGTGAAAGAAGTTGGTGTTTTTATCACCCACTTTTTACCATTTGTTTCTGGAGTCTTGATTCTATTTGATATCCTCTTTGAAGAGCTTGTGCTTATAAATGTCATGGAGACCGTTTTGTATATTTCTCAATTCATTCGAGATGGAACCATGCTCCTTAGCTTTACCTGTTAACTAAATCTCAACTAAAACAAACTTGCTATGGGAGCCATAATGGTGGACCACATATTCCTTAATCTTGTCTAGTTGTCTTTGATCAAATTTAATTTATCCATCAACAGAAGCCCTGCCCCTCCTACAGAGGTAGACTCTCTGTACCCAGCACTGACCATCTTTTGGAACCTTTATCTCGAGGCCAAGCAAACGCAGAATGAGAAGGGGTAGGTCCTAGAGAATGGGAAACTAACAATCTATCAATTCTTGACATAAGGGCGGCTCTTAGTGGTTTGACCTTGTCATTGGGTGCCTGCCTGGGAGAGTGGATCAGAGCTTGATGATTAATTGAAGAGAAGAATCCCTCATGGCACTCTCCACGGAGTAGTCCTCCAACTCTTCATTGGAGAATTAGATTACATAAAGGCCCCCGCAGCAACCATATTTAAGAGAAAATAGAAAATTGCCAAAAGAATATTTGGAAACATAAACACTCAATTTCCATGCCAGAATTAGAATTTCTCAAAGTTCTCTTTTACATTTGGTGTATCCTGAACTGATTTTCAGCCTTCTTTTTACCTGTTTTGACTTCCTTTGGCCTTATTTGATCAGACTTGATCTTTATCGATTATTTTTTATTACATCAGTTGATGTTTAGAATGAGCATCATAAGAAAACATAAAATAAATGGTTCAAGTTAGGAGACACTTATCTTTAAAATTCCTGCCTGCTGTTTTCTATTGAACAAGCATTACAAGTTATTAAGGTTAAGAAGTTAAATCTCATTCTTATTTTGTGCTTTACTTGGCGCAGGATGGGCGCCGGGTGCATGTAATTGAAAGAGATTTGAGAGAGCCTGACAGAATTGTTGGGGAACTTTTGCAACCAGGTGGCTACCTTAAATTGGTTGAGTTGGGTCTTCAGGGTAAGGCATGAGAGTCGGTATAGCCTTGGATGTTCTCTTGTATTTGGATAAAGAGGAAAAGAAATACTGCATGCATTGCAAATATGAGAAATGTCTTAAAGAAAATGTTTATGCTGTTCATGAACTAGACAACTTATGACATTATAATGTATATAATCTCTGCAGACTGTGTGGAGGAAATTGATGCTCAACGTGTGCTTGGCTATGCTCTTTTCAAGGAGGGGAAAGATACTAGAGTATCATATCCTTTGGAAAGTTTCGGGGCAGATGTGTCTGGGAGAAGCTTTCATAATGGTCGTTTCATACAACGGATGCGGGAGAAAGCTGCATCCCTTCCTAAGTATGTAAATATTGTTCCATTAGTCTGTTATGCCTTGGACGGTGGGGGATTGGAAATCTCTCACTGCACCAGTGCGGGACTCCTGCTGCTTGGATGGTGGGGATTGGAAATTCCTCATCGCATAAGTGTGGGACTCCTGCAGGTGAAAAAAGTGCTACATAAGCTACTTCATGCATATAAATATAACTTTATATGTCTTGTGATTTTCCATTTGTGTTTCAAAATTTAGCTATCTTATGATTGCCCGATCTGATTCAATTTTCAGAGCAATGATATTCAACAAGAATCTTGTGTGGTCTATTTACAATCTAAAGTATGTGATCTATTTACAATCTAAAGGCTCCATTGTGCAACTTAATACACAGTATCCTTGTCCTATTGACTAGTATCTATAAAACAATAATATGACATAAAACATGCAGTAACCCTCAATGGATAGGAATTTTGTATTCCTTTTTTTTAGCAATTTTGATGCTTTTTTAGTATAGTGGGTGAATTACTCATACACATATTTTCTTCAGTGTCACATTAGTGCAGGGAACTGTAACATCCCTTCTTGAAGAAAATGGGTCAGTCAAAGGAGTACAGTACAAGACTAAGACTGGTGAAGAATTAACGGCTTATGCGCCTCTCACAATTGTATGTGATGGTTGTTTCTCAAATTTGAGGCGTACTCTCTGCAATCCCAAGGTGAATTTTCTTAGCAAATTTTTTCAATAATCTTATTATCTTTCGAGATGACGAGTCTCTTCATTTAATTTTGCTTCCAACTTTTGAAAACTCTTCTTTTTCCTTTTTTTTGCTGAGCGGGTACTACCTTCTTCTTTCTAGTCCCTCATAGAAGGCTACAATGTGGGTCTTTTAAACTGAGGGGCTGAGTGCTATGGAAATTAGTTTCCCTGGTGGTTATTTGGGGAATTTGAAAGTAAAAGGAGCAAGAGAACCTAGTCATATGGTCGACTGAATTGGATCCCAGTTTTTTTGGTTCAACTGGGAAGTTTCTTCCTGCCTGATGCTACTTGACAGAGGCTATTGATAAAGACTTCATCTGGTTGTGCACTTCATTGCTACTGGAGGTACAACCCAGTTGTTTCCCTCAGGAAACTGCAAGCCTCAAGGTGCCATGTGCACGTCTCCTTTCTGTGTCTATTTGACTTAACTAATTTTAATAGATGTTTGAGTTCTTTAAGACGGTTTGGCAAAGTTTTTGTGGTTGTCTAATTGAATCCGCTTTAAGACCTTTTTGCCTCTTCTTCAAAAAGCAACCAAAAGATAACTTTTTTCAAGTAGACTTGAATGTCTAAACCAATCACACTTTTTTCTTTCCGTTTGACAAGTTTGCCCACCACCACCACATGACAACTTTGCCTCACAAATAGACGAGTTTGCCTATATAGTTTTTATAATACCAAAAGTCTGTCGGTACTCAGAACTACTTTTACTTTATCACAAATTTGACTATACAAATACAACTTTACTGCTTTTACGATATGACAACTTTGCCCATATAATCACAGTGTGACAAACTTGCTTTTTTTTTAATTGAAACAGACATGTCAAATAGTCTATTTGTAAAAGTTTCTAATTGAAATAACTCTATTTCAAACAGATCTATTTGAATCAGCTCTATTTTCAAACAAATAAGACTTGCCAAAGAGGCCCTAAAGCAGATCCAGTTTCACAGTATCTTAGAATTGACACCTGGAGTGCAGATTATGCATCAACTGAATCCTAGGTGATTTGGGTCTTACTTTCAGACCCGTGATCTGGTACCAAACTGTCTACATAATTCAACAGTCTGGCTTACACCTGACTATATATGTGTTCCACTTAACTAGATCAGTCTTCTTGTTGGGAAAAACTTGTTCTAATCCATTCTTTAAGACTATTATCAATCCAAGGACATCAAATTTTGGTATCAGAGATCTACATGTCTTGTAAGTTTGTCATTGAAGCATCATCAAGTTGTACATCATTTCGTCGTTGTGGCAAAAGGAATGTCTTGAACATTTCATCTGGAATTGCCTCCATATATTTATTTTTTTTGCATGCTTTCAGTTTTATCACATTTGTTGTTTCTTCATGCTGTGTGCTAAAACCAAAGCCTCATTTGGTTGCAACATTTCTTTTCCTGTAGGTTGATAGTCCATCTTGTTTTGTTGGTTTGGTTTTGGAGAACTGTCAACTTCCATATCCAAACCATGGGCATGTTATCTTGGCAGATCCTTCACCCATACTGTTTTATCCTATCAGTAGTACAGAGGTTCGCTGTTTGGTTGATGTACCTGGGAAAAAAGTACCTTCTATAGCTAATGGTGAAATGGCAAACTACTTGAAGACTGTGGTGGCTCCTCAGGTATGTTACAACCTAGTTTTGTATTATTTTATTTTAACAGAGTGGTTTATACCAACATTTTCCAAGTGGGTACTTAAATTTTTATACATTTTTTTTTTAAATTTTACATTAGAACTTGTGAACTCTGCTTCCCACTTTTTCCATAATTGGTAATGATTGTGGTGTTTACTGTTTTAGATACCAAAGCAGCTGTACAATGCCTTCATATCTGCAATTGATAAAGGAAGCATAAGAACAATGCCAAACAAGAGCATGCCAGCTTCTCCCTATCCCACTCCTGGGGCTCTTCTTATGGGGGATGCATTCAATATGCGTCATCCTTTGACAGGTGGAGGTATGACTGTGGCGCTGTCTGATATTGTGGTGCTACGGGATCTTCTTAAGCCTCTACGTGATCTGAATGATGCATCTTCCCTCTGCAAATATTTGGAGTCCTTTTACACCTTGCGTAAGGTAATATAAAGTTAAGAGGTACTAGTAGTATAGTTATTATCATATCATCCTCAAACTGAAATAGAAAAAAGAATAACCATGATCATCGATCTGAGAATATGTTTCGTATCTCAGTTCTTGATTGTGTGGGTCAGTGATCTCTTTGATGATCTGATTTTTCCCACCACTAATGGACCATGCATTTCCTAACCTTCAATCAATGGCTCTATTGCCCATCTGATCTACAGTCTGATGACCAATCCATGGGTCCACATCTATGAATATAAATGCATGATACAGTTGATATCTCCAGGTCGAGGATCATACAAGTCCTCATAGCTAGGGGTGCTCATGGGCTGGGCAGACAAATCTCAATCTTGGCCCAGTCCGATTTGGGCTGAGCTTGTGTTTATAATATGGCCCATTTAGTAATTTGGCGAGTCTTGGATTAAGTGACAGAAAACCAAACCCCGGCCCAGCTAATGAGTGCTTGTGATTTAGTGTATTTTATCGAAGCAATTGGTAGAAAGTCCAGTTTGGCCCGGCCCAACTCAATTGACTAAATGGGTGGGCTTGGGCCTGACTTGTATGGCTCGTGTTGGGCTTGGACTGGACCTGCCTCTGACCTGTGAACACCCCTACTCATAGTACTAATCAGTTTTGTTTTAGTGCTGGGTTGTTACTAAGATCCCCCATGCATTGTTTAATTTAAAGATGTTTATCTTTTACCATATTAATTTATCCAGTTTGCAGTTGTATTCTTGTTACTTACTCACATGACATGTAATGTGATTCCATTGGCAGCCCGTGGCTTCTACAATTAATACCTTGGCAGGTGCACTATACAAAGTCTTCTGCGCCTCACCTGATCAAGCAATGAAGGAAATGCGCCAAGCTTGTTTTGACTATCTAAGCCTTGGAGGTGTCTTTTCATCTGGGCCAGTGGCTTTGCTATCTGGTCTCAATCCTCGCCCATTGAGCTTGGTTTGCCATTTTTTCGCTGTGGCTGTATATGGTGTTGGTCGTCTACTATTCACGTTTCCCTTTCCCAAGAGTCTGTGGATCGGAGCTAGATTGATTTCGGTTAGTGATGCATTTTCAACTATTTTTTAGAGATCAGACCTAATTAGGATGGTCAATAATCTTGGCTTCTAATTAGATATTGTATTCTAATTATGGTCTCTTAAGGATTGCTAACTTACACACCTCACATATTACAATCAAGTGGATCCTCTTAGTTAAGGGTAAAACTTCCTAAAAGACAAGATTGCTATTGATCAGTTGTTTGACATGACCATGATGCCCTTATTGAACACATGCCTAACTAAATAACCTGTGCTAGCCTTCTTGGGCCTACTTTGATGAGTCATTTTTGTCCCATGGCCTGTATCAACGAAATTTATACATGGAGATTTTCCACAACTGAAATAGCCATTAAAATTTTTCATGCTACGAAAGTTTTCAATCTAACATAGGTAAAAATCCTTGTTGTGCATGCAAGATCTTGTAACATAGCTGGAAGGTGCTCATCACAACTATGAGGTTGAGAGAGAGAGAGAGAGATTTGTTTAAGATTCTGTCTCACTTGTATGTTATATTACAGTTTCAGCTCAAATGTATATTTAGAGGTGCATTTGGATGGCAGGCTGAGGGTTGCAAAATTTTTACTTTTTGTGAGATGGGTCGTTCAATATGGCAACAAGGGGCTAGATATCATGCTTCGTTTGCAACTTTTTTCTTTTTCATTGTCCTCTTTTTTTTTTCCCTGTTTCTGTTTCTACCAAATCAGTAGAGATACTTAAACACTGATATTGCAACACTGCACTGTGTGGCTCCTATATATTTGTGCACCTATTCAAACTTTCTTTTGTTTCGTATATATATCTACAAAAAATGAGAGGATTGTTCTATTCTTAATGTTCTAGTTTCTGTTTTGCAGGGTGCAGCCAGTATCATTTTCCCCATAATAAAGGCAGAAGGAGTTAGGCAGATGTTTTTTCCAGCAACCATTCCTGCTTATTACCGAGCTCCTCCTGCTGAAAAATGAAAATGGAATGGTATATCGAGGTTGCTATGGCTATGTTAATATGCAATTGTTTGTATCAGTAATTTCCCGTAAAAGTTTAACTCATTCAAAGAGGGTTCTGATGAGACCTATTTGGAAAGGATTTGTGTAGTATATTGTTGATGACAATGACATTTATTGGGGCATAATTGGGTCATGTTGAAATACATTTTCTTCTGAATTGTTGGTGCCTAAAATTTTGGTACATGGCATAGCATGAAAATTAGGTTGGGAGTTGACAATCAAGTTTAAAGTAATCATTTCATCACTTCAATGAAATTTAAAATTCCTGCAGTTGGAGAAAATTTGAATCCCAGATTTTTTAGAAAGGTGAAAACCAACCTTCATGTCTTAGGAAAGCAGGTCTGTTACCTTGGCTGAAATGTTTGAGACTTGGATGGTGGTGATTTGTCAAATGCTATTTCTTGGGTTAAATGATCTGCGGAGGGCCCATTGAAGTTTCATTTTTATTTTTAACGAGATCAATCTTCGTTGTCCTCCATTCAGGTTGTTTTTTTTGGCTGTGGGTCAGGAAGCTAATGATGTTGCAGATTAAATGGTGCAAACAAGTGGTGGATAGGCTGTATCATATTGTTTGTGCTTTGTTTTTTTTTGGTAGAATGTTTGTGCTTTGTTGTAGCTTTTGATGTTCACATGTAATTTTTCTTCGTGTGTCTGGCATAATGCACTTACGTCCATGCTTTACCCTCCGTGGTAGTTTTTTCTTCTTCTTCTTCTTTCTTTTTTGTCGTTTTTTTATTGGCTGTGTTGGGCTATGGTCTAGGAATGTTTGCTTTGAAGACCCAGGGGTCAGTCCTTGGGCACGTGTGTATAACTATGGTGCCAATGCCCTTCAACCATAAGTGTGTTGGCTTGTGTTTTGTTATTTGTAGTACCTTTTATTTTAAATAAAATCATCAATTACTGTTTGAAAAATGAAAAATGAAACAAAAAAAAAAAAAAAAACGGGAGTCCATTCAAAGAGAGATTGGCTTGTACCATGGATTTGCAAATTACCAGATGTGGAAGTACCTGGAGCTAACCTAATCTGCATTTTAGGTCAATAATTTCAAGTTCTTCTAGGGATCTTCTAATGGCGAGACAATTAAGGTTTATTAGTGCCGAACATGATTAGTCCTGGATGAGCCTTTTCAAATCCAGAATCAATGTTTGTGTTTGTTTTTGGTAATCCACTGAAGGGGGGCTGAGACCCTGCGACTCATGACTCAATTCATATATGTGAGGTAATAGGAACTCACACATGTGAGGAGATACAAACACAATTCACACATACAAGTAGAAATAGACACAACTCACACATGTGAAGTGGTAGAAACTTACATGCGAGGAGACATACACACCACTTACTCATATAATGTCATGGAAACTTACACATGCGGAGTTTAAAATGGTTTCTCTTCAAATGGGTACGGGAACGTCAGCACGAACTCTCTAAAAAGAAGGCTACATTTCCATATCAAATGCATCATAAGATAGCCAGGTTCTCCCGAGCAAAAACATTCTCTAGTTTCATTTGGGAGAGATCTTTTCTAGAAAACCGAGAAATGTTAGATAATTAAACAAGCAAATGATCATAAATTACACTCTTGTTCTCCATTTTCTTTTGGTTCTCTGCACCGACTATGAGGGATGATTTTTTTTTTCAAATTTCATTTAGCACGTGCTTGCTTGGCTCATTTGCTTATGCAAATGACTGCAAATAAATAAATGATTTTGGCATCTTATTTGACTGGTGCTTGTTGTGATGGTGAATGCCTAACCACTAGGTAAACAAAATGACCCCTTGTTTAAGCACATAGTCCCCCATCTTATCTTATTAATAATATGTGCACAGCGAGACTCACATCAATCAAACATCAAAATTAGCTTTTCTATTCTACCTTCTGGATCTGGATCACCGACATTTTCATTCCACCTTGGTTCCCACCAAATTAGGTGGGTCCTCTCAAAACTGAGCCTTAAATGTGTTTATGATGAATGACTGTAGTCTCTCAAACGTGTGCTGACTCGGCAAGTGTGGACTGCCGACTACGCGTCTTTGTTGTCAATGCTAAACACTAAACAGGCAGATCGCTGCTTTGATTGACGGAAATCAGACATCGATATCTCGCAACTCTACTTTCCCAACTCTCTCTCTCTCTCTCTCTTCCCCGCCAAAGCTGTGAGAGTGGAAAGAAAGATCTTATTTTTTTTTTTTTTTTGTTCAAACAGCTTGGATCTGGACACAAAGAATTCCAGATCTCGTTTGCATTCTTCTCTTTTTAAAATTTCAAGGTGAGAATTTCTCTACTATCATTTGCTCCCTCTTGATGTTGTCTTTCTTCTCTCTCTCTCTCTTTTTCGGTTTTCTGACGAGATCCTGTGAGAATGGCTTCGGATTTTAGGTTGTCTTCTCATATTCTTGCAGTTTTCTCCTTTATGGGAGTTCTTTGGCTTGGATCTCTGGTATTTTGTTGTTTTTTCTCATTGTGAAATGGTGTTTATTGAACTTTATATGGGCTATGATTGAACTTTCACGTGTGATATTATGAAATTCTTGCTGTTTTGTTTTATGAATGGAATGTTTTGGGTGTTTTCAGTTGGAATTGCCGAAAACTATTGCATTTTGTTGGACTGTTGCTTTTATTTGTTTTAGCTTTAGTAAAGAATTTATGGGTTTTGCTTGATTTATCTGATAAGTTTCTTATAGTTTGGCTTGGTGGGGTTTAGCCGTTCACCTAGTACAAGGGAATTTCTTTTTATATATATTTTTAGTACGGTAGTGTTTGAAGAATTCCAAAAATGCAATTCCCTTCATTTGGTGGGGCCCATAACACCAGAAAAAAAATAAATTAAGGTACTTATGTAGTAACATTTTGAGTTTTGAGATCAAAGAGGAGATCCTAATTTGGGTTTGCATTGGAAGGATATATATCATGTTAGGTCAGTTTGTTGGCAGAGTATCTTAGCTTACTGTACACATTCTTTTTCTTTTCAGTCCAAATTGAAGACTTGTAATCTCTACATAGACTGCTAGCCATGTCAAGGAGGGCTGTAAATCCCTCTAGACGGTTTACGGATAGTGGAAGTGTTCCATTTGCTAGCCTATTACATCAGAAATCACGGTCTTCGCCATTGCTATCAGTTGGGCTGGTTCTGTTGGTAATTCACATGGTCTTCACCATTAAGTTTCTGATGAAACACAATGTTTTGGATTAAGTTTCTTACCAAACACTATTTGGTTCATTTTTCAGGGAGCTTTCTTTCTTATTGCCTATTTTTACAGCGGTTCAGGTTTGTATCAGGTCCTATGGCATATAAGAAGGCTTACAAAATAAAAATTTGTATTTTGATTCCATTTGCTCTCCATTATGGTATGACTAGTTTCTTGTTTCCATATATTTTTGATGCCTAGATACGGCATGAATATGTCGGGGACACACCATGGACATGGATTTTATACATAAAAAGTGAACTATCGGATATGATATGAAACAACATGTTACCCATTTTGAAGTATCCGTGCATCATAGCATATATAGCAATGAGAATGGCAATGTTGCTAAATATGATGTTGTGGTTAAGTTGAACTTATTGAAAGTTATAGATTTCTATGCCAACTTTTTCCAGGAAATGAAATTATCGCTTGAACTTTTGAGAAACAATATTTCGTGTAAAATGTTTACCTTTCTCTTAACACAAGGAGGGCCTGCATACTTCCCAAAATCATTGTCGGTTAAAGAAAGGTAAACATTTTACACGAAATAAGTCCTTCACATTTGGATACCACGATTGAGAATGATGTCGTGTAATAGGAAGCTGAATCCAGGTACATGGTTCAGGGGACACAATTCAAAGGTTGACATATTTACAAGTTGCTCAGGGGTACAAGAATAGCAAGTTGCAATGAGAATTCCCAACCTTGATTGATAGGATGACTAGGAATTGGCTCCATGCATCGAGGGACTTTCATATAACTAGAACAAATAACTAGAACAAACAGGTCATAGTAATTCACATTTAGCTTCACAGGAGTTGATGATGCCTACACATGATTATTGGTCTAGGTTTTATGTGATTCCTGATTAGGGGCTCATTTTGTGAAAGAAATAATTATAATATCTATGCATATATAATTTATAGTTCGACAAGGCTTTCATGATGATGATGGTGATGATGGTGATGCATATATGTAATTTGTTTAATGTATTATTACAATTGTGAGGTCTTATTAGGTACGCAACTTGTGCATGTGCGTGAGTGCGTACCTGGCTGTGGGGCCCACCTGGGGCTGCAACCTGGGGGATTGGAAGATCTCCCTGGGCCCCTCCTCTCTACAAAAAATTAGCCCCAACCAAATCCTATCGTCTTCATCTGGGCCCCACAAGTTTGACAGTGTACAGTCCATTTGGATCAGTGTACAATCGATCCAACGGTGTACAGTCCATTTGGATGGGTGCAAACTCGGTGGGAGCCATGTAAATGGGGGGAGGGGGGAGATTTTTTTGGTCCACTGGGATGGACGTTGCACACTGGGCGCACGTGATAACCGGCGTATAATTGTACCAGCAGTTGTTGTTTTTGATATTATTATTCAGTTGTTCTTACGTAAGCAAAACTTGATGTTTTGATGTGGCAGGAGGATTTGGCAGTGACAAAGAAGCCCTTAGTAAGGTTGAAGGTAAACATGTTTATTAATTTTGTTTTTTATCATTAATATCATGTGAGAATTATTATTTCCTTATGCTACCACTGAAAAAACTCTTTATACTATGGTGATATCTGATCATGTAAACAATTTCAAATAATAATGCAAGAGGAAGTCTCTGTTAGAAAGAGAAATGTGTTTCCTTTAATTAATTCATTGTTTTCTGTATTGATATCTAACTTCATTTATCTACATCTCCCATAATTGATTTTAAGATTAGAATCAACCCAAAGCCAACCTTAGTTACAGGCTAATCCGACCCAACTATAGCCCAAGTACATGTCTCATAGTGACAGAGTCCTCGGAGCCACCATCAAACACTCCTAAAACAACACTCCTAAAACAATTCTTGTATGATCTGATTTGACTGACTAGACTTCAACAATCTAGATTGTGTCAATTTGGATGTATACACAAACACCCAAATATCAAGGACTGTTCCTTCTAAAAAAAAACACAGCCAATACTAACTTCAGTCTCACATAAGCTAAGATTTAATCACAGAATAGGGATAGAGAACACTGCACATAAGGTTTACTAAATATTGTTCCCCTTTTGACTTGTATAGGTTGATGTCAGTGCTAAGGCTTTCTGACAATGTAAATCTGTGAGATCCCTACCAGAATAGCAATAATAATGAAGAAGTAACTCTTGCAGATGTTGCATATATCTTTAAATACCAAAGGGATGGGAGTTCAAGGGCTGCCAAACTCAACCAATGCTGCCGTGATGTATTCTGCACTCTGCCGAACAAGGGGTGTGAGCTAAGAAGCACGGACACGGACACGGGACACGGACACGACACGACACGGACACGCCGACACGGCATTTTTCAAAAAAGTAGGACACGGACACGTTAGGGACACGTTAATAATTAATAATAATAATAATATATCTAATCATATACTAAAAGATACTATCATTTTAACTTTGCAATCAATTTAGCAATCAAATAAGTTATGACCTTTTACAAACAGCCCCCTTTTCGTTTCATTTTTTACTCTAATTTTATTATTTTAACTTTGTAATCAATTTAGCAATCATATAAGTTATAACCTTTTACAAACAGCTCCCTTTTCTTTTTATTTTTTACTCTAATTTTATTATTTTAACTTTGTAATCAATTTATAAAACAAATAAGTTATGACCTTTTACAAACAGCCCCCTTTTCTTTTCATTTTTTACTCTAATTTTATTATTTTAACTTTGTAATCAATGTAGCAATCAAATAAGTTATGACCTTTTGCAATCAGCCCCCTTTTCTTTTCATTTTTTTCTCTAATTTTATTATTTTCACTTTGTAATCAATTTAGCAAACAAATAAGTTATGACCTTTTATAAAAAGCCCCCTTTTCTTTTCATTTTTTACTCTATTTTTATTATTTTTTTCCAATTAAAAGAGGCCAGCGTGTCCCCAGCGTGTCCCCTGCGTGTCCCAGCGTGTCCCCAGCGTGTCCCAGCGTGTCCGAAATATTAAAAATAAAAAAAATAATCAGGACACTCTTTTGGGCGTGTCCGACACGTGTCGGAGCGTGTCCGGAGCGTGTCCGTGTCCGACACGTGTCGGACACCGACACTCTGGCCCCGGAGAAGTGTCCGTGCTTCCTAGGGTGTGAGTGTGTGACTATATGGCTTCAAAGAACTTCAGAAACACTTCAGAAGTTCAATTCAGGATTTCTGTGACAGGAAAAAACTCAAAGAAGGGGTTGCCAAACTTGAAAGGCAGAAATAATTCTAAAAAGTAAAAAATCAAATTCTGGATACTTAGGTAAAGCTACCGAACTCAAAGAAAGCAGAAACAATCAGCTTTCAACTGTGGAACTCAAAAAACAGACACATGATCTGTTTTTAACCTAGTTGAACCTGAAGTCTGGTTTGGCTAGGGCTATGGACCTTCAGAAAAACAAATTTCTTCAGATCCATCTACTGGATGCCTTTGCATGGAAGTCTTCTTCTGGATTGTGTGCTTTGATACCTAGCTAAAGTAATTATTGCTAATACATCTAGGGTTTTTTCCTAAAGTCTCAGCCTAGACTAGAAGAAAGAAGAAATAGAGAGGGAAGAGAAATTTGGAAGGAAGGAGGTGGTCGTAATCCTTTGGTGGGGAAACCATCTCTATTTATTAAAAACTCAAATTTGAAAAATTGCAAAAATAAAATAAAATAGTGTTTCGTATCATTAACATAAAGACCCTAGAACTGATTGAATTACAAATAAGTTCTATTCTCTAACTCTTAACATAACCGACCATGTTTTTCTTGTGCAACTTTCTCAAAAAAAAATTTAGCAGACACTCTAGCCAAAGCCAAAGAGGGGTTTCAGTGGTTGATGACTCCTTTCCCATGCTGGAAGGAAATTTATCAAAACTCCTGTACTTTTGATTTTGAATAAAATTTGTTACTCAAAACACATAATGAGTTTGTCTCTGTACTAGTTTCTTGATTGTTGTTCTTGAAATAATTTACGTTCTTCTAATCTCAAGATCCCAATACATGTTCAATATATACAGGTGGCTTATCATGCACAGCTGAAGTTCAAAGATCAATTCCTATTCTAAGTAAAGTATATGGTGACAGCATGCATAAGGTTTTGCATGTAGGCCCTGAAACTTGCACAGTGGTCTCAAAATTATTGAAAGAAGAGGAGACACAAGCTTGGGGTGTGGAACCATATGACACAGAGGATGCTGATAGTACTTGCACGAGTCTTATCCGCAAGGGCATTGTTCGTGTTGCTGATATTAAGTTTCCTCTACCCTACAAGTCAAAATCATTTTCTCTTGTTATTGTATCCGATGCATTGGATTACTTGTCTCCAAAGTATCTCAACAAGACTCTTCCAGACTTGGCGAGAGTTTCCAGAGATGGTCTTGTTATTTTTGCTGGTAATTTCCAGATTTTCTTTTCACAATTTAGACCCCAATTCATCATGTTTGAATATCAGTTTTTAGTAGTGGTTATTCTTAAGTTAATATTGCATGGATTCTCTAGCTTGCAATGATGACACTTCTAGTTCTTTTGAAAATGATAACTCCTATAAGTTTAATTATTCTTCTTTTTTCTTTTCTGTGTTCATGAATGACCACTGTTGATTGCTTTGCGTCTGTCGAATAACTTTTCTTGTTCTTTTCTCGTCCCTCACATATGTGCAGATTTTATTTTTTTATAAAAGATACTGTCATTTTAGTTGCACTTAAAAAGAGTTTTCTAATTTATGCCATCCATGCTATTATGATAAATCAACAGTTGAGATTGCTTTTTATTTTTGTTTTCTTAACTTTTCAAATTTTGCATTTAACAGCATCTTGTGGCGTATAAATTTAATAGAGAAGTATCACTCGCAAATTGAATTGTCTTAGTTCTCTATGTTTACAAAGAGGACTTGATAGCTTTCATGGACCAACTCAACAGTTTATAGTGATATGGCTTATCATGCAGCAGGGTTCTGTTGATAATCCATTACAAAGGAGGAAGAAAGAGGGATTTTGTTGATTATACTTTAAGGTCATTGCAGGCATATAGAAATTGGCCAAATCAGGTGCATAGTAATTCAACAGGGACAGATCACATGGTATAACAAAATGCACAGGTTATTTACTTTGCACAGAGGAACATTTCAGAAGAAAGGAAAGGAATTCTGAAGAAACTAAAAAAAGTGATCGTATACTCATTATAAAAACCGAGTTTGTCCAATGCTTTGCATGGTTGCATCTTTTGATCAGGTAAAATGAACAAAAACAGAAGTTAATCTAAACCTTTAATTATATAATAGAAGTTAAATCCTTGTCATTCAAAGACACGTTTCCAGAGAAAGAGTCCTACATCAAGTTTATTTAGAAGGCCATATGAGGGAACTGTCTTTGAAGACTTTCTAAATTGGTTATTAAAGTGGCATTTTTATTAGACAAAATGATGGTTAGAATGAGAAGAAGCAAAAGTAAATGATGCTAAGATATGACAGGAGTTTCAAGAGGATAAAATTAGGAATAACCAAATAAGAGGAAACTTATAGGTGGCTCCAAGAGAAGATAACATCAATGGATGTTACTTGAGATGGTTTGGGAAGATGCATAGAGGATAGACTTAGTGGTGAAGGTTGTATATACAACACATTGGGTGGGCTGTTGATTTGGATGGTTAATAATAGACTGTCAGCAGTGTCTAATTCAACAGGCATCACATATAGCTGGGTCATAGAAATAAACAACTTGCACCTTGGATATCTGCAGGGCAGTTATAGAACCATCAAATTAGCTAAGATAGTCAGTGCATGGGTAGTGCAAGTGTGCAATGGCTGGGACAGAAGCCATTTGGCTTTGACTAAACAGAAATATCAGTACTGACCTGCTGGCTGTAGAGCTTCAACATTCAGAAAGAGGTGGTCTTGAGGGTTTCATGTATCAAGTCTAAACAGTCTGTAATCACACAGCAATGTCATGCAGAAGCATTCTCTTGGTAATACTGGAGAGACAATCGTAAGGCATAAATAATCCACCTGATCAGGTGCAAAATGCCCCCATATTTATACAATGCATGGTGTAAGATAGCGCGCAAGTTCTACTTCAGGTAAAATGAAAGGAGTCACACCCACCCACCCACCCACCCCCAAAAAAAAAAAAAATAATAAAAGCTGGTTTTGCCTAATGCACTACATTTGTTATAAAAAAAAAATAGTTAATTTAAACCTTTTGTTATAATACAAAATTAAATGGTAGTCATTTAAACCTTTTTTCCTAAGCAAAAGTCCTGATTAACATAATTTAAAACAGTATATGTTAAAAAATTCTAATTAAAAAAAAGAGATTAGCATGCTCACACTTAGAATTTTGGATTTGAAAAGTGGGTCGCATGTTTTGGCCTAGTCATTAGTACATGCAAGTCCACATTAATTTGATAAATTAAACACTTTTAATCTGCTAGTTGTTACATTAGCCAGTTCTAATATGCTTGTGTGTACTATCTTTGCATGTATATCTCAGAACAATTGATTAGTTCTTATGATGTATGTTAGTTCTTATAAGCAATTGTGTGAGTAGTTGTACAGTAATTAAAGGTTAAAAGCCTAAATTAATGTATAGAAACTTCCAATGGTTGAAGACTTGTGACACCCTCCATATTTCTTTCTGGAATCTGTAAAAAAAAAAAATATAAATTCCTCATATGGGTCTGTGCTTTAGCAATTGTGGCTAGTCTCTCTCTGGCCATACTTAATTTAATTGTTTATTTGTTGGTATAGCATATGATTTTGCTTTATTATCATAAAATATATTTGTCATCTTTTCTTTAAATATCATTGAGGGATGGATTCAGCACATAAAAATGTTGAGGTCCTCAGAACACATGTTTCTTTCTAGTTATTCATATATTTGTCATGCAAAAACTAGTCTCAATTTATGTCCCTGAATCCCTGGAATTGATGTATATCTTGTCTGTTGTTTATGCAACCACTGTTTTCTTGGGTTTTTAGTTTTTCTTAATGTGGTAAGTTATAGTTGGTTTTCCATTTTTTTCCCTTGAAATCTATAGGTTATCCAGGTCAGCAGAGGGCTAAGGTTGCAGAGCTATCAAAATTTGGAAGGCCGGTAAGTCTTGCATCTATGAATATACAGGAACATTTCAGTTGAGATCTCAAGCTGAATTTTTTTAGGAACACTTATCTGGGGCTCATATATGATCAATCCAAACCCTTCACACGCACACACAAATGTATTCTATACATCCGAACTTGATCTCCATCCGGTTGAAATGCATTGTTGCATATAATGAAAGATCGCATTTATTTAGCATTTATAAAGGTTAAGATTTTGGATGAAGTTCAATCACAAGTGGTGATTTTTGGCGCCCGGCACCCTTAATTCACATCAATTTCTTCCTATTAGGGATGGAAATGTGTTGGTCCATGGTGCTTGTATTAGGATCCGACTTGGTGTATTTCTACCTTCACATGTACCTGTTGCCTAACTAGAATGTGGAATGACTCGTGGATCCATCATCCATGCCTGAACTTATCTTGTATATTCAAAACTGTATCTATACCTAATTAGACCCCATTCTTTTTCCATTTTTTATAAAGGACACACTAGATATTGTGTGCGCTTCCATTTCACACACACACACACACACACACATATATATATATATTGTATACTTCAAGGAGAGCCATATTCCATATTTTGTAAAATATAAGTAGTTGTGATTTATCTCTCTGACACACACACCAATTTTCTGGGTTGGGTCCTTTTTGGACTATGGGTCGTCAGGCATCTCAAAATAGATTCCTCAGAAAACCTTTCCCCTTTATCAGCAGTGCCTAATTCAATGGGCATCATAGATAACTTCAGGACAGTATTTTGATTATTACCTCACATGTCATCTTCTCATCAACTTGTGGACATCTTTACAAAGCCCATGACCCAAGACCGACATCAGCTTCTCATATCCAAACTGATGCTTCTTGATATGCAACCATTTGGTTTTAACACTGGACTGTACTTTACCCAAAAAAAAAAAAAAAACACTGGACCGTATTGCTGTGTGCACTTTAAGATTTTTCTTAAGGAGTATCATACTAATCAGATAAGATTACCTAATCTAGAGAATTCAGGATTGTAATGCCCCAATAATCGGGATGACATTTTTTAACAGATATGAGAGGAGCAAGAACATCGTCTAGGTCACCCCCATTCATTTCGTTTACTCTCGTCATCATTCTCATATTGAAATTTCCATAATGGACTGTGAAACCCTAGAACCCATGCATTCCTCTTGCCTAAGAAGCACGGACACGGACACGGGACACGGACACGACACGACACGGACACGCCGACACGGCATTTTTCAAAAAAGTAGGACACGGACACGTTAGGGACACGTTAATAATTAATAATAATAATAATAATATATCTAATCATATACTAAAAGATACTATCATTTTAACTTTGCAATCAATTTAGCAATCAAATAAGTTATGACCTTTTACAAGCAGCCCCCTTTTCGTTTCATTTTTTACTCTAATTTTATTATTTTAACTTTGTAATCAATTTAGCAATCATATAAGTTATAACCTTTTACAAACAGCCCCCTTTTCTTTTTATTTTTTACTCTAATTTTATTATTTTAACTTTGTAATCAATTTAGAAAACAAATAAGTTATGACCTTTTACAAACAGCCCCCTTTTCTTTTCATTTTTTACTCTAATTTTATTATTTTAACTTTGTAATCAATGTAGCAATCAAATAAGTTATGACCTTTTGCAATCAGCCCCCTTTTCTTTTCATTTTTTTACTCTAATTTTATTATTTTCACTTTGTAATCAATTTAGCAAACAAATAAGTTATGACATTTTATAAAAAGCCCCCTTTTCTTTTCATTTTTTACTCTATTTTTATTATTATTTTTCCAATTAAAAGAGGCCAGCGTGTCCCCAGCGTGTCTCCTGCGTGTCCCCAGCGTGTCCGAAATATTAAAAATAAAAAAAATAATCAGGACACTCTTTTGGGCGTGTCCGACACGTGTCGGAGCGTGTCCGTGTCCGACACGTGTCAGACACCGACACTCTGGCCCCGGAGAAGTGTCCGTGCTTCCTAGCCTCTTGCCTCTGACGAGACTTTATTTCTATTGGACTTGCAGGGGGTGGACCCATGTATACTTGCATGGGGGCTTGAGCCCACACAAATATGGAAAAAAACCCATTAAGGTTATATGGGCTGCATAGACCAGCCCCCAAGGTGCCAAGCCCATCAGCCCCCATGGAACAAAATACTCTCTCTCAAGAAATCCCAAAATCACGCGCATGGCGGTCTCTCTCCCTTTTTGCGTATCGGTTTTAAACATTTTTTAGGTGTTGTAGGGGGATGTTTTGGTAGGTGCCGGGTCTTCAAAAGTATTTTTTAGAAATAGCGACCTTAGAAATAAGGGATTTCTACAAATCTGCCATCTTATGAAAATCCTCATGTTTGAAAGGGGTTCTCTTGATTAAGAAAGATTTTCTTAAAATGGGGGATTTTCCTAAAAATCTTCATTATTGAAATGGGTTCTCTTAATGGAGTTGGATTTGATTTCAACAACAAAAATTACAAAAATTAGACAAATATTTAGATTAGAGATGAGGGAGAGAGGTGTATCCAATCAGTCATTATTCATTTTAGCTACTTATGCATGTTATTGATTGTTAACTAATTTTATTTGATTTTAATATAATATTTGGTTGTTTTTAGTTGTAATTTGTATTGGGGTTTTAGGAAAAAGTTTTTGAATGAGTTTTAGGAAGTAGTTTTGGATTTGATTTGAACAAATAAACGAAATGAAGATCCAGGATGAGAGAACCCATTGTTGTTTTTTGTTCAAAGTTTTTTTTTTTCCAATCTCCTGTTTAATTTGAAACTTTAATTCTATTTCACTCTATTTCTCATGCAAACGAGCTGGCCTTTGGGATTACTTTCATATCACAGGAATGGACACAAATACACAATTTACTTGATTGCACTTTTCTTTACCCAAGGTCTTAATTGATTATGCTCTTGCTGCGGTGAACACAAAACACAATTGATTTCGGTAATGTGAAGAATTTTTTTTTATTTGACCATTGTCAGCCCCCCTCAAGTGAAAATCCTGGGTCCGCCACTGTGGACTTGTATGCTGAAAATTAAAAAGATGTAAAATGCATTTAAATTTTGTGTCCTGCCAGTAGGCCCAGTACATAAACATGATGAATATGTTTATGCATAAGCATGGTCGCGCTTTTTGCAAATGAAAGATCAGGAGCCCCACCTGCTTGTGGAAATAGATCAGGAATCATTGCTGTTCATAAGGTGGGCCCTACTGTGCTCTAGCTACAAAAGGCCAGCATTCACATTAGGTAGGCCATGCATGTAACATAGAAGATGGACTTTATACAATGTACACATTGTTTACCAGATGAAAGTGTTGGCCAGGTTTCTGTGCCAGCTAACATACATGGAGGTGTGCCTGCCTGATGAGTGGCATAATTCTTTCCACCGTTCATTTTGCTTGCACCAACCTGCAAGTGGAACCCTTATCATTCAATATTAATACTGTGGCATGCCATGTTTTTGTCCATGACTGTTTATTGTTCAATCTACTGTGAATGTGCATACTCTCTCTTTGGAACGAATGAGTGACAATCTGGTATGTTTTCATGAAAGGCCAAATTGCGAAGCTCATCTTGGTGGATACGATATTTTGTTCAGACAGGCTTGGAAGAGAATGAAGTTGCCTCTAAGAAGTTTGAGCAGACAGCAACCAAGAGGTCTTACAGTCCAAGCTGCCAAGTTTTTCACCTCAGCGCATATCCTTGATTTCAGTGGGTCTTGGAGGTTCAGGTTCTTGTTACCCATGACCACTAACGTATTCATCTTTCATCTTGAAACATGCTCAGAACACACCTATTCAATCTGCCAGTTGAGATCATCAATTGTGTTCTAACCATAAGATTGGCCGAGGTCTGTCTGATTGAGATTTTATGGAGAAGTAATTTATCATGAAATCAATTCACTGATCGGTGTGGTAGCAAGACCATTTTGTAGCACCTCCTGGTTAGGTTTCTCAGTGTTTTTGGACTGAGGGAGGCAACATACTTTTGGATCTTGTTGAGCTTGGTACTCATTAGATAATTTCACTGTGAACTCTCTCTTGTTCTTCTTATCGGTTTGGTTAGCAATGTTACAAATATTGTTACTAAAATGATATTGGTCGCATGTCATATCAGGATGATTTCAAATTGAGGTTCTTCATCGGGAAATTATTAGAAATATATAGGTGAAAATAAAATAATTGAAAAAAAAATTAAAAGATAAATATGATCATATTGTCCGACGTGGCACGTGTTCATCAACAGGCCATTAATAGCATAGCTTTCCATGTAAATTGTTCAAGTCATTTAAATTATGTACTACCGAATATAAGATAAGACCATAGAAAGCATTTCATTAATAGCGTTTATGTATTGCTTTACTTTCTATTTATTTATTATTATTTTCACAGAAGACCATGGTGATATGTCAGCATTTATCGCATGTGACTTGTTTCATGTTTCCTTGGAATTTTTAGCTGATACCATCAAAATGTTGCGATAAATTAATTTCTTGGGACAGATTGATTTTATCATGAAAATGTTGTGGTGCTAATTTCATGCTAAAATAGCTTATCAGGATAAATACAAAACATCTGTGATATTTGTTGCACTGCTTGGTAGCAGAGTCGGAGGAGAGGTGGGGTCAGGTGTTGGGTCTAAACAAGATGTGTCGACAGCAACATAGTGTAACTGAGTGGCTAGTAGTTGTGTGACTTTTGTTACTTTTTATCTTTGATTACAATTGTTTGATCAGTGTACTAGAGGCATGACACGGCAAAAGGGCAATACAAGCTTACAGAAATGGATTCCTGTATTCGTTAAACAATATTAACAGAGCTGGTTTGAAACAATAGAGAGACTGTAGCAGTCTTCATAAGTCTTTGAATCTTCAACAAAGAAATGAGAAACTGATATGGCTCAAGAAAAGAGAGGTAGCTGAAGTTGCAACCAAGGAGCCCCCACCCGCCCAACCCCAACCCCAACCCCAACCCCAACCCTTATTTATAGATTTGAGTGGTGGCAATTTGTAAATTGTCTCTGTTAGTGACTGTCTCCAGGGCATCGACTCCTTTTAGGGACTGTGATTGTTTGGATTAGAATATATAGGAACTGAATATATGTGAATTGATTACATAGGAACTCATGGTCAAATGAGCTCCATGGAAATTATTAGTAAAGATGTGAAGTGTGAATGATGAGGTGAGGGGTGTATGATATAAGGTAAAAATGTAGATTGGATTTTGACTTTTTTAGAATTTGAATTAGATAGATGGGTATTCATTTTTTATCTTCCCTTGGATTGACTTTTTTATTAAAGGGAAGGTTATGAGACTGTCAT
The DNA here is from genome assembly GCA_012931725.1 of Litsea cubeba. Lineage (NCBI taxonomy): Eukaryota > Viridiplantae > Streptophyta > Magnoliopsida > Laurales > Lauraceae > Litsea > Litsea cubeba. The sequence goes on along the minus strand of CM022948.1, from coordinate 92,055,981 downwards.
TTTTTTTGTTGTTACATTGGATCATGTTTTAATTACTTATGACATGAGTTCATATGTTTTCTATGCAAACAAATGGGCCCCAGTGTTTTTCAAAAACATAACTTTTTTTATCCAGTTTATCTAAGTTGGCCATGTGTGATGGATCACATTAGATGAATGGCTTGGAACTTGACCACCTCATTTTTATTTTTTATTTTTTCTCATGGATTTGGCAATTGACGATCTCCAGTTCCAGTTCCTAGACTGGGAACAAACGTTAACTTTGAGGTCCTTTTACCAAAAGAAGAAGAAGAAGAAACACCACATTTTTATTTCCATACTATTTTAAAAAGAACTATTGGGGAAATCCCCAAACTACCCTTGTCTTCCTCTCCCTTTGCTGCCTGCCGTCGCCTTCCTCTCTTTCCTTGCCCTCCACCACCCGCTGTTGCCTCCGCCTCCCTCTCCCTGCCCTCTATCTGTCTCCCTCTGCCTACCGCTGCCACTACCTCTGCCTCCGCCTCCCTGTCCCTCTCCTTCTCCTTCTAACTCTTCTCTCTTTCGCTCCCCATCAGCCCCCCGCTCCCCCACCTCCTATGATGTTGCCGGAAGTTGTGGTGGTGGCTGGGCTTGGGTCAGTTTAGATATTACGGGGGGTGTGTAAAAAAAAAAAATTGAAATCCCAATACTTCGATGGTAGGTGTAGAGAGAGTGTATGGAAAGAAAATGTGGCGTACATTTAGAAGCTCTAAAAAAAATATAAAGTTGAGCTTACCTTACCTAAATTTGCTCGTCTCAATATCTTGAAATAGTCCTGTTAGATGGACTAACTCATGCAGAGATCCATGGATTAACTCCATGGTTCTCATCTAAATATTGGATGAGAACATCCAATATTTAGATGAGAACCATGAGGTTAGTTCATGGTAGACTTTTTTATCTTAAAAATCCTTGGGTTTCATTCACCCCTGAAGCATGGCTCAGAAACCGAGTTTCCCTGGGAAAATGGTCCCATCCCATCCCATGGTCAATTGTTCAACCTTTTTTTCGTTTTCAATTATCACGGTCCTTGAAATGAATTCAAATCCACATAGAACTGTGATCCACTTAACATGGCCACTATAAAATAGTTGTAGACGGTATCCTATTAGAGCCAAACACACTCTGGTACGTTGAGTGGTGTTAGGGCACCTTGGTTTCACTCACATGTCCATCACTCATTTTTGGTACCAAACATATTAAAATAAATGAATAAATAACACACACATATTGGTTAAGGGTCATTTGGATGCCAAGGGAGAAACCTCTATTCTCCTATTTGGAATTTCTCTTCTTCTTAACTATTTTTTCAGAATGCCTTCTCTTTAATTTGGTAATGAAGAGACAATGAACTCTCTTTTCCTTTTTTGGCCAAAAAGTGAAATTGATCTTTTATGACTTTCTCAGCGTTGTTGATTCAAATCAAACATAAAGAATTACTACTAGAAAAAAGTGATGAATTGAAGGGTCATTAGAATGTACAGAAAGGCAGGAAGGAAGAAGTAAGGCGCATTTCCTGTTTGTATCTGCTTTCACAAGAGTGATTCCTCTATTCATTCCTGAGTCATGACGTTGTAATGACTGAAATATATCTGAATAAGGAAGCCATTTCATCATGAGTCGATGGTAATCAAAATTTAAAAGAGAGGATATGGTGCAATAAATCCACGGGCAAGTCTAAACTACCATACTTTCACCTACTACTTATTGAAGTGAGAGTTGTTTACTTTAATCATAGCATATTTTACTATAAAAAGTGGCAGTCATTTTAATCACTTTATGGGATGACTATACTAATGCCAATTATAAATTCTTCATGTTAGAAGAGAAAAGGAATGGTGGAGGAATCCAATTCAGGGAGCTGAAACAACGGGCTCAATATTCTTCTCTACCGACAACAAAAATGACATTTTTCTTTCTATTTTTTCTCTTCTTTTGATCTTTCTTTCTGATTCGGAGACGAAATTATGTGGTCCGTTTCAGACCATCATGTGTGGGAAAGTCATCTTTTACGGTGTTGCTTTGAATTATTAAAGTTTTCGTATATAATTATTTTTGCCAAAACTTGCATCAGCATAGGCAGCGAAAATACTTTTCAATACCCCCTTGGTGGAATTTGGTTTTTTCACTATCGTCTGGTGCAATTATTTTTTTAGGATCAAGTTGTTTATCTAGGGATTCGCACTTGTGACCAATCGGTTCTGATACCGTATTAGGTTTTCTTAGCTAATCACTCTTGCCAAAATCTCGAGAAATTAGTAGAGAAAATGCTTTTTATTAGGAATGACCTATGAATGAACTTAATGCCCCTCCAGAACAATTGGGTGTAAAAGATCTCCTAATAGCCATCCTAATTTGATGGAGAATGGTAATAACGCTAATCATATATATTTACAAATACACCCCTACTAGGAAAATGTAAAGAAAGTTGCTAAATTAAATCTCCTTACGAGGAGATTTTCCACATCTAAGTTTTTCTTTATTTCTCTATATATCCTAGTAGAGATCGACTGATGTCTTCCTCATCATCTTTTCCTCGTCCAAAGGGACCCTCAGGCATAGATTACAGAAGATTAATTAAGTCACAGTGTAAAGGTAGAGACTTTAATGGGGGGTTAGTAGAGATTAGACTTTAGGGTGGTCAACATCAAAATTCAGCATAGACAGAATAATAGTATAAGCAATGAACCCCTAATAAAGAACAGTAAAAGATACATATAATTGCAATGTTTTCAGTTGGGAGTTTTATATATGTGGATATCATAATCACACCTAACATTAACCAGTTTGTCAAAAAACTAATGATCATAATCAGACGAATCCAATGACTGAACTCAGACAGCTATACGCGAGATGTGGGGCCCACCAATGTCTATACCTCAAGCATTAAGGTGGGCCCCACAAATCCCCTACTACCTGATCGAAAGTAGTCTGTATGTTGATATGCTGCTGAAACGCCTAAAACCACATGTCGTCGAAGGAGGAGGAGACATTTTGGTTGAAAAGGAGGAAATAGAGAGAGAGAGGAGAGACATGAGTGGAGGGAGGTGGGCCACGGTGATCTGGACGCGGGGCGCAAGAGGGGCCGCGCTGCATGGCTTTACGAGCAATGGCCACGGTCTTTCGGATTTTGTCGGCAGCTTTCTCCTCCTCTCTCTAACCCAACCATATGAGCATTCATTTCGTTTGCTTTAATTTTGTCCCAAGTTTTCTATTTTTATGTCTTTCTTTCTACATTTCTTTTGTTGTGTAAGATTGGAGTAGTAAGCTCTATATAAGGCCCATACGTTCCATTCAAGGCCTCCTCACAACTTCCAAGTCCCTCTTCATAGGCCTCTCCCTCCTCAGAACTTCCAATTCCTCTTCATAAGCCCCTCTCTCTCTCTCTCTCTCTCTCTTATACAAAGGGCTTAAGAGCTCCACCCATTTCACTTACCAAGGCCGTTCTCTCTCTAATACAATGAAGCAAGAATTATTGTTGTCTAAGATAGCCACATGCAACTCACACGGGCAAGACTCTTCATACTTCCTGGGATGGCAGGAGTATGAGAAGAACCCGTATGATGAGATTAAGAATCCGGGAGGAATCATACAAATGGGTCTCGCAGAGAATCAGGTATTCAAAGTTTCTAGTAATATTTACAAAAAATATTTTTATCTATGTATAAAAGAAATGCTCCTACGAGAATAACTCTCACAAAAAAAACAAAAAAAATAAAGGAGAACCCATTGCAACAGCCTAAATGCAATGAATTCCCCCTTACTCACATTAATATAGTAAAAGGAGCATCTACCTGTATGCATACACATGCATATAAACACATGTACACATGTGTATATGGACCATAACTTCTAAAACTGTTATATTTCAAAAAGTAGAGTTGCACTTTTTTAACTCAGGATTTCTCCTACTCGAATGAGGAACCCAACTCTTTCGCAAAATTCTTATCACATAATTATTCCTCCAACTCTACTTTTCCATTTTGGGGTCTTGGATTTTCTCACTCAAACGAAATTTAGAGAACGCCGCAATCCAACCTTCTTGAAAGAAGCTCTTATAGAGTTCGTTTCAATCGAAACAACAACCGGAGAAGGGTTTCGGATTTAGAAAAGGGAGAGAGAACGGTCCCTTTTTTTTTTTAGAGAAATGATCCCATGATGATAACAACAGGGGAAATTCTGTAGTGACCCACGTGGAGGCCCAACCCTGTTCTATCCAACGCATTCATCCACATGGGCCTATTTTGGGATGGGAGCTAAAGTTTGCATTGATAATATATAAACATATAAGAAAAAGCGCTCTCTCTCTCTCTCTCTCTAAATATTTGTGGATCATTAACTTTTAAAAGTTTGTAGGGTAAAATGCTTACTCTATATACATAAAAATGCAGTACTATAAAAGATCCTTGTAACATCGTTGCTATTTCTGTTTCAGTTATCATTTGATCTCATTGAATCCTGGCTCTCTAACAACTCCGACGCTGTGGGACTCAAGAGAGGCAATGTTTCGGTTTTCAGAGAGCTTGCTCTTTTCCAAGACTATCATGGCATGCCAGATTTCAAGAACGTAAGCTTTTTTAACACTACTTCTCTACTTGAAAAGAGACACCAAAGTACAATTTGACCAGCCGTCTAAATTATAAGCATCTTTGTTTTCAGTCTTTAGCCGAATTCTTATCCGAGATAAGAGAGAGAAAAGTACAATTTGATCCAAACAACCTCGTTCTTACCGCCGGTGCAACTTCAGCCAATGAGACTCTGATGTTTTGCCTTGCTGAAAAAGGCGAAGCCTTCCTCCTCCCTACCCCATATTATCCAGGGTACTTATCTTTGTCGGAACTTACTTTTAAACAATAATCTTTGTATCATCTCTATTGCTACATTCATAATACATGTACTTAGCTGCTTGTTTAAAATTATTGTAGGTTCGATAGAGATCTCAAATGGCGAACTGGAGTCGAAATCATACCAATACATTGTTCAAGCTCCAATGGCTTCCGGATAACTGAAAATGCACTGAAAAAGGCATATCGACAGGCGCGAAAGAGGAATATGAAGGTAAAAGGGGTCTTGATCACCAACCCTTCCAACCCATTAGGCACCACAATGAGCCGGAGCGAATTAGACCTGCTAGTTCGTTTCATCGACGAGAAAGGAATCCATCTAATCAGCGATGAGATATATTCAGGGACCGTCTTCACCTCACCTGACTTCATTAGCATCAAAGAGTCTGTAATGGGGTTTAAGGAGTATGACAAGATCCATGACCGAGTCCACATTGTCTACAGTCTCTCAAAGGATTTGGGGCTCCCTGGATTCCGAGTAGGTGCAATTTACTCCGATAACGATATGGTCATTGCAGCTGCGACTAAGATGTCGAGCTTCGGCCTTGTTTCTTCGCAGACTCAGTATCTCCTATCGGCCATGCTATCTGACAAGAAGTTCACCAGCAACTACATTTCAGAGAATCACAAGCGGCTTAAAGAGAGGCATAGCATGCTTGTTCATGGCCTCAAAAATGCAGGCATAGGAACCTTAAAGAGCAATGCAGGCTTGTTCTGTTGGGTAGACATGAGACACCTTTTAAGCTCCAAAACATTCAAAGGGGAGATGGAACTGTGGAAGAAGATACTGTTTGAAGTTGGATTGAATATATCTCCTGGCTCTTCATGCCATTGTAATGAGCCAGGCTGGTTCCGGGTCTGCTTCGCCAACATGACTCAAGAGACCCTCAGTCTCTCCATGCAGCGACTCGAGGCCTTCGTCGATGGGATCAGTCAGTCTCGGAGCCGGTGCAGATCTAATGTAAAATCAGAGAAGCTGAATATGAGGAATTGGGTTTTCAATCCCTTCGGCCGAGGAGAGTCGGGTAAATCTCCTGTAGCTCCAGTATGACAGCGCAGTTTAAAACCCTCAATCTTTAGGAGCAAACCAAAATTTTAGTTCATTGTTTTTGTTTTTGTTTTTGATGTTTCATTCTTTGTTATTGTTTAAGGTAGGAAGTGCACTCATTCCATGCGGATTTGAAGTGGCTAGAGTGCGCTCAGTCCATGAGTGTATGAAGTGGCTAATCCATGTATTAAGAGAGATTTTCGATTGATTGTTCCAACTGGGATTTGTAAGTTTCAACGGAAGTAAGTCAAATCACTTCTTATAATAATTCCCTCGATTTAGTCAATGGTCACAAAGACACTCCATATTTTTTGACTTCGACTATTTACTACCATGGTCACAAATACCAGCTTGACCGATGCAAAGCAACTAAGCAAGGGCAGGCATATGGATAAAAAGGGGAAAAAAAAAAGTTTGTCATAGTTGTATTGATGGGGACAAAAATCTGAAAATATAATAAATCAAAAATTAATAGAACAATGTAAGATGTTGTGTAAAAGAAGAAATTAACAAAATTTTAAGGAGGAACTTCCTAAAATATAAATATTAATATTAGAGAAGGTTGAATATGAAAAGGGTGAGTTCATCAGCTTTGACTTATGATTATATTAGATTAGAATAGATTTGGTTCATATTATGCTAGTATTATTATATGATTAGGTTTTCTATGTTAATTAATTAGGCTTATAAAGTTATGATATGTTAGCCTCATCTATAACTACTTTTGACATTTTTTAATGAATCTTTATAGTGACATATAGAGGATCTTTCATATGTCATGTGTCTAAGGCTCACACAGTCACACTCCCTTTATAACTACTTTTTTTTAGATTTTTTAATAACAAATCTTTATATAAAATTCTATGTGGAGTAATACATAAAAGTATGTTTTCCAAGCTTTCAGGCTCTAATATCAGTAAAACTTAATCATTCAAGCTCCATGTGAAGTCAATACTAATAAAATAGTCAAAACCAAAATCAGTACCCCCTCAAGAAAAATTAAGACAGTCAAAATCATTGGCTTTCATATATAATAATGGTTCTCGCCTTCTCAAGTTATTATATATAGTCATGAGACATGTCATACTATTTTAATTTTGGTACAGTGGAAAGTTAATCTCATCATAAAATGTCAAAAACTAATTTCAATTTAAATAATTGAAAGCTATTAATAACTACATTCATAGATTTCTCCATCTACCCATCTTTATTATGATATTATCAATTTCCCTCCTGATATATCCAAAACACTGTAGTATCCAAAACATTATAGTATTTGCTATGATTTAGTAATCAATCGTTCTACTCAAAATGAGATCCTAGGGTACAGGACATGTTCAGATCATTTTTTAGACTACGAACATCAGACCATTTAGATTTTTTATTTATTAATCGACCATTGCCCCTACCAAATTAGAAGTCTTTCCCTTCTCTAGTAGTCTAGTGTACTCCAGAAATCAGCCCATGATCTTTTGGACCAATATTTTGGAATATAGCTTTGCCGACGTTTGGGCATTGCTTTTTATTCTGTCAACCGAGTGACTTCAGGTAGTGCTTTTTTCTAAAGTCAGAAGCTTTTTAAGCCACATGAATACCTCACAAAGATGGTGTGTCAGATTCTTGCGCAAGGGGTTTCTACGTTTCCTCTTTTCACTCTTCACCGGCTTTGAATTTCAATAACAGGGAAGACATCTTGGGGAGCAAAAAATCAAAATATTCCTCTATAAGAAGAGGGTCTTCCTAACTATACAATAAAATCCATATTTGATGTGACTATTTATTTTTTTGGCCTGTTTGATAATTTTACTTGTCAAGTAAAGTCAAGTCGATTAGGGAAAAGCATAAAAATGAGTTAAATTTTTTTATAATTTAAAAAAAAAAAACTTTATTAGGGGTCGAGATATCTTTTCCCTCCATGAAGCAGATTTTCTGCAAAGGTATCTTTTACATGACGCCCTACTATTGATGGTGACTCGTCCAAAAGCTGGTCCTCGTAATATAATGCCACTTAAACTACTCGATAGGTACGCACACCAAAGAGACACCAAATCTAATAACCAATACCAAAACGATAGCAAATTAAAAGGGAAGTTTATTGGAATCAAATTCTTTTACATAATAAGTTAATCGCTTAATCTTTTAATAGCACAATAATCAGTGCTCAGCATGGACATATTTATCAATAAAAATTACAACAACATGCATAAAAATCAATAGTAAGAGAAGTTGAGTGAAAATGGAAAAGGAGTATGAGATTTGAGATGAAAAGGAGTTATTCAAAAGAGGAGTGAAAAGTGGAAAGTAGAGTGGTTGCATGTGGAAGTGGGAGGAGAATGTGGGTCAGTTATATCACTCATGGTCAAAATCAGCAGTTACAGTCAAATAATGGGACAGCGTTAAGGACCGTAAATATCATGTTCTACCTACATCTAAGGTACATGTGCCCTGAACGTGATTCCTACTATAAGGTCAATCCGTCAATAGTCAAATTCTGCTGCATTTCTCTTCTAGTGATATTGAAAGGTCATGGCCTCAAATTAAATACTTCTCTCTCTCTCATTCTCATCGTTTTTCCCCCCTAGAAACCAACTACCATTCAAGTCTAGATCCTCTTGTGCCGGGAAAAAGAGATCTCCTTTGTATTATGGCTTTGACCAGAGTTTTTGTCCTATAGAACCGGCCATCCAATCCACTACCAGTGCTCAAGCTCGAAAAATGGCATCCAACTATTAAAACTTCAACATGTGACAACATTTACACGATTGATGACTATCCTAACATATATGAGAGGACTTTGAGATATCAACATTTACAAAAATTGATTTTTGTCTAACATTTTCAATCATGTAAAGATAATGGCCATCAAAATGCTCTACTAAAACCAATGAGAAAATATATATATATATATATAAGAAATATTTATGTGCATCCATTTCACATCATATTATGGTAAGGGACAACATAGCAGAGTTGACTTTATAATACATCCGAACCATCCACACACATGGAACCCCTTAAGTACACTAGACCTATTGAATTCTCACCTATCCAAATGGATTGGATCGTTGGATTGAGGGTTAATTTTCTCCTTTAAAATAAAATCGTTAAATTTGTAGGCCACAAATGACGGGGTTAGAGGCATGGGACTGATCCCAAATTTGATATAGGAGCTCATCCAAGATGTCTCTTTTCACCCCCCCCATAAGTCCCACGATCAGTGGGTCCCTAGGTGGGCCCCATTTAGTTTATCCCTCACCATATGGTGAGGGAAGGATGTACATGAATATTCCCATATATATATATATATATATATGGCAAGCATCTCTAAAGCTCAAGCTTAAGATCATAAGGCAAGCTCAAGTATGTGGTGGGGTCCACCTGCGAACTCACATGGGTATCCGTATGGGGATGGGAGGGATTTCAAGGACTCCCTGGGACCCTCTTATCTGCAAAAAATTCAGCATCAACCGTAATTTCTATCATCTCTATCTGGGTCCCAAAAGTTTAATGAGCAATAGTCCATTCGGATCGGTACGCAGTTGATCCAATGGTTCAATAAATTCATATCTGACCGAAAGTTGGTGGACATGAGCCATTCAAAAATCACAATTATGGCTGATTTTTTGCAAAGAGGAGAGCTCCAGGGAGTCCTTGAAATCTCCACATCCCCATACCCATGTGGGTCCCCATGTGGGCCCCACCTCACACTTGAGCTTCATAGAGCTACCCCCGATATATGTATATATGCATGTACATACATGTATGTATGTGTGTGTGTGTATATATATATAGAATCGAATACGAACTTACCTTTTTCCAGAGGATAAGGATTATCTACGTTAACATCCTAACATCACTAACCAGGGGCAAACCCAGGTACAAGGGTCTAGGGGCTGAAGCCCCCACCTTACTTGGAAAAAAAGTTTAAGATTTCAAAGAACCCCTTATAGATTCTGATAATTAATATGTATTCTCTTTTATATTTGATGATGCCAAAATAGAGGAATTCGGACACCACCGGTCAGATAATTAATACTGTGCAGTAAATGAAGAGAGATGAGAGATTTATAGTGGTTCGGTCAAGCGTGACCTACGTCCACTTCAAAATGGTGATCTTTGATTAATGTCGAGGGTTACAGATATGAGAAAGTATGCAAAAAAACCATCCCCTCTCAAGTGATGAGAGGACTCTATTTATAACTCTTTCCCACCAGGTGGGGATGCAATCGGTTCAACGTCTCTTTGGAGCGTCAGACGTGTCCTTGAGGATCGAGCCAGGTGGAAGGCAGGTGAGATCCTCTCCGCGAGACTTGGTAAATGCAGGTTAGGGGAGGACTTCGTCGCGATGACTTGGAGCATGCGGTGACGAGGCTTCGTTTAACGAAACCCGGATCTCAACGGGGCTATTCTGGCCTGACCCACGATCCTAGACGGACCGGGTTACTCGGACCTGACTCATTGTCGCTATCCGGATTGGGCTTGACCCATCAGTATTTGCACTTTCCCCCAATGTTTCCTTTACATTAAGCCCCCGCCGCCCTCAACCCCCGTTTAAATTTCCTGGGTCCACTCTTGTCACTAACATCCTAACAAACCTCTTAACAGGTAATAGATAATCTCTAAAGGGGTGCGGAAAGCATTGTAAAAAGAAAATCATGGAGGGGTCATTGTAAATTATTATTTTTTAATTTACATTAAACTTAAGTAGGGTTTTTTGAAATCCAGAGGGACCATAGTTCCGCCTCTGAAATTAGTAGGCAAGTGGACCCTACAAACTCTATTGTATGGTATGTCTTATCATTAAAAACTATTCACTTTTTTTTTTACCCCCCTTTCGTCGTAGATGCCTGCTAGATGGCCACAACGCTTTCCAATTTGCGAGACCATTCTCCTCACTTTGTATAATTTCATGTTGCTAGGCTTATCTCATATTCTAAGTTGTGCAACACCAATATTTCCAAACAAAAACTTCCCTGTTCTCACTGTACAAGTTTTTGCACATTATATTTTGGCCATTTACACCATCCAATTGAGTAGGTCGGAGTCGGACCTGGTCACATAAATACGCAAGTGGACACTGTTGGGAGCATTTCCTCCCATTGAGATTTTGAGATGAATGCCATGTGAGGTTCACATGAAACGGCAGTGACTTGCACATGCATGAGAACATAAAAACCACCTGCATGATCTTCACAAGAGTTTTGTACGCAGGTGTAGGGGTAAGAGCATTTCCCTTTGTTCCTGTGAAGGAGCAACCTGGTATGTCTCCTTTGGTTGTGATGGATTTGATGGAGACATCATATGGCCCATGTGCCACGGCTTCTTGTCTACATTGGCCCCACCCACTTACCAGACATATTTACATGCCCCTCTTAGTGGGTCTCATGAAAGTTGATTTGTCTTGCAAAGTCTTTACGTGGATCATGATTACAATGTAGTGACTTTTGCCACTTCCTTCTTTCTTATCTCTTGTTAAGGATAGTTTCACTAATTATTTATTCGCATTAGAATACATAAGATTTCATGTGAAAAGTAGTTACAAAGAAAAATATGGGATAACTAGTAATTCAATATATAAAAAAGTGAAGATCTTATATACATCTTCATTTTATATCCTTCATCACTCATCTCATAATTCAGGGGCGACCCAAAAATTCTTCATTAGGGGGGCCACTATGTAAGTAAGCTATTTTGGGAGGGCCACAATTAAAAAATAGATGTAGTTTTTAAAACATATAGAGGTTTTTCTTTTTTTTTCTTTTTTCTTTTTTTTTTTTTTTTTTTTTTTGGGGGGGGGGGGGGGGGGGGGGGGGGGGCATATGTAAAAAATTATAAAAATATTGTAAAGAAAAGGGGGGTTTTTTATTTATTTATTTATTTATTTATTTATTTATTTATTTATTTTTTTGGGGAGGGGGGGGGACCCCCTTCTGGTTCCGCCACTGTCTCATATCCTTCTCTATCACCCTTTTAATAATGAATTCCTATGTATTCTTAATATAGCTGATATTTTGACAAAATGGATGTTTTGGTTTCAACGAAGAAGTAAAACAATACTGTTTGGACGTGGAATGTGGGGGCCATGGTCCCTGCCAACCCCCCTCTGGTTTCGCCACTGTCTCATATCCTTCTCTATCACCTTTTTAATAATGAATTCCTATGTATTCTAAATATAGCTGATATTTTGACAAAATGGATGTTTTGGTTTCAACGAAAAAGTAAAACAATACTGTTTGGACATGGAATGTGGCTCCTCACGTCACGTGTAGTTAGGGTTGTAAACGGGTCGGTTCCGGTCCGAGTCCGGAACTGTTTCGGAACCGGCTTCTTGGCTCCGGAACCAGAACCATATATGGGACGGGTCTGGATTCGGGTCCGTCTTTAGGTAGAGAATGATATTAAAAAAAATATGAATTTTAGGAGAGATTTTCGAAAACTGAGGTAATATGTCAGGTCTCGGGTCTATGGGTCCGAACCAAGGTGGAGCCGGACCCGGACCCATTTACTTATCGGAGCTTAAATAGGGACCCAGACCTGATTTTTAACGGGTCGTAATATTTGGGTGATCGGAGAATCGGATACCCATTTACATCCCTACGTATAGTGATCATTCGCCGTTTCTCCATCTTGAAGAGTTCGGATAAGAGTCAACTCATGTGTTTCACGATTTTTTGGAGTCCTGATACCGACCAGATGAGGAGAATCCATTGGCATCCTCTAATTAAGAGCCTCTCTAAATCTAGGGATAAAATCCTGTTGTTCGGAGTACACAGATACGTAATTCAGTATTTAGGAAACAGATCCTCACAATAGCAACAGTAAAATAGAGTTACAGAAAGTAATCTTCGAATTGAAATTCTCTTACTGTTTGAAGGCAGAATAACAGTACTTCGTTGTTGTCTTTTACGAAACTTAGAAATTCGCAGTAGAAGGCAGATCAAGGCTAGTGTTTAACACTATGTCCTTAAGACAAATTTCGCCCCTGCAATGGTGCTAACAGGCTTCAGTGGCTTCTGTCTCCCAGGATACAATGATCAACACACAGTAGCAGCACTGCAAAACTGTGTGACTATTTGAACCAGAGTGCAACAGCAGGACTCTCTCTTGACTGACTATGCAGACTCGAAATTGTGCAACAGCAGCAGTGAATTGGATGATTGAAAAACGAATGGGATTGAGAGTTTAAATAGACTGCTGCAGACAACCTTTCAATGGAGTTGCATCTGTTCAGAACAGTGACTGTTCAGTGAACAGATGCTTCTTCTTTAGACACACCCTTTCACAAATGAAAGGACACACACCTCTTGGACACACCCCATTTAAATCCAAAAAGAAATTATTATTTTAATAAAAATTTCTCCAAAAAATTAATAATGGGTAGTGGGTCGAGCCAAGCCCGACCCGCGCGTGAAGCCCAAGCCCGGCCCGGTCCGGTCCGGGTCGGGGCGGGGCGGGGCGCGCGCGCGCGTGTGGTGGTGACCCGGTGGTGACCCAACAAAGATCTACGTCCTCCCTCCTCCACAAAAGTGGGATGCCCCTTGGGGCTCATCTTATACCACTAAGGTAAACATATTTATACCAAAGAAATGTATTGCTCTCAAGCAATGTGGGAAGCAAGTTTTCCACTTCCCTTTCTTTCCATGTTTAACATGTTCAAGTAGTATTGTTTAGGAGGCAATTTCTCATTCACTCCTTAATGGATTAGAGCAACCCAATACATGTCATTAGTCTACTCATGGAGTAGATTACATTCCCATGTATTCTCACCTAAAACTATAAGTGGGTCCCACTTTTAGTTTGGCCCAAAGATAGCCTAAAGGTGGGTTCTCTTAGCCATTTTTCCAACAATCCCCCACATGAATGAAATTAACTGAAAGCAATGAAATGATATGCAGACACACAGAGAGAGTACAAATGGAAATTTTCTGTATATAGAAAGGTAGCTTGTGGCCTTGAACCTTCCCTTGTGAAGTACTATCGAGTTTACTGGTTGAACAGTGAACGTGATGTCTTGAACTACTCAACCTTTTACGTAAATCGAGACAATAGAGTTCACATAGAATCTTCCTGGACACAGTTGGTTCTAATGATTGTGTTCATTTTGGCCCTGAACAATGCCTGGTTTTCATGAGTGCTTTAGAGAATTTAGCCTTATTATTCTCATAGAAACGGCCCAGTTCACACTCACATAGGTGATTCTTATTAGGAGTATCCTGCTATACCCCACTTGATTAGTCAAGATATAAGAATCATTAAAAGCCTTGCTTACCCTAATTTTCGCTACAGATATCACTATTATTATTATAGGAATGAGCGGGAGATATTATCTCCATAGTGATATCGTTAAGTCACACACAATTTGGTTGTCCCTTTGAACCTAGATCTTGGGATCTCCAGTCAACTAGGTTGGGTTGCCATTATGGCGACTTTTCATTCATAGGCTTTAAGCCCATTCCTCTCGAAACGATTTACTTACTCTCTTGCTAAACCTTTGGTAAAGGGATCCGCAATGTTATCCATGGACTTTATGTACTCAATAATCATAATGCCATTAGAGAGCAGTTGTCGCACGGTATTATGCCTCCGACGAATATGTCGAGACTTACCGTTATATATGGTACTCTGCGCCCTACCAATTGCTGATTGACTATCGCAATGAATGCAGATAGGAGGCACAGGTTTTGACCATATCGGAATATCTTCTAGGAATTGACGAAGCCATTCAGCTTCTTCGCCAGCTTTATCCAGTGCAATAAACTCAGATTCCATAGTGGATCTAGCAATGCATGTTTGTTTAGAAGATTTCCATGATACCGCTGCACCACCAAGTGTGAATAGATATCCACTTGTGGATTTGGAATCATTGGTATCTGATATCCAGTTGGCATCACAGTAGCCTTCAAGTACTGCTGGATATCTCGAGTAATGCAATCCATAGTTTTGGGTGTATTTTAAATATCTTAAAACCCTGACTATGGCCTTCCAATGGTCTGATCCTGGGTTACTTGTGTATCTACTCAGTTTACTAACAGCATATGCAATGTCAGGACGAGTGCAATTCATGACATACATTAGGCTCCCAATTATTTGCGCATATTCGCATTGTGATATGCCTTTTCCAGTGTTTTTGGATAGATGGATACTAATATCTATAGGTGTTCTCGCTGGACTGCTATTATCTTGATTATATTTCTGGAGTATTTTCTCAATATAGTGCGATTGAGATAATATAAGTCCATCCGATGATTTAGAAATTTTAATTCCTAGTATGACATCAGCAACACCCATATCTTTCATATCAAACTTATTGTTTAACATTCTCTTGGTAGTTTGAATGATTCCATCATTACCAGGGGCGGCTCAATACAATTGGGGGCCCTAAGCAAAGTTCGAATAGGGGGCCTTTTGCTATTAATACCCAAAAAATTGCTATATTGATTTATTTTATGTTATTTCGTATGCAAACCCTCATCCTTTATCCGGGCTTGGGACCGGCAATGTATTATTAAAATACTTTGGCGGACTTAAATTTTTTTTTTTTTTAACATGAAGAAATTTTTACGTTTCAAAAACTTTAATTGAATTTTATTTTTCTTGCTTTTTGAGATGCAAAATTACTAATTAAATCTTTGTATTCAAGTTCTTCTAGAAAATCTCTTTCTATAGATAATGTAGCTAATCCACTCAATCTTTCTTGTGACATGGTTGATCTTAAATAAGATTTAATTAACTTTAGTTTTGAAAAACTTCTTTCTGCGGAAGCAACGGTTACGGGTACCGTCAATAATATTCTATAAGCTATGTAAGCGTTTGGAAAAGATTGTATTCTTTTCAAATAGTTTAATATTTTAATTGCGGACTCATTTTCAGTATCTAAAATTTCTCTTAGTAGTCTTAATTCTAAAAATAAATCTGTGCCATCAATATCACAACTCTCTCCATGTTTCAGAAAACTTTCAAGATTAAGACAATATTCTTTTAACCTATCATCATCTATTGATTTCAATTTTTTTAAACCAAATAAAATCCGAACGTTTCTTCAAAAACTTTTAACTGTTCAAATCTATTACTAAAAGATGAAATCGCTTGATCAATTATATATAAGAAAAAATTAGTTCTAAAAGACTCTTCAGGAGATTGAATTAGTTCATTATCGACATTCTCATCAAATTGTCTCTTTCTCCGAATTACACGTTTTTCACGAAATACCGGTTCTATATCCATTTGACGTGCAATATCTATAGATGCTACTTTAGCCTTTTCAAATCCTTCTTCTCTATACTTTTTAAAAAATGTGATTAGACCCTTTATTTGATTTATAGCCATGTCAATAGGCATATCCTTAGATTGTAAATCCTTACTAACAAAATTCACATTAGTTAATATTTCATGCCAAATAACCATTCCAAACAAAAACTCATAATTTTCTAAATCATGTAATGCTAGACTTTCCGCTTCACTCTTTGTTTTTGGATCGTCGCTAGTTTTTGCTAACTCGAGTAAAGCATCCCTAATTTCTGATGATTGACTAATTAATGCTTTAACACTATCAACTTGACTCTCCCAACGTGTTGGTGACAAAGTCTTCACGGTATATTTAGTTAAATATTTTCGTAAAACATCCCATCGTTTTGTAGAGGAAGAAAACAAACAATAAATACGTTGTAAAATTCCAAAAAATGATACTGCCTTTGAACAAGAATTCGCCATATCACATAATACTAAGTTAAGACTGTGGCATCCACATGGAGAGTAAAATGCTCTAGGATTTATATCTAACAATCTTTTTTTGGACACCTTGATTTTTACCTTTCATATTTGATCCATTATCATACCCTTGACCTCTAATGTCCTTAAAATCTAATTTATATTCTTCTAAAATACATAAAAGCTTATTAAAAAGTCCTTTACCCGACGTGTCCTCTACTTTTAAAAAGTCCAGAAAATACTCTTCGATTCTTATAAGACTTGAAGATATATCAACACAACGTAATACAACAGTCATTTGTTCTTGGTGACTTATATCAGGAGTGCAATCAAGTATAATAGAATAATATTTTGCTTCCTTAATTTTTGAAATAATTTTATTTTTTATTTCAGATGCCAATAATTGTATCAATTCATTTTGTATATTGTGACTAAGATAATGAATTTTTAATTTATCATGTTTGATACGCCGGAGATGTTCTTGCATAATAGGATCAAACTCCGCAATCATTTCAATTAAGCTCAAAAAAAGACCATTATTAGCTTCATAAATTTTCTCATTCTTTCCACGAAATGCCATGTTATTTTTAGAAATTGTCTTAACAACCGCAATAATTCTTAATAGTACATTATTCCAATGTTCTTTTTCCCTATCAATTTGCTCTTGGATATGCTTATCAATTGTTGTTTTGTTTTTTAATCTTGTGCTCAACTCATCCCAAAGTGTCAGATTATCAATGTGTTCACTAGTCAGTTCATGTTTTTTAAGTTTGGAACCAATATTTTGCCAATCATCAGTCCCTTCACTATTTAATTGATATTGGGTGCAACTTGAATTAAATAACTTGCAACAGAAACAAAATACCTTATTGCAATATTTTGAATACACTAACCAATTTCTATCAAACTTCTCTCCATTTGGCGCTACTTGGGAATAAAATTTAGCTGAAAATTTTCTTTTCGTCTTCATATCAATAGGAAATTCTATATCATTAACTCTAATTGGACCCTTCTCAACTAACAAGTCTCTTAGTTTGTTATCAATTTTACCCCATCGCCCGGGGTCATACATATCTTGAACTAAAGAGTTAGATTGCTCATTGAGGTTCTCATCAATACTAGTAATTAGCAAGTCTTCTGTTGGGTTATCATTTATTTCATTATCATCAGTTTGATTTTCTTCTATGTTCTCTTGAATAGAAACACTAGGAACAAAATTTACATTATGATCAGTTTGTAGTATATTTTCATTATTATCCACTTCTATTGGTTGATCATGTTGTTCATTTGCTAGTTTATCACTTGAACTAACCGATTCACTTTGTTTATAGTTTTTTATAAATTTAAAAATAGCTCCTCTTTGAGATTCAATCTCCCCATCTGTTTTTCTTTTTTCTTGTCGCTTTTGATAACCAGATTTATACTTTCGGTTCATGTCGAAATATAAAATAATATGACCAATATATAAAGTCTTCACATAGCATAAATATTAAAAAGTAAAATTAAAATAAATCACCGTGAGTTGTCAAGTTGAAGCTTACTTGATACTGTTGATAGAACCTTTGTATAAGTGCCTTTGACCTTGTTGCTACAAAGTAACAAATAAAAGCGCTCAACGCCTCAACAGAAGCACTCCCAAGCAATAAACATAGACAATGCAACCTGCATTCACATTAACCATATCAACAGTGACTCAGTCACTTAGTGAGTAAAGCTGTAAAGGTTAATGGGAAGTCAGGAACTTATCAAACTTATTTAGAATATAACAATTAAAGTAAAAAAAAAAATGATCCCAACCTTTTTTTTCTTTCTTGAATAATATATATAATATTATCAAAGTAACAAACTTTAGTAGCTTTATCTAACAAAGAATAGCAAATAGAGGGGAAGAATTCTACACAACTACACCAAATAGTAAAGAAAGGATGAGCCGATGAGGGGTTGTTGAGAAAAACTAAAAAAGCAAAGAGATGATAGAGTTGTTGCCTGTTGGAGAAGGAGAATAACCTTTATAAGCTAATAAAGCTATCATTTATGGAGCTATGAATTCTTGTTGGGGAACTGGGAAGGAGAATAATGGTGGGGAAAACCGAAGGGATTTTTTTTTCTTTCGATGCTCAATCACGAAGGCCGAAGGTGATAATTGATTTTCAGCAAAAAAAAAAAAAAAGGGTGATTAGTGATAATAATAATTATAGTGGGCAGTGGGCTACGGGCTGAACTCCATGCAAACTCAAAAATCTCCCAAATCCTGGCCCCTGAATTCTACTACAAAAACAGGGGGAAAAAAGTCAAATTCACAAATCCAGATAAGACTACAGTCTACAGCCACTCACATCAGTGCATTCTTCCAAACTTCATCTCTAACAAAAATTCAATCTTTATGACTTTATCCAATCTCTATCAAATTAAAAACTTTTTAACATCAAAATCACCAATCCAATCCAAATCAAACACCCAATCCAAAAAAAAAATAAAAAAAAATCAATTCGATCAATTCACAAACCATCATTCTCCAAATCCACTCCAAAACTGAAAAACACACAAACCAAATGGTCCAAATCAAATTCACTGCAAAAATGACCTAACTAATGCAGTACAGTACTTACTCTGCAGTCTGCTAGCGTCCGCCGTCCGGATCCAAACACGTCTGCAAATTCTGAGAATCAGAAACCGCCCAAGACCGGAGTCATGCTTCCAAAAGTGGTTTTCGTTCCCTTTCCGAAAACCGCTCTCATGTGGAGCTTGTCGCCGTAGAGATTGGAAGAAGAAGAGGAGGAAAGCATCTCGTTTGAAGATCTGAGAAATGGATTAGCGATTCTTCGACTTTGATTGGATTTAGGGTTTGAACCAGTTAGGATTTTGGAACAATGATAGCTCGAAGCCGAAACGCCAATCGCTGCTGCTGCCATTGTAATTTGTAAAGAGGGTGATCAGGTCTTCTCGTTTTCCTAGGCAAAGAGGATTCGTTTTATAGGGAATAAACAGGGCAAAAGCAAATGCCACTGAGATGGGGTTTAATTACAAATATACCTCGAAAGGTGGAGTGGTTTTGAGTGAAGAGGGAGGGGTAATTTTGGAGATTTGAGATATTTAAGAATGTGAACTATATCGGGCAATCGGGGCCCCTTGGGCTGCGGGGCCCTAAGCATTTGCTTATTTTGCTATGTTGTTGAGCCGGCCCTGATCATTACTACCCATAATTAGCAAATCATCAACATATAAGCAAATAATGACACAGCCATTGTTAGTGCTCTTGACATATACACACTTGTCACATTCATTGATCTTAAACCCATTTGACATCATCAAACTGTCAAATTTTTCATGCCATTGCTTAGGTGCTTGTTTTAATCCATATAGAGATTTTACAAGTCGACAAACTTTCTTGGTTTGTCCTGGAGCATTAAACCCTTCGGGTTGTTCCATATATATTTCCTCATCTAATTCACCATTTAAGAAAGCGTTCTTTACATCCATTTGATGTATCTCGAAATTGTGTATTGCAGCAATTGCAATTAACATTCGAATGGATGTTATCCTCGTAACTGGTGAATAAGTGTCGAAATAATCCAAGCCTTCTTTTTGTCTGTACCCTTTAACAACAAGCCTGGCTTTGTATTTTTCAATTGATCCATCTGCTTTCATCTTTCTCTTGAATATCCACTTGCACCCAAGAGTTTTGCAACCTTGTGGAAGATCCACTAGTTCCCACGTATGATTTTGCAAAATGGATTCAATTTCACTGTTTATTGCCTCTTTCCAATATTGTGCCTCGGGACAGGACACCGCTGCTTTAAAGCTTTGAGGCTCATCTTCTAACAAAAGTGTTAGAAAATCTGGACCAAATGTTTTTGATGTTCTAGCCCTCTTACTCCGTCTAGGTTATCAATCTCTTGTTGGTTTTGTTCACTGCTATTAGCAGTATCTTGAGTTCGTTTAAGAGAACTTGATTCCTGCGAGGGTTTATTAGGAAATACGTGTTCAAAGAACGATGCATTCCTTGACTCAATAATAGTGTTAGGATGCATATCAGGAATCTCAGATTTGTGAATTAGAAACCGATACGCACTGCTATTATGAGCATACCCAATGAAAACACAGTCAACTGTCTTTGGTCCTATTTTAACCTTTTTAGGTGTAGGAACCGCCACTTTAGCCAAACACCCCCACACTTTCAAGTATTTGTAAGTAGGCATTCTGCCTTTCCACAACTCGTAAGGGGTCTTATTGGTTTTCTTTTGAGGTATTCGATTAAGAATATAATTTGCGGAGAGTATAGCATCCCCCCACAAATTTTGAGGTAATCCAGAACTTATTAACATAGCATTCATCATTTCTTTTAAAGTTCTGTTTTTCCTTTCAGCAACACCATTTTGCTGAGGTGAATAAGGAGCGGTAGTTTGGTGTATAATACCATGCTGTGAACAAAATTCACCAAAAGGTGATTCGTATTCACCTCCTCTATCGCTTCTTATCACCTTGATTTTCTTCTCAAGTTGATTCTCAACCTCATTCTTGTAATGTTTGAACATTTCCAAGGCCTCATCTTTACTTCTCAGTAAGTAAACATAACAGTATCTTGTGCAATCATCAATGAATGTAAGAAAATATTTCTTACCACCTTTAGTTTGAACAAACTTGAGGTCACATATATCAGAATGAATTAACTGAAGAGGTTCAGAAGTTCGTTCAATTGAATGAAAAGAAGTTCTAGTTAGTTTAGCTTCTACACATGTTTCACATTTGATATTTGAATCAAAACTGCATTTAGGCAAACATTCCATATTAACTAATCTACGCAAAGCATCATAGTTAACATGACCTAATCTACCATGCCACACATTAGAAGACTCAAGCATATAAGCAGAAGAATTTTTCTTATTAGGTACAATGGTCATTACATTCATTTTAAAGAGCCCATCGCTCATGTACCCTTTGCCCACGTACATCCCAGACTTAGTGAGTACAAACTTATCTGCCTCAAACACAAGTTTGAAACCCTTCTTACTCAGTAGTGAGCCTGATACCAAATTCTTACGAATATCAGGTACATGCAGCACATTGTTGAGGGTGAGTTCCTTTCCAGAAGTCATTTTCAATACCACCTGTCCCTGGCCTTCAACCTTAGAAGAAGCAGAGTTGCCCATGAAGAGTTGTTCTCCGTTTGTAGCATTATAAGTGGAGAACATATCTTTATTGGAGCAGACATGTCGAGTGGCCCCAGTGTCCACCCACCATTCTCTGGTGTTGCCAACCAGATTGACTTCTGAGACCATAGCAGAAAGATTGATGTCTGAAACATCAGTGGAGAGATTGTCCATTTCTGTCATGTTGGCCTGCGCTGGTTTCTTACTTGTATTTCCTTGGTCCTTGCGCTTACGACAGTCCTTAGCACGGTGGCCTGGTTTGTCGCACACATAGCAATTCCCTTTGAACTTCTTGTTGTCCTTGGGACATTGTCTTTGACCATTGGAAGGGTTCTTCCTCTTCTTGGGATTCTGCCCATGTTCCACCACATTAGCCTTAGCTTCAGTGAAGGTTTTTCCTGCCTTTTTCTCAGATGCACGATTGTCTTCCTCTATCCTCAATCTGACAATCAGGTCTTCAAGTCTCATCTCCTTTCGTTTATGCTTAAGGTAGTTCTTAAAATCCTTCCAAAGTGGTGGCAATTTTTCAATGATTGCTGCCACTTGGAAAGATTCACTAAGAGACATTCCTTCTGCATGAGTTTCATGGAGAATGACTTGAAGTTCCTGAACTTGATTGATTACTGCCTTGGAATCACTCATCTTGTAGTCAAGGAATCTACCAACAACGAACTTCTTCATTCCGGCATCTTCAGTCTTGTACTTTTTGTCAAGTGAATCCCATAATTCCTTAGCAGTCTTCAATGAACAATACATATTATATAATGTGTTGTCTAGTCCATTGAGTATATAGTTTCGACAGAGGAAGTCAGCATGCTTCCAAGCATCTACAGCAGCAACTACTTGCTTGTCTGTCTCATCTTCTTTTAAAGCAGGAGCTTCTTCATGGAGGAATCTAGCCAAGTTCAGGGTAGTGAGATAAAATAACATTTTCTGTTGCCATCTCTTAAACTCTGTACCATTGAACTTCTCAGGTTTCTCCCCATGGTTCACCAAAACAGGGCCATGGGTAGTGACTGGAGTATTCTTCTCAATACCCATAACTGTATCCAACACAAAGAATTTTTGCAGAATTAATATTAATGTAAACAGTAACTCGAAGTGGTTACTTATAAAAAACTGACAGAACAGACTACAGGTCTGCTTACTATAAACAGTAACTCAAAGTGGTTACTTATGAAAAACTTTCAGAACAGACTACAGGTCTGCTTAATGTAAAAGAGATACTTAGTTTTACAGTACTAGTTTCATCAAAGAAGAAGTAGAAACCAGCAGTAAAACTAACATAAACCGAAACCAGAAATACTGAATTAAATATGATAACAGAGTGTACTCTGTTAGAGACAAGAAGAATTTGTCTTAAGATTGTTGTTCGGAGTACACAGATACGTAATTTAGTATTTAGGAAACAGATCCTCACAATAGCAACAGTAAAATAGAGTTACAGAAAGTATCTTCGAATTGAAATTCTCTTACTGTTTGAAGGCAGAATAACAGTACTTCGTTGTTGTCTTTTACGAAACTTAGAAATTCGCAGTAGAAGGCAGATCAAGGCTAGTGTTTAACACTATGTCCTTAAGACAAATTTCGCCCCTGCAATGGTGCTAACAGGCTTCAGTGGCTTCTGTCTCCCAGGATACAATGATCAACACACAGTAGCAGCACTGCAAAACTGTGTGACTATTTGAACCAGAGTGCAACAGCAGGACTCTCTCTTGACTGACTATGCAGACTCGAAATTGTGCAACAGCAGCAGTTGCATCTGTTCAGAACAGTGACTGTTCAGTGAACAGATGCTTCTTCTTTGGACACACCCTTTCACAAATGAAAGGACACACACCTCTTGGACACACCCCATTTAAATCCAAAAACGTCCTCCCTCCTCCACAAAAGTGGGATGCCCCTTGGGGCTCATCTTATACCACTAAGGTAAACATATTTATACCAAAGAAATGTATTGCTCTCAAGCAATGTGGGAAGCAAGTTTTCCACTTCCCTTTCTTTCCATGTTTAACATGTTCAAGTAGTATTGTTTAGGAGGCAATTTCTCATTCACTCCTTAATGGATTAGAGCAACCCAATACATGTCATTAGTCTACTCATGGAGTAGATTACATTCCCATGTATTCTCACCTAAAACTATAAGTGGGTCCCACTTTTAGTTTGGCCCAAAGATAGCCTAAAGGTGGGTTCTCTTAGCCAATTTTCCAACAAATCCCAGATCAAAGGACAAATACTTAAGTGGTACGTCCTTTGTTTTTCATGCATGAGACATGTAAATCGAGTATAAGTTTTGGATATGTTAGATTAACATACATATTGAAGAAATTATAACATTTGATTGCAGACACTATTTTTATACCATGTTTATCAGAAAATTAAGAAACTAATGTACGGGTGTGATTAGGTTTCCTAGTATAAGTCATTGTATTCTTATCAATTGCCATTGGTTAATCTTACTACTTGTGACTTTAGAGATTTCTTCTTTTCGCAAGATGAAATTATATTAGCAAAAGATAACATGCGGGATCTATTTGATTTGAAACATAGGGACATTGGGAATGCGAGAGTTTGGGAGGCAATGACCCTTATATTTTGGGAGTGGCAATGGGTCGGGTCAACTCAAACCTAACCGAAAACAAAATGGGTTGTACCCAAAAATTACCTGCAGGCTAAATTGGTATATGTCGAGTGAGCGGGTCAGGTCAGTAATTGCATCCCCTAGAATTCCACACCTGTTGCCTGTCATGGGCTTGGCAAATACATAAAACATACGGTGTACAATATTCCCTGGCCACTATTTTAATTAAATGACATGGAAGCTTGAATGGTCGTTGTAACTGAGTGGAGATTAGCAACAGCAATAAAGGGCTTCTGGCAAATCTCTACTCTACTGATAATATTATAATTGGTGGAGAGGCTCTTTTGAAACATATACATTCCCTTTTCATAACCTTTTTGTGATGTGCATTCCCTTTCTTGCTTGAAAAAGAGACTATAAATCCCAAGTATCACGCTTTCATTTTCCATCAGTTCATTTGTCTCTGGATTTCAGGTTAGTGGAATGTCTTTGGGCTTACATAGAAAGGAATCCAACGCCTAACAATGACTTGTTCAACAGACGTTAGCGGAATGATCAGGTGTACAGAAATAAAGATTTCTTCCCAGGGAATTTTCTTGCCCTTGATTAGGATTCCTGGTATTTTTACGGGTCCACCACTTTGATGGTGGGGTCGAGACATCCACATGCCGATGTTGCACTCACAGCTTTTATATTCTTAGAAACCCAAGAGAAAAAATTACAAAAAGTATAGTGTATAATGATATGATACATTGTGGAGTTCGAGGATATTTTCAAATAGCAAGGAAAAGCCTCTAATTTTTCATGCCTTAAATTTTATCTCAGCATTGTGCTTTGAGACAAAATAAAATAAAAACATCTTCTTGAATTCCAAGAAAAATTGTCTTTTATGTGAGAGGATTAAGAATCACTTTTCAGCAGCACAGCACCGCGAAAAAAGAAATCCATGCGGCAGTTCTAATGCTTTTAAATGTGTTGGTGTAGTTGTGTTGCATTTGGAAGGGAAGCTTTTAAGAAGTCTCTTTGATTTTACCTTATTGTGGAAAAATAAAACTAAATAGGCAATTGTAAGAAACAACCAATCGAGTTTGTTAGAAACAACTGATTATATTAGGTTGGTTAGGGATAAGATTTAATTTGTTAGTGGTTAAAGATAAGGTGATTTTATGCAATGCATTCATTCTTTAAAAGTTATCAATAATATCATTAAGGTCTCTAAGTTCTTAAGAACCTTTTAAATGACTGTTGCTGTTAACTTAGCCTATCACATTACATATATCAAAGAAGCTAATATGATTAATTAGACTTCCCTTCTCTTCCTTTGAGTTTTCAAATTGAATAAAGGACAGGCTCTCCTAAGCTGCAGCTTAGGGGTATCCTAAGTTGCAGTAGTGTAAAAATGGGTCACACATATGCGGTTTACACATTGCAGCTTAGGGGTATCCTAAGCTGCAGTAGTGTAAAAATGGGTCACACATGTGCTCACACATGTGCGGTTTACATATTGCAACTTAGGATACCCTAAGCTGCAGCTTAGGAGAACCTGCCCCTTTAAATAATTAAGATTTTTAATTTTCTTCAAGTGAACCTATTCATCAGCATCACCAGACCCAGTATGCTCTATTATCTACTTTAGATCAATCATATTCACCACCATTGTGATCATGAAAACTGAAAACAACTGCATCAAGCTGTAGTTTAATAAGAACGGCCTCTTACCCTCTTACTCTAGTGGTAAGAGGCTCCAGTTCTTACCTGTTTGTGCTGGGTTCGAATCTGGGCAGACAACTTTCTTCACCCGAGGTTGTGATGCTCACAATAAGTCTACTTCCCTCATCAGAGGGCCCCCCACCTCACCCGAGATTTACTCCGCTCACTTTAAGGGGCCTAGCTGGGAAAAAAAAAAAAAAACCAACGGATGTCAAAAGGCCAAGTTAGCTTGCAACCCAGCGCAGCTCAGGTCCACAAGACTAAAACTCGAGCTCGACCTTTTGTCTCACATGCCAAAGCTCTTGTAAGGTTGGCCCAGCTCATCTTGGCCTATAATCATTCTCGGCTTCTTAATGAGTTTGATTTGATTGAGCGTGTCTGTTTCAAGTATATACTATACCATATATATATATAAATAATGAATATAACATAATTATTAATTTACTTTTTCAAAAACCAAATTAAGGAACTATACCACATTACTACTACATAAGCTTCAAATATTAATTAATGAATAAAGCTTAACTTTATTTCATAGATTTTTGAAAAATAACTTTATGCTGTATAATAATAATCAAATATGATGATATCCTTGCAACCAAACTATGTTGATGGGCCTATTATTTACCAAGCACACAAATATGTTTAAATGACCATATTATTAAGATTCAACATCGTTGTTCTAAAAGGCCACTTATTTAGATCTAATGAAATTGTTTTAGGTTATTTCTGATCCATCCATTGTGGTGTTTCAATAATGCTCATATAAATGATGCCTAGGATATTCAATGATGTTTGAGTTGTGCTTAACTCAAGTTTAACATTGCTATGCTTTGTCAAGCCGCGCGAGCTGAAGTCTTGCAAAATTAAGTTTAATTTATAATCAAGTTTAAGCTTGAATTCGAATTCAATTTTGTATTATCAAGGGAACATTGACTCAATCCAAGTCTAGCTCGAGCTCAAGGTGGTGTGTTTAATTTTCAAGCCAAGCCCAAGCTCATCTAAGCTAGGCTCGGCTCATTTACATCCCTTCCTAAACCACTAAATATTTGCTGATAGTGGCTCTTTCTAGCGAACCACTTTAGTACTGATATAATTAAAGAGATAGATTAACTAACTGAGCCATTGGAAATAAGAAGATACATATATATTATGTCTATTCGATAATTATTTGCCTACTGTGAGTCAAGGGACTGCTCTAGTTATAAATATTTTTAAAGTCATGCAAGTTCTTCGTAATGCCAAATCATTAATGACTTTTCACCATTAAAACAGAAAGCAGGGTTTTTTAAGAATAAATCCCTCATTGGAGAAGAAAAGAGAAGGCAGAGTGATTAGCTTACATGTCTTGAATCAAATGCAACCAGGACACTTCAGTGTCCTGATGAGCCAATCTGTCCAAATGGTCCTATTGTGATAGAGGCCACATTAATTCCATGGACCATACATTGGGTTGAGAGCACCTCGAAAATCCACATATCCTATTCAATCTCCACTCCCTTCTCCTGGTTTAAGCGTTCTTAACTGCCCTAGAAGATAACACCCCACATGCCACCCCACCCATATCTTGTGGGAGTGGGCTAGAATTATTATATGAGTAATGAGTTAGTCCATGTAGACTTTTTGTTATTATATATACTAGGTTAGAACGTTATATAGGATTGCTAATTTTTGTGAGCATTGATGGTTTTTTGAATATTGACGAAGTTACAATTGTTATTGACACCTATCATTGATAGGATTTTACAACTTACAAAGCTCAGTTTGAAAAAATACATGGTTAACTCAGTTTCTTCCAAAAGAACTCAAAAGTGAGTTTGATGTTGATAAAAGCTTTTTAGAGCTTATTTGTTTGCATATAGTATAGAGGACTAAAATACATGAGACTTAATCGTCAAATGAGCTTCACGAAACTAAAGATGTGAAGAATATGAGGTGGCGGTGAAGAATATAGGGTGACAATGTCAATAGAACCTTAACTTTTTTAGAATTTGAATTTCCAGGGTGTGTCTGAGGATTCATTTTTCATTTTCCTTTAATTCAATTTCAATTCAAGTGGACGTTATTTGATGTTCATTTTTTGACATTAATCTATTTTCTTCATTTTTAACCATCTACGGAAAAAAAACTCAGGAATTCATTTACGTACATGATACAATAGTGCCCTTAATAGTTAATATCAAACCCTCTAATCACTAGCTAGCATTTAAAACTCAGACCTGGATTGCCCGGACATGGCCAAATCAACTTGGTTCGGTGGATCCTGATTCAACCCGGTTGAATGAGTTTGATGGTGTAATTGTTCGAGCTCACACTTGAGAAAACACTCGGAACTCATTTATTCGTGCCTGTTAAGAGATGGGCATTGAGGTTTCTAATCAGTTAAGCTACAGGGGTTGTTGAGTTCCCAAGTTTTAAAAATGTAAGCCCCCTTATTAAATAGGGGGTAGTAAGCATGAGCAAGTCGGGCTGGGCCAAGAAGCTCGTCTGAGCATTGCTCATCTGATCTTCAGTAGGAGACGAAAGCAGGTCTTCTGTTCCGTAATGGATTAACACTCCAAGAACCCAACCAAGAAAAGATAGGGATGGGTTTGAACTTGGGTTCTGATGGATGGGGTTCATACACAACTAAATGAGCAAATGGCAATAGCACTTATGTAAATTATATTTGTATTATGTGATTTTCTTGTGTTAGTTACAATTTTAAACACAGAGTATAGTTCTATTTCTGTTTAGCTATACAAAATATTCGTTGTATACTAGGCAAAATATGACACAGGTTTGGGTCTAAATCAGGTCTACCCATGTTTGGGTGCATGCAATGGTCTCATGTCATATAACTGCTTGGCTGTTAAGGGTCTTAGATATGGATATAGATACCCCAAAAAGGACCCAAACATGGGTACGTAATGGATCCCATGCCCATCCGTGCCTATCTTGTTTCATTCCTGGATCTCGGGCCAGATTTTTAAGACCCGATCCAACTTATGGGAATAAAACGTAGAGGTCCAGCCCGTTGGCAAAATTTTGTTTCCTCGTGTCAAAAAATGACACTCTAGACTCAGCATATGGTTGGCCATTTTGGAATGTGTAACTCCAAGCCCAGCCTGTCAACTATTGGGCTGAGAACAAGGGGTTGCCCAGCCCCACTTTTCGCCCGGATGACCCAGGATCTATCCATGATCTCCACCCACTTTTTCCATATGCGAGTTCCCACTTTCTACGTGTCAGTATGTATGGGTTCTCTCTCCTCACATGTGTAAGTACTCACTCCGCACCTACCTGGGTAGTGTCATTGGCCTTGGCTGGGCTACCAAAAAAAAAAACCCTATTGCTCTAGAAAATAGGCCTGTAGGCTGTAGCAATGCAAAGGCCAATGATCACAGACCAATTATTTACCCCAATGCTCGTCTTGAGCTGGGTCCAAGCTGGCAAGCCCGTGCACTAATGTATTTATATAAGAACATAAGGAATATGGTTCGACAGTCTTGGAAACTTGGTTAGAGCAACTCATTGAACTATTTCTTCATGGATACATTTTCTCCCTCGAGTAGTAGGCTGGTCACTAGACAGAACTCCACGAACTTAGCTATGCAGCAGCAGCAGATTGGTGATCTTCATGTGACCCAATCACAGGCATCTATATAAGAGCTTTGCGAGTCTTTTCTAAGGGCCCCCCGTCCTACTCCTTCCCCTAGTTATCCCCTTGTTGCTTGGAAGGATGGCAAACCATCTCTCAAGATATATACCTCAGCACTTGATTTCACAGATGGAACGTCCCTTTACATGCCCTTTTCAAATCCTTTCAAAGGCAAATTTCTTTAATTCTAAATACAGTTCTTTCGATTCATTGAAAAGTAAACCATCTCACCTAAAACACAATTCTGAAACCTCCCCTTCACTTTGCGTCCTGCTCACTAGAGATATTATTCTTATTCTGCATTAGTAACATACACTGATCACTAAAAGTATTATTCTATTTTTGCATCACCATTAGGCACGACAAATATGGATTGATTAACCCAAATGTAAAGTTACAAAACATGCAGTCCTTTGTCAGTTTGCAACTAACAATCTAACATATATCCTTAATGGGATCTACACTGCTATGATAAGATAAATTTGGAACGACAGAGAATAAATCAAATATTAAACAGTACGTACCTCTCTTCCTTGTGTTTTCTACAAAATGATTTGGCTGCCTTTATTCTTATTTACGTGCTCTTCATGGGGCAATTTCCATATTGGCATAGAGAGGACTGAGGAGCAGCATTGCAGCAACACCTAGACTCTTTAATCTAAATTTTCCTAGACAACTTCATTTCTATCATAGTCTTATTAAATTATGCTTTAATTCCTCTTAGCATTTATAAATGCTAATAAGTTGGCAAATTTTCCAAAAATACTCTAATAAAGAATCTTGATAATAATAATAAGAGGATTTTACCTAAAAAAGGACCCAAGATGGTCACTAAACAAAAAATGGGCTACTAGTAAATATGGCACGGAAGTGGTCCTCTGGGACCACTTCCGTTTTTTTTTATTAATGATCGAAATAAGTGACGACGTCGTCGCTTCTGAAACATTATTTTCCCTATTTTCCCATCTTCCTCCCATCGTTTTCCCCCATTCCCTCTTTTAGACCACTCCCCTTTACCCCTCTCCACAACACAGCAGCCCTCATCCCTCTCATTCTCTTCCGCTCATCACTCTCTCTCTCATTCTCCACTCCCTCTCATCGCTCCCTCGCCGCCGTCGGACAACGCCGCTGCCATCACCATGACTGAGCTCCTCTCTTCTACCATCTCTCATTTTTCTCACTTATCTCTCCCTCACCCAACCATGCTCCCGGAGCTCCCTGTCGCAGTCCGCGACCACAACCGGCACCATCACCGCCGGCCACCATCATCTCCGACGAAACCCCCCCCCCCCCAAACCCATCTCTTTCAACACGTTTGGTAAAAACCATCTGATAGGAATCCATAGCGTGTATCTGTGCTATCACGGAAAACCCATGTTTGTGTGCAACATGGACAGAATGAAATCCCCCAAGTCTCCCGATTTCGAAACCCTATCTTTCGTCTCCAATTTTCTTTGCTGCAACTGCTACTAGGGATGGCGACCCGACCTTCTGTGATGGGATGCGAGCGCACCTGCTCCGACACGACCAGAGGTGGCCGGACTCTGTGTCGTGCACGCTCCTCCCTCCTTCCTTGTTCTTCTTCGTTGAAACTTCCGGCTTCATCCATCCATCCCGTAGACTTGTTTGTTTGGCGGGATGCTTCCTATCCGTTCTCCTCTCCGCATGATTCAGTTTCTATTTTATGGAACTTACCAACTCCGTACATCGCCACGGTCGAAGATCTAGTGGTTTGATTTTTAGATATCCAGCAGAGATGAAGTGAGTAGATAGATTCCTTTCACCTTTTTGATCTTCAAGCATCTGCTGCTCCTCTTGTTCTTAGATTATTTATTTCAATTGATGATTTATTTGTTTGGAGAAATGAGAAATTCAGTTTGTCTTGGAGATTTAGGTTTCAGCTGGATTTGATTTGATTGGATAGATGATTGAAGGAAATTTGATATAGTTATGGATTGAGTGATATGGTTATGGATTGAGAGATATTGTTGTGATTATATTAGACCCTGTTGTTGTTGTTTTTTTTTTTTTTCCTTAGATTGTGTTTGTTTTTTGTGGTGTTGAAGATTAAAATGATACCGCTGTATTTTGAAAAGTTAGATAGAACCCGTCCAACATGGTCTTATTTGACCTGACTATCAAATTCTGCATGATTAGAATGAGGACTGAACTTGCAGGACTGAAAATGGATAAGTCTCTCCCTATGTTTTCTTCAGTTCTGTCATGTGGGAATGGGCATCAGAGATATCTCTCTCTCAAACCTATTAACATTTTCCCTAATTACAGTTTGCTTGCAAGTGCCTGATGTTATTGACAAGCAGTGCTTGATGTTATTCTTTGCTATTTTCGTGTTCATTAGGTGAATTGGTGATCTGGTGTTTTAAAATCATAACCTGTTTGCAAATGAATCTTCTGTTTCCCTTCATTTTTTGTTGGAACTCAATGAGCTAGTTCTGGTAAATGGTATAATATTGCTATTATTTTGATACAGGCAAGACTCGTGGCCTCAAGAAGAGTGGATGAAGCACATAAGGGAGCTTTGGATTTTGAGAGGAAAACTCGAGAAGCTACGGAAAGGGAGGATAAGCTAAATATGATTCTGAAGAGGGACACCAATACAAAAGAGGTGAAAGAAGGTGGCCAGCCTAGAAAAAGTGGATCTGATCGATCCACTATTGTGCAGTCAACATGTGTAGTATAGATTTAGAAGGGAAACATTTTCTATTCTGTGAGATTTACTTCTGTGTGTTTCTGTTTCACAATAAACAACTTGGTACCCTAGAAGGCCAAACAGATACTAGTGGAGATGATACAATTCGAGATGCTTCAGCTGTGGAGTGATGTTTAATATTTTGTAATGGAGAAAGAGTTGGGGTTTATTTCGTACTAACCAACTTATTCTGTAAGGCTATTGATGATTGTGACTTTTTATGTAGATTGATGATTTTGAAAGATCAACATTTTATATTGATGAGGATTGATTAATATGAATATTTGAATGCCAAGTTATGTGCTTTTTTATGACAAGAAACGAAGCTTGTGTGTCCATGTCTTGTATTGCGCTCGCACATAAAACCAATACATACATCATTTTTTTCGATTTCAATGGTTAGTGACGACGTCGTTGCAACACAGAAGATAAAATTTGAAAGGAAGTGTGCTCTAATATCTGACGACGTCGTTGCTTCACAGAAGCTAGTGGAAGAAAGTGTGCTTTAATATCTGACGACGTCGTTGCTTCACAGAAGCTAGTGGAAGAAAGATTGCTTTAATATCTGACGACGTCGTTGCTTCACAGAAGCTAGTGAAAGAAAGATTGCTTTAATATCTGACGACGTCGTTGCTTCACAGAAGCTAGTAGAAGAAAGTGTGCTTTAATATCTGACGACGTCGTTGCTTCACGGAAGGTAATGCGAAAATTACTGTGTTAATCTGTGACGACGTCGTCGCTTGTAGAAAAAAAGCAAAAAAAATATATTTTTTGGCGGGAATACCGGTTTCGTAGCATATAAACTAGTGTCCCCTTTTTCGTCTAGTGATCATCTAAGGTCCTTTTCCAAGTAAATTCCTCTAATAATAATGATGATGTAATTTTACAGTGATTGGATCATTCAAGTGGTGACACACAGAAGCGTGTGGTCGTTGGACCACATTCATTAATTCTAACATCATTCTCTTCTTTATTCTTCTTCTCCTAGATCACATGTTCTCTTGTTTATAAAAAGGATCCATGTTCTTTATCATTTTTTTGATAAAGTTCATGAGTTTGTATGATTTTTAATTTTTGATGTCCTCCGTCCTATATGCTCGAAGATCATTTTTCTTCACTTTTAAAGTTTTCGCTTGTCAATTTTCTATACTTTGCATAATTTCTTACTAGTCCAATAACTAGTGCTCAGCACGGTACGTGTCTCCACTGTAAAAGAAATAATTTTATATTAAAAACAATTATCTCTTTCCATAGGGTAAGTGGCATAAAACAAAAATAGAGAAATTGGAGCATAAATGGAATAGATATATAAAAGAACAATTTAAACATGAGTGGTTTGATGAAAAAATAATGAGTGGGTAGTTACATGAATAGTGAAGAGAGAATGTGGAAGCATAATTGTCGGTCAAAATTAAAACCCTCAGTCAAAAGTAAATTTAAAAGCCTGTAGCTTAATATAATATAATGTGGCCTATGTTTTGACCGATAAATTGATTAATAGGTAATCTAGACTCATAACATTCATGCATGGGCATGGGGATTTATATTCTGTCTTTTTCTTCATCATCTTCTTCCTCTTGAATTTCCTCAATTTCATTTCTTTATTCTAAAACTCATCTTATATCTCTCTTCCCCTTGTTCTCTCTCCAACCTCCTTCCAACCCATTTTCTCCCCATGAGAGGACAAAATAACAGGGGATTCTGAACTTGACTCGGCCAGGTGAAGCTAAATCGACTCATCCAACTCATTTTCTCCCCATATAAAAGAGGACAAATAAAACCATTGTGCCAAATAAGATTCTTTTAGGGCGTGTTTGGCACTTAACTAATTAAAGTGAAATGAAGTGAATATAGAAAAAAAATGACAAGGATCACATCAAAAGTACAAATACTCCCTCCCAAATTTTCAAAAAAAAGTAAAAACAAAACTACCTCCTTTTTCCACTAAAAGGCAAAAAAATTTTTATTTTCTATATAAAAAAATTAAAAAAATTATATATTAAACAACTAAAAATAAACTACAAAAATAATATTTTATATTTTATTCTCTCTTGATACTTGAAAAGTGGATGTAAAACAAAGTGCCCAAATGTGTGGTGCGGCCCACAATTTGGAGGCTCCATATTCGATTTGCATCACCCGTGTACGGATCCCTGAATCCTGATACTCTCTAGTCTTGTCAGTAGTAAGAACTAACTAATGAGAAGGAAGACGATCACAATTCACAGCAGCTGTAGAAATGGCGACTCCTGTCTTTGGATTCCATCTCCTTTTCCTCCTCTCCTTCTTTTCTTCATCTCCAAAGGCAGCCTCAGCCTCAGGATTCCACCTTCCCTCCTTCAAATCGGCCCCTGTTTTCCCCCGAAATCACGCGAATGGCCCGCCCCAACATAAATCGTACCGGTACGAGACCCGCTACTTCTCGCAGGTGCTCGACCACTTCAGCTTCAAGAACCTCTCGACCTTCCAGCAGCGGTATCTCATCAGCGTCGAGCACTGGAGCGGACCCTCCCGCCCGATCTTCTTCTACTGCGGGAACGAGGGTGATATCGAGTGGTTCGCTGAAAATACCGGTTTCGTTTGGGAGATCGCACCTCGTTTCGGAGCCATGGTGATTTTCGCGGAGGTGAGTGAATGCATCTGTATTTTTGAATGTTACTGTTGAATCATGTATCTTAGAGTGTAATCGTACTTGTATCAAACAGTTGATGTGCGAGCCGTTTTTTAAATGGCTAAAATCTGCTTCTTGTTGTGATCGATACTTGAAAGTATAAGGAAATATGAAATCTTTGTATACTACAAGGAATGATCGATTCTGTGGTGGTTTTCTCGAATCGGATGATTTCTGTTAGGCCTTTATCTAATGTCATTCTAATAACGAGTATAGATCCTCTGATGGGGGTGGAAAAGTGCAAAACCCTAGTCCGTGATATGGGGTGTACTGAAATTTTACTCCACGACCGTGTTAATGACATTGTTAACTGTTGGAGTAAAATCTTGGGACCTCCTATGCAAGCGGAGGAGGTTTATTTTGATCGGGATGGGTTTTCAATAGGTGGGCCCCACTCTGTGCTACTTACTTGGAGGATTTGGGCTCCTTAGTCACACGTCCCAATTCAATAGGTGTTTGACCCACTTTCACTAGGATACTAGTGTTGTACTGCTAGATGAAAAATATGATTATCTGTTTATCAATCCAATGGTCTGTATTGGAGTGACCTTGGTGCACTACACTCCCAGTTTTTTTTTTTTTTTTTTGTGTGTGTGTGGGTGGGGGGTGTGGGTGTGTGTGTGTGTGTGTGTGTGTGTGTGTGTGTGTGGTGGTGGGGGGGGGCATTTTATATGGGTGGGAGGCATTTTATAGGAATGGCTTGGATCAAGCAATGGTGGGTCCCACGTGGGTCGATAGAGGTTTTCCATGTTGAGATCATTCCTCATGATAAAACAGCACTTGTTATTTTGAATAAATTCCATCTTTATTGAAATCCAGATTTTGATTCAGATGAGGGCACTCAAAACTCACACGTTCTCATTCAAATAACCCAATCAGATACAAGAAATTGGGACATTCTAGTACATTAAGAGCTCACTTTCCTTGGTGTTCAACTCCAATTTCTTACTTGTCATGGTAATTCACAGCATCGCTACTATGGGAAATCCATGCCATATGGGAGCAAGGATGCAGCATACGAGAGTGCTGATTCTTTATCACATCTTACAGCGGAGCAAGCACTCGCAGATTTTGCCGTGCTGCTTACTGACTTGAAACAAAACTTATCAGCAGAGAATTCCCCAGTTGTCTTATTCGGCGGCTCTTATGGTGGAAGTAAGACCATTCCTATCCTTATCATGCATGCCAGGAACATATTGCTAAACTTTGTTATTCTATTCATTTATATTTATTTTTAACATGACATTCGAGGTTCAAAAGAAGGAGATGTTAAACGGCCAAGAGACGCTACATTAAATGAGATTAACCACCACTGAGAAATGGAAAAGATGGAATATGCAGAACAAAATAGAGTCCAT
Organism: Litsea cubeba; assembly: GCA_012931725.1. NCBI lineage: Eukaryota > Viridiplantae > Streptophyta > Magnoliopsida > Laurales > Lauraceae > Litsea > Litsea cubeba. The sequence goes on along the minus strand of CM022948.1, from coordinate 92,019,544 downwards.
ACAGCTTTTAGAAACATGATGCTTTATTTTCAGTAAATAACTTATGTACAGCAGTTGTCTTTTAAAGATAATGGCAGTTCAACCTTCCAATCTTCTACCAGATGTATGAGTTTTTATAGTTTTCCACGAGTGGTTTTCACTACATAATGTGATAAGCTGTGGTGTTATTCTTAGATTCTTATTATGACGTTTTTCCCCATGGACAGTGGTGATAGTATTTGGTTTACTGTTGTTACCTTTCTTGCCAGTCATTTTTCCATAGCTAGTTCTGCTAAACCTTTTCTTTCAATGATGAAACAGTGTTGGCTGCATGGATGAGGCTGAAGTATCCGCATATTGCTATTGGTGCACTTGCTTCATCGGCACCCATTCTGCAGTTTGACAATATCGTGCCATATGAGACATTTTACGACATAGTCTCAAATGGTTTCAAAGTCTGTCTTTTCCTTCTCTTACTAACATTTTGCCAGTCTGGCTCTAATATTCTATTCTAACTGGATTTGGATAAAAGGGCTTCTCTTTTGTCTGCAGCGTGAAAGTATGGAGTGCTTCAATGCTATAAAACAGTCTTGGTATGAAATAGATGATCAAGGTCAGACTACTAATGGCCTTACATATCTGAGCAATCTATTTCACTTGTGTCGGTAAGATAACTTCTTTGGTTACACATGACGACGTTCTTTCTTTCTTTCCTTCCTTTTTTCTCCTCTTTCCTTTCTTTCCCCTTTTTTTGCAATGAACTAAAAATGTTTGACTCTCATAGTTTGTAGTTTACTGGCAGTTCTGTTTCTTCTTTGTTATTGTTCAATGTTTGAACTGATCAATCTTATATGGCAGGAAGCTAGACAGCACGCAAGAACTATCTGACTGGTTAAGCTCTGCTTATAGCTATTTGGCAATGGTGAATTACCCATATCCTTCTGCATTTCTGATGCCTCTACCAGCACACCCAATTAAGGAGGTTAGTACGGACTTCAGAACTAAGTTAAAGGTTTGCATTCTGGATGTAGCCCAAGTTGCAGATTTGAATGATCTTGTGTAATGAATGGTGAACGCCACTATGTCTCTAGCTGGAGTGTGAGATTAGAAACGACGAAAGGTGGACAGGGTTTCGTTTCCCACTCCATATCATTATTTGTGCCAATTGTGATTGATTTTCAGTTGGGAGATTGGGAAAAGCAGTATCTCACCTAATGTCTATGAGTAATTAAAAATCCAATTTCTGTACTACCTCAAATGCATAGAGGAGTGGATGACCACCCAAAATGTAAAATTTACATTTTTACATAGTGCATCCCCCTGGTTACATCCTTCTTGAGGGATAGGCTTCCTCTTCGCTGTGAGGGGCATGCTTTTAGAATCTTCCAATTGTAATACTTTTTTGTAAACATGTAAGATGAAGGTGTTCGGACTGTCAAAGACATTCTATATTGCATGTCTCTTTTCTTTATAGAGAATCTCAATATTGATTAACCAACGAGTGGTAGCTCGGTTGGCCAAGGACTTTGCTCTTCAAGAAGCGGAGAGGTCTTGTGTTCGACACCTACCTCCATTGGCCACCTCCCATAGTTTTACCCGGTGCATGTGGATAGGAGGGTTTGCATGTGCCCTTAGGGATTAGTTATCGGCTGTCCAGAATCGAGTGTCCCTCGGGCTCAGGGCTGAAGGCTCTTGGGCTGGGCTGGGCGGGAGATACTGTGGGTTATCAAAAAAAATATATTGATTATGCAGCAGTATTCAGCAGAAACGAAAGCAGACCCTTGCAACAGTTATGGCTTCCTCAATCATGGTTGGGAGGTTGCAAAGCTATGGCTTATGAATATTGCAGCAGCAAAGTTCATTGTTACTGCCACAATGTTGCAAGGGTTCAAATCATGTCATTAATTCATAAAAAAAAGGGTTCTGCCTTTTCATTTGGACGGCCCACAATATGACACAGACGTATTTCATTATTACGATATTCGGAAATATAACTATATACAATACATCACACTATTGAAACATTGGGCTTGTCTAAATCCAGAATACCAGAAGTCTATTGTTCTTTCTTGCATTTGATATACAATTTGAATAAACTGAGTTATATGTTTAATTGAAAAACTGTGATGTCTTTCTCTATTCATTCTTTTTCTAGGTATGCACCAAAATTGACAATCAACCAAATGGGACTAGTAATTTAGGGCGTATATTTGCGGGTGTAAGCGTCTATTACAATTATACTGGGGAAGTTGACTGCTTTGACTTGAGTGACGATCCTCATGGAATGAATGGTTGGAATTGGCAGGCAAGTATTTTTTATATTCATTTTTTCAAATACCGTTAAAAAAATATTCATTTTTCAAGTTCTGTAAACTGGTAATGGTTAATGTTACTTGTGAAATGCCATAATGTCCATGATAGAATCCTCTGATAATTGCATCGAGTCTGACTCCATTTCTTCTCTTTTTCTTTCATCTAACTTTTTGGAAGGCCTGCACTGAGATGGTTATGCCAATGTCCAGTAGCCGAGAGAATAGCATGTTTCCCACATATGGTTTTGATTATGCCTCTTATGAAGAAGGATGCCTCCAGAGTTATGGTGTTAGGCCAAGACCTCGATGGATAACCACTGAGTTTGGTGGTCACGTAAGTGAAATACCCTCCATATGCTTTATCTATGTTATTTCTATAGACAGATGTGAATGTACATGCACATGGGCAATTGTATGTATTATGTAGTACTATTACCATACAACTCTACTATTGTCGTATATATGCCAATTGAAGGATCATCACCTTTGTTCTACATCCCAATAGAGAAGTTAGGAAACAAAAACTGACAACTTCCTGTTTGAGACAAGCAGATGAAAGTTAAAGTGGGATCCTGATCCATCCTCACCTTTGAATTGAGCCTACGAGCCAAGTTCAGGCCCTCCAGTCTCAGTCAGGCTCAGCACATTTGTTCCAAGCCAACCCGGCCTTGAGCGGGCCCAATCTAGTCAAACAATGATCCAGCCGAGCCAAACCAGGCATACTCAAGGCCAAGCCTCCACAGAACTGGGCCCGTTGATTTTTCTGTCATTTTTTTCATTGATAAAAACAGAGACAGAACATAACTTTATTAATAAAAAAGGAAAAAAAAGAGACAGAATACTGATTGCTGGGTTCAATCCCTAACCCAATCTACCAATTGACTAGAAGGGGTAAGAGATTTCTTTCTTTCCAGAATTGCATCCATCATGGTACTGGAACTATCTTTCAGAAAAAGAAAAAACTCTCAACTGGAACTGTCAAACTACAGACTTTATCTGTATTTTTAATTGCTTCCAGAAGCCAGCATCCTGCATGTCATTTGTTTTACACCAGTTCTGGTGATTCTTGAAATAATCTATGATAAGATTATATGAAGAAGATGAATACAATATTGGGAGAAAACTTGATCCCACAAAGAGAGGATCGATTGTGTATTTATAGTTACATTATACCCTAATCAAGGGCAATCAGAATAATCAATAAACAATCTCCTAATCTATACAAGTAAAGAGAATAAATCTTATAATCTATACAAGGAAGAAAATATGAGAAAAATCAGCAGGATTTTATATACAACAGCCTTGATGGGCTGGGCTAGGCCTAGTGGGCCTAAGCCACATTATCTTCTACACTCCCCCTCAAATTGATGTGGTAAGGCTGAAAACATCAATTTGCTAGTTAGATCATGATGACGCAGTTTGGGAAGAGCTTTGGTGAAGATATCCGCCAACTGGTTATAAGAAGAGACATGAGGCAGAGTTATCTTCTCAGTAACAACATGTTGACGGATGAAGTGACAGTCAATCTCAATGTGCTTTGTTCTTTCATGGAAAACCGGATTGTTGGCAATTCTGGTAGCACTGGTATTGTCCCCATAGAGAGGGGTGGAACGACTAACAAGAACACCGAATTCACACAGAAGGCGGCGGAGCCAGATAATTTCAGCACTGGCGGATGACATCACTCGATATTCTGCCTCAGCCGAAGACTTTGATACGGTGGTTTATTTCTTGCACTTCCATGAAATCAGAGATTTTCCAAGAAACATACACCAGCCAGTGGTAGACCTCCGAGAGTCCGGACAGCCAGCCCAGTCAGCATCCGCATAAGCTGTTAATTGCAGAGAAGTATCAGAAGGGAAGAAGAGTCCATGATGAAGAGTTCCTTTAACATAGCGGAGGATGCGTAATGCAGCAGCAAGGTGCGGTTTGTGGGGATTGCTAACAAACTGGCTAACCGTATGAACTGCATGAGAGATATCCGGCCTAGTCATAGTTAGGTAGAGCAAGCTACCAACTATCCTCCGAAAAACAGATGGATCATCCAGGGGAGTGCCATCATCGGAACTGATTTTGCTGTTCAATTCCAGAGGCGTATCAAAAGGGACAGCATCATCAAGCCTGGCCGATGTATCAAATCTGTCGCATATTTGCGCTGAATGACCCTAATGCCTAATTTGTTACGCACAAACTCAAGTCCCAAAAAGTATGTGAGAGGACCAAGATCCTTCATTCTGAAGTGGCGAGTAAGGTGGTGTTTGAGATTCGTAATGCTTGCATTATCATTACCACTGATAATCATATCATCAACATAGACTAAGAGGAATGTGTAGCCCTTCGATGTCCATCGCAAAAAGAGGGAACTATCAGAGTGACTTTGACGAAATCCAGCTTGAAGAATTGCTGTCCGGAACTTATCGAACCAAGCCCTAGGAGCTTGTTTAAGTCCATAAAGAGCTTTCCTCAATTTGCACACATGCTCCGAAGGACAAGCATAGCCAGGAGGAGGTTTTAAATAAACAGTCTCTCTCAAGTCCCCATGTAGAAAAGCATTCTTGACGTCCATTTGCCAAAGAGGCCAATTTCGGGCAGCCGCGACACAAAGAAGAGTACGAACGGTGGTCATTTTGACCACTGGTGCAAAAGTTTCCTCATAGTCAATTCCGTATTCCTGCTTATAACCATGTGCAATCAATCTGGCTTTGTAGCGATCAAGAGTCCCATCAGCATGTAATTTGATGGAGTATATCCATTTGCTGCCAATCACAGAGGCTCTCCGGTACCAATTCCCATGTTTGGTTTGCTTCAAGAACGACCAATTCCTCAGTCATAGCATCCTGCCAGTAAGAAATCTTTGACGCCTGTGAATATGAGGTGGGTATAGGAGTACTATCCAAGGAAGTAAGAAGAGCAGGAAATCCATAGCGGTTAGGGACGACAGAATGACGAGTAGAGCGTCGCAGAGAAATGGTGTTAGAAGAAGTATCATTACCTGAAGACTCAGTAGGCGGCGCTGGGAGAGGATCAGGAGAGGAAGTCGCCAGAGGAGAGGCCTTGTTCCACCGGACATAGACTTTAAGAGGAGGTGATGGAGAAGTAGACTCTGAGAATTGTGGCAGATAGGAGACAGCAATAGGATGACTATCCAAATGTAAAGAAAAGAAGGGAATATGTTCCAAGAAAATAACATTACAAGAGATACGCATGCGTTTGTCCAAGTGATCATAACACAAAAAACCTTTGTGTTCATTACTGTAACCCAAAAAAATGCATTTAGCAGCTTGTGGAGATAACTTTGTGCGCTAAGTAGGAGGAAGATGAACAAAACACAGGCAACCAAAAACACGTAAGTGAGAGTATGAGGGGGTTTGACCAAAGAGAACTCCGTAAGGAATAGTCTTTCCTAGAACAGTACTAGGAAGACGGTTGATAAGATACACAGCGGTATGTGCAGCATCACACCAAAATTTGGGAGGGACTAAGGATGCAATCAACAAAGTACGAACAGTTTAAGAATATGTCTGTTCTTTCTTTCCGCAATCCCATTTTGCTGAGGAGTATGTGGACAAGATTTTTGGTGAAGAATTCCTTTATCAGAAAGGAATGCAGAGAAATCATGAGACATGTATTCTCCACCAGAATCTGATCGAAGAATTTTGATAGCTTTTTGAAATTGAGTTTGAACCATGTTATAAAATTTTTGAAAAATGGAGAATACTTCAGATTTCATACGCATAAAGTAAATCCAAGTATAACGAGAATGGTCATCAATAAAGGTCACATAGTATTTAAATCCCGTCCTACTCAAGGTAGGAGCAATTCCCCAAACGTCTGAATTAATGATGTCAAATGATGCCAAAGCACGAGCATTATGAACAGGAAAAGGCAAAATATGACTTTTACTAAGGCAACAAGTTTCACACTTTGATTGAGATAAAGAAGACATCATTTTATTATCAATAGTAGAATCCAAATAACCAAATTTAAACAAGGAAATTAAATTTGCATTGTTCACATGACCAAGACGTTTATGCCAAACAGTCCACAATTTATTGAAGTTAGAAGAAGAAGCAAAAAAAGAATGATGTCCAATGTCCAGCAAGAACAGGCGCCCATGTTTACTCCCCGTCGCGATCACCTTCCCAACTTGTTGCCCCTGTATAACACAACCAGTGGAAGAAAAGTGAACAAGATAGCCATCATCAATAAGTTGTCCTATAGAAAGAAGATTGGCTGATAATTTGGGAACAAAGTAAACATTGGGAAGAGTGATGGGCTGGCCAGAAATACTAGATAAAGTAATGGTACCAACTCCCGAAATGAGAAGTTGATCACCATTAGCAGTGGTTATTTTCTCTTTTCCAAGGTAAGGGTGGGAATCTGTAAATCCATGTTCTACAGATGTCATGTGATTGGATGCTCCTGAATCTAAAAACCAAGTGGAAGAGGTAATAGAAGAAGAAAGAGAGGCAGCGGAATGAAAAGCAGGATATGCAATATGAGAATGAGTTTGATACCAACCACCAGATATGCCCATAGACGCATATGCAGAAGTAACCGTGCTCTGGATCAGTTCTTGAATCTAAGCAGGAGTCATGGATACAGCCCCCGAGGAAGTGTTTCCTGCATCAGATAATGGTGCTTGAGCCTGGAAGGCGGAAGGATTAGTCTATCGTGGCAGATTGGAGGGAAGCTTCTTGGGCAGCACCTCATTCTTACGCTAGAGGCTGCGGCAGTCATCTATAAGATGACCAGACCTCTTGCAGTAGCGACAAACCAACTTCTTGCGGCAATTCTTGGCAATATGACCAAAGCCTTTGCATTCATAGCATTGAGTGGGCTTCGGATTTAGGGTTGCTAGAAGAGCAGAGTCAGCCGGAAGGGGTGCAAGGAATGCCTTGGGTTCGTTAAGAATAGCCCGCTGGGAGGTGAGACGAAGTTCTTCGCGTAGTACTTCTTGAACGCAGGTATCAAGATTAGCTGACTGTTCTCGGTTCATTAGGGCAGACCGAACCGATTCAAATTCTGGCCGTAGATTCATAAGGAACTGGCTAATGTGAGTTTCTTCTTGGAGTTTAAGAGCCTCGGAGAGAAAGCCAGGAGAGACTGTCTGAATCAACATAGAATCCCGTTCAGTCCATAAAGTGAGGAAGCCATTATAGTATTCCTGTACAGATCTATCCCCTTGAGTAAATTTAGCAATTTCACTATCCAAGTGAAATTTACGGGCTTTGTTGGTTTGATGGTAGATTTTCTTAAGATGAGCCCACATAGCTGCTGCTGTAGTATAAGCTTGAAGAGCCACGGCAAGGGAAGAATCAATGGAGTTCAGAATCCAAGTAATCACTTAGGCATTTTCTTTGGACCAGGTGGCTATGGCTTTGGAGTCTGTGGTACTTGTAGTAGAAGGTTTTGTAACTGTTCCATCCAGATAACCAAATAACCCCTGTCCTTCTACGAAATTCTTCAGATGGAAGGACCAGGCTATATAATTCTGCCCATTAAACTTAATGGGAATAACATCATATTTTTCCATGTTCTTAAAAATCAAGAGGAAAAGGTGTCACAGAGAGATAACAACAAACAGCAGTGCACAGTAGCAGTAATCGAGCAAAGGGAGGCCTGTCGTCCCTGTCGGCAGAGGGTGAATCCACACATGGGCCCCACAGGTTGATCTGAACACAGATCAGAGTGAAGAGATGAAAGGAGAGAAGTTTTACCCAACAACTGGAAGTGGTCGCAGGAAGATCAACCCTAGATCAAGGTTTTTGGACGGCCGAGATGAAAACAGTGTGAGAAAATGGACTGAACACAAATGGTGATGGAAAACCGTCCTCTGATGGGAGAAAAATTCCGAAAAAATCTCCACAAATATCAATAATGTTGGTCGACCAAGATGGGTATGTCTGTGAAATAGATTGTGATCATCTCAGGTGGGCCGCAGTGAAACAGAGACGATATAGCAAAAATCGTCAAAATTGTCAACTCCCGGCAGATGATCGATATCTACGTGTGCCCCAGTGGATTATCTGCGAGCAGATCAGAGGTGGGGGATGGAAGGAGCAACTATTTTCGCAACTCCAGGCCAAAGTCTCACTCAAAATGGATCAAAATCCACAAAATTGAACGGCTGAGATGAAAACTGTTGCACAAAACTGAAATAGCACAAAACAAGGTGGATCTCCTACCTCTGACGGCCCATAAATCTTGAAAAAATGTTCATAAATAAGAGGAGAAATAGACGAACAATATGGGCTTCTTCCGCTCCGATGATGATGATGATCACAGGTGGGCCACGTTGGATCACAGATGATCAGAGAGGATCTGGCTGAAGAAAATGATCACCGATGACTACCAAGGAGATGATCAGAGATTGATATAGCTCTGATACCATGAAATAATCTATGATAAGATTATATGAAGAAGATGAATACAATATTGGGAGAAAACTTGATCCCACAAAGAGAGGATCGATTGTGTATTTATAGTTACATTATACCCTAATCAAGGGCAATCAGAATAATCAATAAACAATCTCCTAATCTATACAAGTAAAGAGAATAAATCTTATAATCTATACAAGGAAGAAAATATGAGAAAAATCAACAGGATTTTATATACAACACCCTTGATGGGCTGGGCTGGGCCTAGTGGGCCTAAGCCACATTATCTTCTACAATTCTCTCTATCTAAGATTCTAAATATATTGATTAGAGTCTGGATAAGGTTGTATATTATTTATGTTTGATCTAATATTAATTGAGACTGTACTCTGTAGTTATGTGGGTTGATAAACGTATTGCAAATTCTTATGCAAAAAATTCTTTCAAATCTGTTTGCACCAAATATTTGGCATCAGAATTTCACGTTCTCATTAGACACATGGCATGATAGTGGAATCTATTGGCCACCAGATTAGATGGTTTGTAGATTAGGTTTCTACCAAGAGTAGAAGGCCTTCTGGGACCCTCTCTGATACCATGCTAAAGTCTAGATGTTGTGAGATAGAAAAAAAAAAGGAGAGGGGGGAAGAAGGATGAAGAGGAGCGAGATGGGACGAGAAAAGAGTAAGGAATTTGATGAATAGTTTATTATTGGGATGCAGACCAGGAAGCTGATCTGTTATTGATTGATGAGCATTTACTAATGATAGTATTGCCTTGTAGGTGTTGATTGAATGCTTACAATTTCACGACTTATGTTTCAGAGAACAAGTTACTAGCTATAGCAGAATGTCTTTCCTTTATGCACATTTCTTTTCCTCCCTCTTATTTACATGTCACCCATTTTCACTTTAAAATATGTCATTTCACCAAGGCGTAATCCAGATGTCCCATAATCTTTCGAAGTGCCTGGCACTGTTAATCATTTTGTAGTGGTATTGTGCTATTATAAAGATCTCATGGTATCTCTCTTGTTGTTGCTAGAAAAAACATGTCGTGAAATATATGATACTCCTCTCTCTCTCTCTCTCTCTCTCTCTCTCTCTCTCTCTCTCTCTCTCTCTCTCTCTCTCTCTCTCTCTCTCTCTCTCTCTCTCCATCCTTTTTTGTTTTGTTAAATATTGGAGGGTGTGATGGTGGGAAAATATTCACTCATGCACCGCACATCATGCGCAGCACGTGAAATCCAAAGGTGGGTTCCACCTCTGGGATGGTCTGGATGCGCAGTATGCTGGTGTGCAGATGATGTTTTCCTGTGACAGTGAACCTTTGTTGATATTACCTTTTCCCTCAAATGAGCGACTACATCCATGATTCAGCTAATTTTCTTTTCTTAAAAATTGAATGTCCATTTATCTGTGTTCTCTTGTGCAGAATTTGTCTACAACCTTGAAGATGTTTGGCAGTAACATCATATTTTCAAATGGGCTATTGGATCCTTGGAGTGGTGGCAGGTGAGCTCTTTTCAAGTTGACTTTGCTCGTTAGTTGTCACTCTTAAAGATCTACTCTATAGGCTTTTCTGTTTGATGGCGTTGCTATTGTCTATGGCAGTGTTCTCCAGGATGTGTCTGAAAGTGTTGTTGCACTTGTTACTGAAGAAGGTATTACTCAGAAGCATATCATTAAATGTTTGCTCCTTGCTTCCTATGCATGTTTCACGTGTCAAAATAATTTATATTTAACCGAGCTCCTCTCTCTCTGTATCCATCTATCATTATTATATGCATGAATAGAGTGAGTGCTGGCAAAATAGCTTAAGAGACCTTTCGCCTCTCCAAATACTGTGTGAAGTACAAGTGAATTTGTCTTTTTGTAACATGTGGATGTGAGAGTGTCTCATACACAAGCATAGAGACAAACTGATCCACTTAACTACACATGTGCATACACAAAGAGAGGCTTAACTACACGTGCGTCGCGCGCGCACACAGAGAGAGAGGGGACAAGGACAAGTAGGAGACCGAAGAATTTGGAAGAAACTGCAGAGCACTTTTGTGCCAACAGCGGTGAAAGAAGTTTCTAAGGTCACAGTCTAAAATCAGGCCCTAACGTATCTAGGAAAATTGGATCGTTCAAATTCTAAAGTTATTCTCATAGTTAGGGTTTTAAGTTGTTTTAAAGGGTTATTTATATGCATTTTAAGGGACAACATAATCAGCTTTGATTATTTTCATATTATTTTGAATAAGAGTTGCATACTACCTGCACCTTTTATCTTCTTCTCTTGGGTTGGAGGCTCTCCAAAGGATTGAAGAATTCTACAGTTGGTTTAGCAACAGATGTAATTGAATCTACTGGTATTCCTTGCTTTTGCGTAGTGCTTTTTGTTTGATTGAAGATATTTGTGTTTTGGGTTCACAATCAATCGGGATTCGTTTCTTTAGCTGCATCAATCATGATGACTAAATTTGGAATTCAGAAAAAAAAAAAAATGTGTCACCTTGCATGGTCAATTGGTATGATCGCGTTCTATGAAGGAGTTATCTGGCAGCAAAGTGTAGAAATTTTTAACTATGAAATTATTCGGGTTTTATTGTGAATAGCAGAATAGGTGTAGAAATATTAGAGTTCATTTGAGAAGAGAAGAAAGGAGAAAACAAGAGAAAAAAGAGTGTTTAGGACTGAAAGAGGTTTTTGGTTGACCATAGGAACCTCATCTATTTATGTCATTAATAATTTTCTTACAAAAAACCCCATGGATAAACATATTTATACGTCAGTCCCTGGACTAATTTGTAAAAACTGTCCTACAACACTCCCCCTCAAGTTGGTGCATGTATATTTATTATGCCCTGCTTAGATAAAGTAGACAAAGAGAAGGGATGGGAAGGGGGATAAAAATAGGATAGGTTAAGTGAATTTGAAGGCAATGAAGTTGCCCGATGAAAATGGATGTTTAGGCATTGGAAACATCAGAGGGCCTTGCTTTCTAAGTGGCGGTGGAGGTTTGGGGCGGAGAGGGATGCCTTATGGCAGGAATGTCCACCCTAAGGAAGTAAATAGAAGAGGGGGGATCTCGGATTTAAATGATGTATCAAAATTATATGATTCTTCATCCTTCCAATTAAAGTAAATGAAGAGGAGGGTCTCTTTTGGAAGATCTTGGGTTTGAATGATGTATCAAAATTATATGATTCTTTATCCTTCCAATAAAAACAGATGGAGAGAAGGGTCTCTTTTAGAAGGATGTATAGGTGAATGATGTGGTTTTAAAGGACCATTTCCCTTACACCAAATAGCATCTCTTCTAAAAGACAAGCAAAAGTGAAATCTTGCATGGAAAGGATGGGGCTTACATTTTAACGATTATAAATTTTAGAAGGGATCACAGACAACAAGATCCCTACCCTGGAAGCTCCACTTAACAGTGTGAATGGAATGTAAGTCATTGACTTTCACGGGTAGCAGAGTTTCATTTAGAGGGCCATAGTGGAAATTTCTCTTCCAAATCCATATATTCAGAGAGTGCCAATGCTGAATGCCTCCCTTGTACATAAGTGTGTAAGTCATGGGTCCCTGTCAAGGCATTTTGTCATCTAATAAAATCCTGACCATTGGCCATCTCACATCCCAAAACTGTGTCATCCCCTGCATATGCTTTATATGTTGGTTTGACGAGGATCTATTGGGTATCTTTTTGTGCCCTGCCCCTTTGCATCCCATATATGGTTCACCTTCCTATCGCTCTTCTCAATGAAGTGGGCTGCAACAACTTTACAAGCTTTATTTAGGAGCAAGGGTGTTGGTGTGTCGGCCCTGTGAGGCCCACCATGATGGCCATGAGTCTATGAATCAAGGTTGGACTTGGTCCCCTGGGGTTACCATTGAGGGACTGAAAATCCCTCAACTGCAGCATTCTCTGCAATGTTAAAGGGGCCATTCCCGAAACACTCGTGATCGAATTGTTTGATGAAAATATTATAAAAAATCACTTTCTTCCTCTTGAACGATAATGCTAAAATCCTATAATTGTGGGAATTGAGCACTCAGAGAAACAGAGATTATCAAATTGTTTTGGCCAACTTGGGATTTTTCGGTGGTCACCAGCCTAAGGGCGCCATCCCCTTTTTGTTGCTTATCTTTTTTCAAGGGGTTGAGCCCTTTCCCATAGAGGGTGAAATATTGTGGGAAATTGTGCCCCTTGTAATACGGTGCCATGTGTGGAAAGAAAGGAAGCAAAGAGTCTTTGAAAGGAAAGGTTCTTCATGGGGATCTGTCATGGCAAGGATCAACTCTGCTCTCATTGACTGGGGTCAAGTGAAGGAATTCTTGGGTAATATCCACATCTGACTTGCCAAGGAAAAGGAAAGTGGCTTTGGATGGGCCCTTGATGAACTCATCGGTGCCTATATCCATGTGAGACTTCAAGGGTTTGTTGTAGATGGTAGTTCCAAACTACCAAGGCAATCTGGTGCCATCAGGGATAGGGGTATCATGAATGAGCAGGCTGTTATTGTTTCGTCTTTCTCTGGACCAGCTGGTGTTGGTGATTTGAATAGAGCAGAAAAAATATTAGCAGTAAAGGAAGGCCTTCGTATCATTCATTCAATGCTTCATGAGCCAGTCCTACTAAAAGGGGACCCAAGGAATGCCATTGCTTGTGTGAGTGGAAAACCATGAGTGCCATGGCATTGCTTCTATAATCATAAAGAGGTTATTTTTTCAAAAAAGAAAAGAAGTTTAGAAGATATCTCAAGGAGCTTGGAGATCTCTCAATGGAGTTGAAGGCCACTTTCCATCATATCCTGTGAGAAGCTAATGTGTTACAGTGTTAGCCTATGCACTGGCTAGCGGGAGCTGAAAGGGAGAGTGTTTTGTTAAAAAATTGCTTAACATCCTAGTGTTTTCCATGTATATTGTATTTCAGTTTTCCATCTTCTGAATATATCCTTACATTTTACAAAATAATATGCTTATTTAATGAAATTTCATTATTTTCCAAAAAATGAAATTTAATGATGACCTCTCCTTATTTTTGGTGTCTTGAATCTGAATGTTTTGTGATGGGAACTTTTTTCGTTTAGAAGAAATTCTGCAAAATGTTACTCTGATTTCTTTTGGATAAGGAGATGATGTAATGCAACACAAACTATGGAAATTGTCATTTGGCAGGTGGTCGCTACTTGCACTTTGATCTTACAACCTAATTACTTGAAGTGTGTGCAATACACTGTCTGATACAATTTGGAAAATATAAGCTGTTTATGAAAAAGAAATTACATACTCATGCCATATCTGGATGTCATAGCTCCATATAATAATCTAGCTATGTGGTAGAGGAGTTTGTTTATTCCTCATTTTTGTGTATTTTAACAGTTTTGATATCATTTAGCTCGTGGATACTGGATTTTGTGCAGGCGCCCATCACATAGATCTGCGTGCAGCAACTAATGGCGATCCTGATTGGTTAATCGAGCAAAGGGAATCTGAAATTGATCTGATTAAAGACTGGATAGAAAACTACCACCAGCAGAAGGCGGCTTTATTTGACGTGTAAAGGTCAGTGATTCGTACTTGAATAAACAAGCTTAAAACTTTCAGTACTTCCACATGATGGGTTTTAATGTCAGATTTTTGTCCAAATGTGAACAAGGTGGCAAGATTCTTTGTTGATATCTGCTGAACATTTCATTATGATATTCAGCTTGAGGTTACTGATTTGTTATTGCAATATTGGCAGAAGGAAGAAACCACGATATTCCGGATTATGCCCAAATAGTCTAAGCCATTGTAGTCTTTCATTTTTTAGGTAGCCAATGATAACCATGGCCTTGGCCATGCTTTAGTTCTGGTTTATTTTTTATTTTATCATCCTGACTATCTTCATTGATGCATCAAATCGTTTTTAATTAAAAACTTCTACTTCCTCTGTAAAAATGAATTCCTGCTTTCAGTTGATAAATTGTTAAGATTCCAGACCCTTTTGCAATTCTCTCAACCAAAGAAACCATTATAATCTCTTAAAAGGTTCATTACCTGCAGTGCAACCTGTTCTTCAACATTCTACTAAAATTCAGGTCGTCACTCTGCTATAAACCTCAGATACATCTACATATCTTAATTTTACAGTTTTGGTATTGGCCTACGGTTGTTTCTCTTTTTGGAAGATTATATATATATATATATAAAGTGAGAACTAGTTCACACGGTGCAAACTAGTGGCGGGGCCCACCTATCACCGAATCCAAACTATGCAACACACAGGGACCCTCCTGATAGCCACTAATCTGGGGATTTGGCACCTATTCAAATGGATTGGATCATTGGATGGAGGATTGAAATTTTATCATTATTATTTTTTTATTATTATTTTATTATTATTATTATTATTATTTTGAATGTGAAGTCGTTAAACTTGTGGGGCACAGATGAAGGAGTTAGGCTATTAGGGCATGGGATTGGGGTCAAACTTGATACATGGGGTGGTCCCACATGGATCTTTCCATCCCAACCCCAAATGGGACCAAGAGTGGGCCCCACAGAAAGTTCACACACAAGATTATTTTTTTGGAAGATTACCCTCGAGTTGTTTTGGTCCACAGAAAATTCAAGGTGAACCCTTAGCCACTGAAACAATGGCACCATCAATCAGGTAAATGTCCCTTCTTCTAGCCAAACAATGGTTCTCCTTCCCCACATTCAGAAAATCCCTTGGAATAATAATATGTGCAGTAGAGTGGGGTAAAAGGAAGGACATAAAAAGTGTCCTTGGAGCAGCAGCTTTCAAGGAAGAGTGAAACTTGAAGGAAAGATGTGCATGTTCAAAATGTACTGTACTATAAAACTCGCGTCCTGGAGCTTCTCCTTGATGGTCCATGTGAGTGATCTGTAGATGAGGATGGTGGTAAGCGTTTGCTATTATCCGTGTCTCCGCTTACATTTGAGATTTAATGAAATTTCTTAAAAGATTGGTTTATGTATGGTTGTCAAGATATCTATACTGGGATTGGATTCTAAATTAATCATGCCAGACATTCTAAATTTAGCTTTTCACATATCCATTCAAGACCCGTCTTAAACGCGCACATCCATAATTCGGGTCTTGGGTCCATCGGGTGGAACTGTTTAGTGATTAGAACCTAAATTGGGTTTCAGACCTGAACCCATTTATAAATTAGAACCTAAACAGGTTCTAAACCTGGTTTTTCGCAGGTTGAAACCTTTGGGTAGTTGGAGAATCGGGTATCCATTTGCATCCCTAATTGCAACCATTGTTCAGTGTTTGCTTTGTTCCTGTAATTTGGAGAGGATTCATTTGTAACCTGATTGTGGGCCACTCATGGACAAGACAAAAAATGAGAATCTGTAATAACTTTCTTACAGGCCGGACATTGGATGCTTAAGAATACAAGAACCTTGGACATACTCTTCGTCTTATTTAATTAGCTATAGCCAAGTTGGTTTTTTTTTTAATCTCTGTCATTAATTCGTTGTCTGTGGTGGGTGTTTGGGCAATGGTAAATAGCCCAGGGTTTCCGTTTGACCTGTCGGACGATGGTAAATTGAAAAGGTCAAGTCATTATTTTGCCATTTTTTGTTTGGGGAGCATAGGGTCCTTTTCCAAGTCCAATGGGAGCAACTGCCCCTAAAAGCTTTAGACACGAGTCTGCCCCTGTTGCACTCGACAGTGGAGCCCGTGTAAAAAATCCAAACCTCTAAAATTGAAGGACTTTTACCTTTAATAGGTTGTCTTCAAAGTATATACTCTTTAACATGAGTTGGTCCCATTGTGAAATTGAGCATAACACCAGTTGTAGAGATAGGATTTTTGTGAGGGAGGGAAAGCAATGGTCGATCAGTAATATTTTATATTTATTGATTGTTTACTAATTATTTTAAAGAATTCAAAATTTTCAAATAATATCCAAAGAAATATCTGGAATTTGATAACTATCTCAACATTTTCGAAGGCACAGTTTCTCAGAACTTTGTAAGGGCCAAAATATAGAATAATAGAGCTCCCCTTTAGTGAATTTCAACCGCTCAAAATAATTATTTCCTCCTTAAGAGTTATATCTCACTCTAATCAAAGTTTAGCCCATGCTGGATTGGCATATAAACCTCAATTGTTTGTGGCCTTCATCATCTTGGAACTTCAGTTATAAGATGCTGATTTGATGAGCATTTTTTTCCAAGAAAAGCAGAAAAGAGCTGATTCAAAAGCAGTCTATGGGCATATTGTAACAATTGAAGGGCCTTGTGGCTAGCATTAGAGCTACGGTTGTAATCTTGGTATCCTAGATATGTGTACTGCTCTGGTGATCTGTTGTTATATGGGTTACTGTAATTTAGGTGTGTTCTTTGGGTTGCAATATCAAATGATCTACTTTGGTCTTGATCTTATTGAATTCGATCGTATTGGTTTGTGGCCTTTATTTTGTGTGGGTTTTTAAAAGTAAGCCCCACCATCACCTTGAATTAGAATAAAGCGGGAAATGCAAGCAGGAGGGATGTGAAAAAATGCCCGCCATCTGCTTGATGAAATGAAAAACAGGCATTTCTCCGTATAGAAGATCTTGGGGCATCATCAATCTACATTGGGACGACGCATAACACAAACACCTGTTGATTGATAGCGTTATGTGTGTGATAACACCATCTTTTTATGCCTACCCAGATTTTTCCCTTTTAGTTGTTGTTTGTGGTTGAAACTTGTCATATCCTACGTTTGTTTCCTATGTGTTTTTGTTTTTGATTTCAGGACTTATTGTGCAAGCTAGGAGGAGGAAAGAATGGCTCCATCATCTGCTTTTTACCAAAATGTGTATTCCGAGGTGAGCGCAGTCATTGCAGAAACAGGAATTCAGTACTTATACCCACTTTTCTTGGCTATTTATTTCTTTCATTCAAGGTTCGAGCAGCAAACGTGATATCATGACTTAAGACTTCTAGTTTTGTTTTGTGATCATTTATCATCAGCGTGCGATGTATTCGTAGTTTGTCATTGAACCCTTGTGGCCGTATCTAATCTATCTGTTGTTGGCTTCATGTGTTCTAATCTCGTTTTGGGATATGTTCTTTGTCACCCCATGATTTAGTTAAGAGGACCAAGCTCCTATATTTTGTCGGGCCTATATGTACCAGACCCTCAAGTCTATGCCTTAGTATTCTCCCTTTTTGTTAAGGAAATGTTTGTTTTTCACAAGGGAGAGTAATATTTGTGGGAAAGTAATCTTATCTATTAAATTTTATTTTATTTTTTACTTTATCCATGTTTGGTTAGTCACAACAAGTGGAAAAGTGAAATCCCAGCCGCCAAAAGATTTTTACTTTTATTTTAGTTGCTTCCACAAAATCTTATCCATTAAACACGAGTAAAGTGGTTACTATAAAACTCGCATCCTAGAGCTTCTCCTTGATGGTCCATGTGAGTGATCTGTAGATGAGGATGGTGGTAAGCGTTTGCTATTATCTGTGTCTCCGCTTACATTTGAGATTTAATGAAATTCCTTAAAAGATTGGCTTACGTATGGTTGTCAAGATATCTATACTGTGATTGGATTTTAAATTAATCATATGCCAGACAGTCTAAATTTAGCTTTTCACATATCCAAGCACGACTTGCTTCAGATGAACTTGCATTCCATCGTAATTCTTTTGAAATCCTTTCATATGTATGACAGTAGTAATACCAGAGTATACAATTAAGTCCATACACAGCACATCATCATGCCATAACATAAATATTAGATTTATTACTTCAAAGCATACAGAAGTGGACATTGGCGTAGGAAGTGCCGTCCCATGCCTGATAGAAGCATTTAAAGGGAGGTTTTGGGGTTGGGGACTATATTTTAATTGGGTCAAGTGCTCATCGAGTATCTTTAGATTTTACATGTATAATTCATACGTGCTGTTCCTGGACCTGGAGGATGTATAAAGTAGCGGTAACAAACTAACAATTGAGTTTTCAGACTCTAGTTGCCAATTCAACCAATTATCAACTAGGGATGCAAACAGGCAGGAGCCGTTTTGTTGAGGCGGTTTTGGTTCTAGATCTGGTTTCGACTCCAAACCTGTTTACATGGTTCCATAACTGACTCTGGTAAAAGGACCGATCCGGATCCATCGGTTCCAACTTCTTCTTTTTTTCTTTTTTTTTCTTAAAATAAGGATATTATTCAACCCAATGATAGTGCTTCACGTCTATCTTCACAATTGATAAATCCCAATATCTTTAGAACCAATATATAGGTTGTTGCATGAAGTTGTTGACATTAGCCTGCACCCATTCAAGAACCGTCTTAAACACGCACATCCAAAATTTGGGTCTTGGGTCCCATCGGGCGGAACTGTTTAGTGATTAGAACCGAAATTGGGTTTCAGACCTGAACCCATTTATAAATTAAAACCTAAATAGGTTCTAAATCCGATTTTTCACAAGTTGAAACCTTTGGGTAGTTGGAGAATCGGGTATCCATTTGCATCCCTAATTGCAACCATTGTTCAGTGTTTGCTTTGTTCCTGTAATTTGGAGAGGATTCGTTTGTAACCTGATTGTGGCCACTCATGGACCTGACAAACAATGAGAATCTGTGATAACTTTCTTACAGGCCGGACATTGGATGTTTAAAAATATAAGAACCTTGGACATTCTCTTCGTCTTATTTAATTAGCTATAGCCAAGTTGGTTTTTTTTTTTTTTGGTTTTAATCTCTCTGTCATTAAGTAGCCGGCAATCCCCTGATTCGTGGTCTGGGGTGAGTGTTTGGGCAATGGTAGCCCAGAGTTTTTGTTTGACCTGTCGCACGATGGTAAATTGAAAAGGTCAAGTCCTTATTTTGCCATTTTTTGTTTGGGGAGCATAGGGTCCTTTTCCAAGTCCCATGGGAGCAACTGCCCCTAAAAGCTTTAGACACAGGTCCGCCCATGTTGCACCCGACAGTGGAGCCCGTGTTAAAAATCCAAACCTCTAATATTGAAGGACTTCTACCTTTAATAGGTTCTCTTCAAAGTGTATACTCTGGCATTAATTGGTCCCATTGTGAAATTGAACATAACACCAGTTGTAGAGATAGGATTTTTGTGAGGAAGGGAAAACAATGGTCGATCAGTAATATTTTATATTTATTGATTGTTTACTAATTATTTTAAAGAATTCAAAATTTTCAAATAATATCCAAAGAAATATCTGAAATTTGATAACTATCTCAACATTTTCAAAGACATTGTTTCTCAAAAACTTTATAAGGGTAAAAATATAGAATAATAGAGCTTGCCTTAGTGAATTTCAACCGCTCAAAATAATTATTTTCTCCTTAAGAGTTATATCTCACTCTAATCGAAGTTTAGCCCATGCTGGTCTGGCATATAAACCAATCCACCCATAATTAATTGATGAAGTAGGGAAAATGTCAAAAGGGTATAGGACTTTTGGCTCATTTTCAAAAAAAAAGTATTAAATTAAGCTTTCCACGATTCTTTCAATCAAGTCCTCTCCATAAAAAAATTTGAGAAATAATGAAAATATCCTAATGTCATTTGTCAAAATTTTCGTTTAATAAATTATTTAAGATAACTGATCAAGTCCAGTCCAAATGACTTTGTGGGACCCATTTTAACTACCTTTATGCATGAATGGTTAAAAAAGTGGATTCTAAATGACTAAAACACTAACTTCATTAAATAGTTATGATCATGAGATTTAAAAATACAAAACATGTAATAAGGGAAGGGTATTTTGTCATTTCACAAGAGATTTTATGAAGAGGATTTAATTCGAGAAAAATGTGAATTTTTTTTTTTATTTATAATTCAAATCATCTGATATACTTTTTTTGAAATATACCATAACTTAACCATCTTCTTAATAAGCAAGTGGACGCCAGCTTCTCCTGCACAAGTCACAGCAAACCTCGGAAGGTTCTGGAATGTTTTGTTAGTCATATGGAATATTTAAAAAAAAAAAACGTCTGGAGTACGGCAGGAGACGCAAGACCAGGTCTAATTCCAATGATACCTTACCAAGTAAAGTCTTGGCTTGAAAAAAACCAAGTTGCCAAGGAATACTATGAATGGCGGGCTTCAACTCTTCCTTTGGCTAGTTTTGCAGCAGTTGCATCCTCAGCTCTCACACTAGAACCATATAATAGGCCAGGTCTACATAATGATAATTCTAAATAATTTTAAATGAATGTCAACCCCTCTAATAATATATCCTAAAATTTTATTTCAAGCGATGATGAAAACGTGACTAACCCTCCTATGCCATATCAGCAACGAGTCATGTTTGCAATCATTTGGTCAATTGGGAGGCACTCCTATTAAAGTGAATTCTGAGGAGATATGTGCACTGTATAGCAAACAATGGCTAGTTGTACAAATGCACAAATAAAAAGAAGAGCACGCGGACGTCCCTCTTAGCTGTACACTGTTTAACACATGAATAGTATCGAAATCAAACTTCTTGATTTTATCGCCCATCTTTGGCTACTTAATTTGGTCAATTAGACAATTACTAAGAAAAAGTATCGAATCCATACATACAATGATTCTTCATTGTTTCCTATCCTTTCAATGGTCGATTGTATGGTATTTCTCTCTATAAATAGAGGGTAGATACTCATCAGACAAGGCATCAACCTGAACCTGATTGAGAGAGAGAGAGAGAGAGAGAGAGAGAGAGAGAGAGAGAGAGATGTGCTACAGAGTTGATTGTTCGAAATCTGGCAAGACAACATGTTTACAGGCAGATCGCGCAGGGCCAACACTAAAAAATTGCTTAACATCCTTAGTGTTTTCCATGTATATTGTATTTCAGCTTTCCATCTTCTGAAGATATCCTTACATTTTACAAAATAATATGCTTATTTAATGAAATTTCATTATTTTCCAAAAAATGAAATTTAATGATGACCTCTCCTTATTTTTGATGTCTTGAATCTGAATGTTTTGTGATGGGAACTTTTTTCGTTTAGAATAAATTCTGCAAAATGCTACTCTGATTTCTTTTGGATCAGGAGATGATGCAAGGCAACACAAACTATGGAAATTGTCATTTCGCAGGTGGTCGCTACTTGCACTTTCATCTTACAACCTAATTACTTGAAGTGTGTGCAATACACTGTCTGATACAATTTGGAGAATATAAGCTGTTTATGAAAAAGAAATTACATACTCATGACATATCTGGATGTCATAGCTCCATATAATAATCTAGCTATGCGGCTAGAGGAGTTTGTTTATTCCTCATTTTCGTGTATTTTAACAGTTTTGTTTTGATATCATTTAGCTAGTGGATACTGGATTTTGTGCAGGTGCCCATCACATAGATCTGCGTGCAGCAACTAATGGCGATCCTGATTGAAGGGAATCTGAAATTGATCTGATTGAAGACTGGATAGAAAATTACTACCAGCAGAAGGCGGCTTTATTTGACATGTCTAAAGGTCAGTGATTCATACTTGATTGAACAAGCTTAAAACTTTCAGTACTTCCACATAATGGGTTTTGATGTCAGATCGATTTTTGTCCAAATGCGAACAAGGTGGTAAGATTCTTTGTTGGTATCTGCTGAACATTTCATTATGACATTCAGCTTGAGGTTACTGATTTGTTATTATTGCAAAACTGGCAGAAGGAAGAAACCACGATATTCCGGATTATGCCCAAATAGTCTAAGCCATTGTAGTCTTTCATTTTTTAGGTAGCCAATGATAACCATGGCCTTGGCCATGCTTTAGTTCTGGTTTATTTTTTTATATTTTATTTTTTATTTTATCATCCTGACTCTCTTCATTGATGCATCAAATCGTTTTTATTTAAAAACTTTTACTTCCTCTATAAAAATGAATTCCTGCTTTCAGTTGATAAATTGTTAAGATTCCAGACCCTTTTGCAATTCTCTCAACCAAAGAAACCATTATATTCTCTTAAAAGTTTATTACCTGCAGTGCAACCTGTTCAACATTCTACTAAAATTCAGGTCGTCACTCTGCTATAAACATCAGATACATCTACATATCTTAATTTTACAGTTTTGGTATTGGCCTACTGTTGTTTCTTTCTTTGGAAGATTATATATAGAGACCGATAAAGTGAGAACTAGTTCACACGGTGCGAACTAGTGGCATGACCCACCTATCACCGAATCCGAACAATGCAACACACAGGGACCCTCCTGATAGCCACTAATTTAGGGATTTAGCACCTATCCAAATGGACTGGATCATTGGATGGAGGATTGAAATTATTATTATTATTTTGAATGTGAAGTCGTTAAACTTGTGGGGCACTGATTAAGGGGCTATAGGCTATTAGGGCATGGGATTGGGGTTAAACTTGATACATGAGGGTGGTCTTACATGAATATTTCCATCCCATCTCCAAATGGGACCAACAGTGGGCCTCACAGAAAGTTCACACACACATGATTATTTTTTTAGAAGATTACCCTCGAGTTGTTTTGGTCCACAGAAAATTCAAGGTGAACCCTTAGCCACTGAAACAATGGCAGCATGTTACACCCCGTCCCAAATTAATGAAGATTAAAGCTAATTAATTGAGATTGATGCTAATTAAGCATGATTAATAGAGTTAATATTGGTTAATGACCAAAAAGAGACAAACAAGTCTCTAATGATTGAATTAAGCATAATGAAATGAATTTGAATGAAGTTAAGATCATTGAATTGAATTTAGGCTTAAGCAAGTAGAAGCAAAGACTTCCCCGTAAATACAAGATTTTCACATATTTCGTCGAATGCGGTAATTCTTGATACCATCGCGTGTATCTCGATTAATGCATTAACTTTCATAACTTACTCGATTAGTTTTGACTTGAGATTAGTCAAGTGAGACCTCATTTGACTTAAAGTGTAAATGAGTGAAGAGTAGGGGCCTTATGTGCAAAAAGGGGGTTTTATAAGGGTTTGGATAGTTCATTCATTTCATTCCATCTCAAAGAGCAAACCCTAGGCTCATTTTTCTCTTCTCCCTCCATTGGTCTTCTTCAAGTGTGATTGTTGGAGAGTGAAGTGGTTTTGGAGAAGGGCTTCCTCTTCTTCCTCTTCTTTCTCACCTTATCCTCCATTTTTTGGACATTTTGGAGCTTGGGAAAAAAACTCAATCTTCTCTTTTGAGCTACAAGTAAGTGATTTAGACTTTTTGTAGGATTTCCAAGTCCCATTGGGTGTGTAGAGATGGTTTTTAACTCAATAGCTCATGGCAATCTATGTTTACATGTTTTCAATGGGATTAGGGTTTGGTTAGAAGGGCTTTGATCTCAAATCAAGCTAAGCAAGAGGGGTTTTTGTCAAAGAGCTTTAAAAAAGGCAAGTATATGTAGTTCTCATGTGATTGTGTTAATGTCTATGCATATTCCTTGATTATTGATATAGATTTGGAAATTGATTTGAAATTTGGGTTGATGGAATGATATTGATGGAGATTAAATGATGGATTAGAAGTGTTATGTTTATGAGTAATGATGATTGAGGATGGGAACAGAAATGATGATTGATGATGGGAACAGGAGGTTCCATGCGTTGCTTGCAGGTTTGAGTGATTTTGAGTGAAAGAAGAAAATTGCTCAGAATTCCAGTATTGGGATTCAGAAGCTTCCGCTCGAGCGAACTACCTTCTGTATGGGTCCGCTTGAGCGAACAAGAGTCCACTCGAGCGATCCACTCTCTAGATGACATCCGCTCGAGCAAACCTAAAGCAAATGTTTCAGGATTTTCTAGTCGATTAAGATTCGATTTTCTTCCCTTGATAAAGAAGATTTTTAAGTGGTTGACCCATAAATTCAATAATCATGTTTTGAATGTTCGATCAATTATGAACTAAACCTCCATGAGTGATAATTACGGAGACTCTAATGTCCACATTATCTAAATGTGATGTCCATCAAGAATAGCACGTACATTAGATAACCAAGGGTTACACTCGAATGGTTGGTTGGAACTAAGAAAGAAATTAGTGGAATTGCTAATTATCCGAATTTCCTCATTGACTTATGATTATATTTATATCATGATTAGTATTGTTGAACTCTAGTTCAATGTCTAGGTGACTATTGCAATGTTTGGTCATTTCAAATGCTTTGAATGAACTTAATAAATTGAATTGAATCCAGAAATGGATTAAAGGTATTGACTCTTGAGTCTAGCACTACATAGCTATTTTATTAAAATGAATTGTAAATGAACAAATGATTATTCCTATTACAGTAGATGGATTAGGGGCATTCCGGAGCTCCGTGGTGATGTCAGTTGTCCCTGACCCATGCACTGGTAGATCCCACAACAATGAATGTACATTGAATGATTGTCATTGAAAGATTATGACTAAATGATTCCTTCTATTTGGAAGATGATTCATTCCTTTAAGGGAAGATGGAAAAAGTAAAATGTAATGAAGTGAATGCTATTGTAGTTGCCAATTTGTTTATGTCTATTGATTGATTTTAATGATATTATTGTGAAATGAATTATCTAGAATTGTTAGAAATGAAGTTGAATGAATTTTGTATATTTATTAACATGTGATATCACAGAACTATATATACATTGTTGAACCGTCATGTTCATTAGTGTTATTGATGGCATTACAGGCTCTTTTACCCATGCCGGCCTAACAGCGGCCCCAGCGCCAACGGAGGAGACCACTCAAGTTCCTCCAGGAGGACTGATTGAATGGAACCGACGGGATGCCATTTGACATGGTTACTCGAGTGCAATATGGACCGGAGATCCTTTATTTTTGAAATTTATTTTTGGGATGGTTTAGATTCCTTTTGAAGGAAATTGTTTTTTTTTTTTAGAATTCAATTTTTGGTCACCTTGCATTATATTTGAATATGCAATGGTTGACAAACGTTACATGTACAAAAACCTTTTTTTTTGTAAGATTTTACGTTCGTGAATGGATGATGTTAAATATATATATATGTTTTCCCGCAATTTGTATATTTGACAGGATGATTGAATGATTATCCCTTGTGGATCTCATTTTAACTTCGTTTAATTCGGGGTTTCCGGGAGTAAATATGGGATCGCAACCTAGGGATTACCAAATCTCGGGCCCGGATCGTGACACAGCATCAATCGGGTAAATGTCACTTCTTCTAGCCAAACAATGGTTTCTCCTTCACTACATTCAGAAAATCCCTTCAAAAAATAATATGTGCAGTAGAGTAAGGTAAAAGGAAGGACATAAGAAGTGTCCTTGGAGCAGCAGCTTTCAAGGAAGAGGGAAACTTAAAGGAAATAAGTGCATGTTCAAAATGTACGACACTATAAAACTCGCATCCTGAGCTTCTCCTTGATGGTCCATGTGAGTGATCTGTAGATGAGGATGGTGGTAAGCGTTTGCTATTATCCGTGCCTCCGCTTACATTTGAGATTTAATGAAATTCCTTAAAAGATTGGTTTAAGTATGGCTGTCAAGATATCTATACTGGGATTGGATTTTAAATTAATCATATGCCAGACATTCTAAATTTAGCTTTTCACATATCCAAGCATGACTTGCTTCAGATAAACTTGCATTCCATCATAATTCATTAGAAATCTATAAGGTTTTGAGTGTTGGCATAATTCATGGGATTGGACAAAACTTGAATTTGATTTATATATTTTTCATTTTTCTAGAATGGACTGCAAAATCCCATGGGAGTACAGCTTACAAACCAAAGACCAGAGCTCCAGAGTTAGAATGTTCAGAAGCAGAGTTCAAAGTTAGAACGTTCGAACAGAGTTCGAACGTTTCTGTCTAGAGCCTTTCAAGCCAAGTTTCTCGAGAGCTCAAGAGTTCGAAAGCACATTGCTTTTGTTCGAACGTTGGTCATGCAGAGTCTTCAAGCAATTTTTCCGAGAGCACAAGAGTTCGAACGCATGTGACAAGCGTTCGAACGTTGGTTCCCCAAAAGCCTTCGGCCAGTTTTTCCGAAAGCACAAGTGTTCGAACGTTCGTTACAGAATTCTATTTTGGGCAAACCCTAGTAGTTCTACTATATAAGGGTTGTTATATTTTGCCTTAAATACCTCTCTTAAACTAGGGATGGTAATTTCGTCCGGTCCGATCCGATCCGATCCAATACCCACTCCGTTTGGATATGGATTTCGGAGATCGAGTTGGATTCGGATATGGATTTTGAAAAAAATTCGGAGATCGGATCAGAGGCAGATATGGAGATATCCGATCCGAATATCCGTTTGGATATCCGATCTCCGACCTATATCCGACCTGTAGTAATGACCGTAGTTTAATTTTATATGTAGGTTGGAAGAAGAGATGAGATGGCTTGGAGTTGGAAATGATGTTTCTTAAGGATTGATGTATTGTTGCTTGTTGGTTGAAATTTTGAATTAAAACTAATTTGGATTTAATTGGGATTTGTATGACTTGTGTAAGTGTGTTGAAACTTGATTGACTTTATTTTGGAAGTTTATTTTTGGATATATTTTGAAGTATATTGTCTTTTTAATGTTTTTAATGCTTAAATTATATTTTGAATTGTATTGTCTTTTTAATATTTTTTTAATGATTCGGATATCCGATTCTCCGTTTGGATATCCGATCTCTGTTTGGAGGAGGGGATGGAAGATAGAATGGATATTCGTTCAGAGATCAGAGCGGATATGGAGATGGAGAATTGGATTCGGATATCCGCCTCCCATCTAACCCGTTGCCATCCCTATCTTAGACATTCAAGGACGACTGCTAACATTGAGAGAGGGTTTTTCATTCTCTAGAGAGATTCATCCATCTTGAGCTGAGATTTCCATCTCTAGAGTCCATTTCTTCAATCTTTGGTTCGTTTTATCTCGAAGTTGCTTCGAGGGTGTAGACGGAGAGTCAAGCAAGAGAGAAGATGAACGGCGAGGCGCTGTCATGAGGTTCTGCAGTCCTTAGGTTGTTGTTCAACTGGGGATGGATTGTAAGTTCTCTTGTAATCTTCGAATTGTTAGTGTTTGATCTCTTTCTTGGACCGAGTTCCAGGGCCCGAGGTTTTTTCCCTTATTTGGAATTTTTCCACGTATATCGTTGTCTATCTTGTGATGATTGATTGTTGATTTTGTAATTATTATTTGTGTTGTTTGAATAACATATTAGAGATCTGATTTGGGTCCTTAAACCCTAGGATTTGGGGGTTTTAAAACCTTCAAAATATTTTCATATGTATGACAGTAGCAATATCAGAGTATACAATTAAGTCCATACACAACACATCATCATGCCATTACATAAATATTAGGTTTATTACTTCAAAGCATACAGAAGTGGACATTGGCGTAGGAAGTGCCATCCCATGCCTTGAGTCTTCATACTCTAGTTACCAATTCAATTGATTATCAACTAGGGATGCAAACGGGCCGGTTCCTGGTCGGAACATACTGAACTAGGAACCGGATCCGTTTTGTTGAGGCAGTTTTGGTTCTAAATCTGGTTCCGACTCCGAACCTGTTTACATGGTTCCATAACTGAAAAGGACTGGGTCCGGGTCTGGATCCACCGGTTCCAACTTCTATTTTTTGTTTTTTGTTTTTTGTTTTTCTTTTTTTCTTAAAATAGGGATATTATTCAACCCAACAATAGTGCATCATGTCTATCTTCACAATTGATATATCCCAATATCTTTAGAACCAATATATAGGTTGTTGCATGAAGTTTTTAACATTAGCCTGTATCCATTCAAGAACCGTCTTAAACATGCACATCCAAAATTCAGGTCTTGGGTCCATCGGGCGGAACCTAAACAGATTCCAAACCCATTTATAAATTGGCTAAACAGGTTCCAAACCCGGCAGGTTGAAACTTTTGGGTAGTTGGAGAATCGGGTATCCATTTACATCCCTAATTGCAACCATTGTTGAGTGTTTGCTTTGTTCCTATAATTTGGGGAGGTTTCATTTGTAACTTGACCGTGGGCCACTCATGGACAAGACAAAAAATGAGAATCTGTGAAAACTTTCTTACAGGCCGGACATTGGATGTTTAAGAACACAAGAACCTTGGACATTCTCTTCGTCTTATTTAATTAGCTATAGCCAAGTTGGTTTTTTTTTTAATCTCTGTGTCATTTAGTAGCCGGCAATCCCATGATTCGTTATCTGGGGTGGGTGGTTGGGCAGTGGTAGCCCAGGGTTTTCATTTGACCTGTTGGACGATGGTCAATTGAAAAGGTCAAGTCATTTTGCCATTTTTTTTGTTTGGGGAGCATAGGTCCTTTTCCAAGTCCAATGGGAGCAACTGCCCCTAAAAGCTTAAGACACGGGTCCGCCCCTGTTGGGTAGAGGGGTTGGGGGGTGGGTGTTGGGGTTTGTTGTTGTCCAAGGGCATATGTGTGCCGCACTTGACAGTGGAGCCCGTGTTAAAAATCCAAACCTCTTAAAATTGAAGGACCTCTACCTTTAATAGGTTGTCTTCAAAGTATACTCTAACATGAGTTGGTCCCATCTTGAAATTGAGCATAACACCAGTTGTAGATATAGGATTTTTGTGAGGGAGGGAAAGCATTGGTCGACCAGTAATATTTTATATTTATTGATTGTTTACTAATTATTTTTAAAGAATTCAAAATTTTCAAATAATATCTAAAGAAAGGGAAATATTCAAGTGCATCTATCCCTCACCATAGGGTTAGGGACACTATATTTGAAACTTCCCAAAAAGAGGAGCGTTCATCACCCTATGGTGAGGGATAGATGCATAGGAATACTCCCCCCAAAGAAATATATGAAATTTGATAACTATCTCAACATTTTCAAAGACATAGTTTCTCAAAAACTTTATAAGGGTAAAAATATAGAATAATAGAGCTTGCCTTAGTGAATTTCAACCGCTCAAAATAATTATTTTCTCCTTAAGAGTTATATCTCACTCTAATCGAAGTTTAGCCCATGCTGGTCTGGCATATAAACCAATCCACCCATAATTAATTGATGAAGTAGGGAAAATGTCAAAAGGGTATAGGACTTTTGGCTCATTTTCAAAAAAAAGTATAAAATTAAGCTTTCCACGATTCTTTCAATCAAGTCCTCTCCATAAAAAAAATTTGAGAAATGATGAAAATATCCTAATGTCATTTGTCAAAATTTTCGTTTAATAAATTATTTAAGATAACTGATCAAGTCCAGTCCAAATGACCTAGTGGGACCCACTTTAACTACCTTTATGCATGAATGGTTAAAAAAGTGGATTCTAAATGACTAAAACACTAACTTCATTAAATAGTAATGATCATGAGATTTAAAAATACAAAACATGTCATAAGGGAAGGGTATTTTGTCATTTCACAAGAGATTTTATGAAGAGGACTTAATTCGAGAAAAATGTGAATTTTTTTTTTTATTTATAATTCAAATCATCTGATATACTTTTTTTGAAATATACCATAACTTAACCATCTTCTTAATAAGCAAGTGGACGCCAGCTTCTCCTGCACAAGTCACAGCAAACCTCGGAAGGTTCTGGAATGTTTTGTTAGTCATATAGAATATTTAAAAAAAAAAAAAAAAAAAAAACGTCTGGAGTACGGCAGGAGACGCAAGACCAGGTCTAATTCAAATGATACCTTACCAAGTAAAGTCTTGGCTTGAAAAAAACCAAGTTGCCAAGGAATACTATGAATGGCGGGCTTCAACTCTTCCTTTGGCTAGTTTTGCAGCAGTTGCATCCTCAGCTCTCACACTAGAACCATATAATAGGCCAGGTCTACATAATGATAATTCTAAATAATTTTAAATGAATGTCAACCCCTCTAATAATATATCCTAAAATTTTATTTCAAGCGATGATGAAAACGTGACTAACCCTCCTGTTAGTAGCGATGCCATATCAGCAACGAGTCATGTTTGCAATAATTTGGTCAATTGGGAGGCACTCCTATTAAAGTGAATTCTGAGGAGATATGTGCACTGTATAGCAAACAATGGCTAGTTGTACAAATGCACAAATAAAAAGAAGAGCACGCGGACGTCCCTCTTAGCTGTACACTGTTTAACACATGAATAGTATTGAAATCAAACTTCTTGATTTTATCGCCCATCTTTGGCTACTTAATTTGGTCAATTAGACAATTACTAAGAAAAAGTATCGAATCCATACATACAATGATTCTTCATTGTTTCCTATCCTTTCAATGGTCGATTGTATGGTATTGCTCTCTATAAATAAAGGGTAGATACTCATCAGACAAGGCATCAACCTGAACCTGATTGAGATAAGGGAGAGAGATATGTGCTACGCAGTTGCTTGCTCGAAATGTGGCAAGACAACATGGGGCGGGTGCGGGTCGCATGTAGCATCTGTTTACAGGCAGATCGCGCAGGGCCAACACTGCCTTTGCCGCCAATGGCCAGGAATAAAGATGGGGGAGCAGTCTGCAAATGGCGGTAATGTCAATGAAGCGCAGTCCGAATCCCGCTGCACTATCCTTTGAAGATCACTCTCTCTCAGTTTGCTGTTGTCATATCATGTTGTCTATCTGTTGTGTAGGATTAAAATGATATCAATAAAAGATAATTTATGAGGTTAGGGGTTTTTTTTTTTTTTTTTGTGGTGGGGGGGGGAAGGAAAGTTTCTGCTATTTATTTCTATTGTTACAAGATGCTGATTTGATGAGCCTTCTTTTTTCCAAGGAAAGCAGAAAAGAGCTGATTCAAAAGCAGTTTATGGGCATATTGTAACAATTGAAGGGCCTTGTAGCTACTAGCTAGCATTAGAGCTACGGTTGTAATCTTGGTATCCTATCTATGTGTACTGCCCTGGTGATCTGTTGTTATATGGGTTACTGTAATTTAGGTGTGTTCTTTGGGTTGCAATATCAAATGATCTACTTTGGTCTTGATCTTATTGAATTCGATCGTATTGGTTTGTGGCCTTCTTCATCTTGGAACTTGACCCAAGTTTTCATTATGTGATTTTTGGATCACAATAGATGAAGGTCAGAAGAGGAAGCATTGTATTCTAAAACCCACACAAACTTGTTAATTAAAATAAAGTGCTGGATCTACAATTAAGGAATGCTACAATACGTACGTACCTCATGATCATTGGCATGAGGTACCCCCACCTGATCAACTCTTGACCCCCGAGCCAGAATTGCATTCCTGGGGCGGAGTCAACCCTCGCTCAAAGTGGCTATCATGGGAAAGCGGATTAAACTTAGGATCTAGTCATCTAGCCAGTCAAGTCAACTCCAAGAGTCTAAAGTAATTTGAATACAGAAAGAAAGATGCTAAGAAGCTTCTGAAACATAATTAAATGTAGATACAAGGAATAAGGAAGATACCCTTATGCGCATTGGTCGAGACTGTCGCATGTGCAGAGGTGGGTCTGGGACCCACCTCTGAGATGGTCTGGATGTGTAGTGCGCAGTTGAATTGCATAATCAGAAATCATCCAGCAGGGCCCTTCTTCCATCCTTTCATGAATTACTATCCTCCCCGGATCAAGAGTCCAGACCTTTTGTTAAAAGTTAACCTATGAGAAAAGTAGCATCTGAAATCATGCAGATGACGAAAGTGAAAATGGGCATGATCTAGAGATGGATTGGTGGTTGCAATGATTGTGTATTTGTGTGTGATATCTTTTCCAAATGGAAAGTTCAATGGGAATAGTCACTTTGGGATTTTTATATAGTTGGCCTTTCAAGTCATGGGCCTATTTGAACTGAGCCAGAGCAAGCCCATCCTTGATAACGTTGTACTTTTGGGCCGTGGCCTCTTCATGCTCATGCCCATTAAGGACTGTTTTCACAGCGTCTTGATCTGTTTAGCCTCGCTCAAATCAGGCCACTCATCATTGATTTCTGCAATTTTGAGGCCACATCCTGATTAGGCCATTAGAGCAACATTCAGCATCATTATCCGGTTGAATTCTCCAAGTTTTCTATCTTTAGCGGTCTCTGACCGGATCTAACACAATGGTTGTTAGCTCTTCATCATGATCTCGATATTCTTATTTCTCAATCACTAGTACTCCATTCATAGTTATATTTTTAAATATATATATACATAATATTGATTTTCTGAGATGAACTCAATGCAACTTTAGAGTGAGACTAGTTTTCTAAAAGTTATTTTCTAACACAATCTGCTAAATACAAGTGGCTTTGGGTTGGGGCCCATATGAATGTGCCATTTGTATTGGGCCCCATAAAAAATGGCATACGTACGTGGGCTGTTTTATTTTTCTACAATGATCTTGAATTTTTTTTATAAGGTTTTTTAATATATTATTTAATTATTATTTATTAAATTATTTTCTGTTATAACCAACCAATCCTAATTGCTTTTGATGTGAAACAGTAATTCTAAAATTTAAACTAACCAAACAACCTTTACTTAAAAAAAAAAAAAAAACCACTTTGAACAAATAGCTACTGAAGAGCTATTTTCAAAAAAGCAGTTTCATCTTTTATAAAGGGAATCAAACACACCATTATTCAACTGCAGCCATGGGCTTTTTCAACCACCGTTCTAATCATGGTAACCTATATTTCGTGGCTATCGTGTGATCCCAGTCACTGCAATTCAGATACCCGGTCAATCTCAATGGATTGTACGTAATATGAAAATGATCTACTTTGATTTTCTTTCAGCTTTGAACCTGCACTTTGATTGTAATATTAAAATGGTTTTATTTTATTTTATTTAAATCCAACATTCCACTCCATTCATAACAGTCTAAAATCATATGATATCTGTAATCCGGTCCGAGAGCTCGAGCATTTACTCTGCACATGTTTTTTTTTTTTTATTATAACGAAAACACTTGCATTAAGAAAAGGATTTATAAAGGCCCTGCTTGCCTCTGTCATTCATTTGTTAGATAAAAAGTGGTCCACCTTATCACGTTCACATAACCGGATAACTTTTTAGGGTTGTAAACGGGTCGGTTCTAGTCCCCGGGTTCGGACCCGAAATCATTTCGGAACCGGTCTCTGTTACTCGAATCAGAACCATATATGAGCCGGTCCGGATCCGAATTTAAATAGAGAATGATATTAAACAAATATAATTTTTAAAAAAGATTTTCAAAAATTTAGATAATATATTGGATCTCGGGTCCACGGATCCGATCTAAGGTGGAACCGGACCCGAGACCATTATCTTATCAAGATCTAAATAAATATCTGATTTTTATAGGATTAAACTTTGGATAATCCAAATATCGAGAACATTTACGTTACAACTCCCAACGACTTCTGCACTGAACCGTGAAACATCAACAAGGCTCTTGAATATTTTGTCAGAAATGGAATTTAAAACGTCCACCCACTAAGACCAGGTCAAATTCCAATTATAACTTCCCAATAAATCGTATCTACCCACTACAAGCCTTCTTCGTGCCTTTTGCGATCTCTATAAATAAAGGGTAGATGCTGACTGCTGAGACAAGTCATTAACCTGATCAGAAAAGAAAAGGAGGAGAGAAAGATGTGTTACGCAGTTGCTTGTTCGAAATGTGGAAAGACAACATGGAGCGGGTGCGGGAGGCATGTAGCATCCGTTTACCAGCAGATCCCGCAGGGCCAACACTGCCTTTGCCAGGAATGGCCAGGTATAAAGATCGGGGAGCAGTCCGCCGCTGGAAATGTTAACGAAGCAGATCAGCAGTCTGTATCCCGTTGCACTATCCTTTGAAGATCTGTGTGTGTGTGAGAGAGAGAGAGTTTGCTGTTGTTATCTGTCTGTTCTGTAGGATTGAAATGATATCAATAAAAGATACTTCTTGAGAGATTTTAGTAAGTTGATGAAGGTTTCTTTTGTTTTTTTATGCTGTAATGCTTTTGGAAGGAAAGTTTCTGCTATGCAACGTATAAGATATAGCAGTGATGGGCATAATGGGACAGTTGAATGGTCCTGTAGCATCTGAGCTACGGTTCTAAACAAGTTAAATTAGATCGGTGTAAGGCCTGGTGATCTGTTCTGGGTCACTGCAATTCAGGTTGCGGGTTAGTTATTTATGTGTTGCAGTATCAAATGATCTACTTTGGTTTTGATCTTATTGAATTCGTACAGGTTTGTGACCTTCATCGGCTTGGATATTGATTCAAGTTTTTTCATAATCCGATAGTTAGATCGCAATAGATGAGGGTAAGAAGTCGACCCACCAGTCAAACAATTCAGAATCTTGGATCTAAAACCTATAGAAACTTGAGGAATCCTAAAATACGCAAGGATCTCATGATCAATGAGATCAAGCGAACCTCAACTCTTGAACACCGAACCAGAAATTGCATTCCACGGACGGAGTCAATCCCGGTTCTAACTTGTAATTTCCTATCATTGGAAAGGAATGGTTTCCCTGTTTGGTCCAAACAGGGAATCCGTTTCCCATGGAAAAGGGAATTCAACTTCTTCAGTCAAGTCAACTCTATAAAGATTCCACTAACTTGAATATTGGTAAGAAAGTTGTTACAAACTTCTGAAATCATAATTAAATGCAGAGAACGGAGATGGTGGGGAGCTGACTATGTCTTCTATTGTCACAGGAGCATTTTTTTTTCTCCTGTTCAAATGTTAAGAGTTAGAGCCAACAAAACCTCATAAGGGAGATTAGAAATCTATAAGAATGAATTCAAACGATTTAATTTATTAGGGGTTACCCCTAACCCGGAAACACCCATTGAATTGTTTTTTTTTTTTTATGACGTGGCATTGACGAGGTCTTTGACCGGACAAAAGACTATTCTCTTGAGTGGCACACCAGCTAAACCTATACAAATGCACATCCGGATAAATATAAGGCAAAATTAGCGAAATATCCCTATAAGTCATTGTTTCAAGCCTCCAGTCCAAGGAAATACTTTTTAAGGACTATAGTCCACTTAGCTAGACTCTTTCCAGCCTTAGGTCCCTGATCCCACGTGTTTTGATTTTGTAGGACAAAATTGCCCATGCTCAGTCTTTGAAGAAGCTTGAATGGCCATCAAGGCCACCATGGAGAAGACGAAGAGGCAGTTCGAGAATTATGGCAAGCAGGGGCTGCTGTGCGGCTCAGATGGGCTGCCTCACCTGATTGTGAGCGGTGATCAGAGGCACTGGGGCGAGTTCATCACCCCTGGCATTTTGTTCCTGTACATTGCCGGATGGATCGGGTGGGTGGGTTGGAGCTACCTGATTGCCATTAGAGGGGAGAAGAAGCCCACCGAGAAGGAGATCATCATCGACGTGCCTCTGGCCTCTGGATTGCTCTTCACGTGAACAGTCCGGATCTAGCGCCACGTGGAGGGTTAGACATTAAAAAAAAACAGTAGAAGAGAAGGAAAGGAAAGGGATGGAGATACCGTGCTTCCATAGGAGAGGAGTGAAGCGAGGGAGGGGTTGGTTGAGGACGACTAGGGCGTACGTTAGAGCAGGGCAGGAGTTGGGTGGTCTTCTTATAGAAATAAGAAAATGAAAAAGGATTCATTGACCATAAGAGGGGGTGGTTTGGTTGGGTATAATTAAAATTAGTCATGCTTTGTTTGAAGGTCAAAACTTTGGCGATGGGTATTAGTGCGAGCCACTGTTTTTTGAGTGGGATTCGCATTTGTGATTTTAAGATGTGACTGGAGATTTTAATTGTTCACCTTGCCCTTGAGTTTATAGAAATTAGGAAAAGGCCATGATTGTTTTATAAACTCAATTCATCACCTATGGTACAAAAGTTGGAGTTCTGTATCAGTTCGGGTCAGGTCAGGTTCATTTTTTATCAAATTTATCTGAGTTTCTGTCAAATTTATCTAAGTTTCTGTCAAATTTATCTGAGTTATGTGAAATTTATCTGAGTTTCTGTCAAATTTATCTGAGTTCTGAAATAAGTTTATCTGAACAGAACTCAGATAAATTTGTCAAAAACTCAGATAAACTATACAAAAACTCAGATAAATTTCCTTCTCAGTAAAACCTGCAACTAAGCTCTTCTATCTCCTCTCCCTCACCAATCCTCGCTCTCTATCCTACAATCTCCCACTTGGCACGAATGCCACTTGGTATCAGAGCTTGGTACCGTGCGTCTCGATGGTTTGGATCGCGAAGTCACGATTTAGATCGGAGTAGATCGAAGACTTTCGTAGGGCAGAGGGCCCTTCGTTTTTGTTTTCTGCAACTCGTGGGAAGGAAAAAGGACGACTGGCGTTTTCTTGTTAGGCACAGAAATCGTGAGTACGTTATCAGCAAGGGAGAAGTGTTCCCATTTACTTCTTTGTGTTGCCTCGAGTTCCGCTCGCCATCAGGAAAAACACCAAAGAGAACACGTCTTGTTTTCTTTTGTGTTTTTCTCATCATGTCTCGAGTTCCGCGCGTCATCAGGATAAAGAGGAAGACGAACCCACGTGCTGCAGTTTCCTTCTTCTCTCGGGACGCGTGCCAGAAAGGAACAAACGGCTGACACAAGTGTGTGACGGTTTGGGTTACTTAAAGATAAGGGTAAATTGGTCATTTCAGGTATGAATAAGTGTGAGAGGGACATTTGGCTGCATGACTTTTTTTTGTGGACCCGAGGGAATAAAGTGATATGTTCATGGACCTATCGCCGAATGCCCCTAAATATAAAGCAAATTTTGAATACAACACATGTAGAGCATACTCATCCCTTAGGGCACGTTTGGCAACGTTCCATGCTAGGGGGAGGAATCCTCTGTTTAGAGGATTCTCTCCATCTCCAAAGAATTAGGTAGGATTCTTGATGATAGTTCCAGGTTTGGACGGAGCAAGGATTCCTACAATTCGTAGAAAGCATAATCCAATGGATGATTTTACAAATATTCAAGATACAGTAAGGATCAACGATTGAAATTTGGTCACCTTACCGTGTTTGACCGTCCCGAACTAATGACTGGTTTCGATCATGATTTTGGACCCCACATGAACCAGAAGATTTGGAAAAATGACTATTTTTATTTTCATTTTTAAACTTAGTGTAAACAGTAAGATGTTTTGGAACATATCTCGAGATATAAGATGAATCAACGGTTGAAATTTGGTCACCTTGCCATGTTTGACCTTCCAGAACTAATGACTGGTTTTGGATCTTGATCGTGGAACCCACAGAAACACAAAAAAAAAAAAAAAAAAACAAACTGTTTTTATTACCGTCTTCAATATTAGTGTAACAATCAAACGTGTTTGGCACATATCCCGAGATATAAGAGGAATCAACGGTTGAAATTTGGTCACCCTACGGTGGTTGACCTTCAGAACTAATGACCGGTTTGGATCTTGATCGTGGACCCCACATAAAACCAAAAAAGGGACTGTTTTGAATATTAGTTTGAACAGTAATGACTTTTGGCACACATCTCGAGATATAAGATGATTCAACGGCTGATATTTGGTGAGGTGGCCGTTTTGGAGTTTTTAAAGGTGACTAACGGTTTGGATCTTGATTAGGGAATCTAAAAGGTATATTCCCAAAGCAAAAACTTATTAGGGCCACATTAACTGTAAACTATCCTTATCGTTAATGTCCATGAATTTCTTTTAATATCTCATAATCTAAGATGAATCAACGGCTGAAATTTTGGGACATAGCCGTTATGAACCTTATTAACATAATCATCGGTTCAGATCTTGATTGTGGGGCCCATAAAAAAAAAACACAAAAACCGGTCTGATCAATTTTAACGTCCAGCACACTGTAGCTCTGCAAATTCTACCATACGCTGATTCCATGGATCCTATGGGGGAGGTCTGACTCTACAAATAATCAAAAAGTCTGCAATCCATCTTCATGGAAATTCATGATGAACCAAACAAGAAAATCTGCACTACTGTGGATTTTGGGTGAGGATTCCGACCCTAAGACCGTTGTCAAACGTGCCCTTATACCACTCCACCAGCTCCTATGTGGGTAAGCACCCACATTGAATTGAGTGGACCGTGAGCAATTCCATCACGACTTATAAGTAATTTATAGAAATCCATTTCAGGTGTCAACAGTGGCCCACAGCACAATTGTGGGCTCTATTCGTTCAGCATTCCTCATAACACAAAGGTGGGCCCTTTACAATGGGCCTTCAATTCCAAAGTCAACATCACGCATAGGCATGAAAATCACTTTATAAAACGAGCCCCGCTAGCTGGCCCGGAATCCGTGCCACAGCCCGGGCACGAATTTCAGGCCATCTGGACTTACTCTTATAAAACAGAGTCCGCATCCTCTCGGCCTCAGGCTTCGATAAAGGGAAATCCTTAGTTAAAAGAGAGAAATTGATGGTCGCCTTCCCTCCCCTGAAAATTCAAGCCTTCAAAATAAATTCCATCTAAATTTATGAGATATCCTAAAATTTTATTTAAATATGTATTAGTCCCACTGTACGATCATTTAATAAAATACGATCGATGAATATGTATAAAATGTACTAATTATATTTTTTAATCAAATAGTTAATCCAAAGTAATAATTTTATGGTGGGACCAACTCCTGTTTTGATAAAATTAAAATTTGAGGATGCCCTATTTTGGATTCTTGGGACTTTGGGAGGGAGTTTATTTTGTGTGGGTTTTTTTAAAAGTAAGCCCCACCATCACCTTGAATTAGAATAAAGCGGGAAACGCAAGCAGGAGGGACGTGAAAAAATGCCCGCCATCTGCTTGATGAAATGACGAACAGGCATTTCTCCGTATAGAAGATCTTGGGGCATCATCAATCTACATTGGGACGACGCATAACACAAACACCTGTTGATTGATAGCGTTATGTGTGTGATAACACCATCTACCCAGATTTTTCCCTTTTAGTTGTTGTTTGTGGTTGAAACTTGTCATATCTTACATTTGTTTCCTATGTGTTTTTGTTTTTGATTTCAGGACTTATTGTGCAAGCTAGGAGGAGGAAAGAATGGCTCCATCATCTGCTTTTTACCGAAATGTGTATTCCGAGGTGAGCACAGTCATTGCAGAAACAGGAATTCTTTTCTTGGCTATTTATTTCTTTCATTCAAGGTTCGAGCAGCAAACGTGATACCATGACTTAAGACTTCTAGTTTTGTTTTGTGATCATTTATCATCAGCGTGCGTTGCATTCGTAGTTGTCATTGAACCCTTGTGGCCGTAACTAATCTATCTGGTGTTGGCTTCATGTGTTCTAATCTCTTTTTGGGATATGTGCTTGTCACCCCATGATTTAGTTAAGAGGACCAAGCTCCTATATTTTGTCGGGCCTATATGTACCGGACGGTCCGGACCCTCGAGTCTATGCCTTAGTATTCTCCCTTTTTGTTAAGGAAATGTTTGTTTTTCCAAGGTAAAGTAAAATTTGTGGGAAAGTAATCTTATCTATCAGATTTTATTTTATTTTTTACCTTATCCACGTTTGGTTAGTCACAACAAGTGGGAAAGGGAAGTCACAACAAGTGGGAAAGGGAAGTCCCAGCCACCAAAAGAATTTGTACTTTTAGTTTACTAGCAGCCACAAAATTTTATCCACAAACACAAGTAAAGTGGTTATTTTACCATTTGTTGACTTCTTATCCCACTTCAAATTACTTTACCTCATGAAAACAAACTCATTTTTACTTTATCGGAAAGTATACTTCTCCTTTACATAACCATTGCCTTTCCCGTTGAGACATTTACTTTATTGGAAAGTATACTTCTCCTTTACATAATCCTACTTTATTGGAGCAGTAAGATGTTGTTGACTGATTGCAAGCAGCCACTTCTTGGTTGTGGATCTTCCTTTTGGGTTGTATCTATATCTGTTCTTCAAATGAAGCTCAAAATCTTGCTCTTGGATTTATCTTTTCTATCTTTAGTTAACTTTAGATATTGGTTTGGCCTGGATCGGTAGGTCTTGTGAGTCTTGAGGGATGCATGAAACAGCCCTTGTACAAAGAACAAAAGTGTTGCAAGTATGAGGCACTAAAATGGGGAAATAACAGCTTTGAATGAAGTATTTATAAGTAACATATTAATTGTGAAGTCACATAGAACTTAGCCCTAAAGAGGGAAGGGTGGAGAAATAAAATTCTCAATGCCGACCCTAGAAAAATACGATGAAGCTCTGATGATGGTGGTGGTGGTGGTGGTGATGTGATGTCTATGGAACTTCAGTACAATGATAGCGATGGGAACAAGATGTGGTATATTATCAACAATATCTAGTAGAATTATGAACTTTGATTTCTTGATTAACTTTAATACTCTGATAAAGAAGGCACCATGTGTCTGCATCATTTGTATGTTGATTTGATTTCTTACCAGCTGTCTAGTATTTACTTGATCGAGAGCCATAAATCTAATACTCGTAGATAATATCTGCAATTTTCTATTTTAATAATATTTAAATTGTTATCTTCTCAAAAAGAAATGTAATAGAATGCATTAACCTTGTTTGTTTCTGTGTACAGATAGAAGAGATTGGATGGCAACATCTAGCAAGCTTTGAGGAAGATCTCACCTCTCTGTCCTTCCGCATAGTGTAAGATGTAAATCATTATAAACTATTGAGTTCCATTTAATGATGATGATCATCATCAAACATCATTATTGCTAGTATTATTGCTGTCATCACTGTTTCAATTTATGATTTTTTCTTAGCCGGTATCTTAAAGGATGTTTGTTTATGTTTGAACCAAGGCCTTACCATGCTAACCTCCTGTATTAAAATCAAATTTCCATGCTAAAATAAATTGATTCATGAAGAACTTTTCTGTGGGTTCTCTCTCTTTTTGTGATATGAATTGCAAAGAATTGACTGTGAATTATGAATAAGCATATTTAAACAGACCTATGGGCTTTTGTGATGATGATGATGAAATGAAAGATTGAACATGAATTTATTAACAACTATATTTTGTCTAGATTTAAGAATTTATGAGTATCCAAATCAATAACGTGATTTTAGTAAAATGTTTTGTTCTCTTCAGTCTTTTTAAAAAATAATTTGCTAGTGTTTGGTTGCAGTTTAAAAATTTTTGTGTTAAATCATTGTGTTTCATAGTAGTGTAAAGTGAAAATCTTTGATGGGCCCATACACCTACTTTGTATTGAATTCCTAGGAATTCATTCTAAAGTGTGTTCCAATGAAGGAATATTAAAGAGGTGAGGAGTGCGCGATATAAGGAGGTGAAATGGGAACCCTGTTTGATTTACTAGGGCTATGGTAGGATAATCATTTCCTATGAAGGGGACTATTTGATAGCCATTTGTGTATCTTGTCCTTTACTTCTTCGTGTTTAAACCCTTTGATAGAGGGAAAATGCTTAGAATTTCTATGGATTCAATACCAGCCAAACACAAGGGCCCTATGTGCTAGTGTACTATGGTTTCCTTTTAGTTTCTTTTTTCCTCTTAACCATTTGTTTTAGACGAGCTACACTAATCATATTTTTTCATATGTCAGAGATGAAAAGGGCAAAGCACATATTTTGGAGATAGCATTGCCACCAAATTACCCTGAATGTGCACCCTCAGTTGCATCGGTTTGTTTCCATAGTTTAAGTAAATATTTTGATGTGTTTTCTAATACGTCTATATGATGGTTGATAGCAAAATGAGCTTACTTTATTATATTCTAATA
Source organism: Litsea cubeba (assembly GCA_012931725.1). NCBI lineage: Eukaryota > Viridiplantae > Streptophyta > Magnoliopsida > Laurales > Lauraceae > Litsea > Litsea cubeba. The sequence goes on along the minus strand of CM022948.1, from coordinate 91,977,352 downwards.
AAATGTTGCAGGCTTGCATAATATAATGCTCTTAAAAGAAGTAACCTCTCACTCTTGAGAGTAGTTTTTGCTGCCTTGAATTACCTTGCACCACAACATGAACTTTAGTACGGGAACTTACTTTGGAATACATGGAGCATCATTCTCTGTACTGTTAGATTTTGGCTTACTAAAACAATAATAGTGAGTAATGTAGTTATTTTATTTCAAATATCTTATTCTTCTTTTTCTCTTTCCTTCAACCAAAACATCATAAAATGATACATTCAATGATCCGAATCTCTTATACTTGAAGGAATTTGGTTTCAGTGACTAAAACATGCTAGGTTAAAATGGTACTTAGTTGGGTTGGCCAGTTTTTGTTTCGTAAGTCCTAGGTCAGAATCTTGCCCTGTGTTATGAATACCCCGCCAATCTGGTCTTTCACTCAGCCAAGTTTTTCACAATCTCTGCGATTTTTTGCACCAACCTTCTTGTTACTCTTATTTCCTCCTGCAATTCTTTCCTCTTGAAGAGAGTGTAACAATGTGCAGTCATCATTCCTAGAGCATCATAAACAAAAGTTGTTGCAAAATACTAAAAGATACTACTTTAATTCCTTTCATTTTAATGTGCATAAGTAACATCTTGGGCGGCATGCCTCTGATACAAATCTCTAGTGGTTTCTTGTTCAGGATGTGCCTTATGTTTGTGAGCTACAATGGTCAGTAAAGTCAAGACTGAAAGACGTTTTGAGTCAGTTCCATAAGGTATATCAATCAAATCTTGTAAAATGGGTTGTGCTTTCCTTCCTCAAGGGTTCTTTCATTATATGTACACAGACTTTTGTGCTTATGATTGTGTACCTTCTCTGCAACTGTACCTAGCATTTGGAGAAACTGCAGGAATTTTGGTCCACGTTAGATGATATCGACAAGGTTCTTTGGGTCATTGATCCAGGGCAGCCATCTCATGCTGCCTCGTTTCGCCAAATCTGCATAGGTGAGTGTTTGTTTGTTGGTTGGTTGCACTCATATTGTTGCTTCCCATCATGTGGTCGCACTGATATGATAACAACTAATCATACTAATTCATGCAGGAAACGAATGCTATCTTTTAGTGTCCATAGATCCTTGCAACTCAAGATCTCTACCAGAGTAACCTTTTTTTCTTGCCTCTTGAATTAACTGTTAGACTGCTTATGTTATCAACTCTTAATTCAGGTCAAGTTTTCCCAGGTGCCGTTTTTTAGGTCCAGACTCTATTATAGATTCTATAAGACAAAAATGGAGGAGAAATAGCAGAAGATGGTATGTTTCAATCTTTTTGATGTTTTCTTGCCAATTTTATTCTGCTATTGACAACATATGGCATGTGCATGCTTGCATTTGTTCCTGGCTGCAGAGGAAATGAGTTTTCATCTGAAAACGTGGTTGTTTTTTTTTTTTTTTTTTTTTGCCTTTTAAGTTTGGGAAGGTATCTTATGTTTAATAAAAAAAAATTGCTTAACTGTGCAAATGGATTTGTATCAAACTAATGGGAAGTAAGAAAGACAAGAAGATAAATGAATTAGGGGTCGGTCAATGTGATTGGTCCTCCCTGAGTCCCTGTTATTAGTTAGGACTTATTTGTCAATCAATGCCTTTTGGGGGCTTTATGTAATTGCTACCTGCTAGTATTCACAGGTGATTTTTTGTAATTTCTGAAATTATGAGAAAGCTATATATTGAGATGGTCACCCATCCTCGAGGGCTACAACCTTCTTCTTTATTCTAATTTCCCTTCTCTCTCTATTTATTCTCTCTTCGGGTTTAGGGCTTTTTCTGACACTTCAGTTTTTTTAAAAAAAAAAACCTAGATATTTAGCATCAATTGTTGTAACTGGGTATCAGAGCCTACAATTCTGAAGAACTCTCATACAAAGGATTCCAACAGAGCAGATATGAAGGAAATCAGTTTTTTGGAGGTTCCTAACCTTAGCCAAAGGCCCAAACTTGATGTTTTGTTTCGGCTTTGAGAGAAGGTTTCTTGAGTATGACTGCCTTGTGGAGACTTGATTCCTTTGTCTTTGAGATCATGTGGATTAAGGAAGTTGGGTTTGACGTATGGCAGCCCCTGGTCCAACTCCCATACACAAGATTGAATATTGGAGTTTGGCAGTATCTATATGTTGCCTACCTGTGTTTTTGCCTTTGACAAGCTGCTGAACTGTTTATTCTATTTCAAGCCCTCAATTTTGAGTCTTCCATAATCAACCTGCAGTGCTTCCTTTTTAACCCTAGCCATAGCCGAACATACGCGGACAGGTGATCCTTCTTGTCAGTTTCGGCAAGGCTAGATTTTTGGTGCATAAATGGTAGTTTAACCCCCCCCCCCCCCCCCCCCCCCCCCCCCCCCCCCCCCCACATGACTAAATCCCTAGATGTGCCTGAGTAACATCAAGTTTGTTGGTGATTTGTGTGGGAAGGCTGTCCTGGTGGGTATTTGGTTGTTGTGTGTACTTCCAAATCTATTCAATCTGATTTGTAGGAATGTGTTTACTCAAATCAGATCTCTTCAATGGTTGTTTCTGGAGTCCTTCATGTCAAGAAATTCCCACGTCCCACATTGCCCAAGTAATGAGTTTGACAGGGCTTCATATACTTGTTTGGGTCTTCCACCTATGAGCTTAAGCTTTTGGGTTGGGTTCATGGTATCAGAGCGGGTTTCTATCATTCTTGTGTAGCCCACGTGGCGGGCCGTCCATGAAGTATGTTGGGACTGCATGTGAGGGGGAGTGTTGGGAAAGTCTCACATCCCACATCACCCAAGTAATGGGTTTGACAAGGCTTCATATAACTGTTTAGGCCTTCCGCCAATTAGCTTAAGGTTTTGGGTTGCTTCATGGTATCTAACACTTCGTGTTAACTTAGAGGACTGTCTTCTACCATAAAAAATAAAAAAAAACAATAAAAAAAAATCTTCAAGGGGGAGAAAGTTCTACCTCGCAGCCACAACCCCAACCCCAACTGAGTGTTGTGAATCCAACCACAAGGATTACACCTAATATGTTGAATGATAACAATAACAATTGTAAAGATTGGACCTATTTTGTTAAGTGATGCTTTCTGGACCATTCAATTGAAGTCAATGCCAACAATCTTGTCCATTAATAGATTGAGTGGGAAAGGCAGATTGTCAGGATCCAATCTGATGCAGTTTCAGATTATCTGCTGCTTCAAATGTATGATGGAATTGATAAATACTTTTTTTTCCAAAATTTGCAAGCTGCATGGAATTTGTGGTACATCTAAATGCACCCTAAAATAGTCTGATATGATTGCTCATTGTAATATGTTTCCTGTTTGACACATCTGTACTACTTGATTTCCTTTGATATCTATGAATGATAACTGAAGAATCTGATTCTGTTCTGTAGGATGAATGAGAAACCATTCCCTGAAAATCTTTCCAACTTACTGGAGGCTCCTCTACCCAGACCTCCTGATGTCAAGATGGATGATCAACAAATTGATTGTGGCATCTGTTATGCTCAGTACCTTCCAGTTGGTAAGATCAACCCTATTTGATATTATGGAATCAATCTGTCCATTCATTCATCTGATGGACTTCTGATGTTAATGAAGATGATGAACTTGGACTTATGAGTGGAAATGGCCCTGACTATACCTGTGATGGTCCCAACTGCAGCAGAGCTTTCCATAGTTTATGCCTAAGAGATTGGTTACGTTCCATAACAACTACAAGGCAGTAAGTTTGCACTTCCTTTCATCTTTTTATTTGTTTTATGGAGAAATATGCAACACTTAATTGAAATACCTCCGAGAGAAAAAAAAGAATAAAAAATGAAATATTTTGGTTGAGCCTATTAATGTAGATCTTTTTTATTTTTGGATTGATAAAAAGGTAAAATTTTATTAAAAAAGAGAAATTATACATAGAACAACGACCAAGAAACAAGCATATGAGACCATTATACCCCAACCCACCAATCAATTTCATTAGAAATCATCCACAAGATACTCTATCCACCCCTTGCTTAGCTAGAGCATCCACCATACTATTGGCTAATCTAACCTCATTGAGGAAAACAACATGCATATGAGAGGACAATTCCTTAATCTCATTAAAATAAATCTGAAATTTCCAAGGCCTTGACTCGTCGTAAGAGACCCTTTCAATCGCATTAGACAAATCACTTTCCACAATTAACGTGTCTTGGAAAGAAATCAGAAAGATTTGGAGGCTTCTAAGATAGCCGACACTTCTACTCATTGGTGCCTCAGACACCTACATGCTTAGAAAACATAGTCAACACTTCACCCTTACTATTGCAAAGCACGCCTCTGATGTTCACTGGTCCCAGTTTGCCTTTAGCAGCTCCATTTACATTAGAATGTAACACCCCGAGCAGAAGGGAAGAACAAAATGTCGATCTCCTCTCCTTTTATCGAACCACATCAAGCAAGCTTCCCAATTGAAAATAATGTTTCAACTTAATGAACTCCTGTCTTACCAAGGGCCACGTTGCAGCCATTAATTCACCCTCGATATCAAGTCTACAGTTGAAGATGTAGTGCCCCTGAATATCTTCTCATTCCTCTCCCTCCAAACCGACTAAAGGATAGCAAATGAAAAAACATCCAAAACAGGAGCCCAAATCCAAAGAATGGCCCCCCACCCAAGACTGCATTACCTTGAACGAAGCACGTAGGAAACATTATGTTGGCCCACACCTACGGATGAAGTGACCCCAAAAAAAGAGAAGCGACCTCAAAATGAAGACAAATGATGTATCATCTCCTCTTTCTTTCTGCGCATCACACAACTTTGAAATGTTGTATGACTCATGCCTCACCTTCTAAGATTGCTTGTAGTTAACATCTTTCCAATAATTGTCAACCAATAAAAAAAAGCCTCAACTCCAAGAGGAACCAACCCCGACCACAGTCCTGGTTCAGGCAATCCCTCCAAAGCCAAGTAGAAAGTCTTCACCAAAAACTTCCCCAATATATATATATATATATATATTGATAACATGGGTATCCCTGAGGTCTTTGACCCAACAGGACTAATCCCCCGGGTGGCACCCACTAAACCCACACAAACGCTTCCCCTATATGGAGGGCTTCGAAATCCAAACATCATTGCCTTCCCTAAAATAAAAACTGTAAGAAAGAAGACCCAACAACTCCATAGAGCTCTCCTAGACGACACTACTGAGGACATACAATTTCCCCTCGCCACATAACACTTACTCCAAGCACCTTAGGGCTTGTTTGGATAAATGAGGAGTGGAGTAAAGTTAACTAGATTTCACATGAGGAGTGAAGTGGAATTGTGAAGACAGAGTACTTCACTTCACTCTATTTGGATGCTTCTTGTAAAGTTAAGGTATGAAGCAGAATCCACTTTTACTCAAGAAAATGGAAGTATTTAGGGTTGAAGTGAAATGGAGTATATGTGGCTGAAAACAATACTTCATTAGTTGGGTCAGACTCATCCAAATAGGGTAGAGTTGAAATTTTAAATTGTTAGGGCCCATTTAACTTCACTTTACTCTATTTTTTGCCTATCCAAACAAGCCTAGGGAAAAAATCACCTAATAGGCTCACTCTCACCCAATCATCAATCCAAAACCTAACATCATTCCCTTGCTCAGCTACAAAACCACTCCTTTAGGAAAGACATTCTGTATGACATTCGACACATCCCAACCAATGCAATACTTTACCCAAGACCCGATTACAATACCTAGGAATTCACTTAGGCACCATATTTGATAGCAATAATCTTCCTCTAAAGAGCCTCCCTTCCCAAATCTGCATCACTACTTTGCTAACAATGCCCAATTTGTAGTAAAGATTCCCAAGGCCAAGGCCCAAAGTTTGATCCAATCTGGCAACCACTGATTTAATCATTTTGAGAAGAGGCATGTAATGCACCAGTAAGTTCAACAAGCTTGCCTTAGTCAAGCTAATCTTTCTATGGATAAGTACTGCCTCTTCCATGTGGACAATTTCTTTTCTAATTGCCTATTAATGTAGATGTGGAGTTCACATTTTAGTGATTCAAACCATACATATAATAGGTGCCATTCAGGTGGACATACCACCACATCTTCAACAACGGATCATTCTATATTTTGCATCATCATGACCATCATTTTAGCAATGACAGTTTTTTTTTTTTTTTTTTTTTTTTTATTGATTATGTGACTTGAACCCACAACTCCTAGGTTGTGCTATTATGCACCTTCCACTGTTCCACAGGCTTTTGGCAACCAGGTAGTAAGAATACCATCACGCAATGGCATAGATGTTTAAACATGGTCTATCCCTTGAAAGGGCCCATTGGATGAATGACCTAGATCATGGAAGGGTGGGCCTGATTTGCCTGTTGAACAACTAATGCAGCTTCTATTAATATGAGGATCATGCACTACCTCATGCTTTATATTTGTCATTTTCAGTTCTTAATTTATCTGTTGCATGCATTTATGGCAGGTCATTTGATATTCTGTTTGGGAATTGTCCATACTGTTCAGGACCAGTTGCAGTTAAAGTGAATAATAGTGAGTAATGCATAGCAATTCCACTATATCTAATGAAATTGTCTCTTTACAGTCCGAACATGGCAAGGGACTGCGACCTTTACATTTTTCATATTTATTGTTGTGAAGGGAATATGCAAATCATGTTCATCAGATCACAGAAACCATCTTGAACTTCTTATCCTGTTTTTAACTGGTGCCACTTGACAGTTAATGGTAGTAAGAAATATGGATAGAGATAGTCATGCCCTTTGTTTTTAAATGCTCCTCAAATCATTTATTTGAAACCAAGAATTTCCTCTGCATCTGTAAATAAAAGATCGACCATGTTTTCATTCCTTTGGAAGTGGCAGTGAAAATTGACACGTTATCCTCTAAACATTTTTTGTTGTTTGGGTCCTTCCTCTATCCTACCATAACCATATTAATTGGTGGTCAGTAGGCTTTTCAAGGCACTGGGATTATAGTTTACTTGGAACCCAAAACCTGATGGGTGGATTTGACGACTCAGGGGACTCGAGGAATCAGGAATACACTGGGATTATAGTTTACTTGGAAATTGGAAACCTTTTAGGATGGGGTGGAATAGATGACTCGGGGGACTCGATGAATCTGAAATGCTTCAGAGATTGTATTTTGTAGTTAATGAAATCAAGGATATTACCTGCAAAATTGCAGATAACTTTCAGATCTATGTAATGGCAAGGCTAATGGTTTGACCATGGCCTTAAAACTCATGCATTATCAATTCATTTCAACCCATACATAAGGGCATGTTTGTGTAGTATCCACATAAAGGAAGTCTGCTGACTTCCTCTTCTCTATGGAATACTTCTCCCTAAGCCCCTAACACTCATCCCTTCCAGCTGTCCCTCCCCACTATACACTACCTCGTAAATGTAGCACTGCTTGTGAAATTGCATAAAATCAAGCCCTGTTTTTTGTTGTTCCACGAGGAAACTTGCCTGCATCAAATGAAAGAAGATGAACTACGCAAAAAAGTGGAACACTTTTCCTTTCCTCTTCCAGGAAATCTTGTTACACAAAATTGCCCTAAATGCTTCGGCTACGACTGACACTAATTTCTTGTAGTCCAAAACTCATCTTGTAGCAACACTTCATCCTCACCATCTTTGCATTCTTTTTTTTTTTTTTTTTTTTTTTTTTCTTTTTAACATCTAGAACATTCTAAAAGCAATGAGAAATTGAAGGTTCGGAATATTTTTCTACTCTTCTTTTTGGAACTTTTTTATTCTTGTATAAAGGGGCTAAAATAGAATAATATTATCAGTAAAATAGCAAAATATAAGCAATTGCTTTGGCTGGTATGGTGTTTGAAACAATGTTTTAAAATCATGGGTTTGACAGCATAAGAAGTTGGATATCCATAGAGGAGACTGGTTTGTTAGCCAGGTAAAGCTTTGACTCTTGTTCACCATTGCATTGCTGTAGTTATTCTGTAATCTGTTGCTATAACCTTATCATAGGTATATGGGTTGCATCATGCTAACAAAGTTGAAAACCTCTTCGTTAATAGGACTATGCCTTAACACTGTGCCAAGCGCATTTACTACCCATCTTTTCTGTAGAATTCAAATTAGTATGTTCCGAGTGTTTTTGTTCTTCTTGAAAAAACATGGTATAACTGGATATGGCACTCTCTTTCTATCATTTTGTCATACTTTATGCAATGAATGAAAGTAGAACAGCAAATAGTGTTGTACAACGTAGGGTGCTGATGGCTGGGCCAACCCAAGCCCAATTAGATGTACCTGTACATGTCGAGCCCAATTGACCCATTAGTTTCCTTGTATGTATATTTAAATGAAGGTAAGCACCACATATGTCAAAAAGTATGATCTTAACTACAATTTCTTCCGTTTCAAATCCTAGTTAATCTTGCCACAAACAAGCCGGATCTGGTCAAAAGGGATTGACTTGAAAAGGTTATCATTGCATCGATGTCCCATTCATATTCGACCCTTTTGTAAAAAACAAGAAACGGGTCTAGTAATCTCAAACTGCACCCGATGCGGTTCAACCTGATCTAGTCCACATAACCTGCATCCACTGTGTGGCAACCCATGTAACATAACCCAGCCTGTAGAATCTTGGCTCAAACTCAATTCATTTCAAATATTTTAATGCTATTTTTAAGCTCCAGGTCGAAATAAAAAGCTCAACCCAAGCTCGGCTCATTCCATATAAAATAGGTTTTTCTAAATACCAAAATGGTAAACCACCAAATTTGCTTAAATGGCTTTAGACATATGAGGGTTGACCCTAATCCAACCCATTGAAATAGGTTAGGCAGGTTGAGTGGGCTGATTCTAAGCTGACCCATCTAAATGTGGATCAGGTTTCCTTGACCCGTGATCAAACCATACATATTGAGAGTCAGGTTGATGTCAGCTTAGCACAAACTTTGCTACCTCTACGTGCAATCCTTTGTTTCACCTCTATTTTTGTTAATATCTTGGTTTTTTTTTATAATTCAAGGTATCTCCTGAGTAACCCAAGAGCCTTTGGCCCTAATCCGAAAGGACATTTAATTTTGAACAACGGAGAACTAATTTCTGGGTGTGTTTGGATATATGGTGTGAAGTAAAGTGAGGACATCAAATCAAGAGTGAAAAAAATATAGGAGTTATGATGGTTTTTTAGTTGTTTAATATAGAATTTTTTTTTTACTTTTTGTATAAAAAGATGTTATTCTTTTGTTATTTAGTGGAGAAAGGAAATTATTTTTTTACTTTTTTTTTTTTAGAAAGGATAATTTTGAATGAGTGTACTTTTAATATGATTTATTGTCTTTTCCTATCTGAATAATAGAGGCTATAGTTCACTTTAACTTTATTAGTTAATTGCCAAATATGGGCACATACAAACCCTCATGTCCATAGGCACAAGTGAAAACCATGATAGGTAGCCAATGAAGGTTAGTGCCGAACACAAGACCTATCCACATTTTAAGGATCAAAGTTGTTGGACAACTGAGCTACCACTTGTTGGTTATATTTAGAAACATGTCAAAAGCCAACACTCTAATAGTTCAAAGCCTAAAAAAATAAGGGTTGCATACTTGCATCTACATCTCACTTATACATCCTTCACTTTTTACCTTTGGAGTCATTTGATCATGATTTTCTCCTTATTCAATTTCCATGTGAACAAATAGATCTTTGCCAAAAGAGAATGTGGCCCATCTAACTTTCTTTCTCATTTATTTTGGAACCAGCCAGACTTGAGTGGAGAAACCAGGAAAGACCGTGGAAGCTGAATATGGAGAACAATCTAAACAGGAGAAACCCATTTTTCAGAATTTTCAACTAATTTGGAATTTTAGGGAGAAAAATCGGTTGTGAGAAAACAATTGAAAGAGGAACAGGACTCGTCAAGAAAAGACCGTGGAAGCTGAATATGGAGAACAATCTAAGAAAATCTCTACTTGCTTTTTTCTGAAACCCTTCTAGAAGAAAATTACTTTTATGTTTTTAAACTTTGAAGAGAAAGCCCAAGAGAATGGCTCTTGAATTTCCCCTCGTAAGTGCAAAGTACACCAAAGTGAGAATTTTCAAAGCGTAAACCAGACACCAACACACTGCAGAGAATTCATAGTTTTAATTTCACACGCTAGAGGCCTCACCATCCAGTGGAAATCCCACACCTAATTTTACCTAGAAAGAACTAGGAACTATCTTGGCAACAAGTTTGGATCAATCGGATCCACAATCCAATTGACACTTGTCGTCCTTGCCCCCAGTTAAAAAATGTATGGCAAAAAAGAAAGAAAGAAAGCAAGCAAGCAATAAGTACATGTTCGGCTGAATTTGATGCAAGATAGTCCTTATTTACATTTGATATATATGTGATGGGGAAATTTTTAACATTAAAATTGTTATTAATATTAAAGGAATGAGGTCGTCTATAATTGCAATTTCTTTGGGTAAAAATAATTTCAAAATTTAGATGTCCAATTAATGCCAGTTTAGACCTTTAATGCTTAATTTTGACTAATCACTTTTTTTTTTCTTTTTGCTACATATTTACCCATCCAGTCACACTACCCAAGCGCAGTCTTATAGACTTAGGGATCAATCATGGTTGGCCTTATTAATATCAGAGGAAAAAAAGGCATCTGTTTTATTTATGTGGTACCTTCAACTGAGTATTTTTAGACTATATTGGTTAGTCTAGGTCTTACCATTACATTGTGATCTTATTGATTTACTTTTTATGAGTTGTGAACATCTTGTTTCAAAAACATATATTGCTTTCTTATAGCCAATTTGTTTTTGACTTAAGCTTTCTTACTTCATTTCACTAGAAGTGGTGCTGCCCATTTGGAAGCTTTTTCAAGTTTTAAAATAAACACAAAAGTTCGGACTTTGGTATTGCCCGTGATAGGGGGTGCCTCACCAATCACCATGGCAGAGTTCGGACCTTTAATCTTTTTCATTACAAACAAAGTTTGATATTTTTATTTCTTAAGTGAACACTTTTCTCCTCCTTAAACCTTGTTACTTAAATTCTTACCTAATTTTTTTTTTAGAAACATATGATCTAAATACTAAATCAGCTTTTAGTTCTAAAAGTGTTTAGAACTTTCGTGTAATTTTTATTATAAGCCCACGCATTTCACGCGCTTTTATTATATAAGTCAGATCCTGGACTCATCATAAATTCTCGTACCTTCACTGTAAGGTCCTTTTATGTAAATCTAAAATTGTCAAATTATAAGCCCATGCATTTCACGCGCCTTTTATTATATTAGTAAGATCCTCAGAAATTCACCGTACCTTCCCTGTAAGGCCCTTTTATGTAAATCTAAAATTGTCAAAATAAAAGCTACCCTCTTGTACAATTTCTTCTTCTTTTTTTTGTGCTAAGGAAATTGAATAAGCCCCCTTTATAAAGTTTGCCACCACCATATTAATCACCATAAAACAAATGAATAAGCTTAATTCTTATTAGAGAGAAATTAGGCTAAGATCATTGAAAGGGGTATATGTTTTTATTGGTTTATATTTTTAGTAAGTGATGCACATAGGATCACAAAGTCCAAGTGCGGGCCTGGAAAAGAATTTAGACTTCGAATTATTTCTTCTAAGTCAATTGTCGACTATCATTGAGAGCAAGCAACAAAATAAAACCCAGATCCTCTAAGCACTTCTCCTAAGCGCGAGGAGTGGAACTCCAGAGTAGGGCCCATTAATCAAAATTTTAAACCTCTCAAAACGAATTCCTTCCTCCATTGTACTGATTTTTTTTTAAAATTTAGTCTAACAAGAATTTGCATGTGATAAACAATGTGATTATCACGAGGGCTTTTATTTTTAGTGGTTTAAAAAAGTTTTAACTAGGCCATGCGAGGAGTTTCACTCCTCACTTAGGTGATGCTTAAATAATTTATCGAGAAACTAATGTACATTAAATGCCAAATTAATGGAAAATATAAGGGTTATATAAAGGATAAGTATACTTTCCTATAAATTATATTTACATTCGTTTTCATGAAGTAAACTAATTTAAACCTTACTAATCTTATCTCATTTTGAATACTCTTCACAAGTAAAATATTTTATTTTCAAACTTGTACATCTCATTTAATTAGAAAATTAATGAGAAAGTGAAAGGCATCAAAAGAGAGGAAAGAGGTAAATGACTAAAATGAGAGGAGTAAAATAAGAAGCTAACAACCAATAAAATAATAATTTAGTGAGACACCCATCTTTCAGAGTGACTTTGATGAATGTGTGTGGGTGTTGGTGCTTACGTGAGTACCTACTTTCCTGAAAAGAAAAAAAAACCACCTTAAATTAAATGCCAAATTAATGAAAAATTTTGTGGGTGCATGTTTCCTCCCTCCCAAATTTTTGTGTTTTATAAGGAAGTACTTTTTGCTGAAAAAGTGAAAAAAACATTGAGCTTTACTTTCCCACCTGCATGATTCATCATGCTTGACTAAAAAAAAAAAAACTTTCCAACAGTGTTTCCACTTATATCTATTGAATAACACACACCCAATCATCAGATTAAGCTCATAATACTCCTAGACTTCTAGAAAAGAAGGGACGAACCCCTCCTCTTGATTGGTCAAACAAAAGGACCCAAAATACAATCTTCTATTTCTTCTCCGATAGAACTTGGACTAAAAAAAGCCGCCCCCAACCAACCCGGCAGGGCCACCAAACAGAAGACTGTTCATATATAAATATAAACTATATACAAAAAAAACTCCCACATTTAATAAACGTCCATCAGATTCGAGCAGAAGAAACAAAGAGAAGAAGAAAAAGGAGTGTGCTTTTCATTCTCCAACAGCAATGGCTTCTTTGAATCCCCAAACCGAGCCTTCTGCAATATCCCAATCAACTTCGACAGATTCCAATGCCAAGCTGCAACAGCAACATCAACAGCAGCATCAAAATCAGAAGAAGAAGACGAAGAAGAAGAAGGGAAGATCAATGAAGGGTTTTTTCCCCAGAATCTCCTGTTTCAGAACTGAAACTGTAGAAACCCCCGACGGACGTCAGAGCCTGGAGATGGAGGCGGAGATCGCCGGGGAGCGTCAGAATCCGATTCACCTCATCATCTTCATCAACGGAATCATCGGAAGGTACATGCTTTTATCCGAAAAATCACTCCTTTTCTCTTCTTTTTCTCAGAGTTTTAGGGGCTTTCAGTGAATTACTGCATCTGATTTTGGGGAAAGTTGAAGTCTTTGGATTGTTTTCGCATCGAGTTGCTAATTTTAGTGAGTTTGGTTGGTTGATTTCTACTGCACCTTGGACGGCAATGATGTGCATTTTGGGGAACTGTAGCTGATCTGCATGTGAAGTAAGAAAATGCAGCAGTAAAAGACAATTTTTTTTGACGTTTTGTGTTGTTTTATTTCTATCTTTGTTTTTTTTTTGTTATGGTCCATACAAGGTGGAGAAGCATAGGGTGTGTCAAGTGAACAATTTAGATCACTCAAAGTGGGTTGAGATCAGTCCAAGAATGCTGGGATTGCGTAGAAACATCATGAATTCGGTATTCATGAAGCCTTTCCTTTTCTAGAATTCTCCCTTCTGGATGTATAAAGAAAGGCATCATTTAAGTCAACGGTGGGTAGGCTGTTAATTGATAAAATATTAAAGTGGTGTCATTAGGATAATCTTGCTGATGTTCGTCATACAGTCGGAGACTCCAGAGAGATGGGCAATAAAGAAAAACGAAGCAAGCGACACAACTTGAACAAAGTGTGGACCCCGAGTGAAGAATAATCACCGAACTTGCTTCTTTTCTTCTGTTTTATTTTTCAAATTTTCACAATCAACGCTCTTAGTGAAAGATGGTGGTAGTGGTACAACTATTCAAAAATACGCTCACAAATATGAATGGATGTTACATTTATTCATGAAATGGAATGCAACCTTTGATATCGTTTTGTTCTCTAGGTAAGTAGGGGGCTTCGCTGCCCGCAAGTGGAAAAATTTAGGCTTCTATAGCATAGGGTTCAATTTTTCATAATACTTTTGGATGAGATATTACTGTTTCAATTACCGCACTATTACATAATATATATGCATATGTTTAATTTTAATTACTCTTAAATCTTTTTTGTTCCCTTTTCTTCCGGTGTGTATTACAGTGCTTCAGATTGGAGATTTGCTGCGAAACAGTTTGTGAAAAGATTTCCAGAAGATGTTCTTGTGCACTGTGAGTTTTTTCTGCTTCAAAAAATATGCTTTCATGTCATCTTTGCATAAAATTCAATTAAGCTGAGCTGCTTGGCGTGGTTGAGGTGTTACTTTTCTGCTATAATTCACTAGTCTTGGTGCTTTCCTGGTTTATCTTCTATAAGTTGATGGGGCTGTCGGTTGGCTCTTAATACTAGTGGAATTAGGGTCACTGAGGAAGAACTGTTTTTTCGCTCGATCTGTGTTTTAGGTCTGATAACGACATAACGTAGATGAGGCACTTGACTTATCCCATTATGTCCTTCTTCTTGGGTCCAAAAACTTCAGTCTTAGCACTCTCAAAGCATTTAGGTTTAGAAACTCTCCATGTCTTCTGGATAGCAAAAGAGAAAATTAAAAGCTAACAATCTGAAGTTTTTTTTTTGGAAGACTGAAGTGCAATTATTATCTACTATTTGTTTATTTTCTAATGAATGAGAAATCTGTAGAGGACTACATGGCAGAATTGATTCTCTTGTAATCTCCATAAACTGTGAAACCAGTGCTATCCTTATTCTTTATTCTTTTTGGCTACTTAGCTATCTATTTATCATTCTTCATAACATATATTTTAATCCACAACATACTAATGAAGGAATCTTAGAAGGTCATAGATGGGAAGCATAGTCTCCAATTGGGGGAGCCTAGGAGTCTGATAAAATCCTTAGATCTAATCCTGCACTTTTGCAGTGTATCAGGAACAATTAATTTTTGTCTTCTTTCATGTGTAACATAGTGTGGGTTTTAGGAATATGTTTGTCTCCAATTAACATGAGCCTCATCTTGTCATTACAAACTATGCAGGCAGCAGGTGCAATAGCTCAACATTGACTTTTGATGGTGTTGATGTAATGGGAGAGAGACTAGCACAAGAGGTGCATTGCAAATCCTTCATCTGATGTCAACATTATTTTGTTTCATTCTCTGTGCCTGAGGCATGGCCCTGAACTTATTAGCCTGACTTGCATATTGCTTCTGGATTATTGCTTTTGCTTACATGATTAATCCTTTAGTATTTCATTAGCAAATGTAATGTTCAATACTGATTGCCTTGAACTTCAAACTTCTATGTCAATAGAGGAGATTAACGAGTGGTCTAACCCTGTCTTTCAGGTAATATCAGTTATTAAGCACCGTCCAGAGCTTCAAAAGATTTCTTTTGTAGGACACTCATTAGGTGGCTTGATAGCAAGATACACCATTGGTAGGCTTTATGGACAAAACATTACAAGAGAAACGTTTGAAGAAAATGGGGAGTGCAGGAGTGTTGAACCTGGAGCTCAATGCCTGGAAGAGAAATCAAAAGGCAAAATTGCTGGACTGGAGCCAATGAACTTTATAACATTTGCAACGCCTCATCTTGGTTCAATTGGGCATAAACAGGTGCCATATTAACTATTAACCTGCAAAGCTACCCTTTTAGAGTTTCATTAACTATCTCCCATGAAGTAGTTTCACCTTATTTTTGTTGAGTTTGCGATTATTAACCCGAGAGAGAGAGAGAGAGAGAGAGAGAGAGAGAGAGAGAGAGAGAGATTTAATGCCTTATTTTGGTTCAAAGCTATCCATTTTGTGGTGAACACAAGATTTATGGGGAATGCATGTGTTTGCATTTGTGTTTGTGTTGTGTGGGCGTGTGTGAGACAGTGAGAGAGAGAATTCAATTTGTTGAATACTTTTGAAAAGATATCATGTGGAGTGAGGACTGGACCACCATATCTCAAGGAAGTCTACATGTGCTATACACGTGTAGTGTATCATACTTTTTTTTTTTTTGTTTCTTGTTTTGTTTTGTTTTTTTGCTTTTGAAAGAGAGAATAAGATAGAGACAATAGAGAGAAGACCAGACAACTAATGAGACTAACAAAACCAAAACAGAAGAGCCCAGCTAACTAAATAAAGTGCCTTTCCTTTAAAAACAGGGGCCCTGGCGTCTTCTGAGTCTTTAGAAAGATGTAATGCCCGGAAATCCTGAATACTAGACTGTGAAGAGGATTCAACAGGAGCCTCTGGGGACTGAAAGAAACATTGCATTTGTCAATAACGTATAGCCATCTTCAAAAATTTTGAAGATAGAGTTTATGGATGAATGGCTAGAGACACGCTCTGAACATTGTCAGATAACCCAGCTTTGACAGGTTGTCTGCAACTTTATTTGCAGTTCTTTGACAGAACAACCTGATTTCACCTTGAATCAAGGAAGAACGGAAATGAATCCCTGGCCATAACCCTAGTAATTCAATACGAGGAAAGTCAAGGTCCCATATACATCTCCACTTTATATCCTTCAGCCCTCACCTCTTACCTCACCATGAAATTGTATGTATTCAATTCCTATATATTTTATGCAAATAAACAATCCCCTAAATATTAAATGGTGATACAGGACATTGCGACTAGGAGGACCAATAGTTTAGTTTCTATTGTGTATTAATGAAAAAGGAAAACATTGTTTCCTTTCATCTTCCTATATTATAGATTTTTTGTATTTCTTTTTCATATTTTTTTGGGGTAAAAAAAAATCATGCGGCAACAAGCCACAACGACTGCAAACCAAGAGATATCACTTTTTGGGATCGACTGCGATTGTGACCACGATTTTGAACCATGGCCCATGGATCTGTATTCTGGTACTGCACTAGACCTTTCAAGAACACATTGTTCCTTACTTTCCCTTGTAATTGACACTACCGTATCCAAATTTCCCTATACGCTCCAAGACACCTTTTCTCCAATGGGTTTTTTAAGTAAAATAAACCTTCTCCTTCTGTTGGGGTTTGGGCCATCCAATCACATGACCAGCAATTCTAGCAAATTTTCATCAACCTCAATGTTACTATCGTGATCAACTTTCACTGTGCGAGTGTATTATGAACAATCTATTGAATGTATTCCTATAGTTCCTAGGCTTTTTTTCTTTCTTTCTTTTTCCCCTGACAGTGAAGAGTAATTGAGAACTTGATCTTAGTGTGGAACATAATATCCTTCTTTTTTTGCAATTCATCCTTTTACTCAATGAATGCTGCAATTTCCTCTTTGAGCAGTTTCTATTATATCTTTACAGATCCCAATTCTTTGTGGTTTTTATGCCTTGGAAAGAATGGCATCTCGTACTTCATGGATTATTGGGAGAACTGGGAAACATCTCTTCCTCAAAGACCATGATGAGGGAAAGCCTCCGCTTCTTCTTCAGATGATCAATGACTGTGGAGATCTTAAATTCATGTGGGGTTGCATATTCTGTAAATACTTGTTTAACAATCAGATTAAAGATTTTGGTTGAAGGTTTCAAATATACCTTCTGACACTCATTTCTTTTTACAGGTCAGCTTTGCTGTGTTTTAGGCGAAGAGTTGTCTACTCAAATGCGCGCTTTGATCGTATCCTTGCTTAGAATTTGATATTTCACTTTTCGATTTTCATTTAGTAGTATAGCCACTGGCCTGTATATGAATTTAACTCAGTTAAAAGACATTGTTGGGTGGAAAACATCTTCTATCCGTCGTCAGCATGAGCTACCGAAGGTAAATTTATAGAATTTGTGGACATTCTGTTGTTGTCCTTTATTAATCTCATTATCTTTTCTTTCCAGCGCCAACATTTGCATAAGAATGAAAATACCCACATATTGTGAATGTGGAGACAAACAAAACTGCCATCCAGCAGGAAGCACTTTTGGAGGGGAAATTTGATAGCATTGACATGGAAGGTTTGTAACTGTAGTAATGTTAATTATTTCCATTTCGTAATTCTTGCATTGCTTGGCCGCTTTTTACACTTGATCTTGAGATGCTTTTATGGCTTTTCATCTATGAAAGTAGATTTCATATGAATAGATAATAGCTAAAGTCGATATTTAGGGTTTTATCCCAACTCATCAACAGTGCATTATACCACATACAAATGTGGAATACCAGTCACATATGGTCCTGAGGTGCATTAAACCCAAAGGAGGAATACTAAATCGTATGTCTTCCAATGTAAGTTGATGTACATATCCAGTAAATATGGTCAGATATCTATTTTAAAAGATGCACACAATAAACAAGAATATTTGGAGAGATTTTGAGATCGATCTGAGTGATCCCCAGACAGTATTCCTTTTCATACATTCGGTAAGGTTTAGTACAGTCAATCTATTTGGTGATTGCAATCAATGCTAGGATTAAAGAAAAGAAAAAATTAATGGTTGAAAGTTGTTTGGTGATTTCTCTTGTACCAGTAATATTTTGAAAGTTGTTCTTCTGGTTGTTTAGTTGTTTTGTAATTGTCTCTTATTTAATAAAAGGGAAAACAACACAATACCTACCTGTACTTTGGTCATTTTGCAGAGCACCCCCAGTACTTTTGTATTTTGTACTAAACCTACCTGTAGTTCAAATCACAATGTAAATACAGACGGCCGTGACGAAAAATAAAAAATGACAAATTTACCCCTCTATATATAAGATGTGTCTTGGCGTTTCCCCATACCCAGTCTCCAACAACTTAAAAAATCATACCAAACATACCCAGCTGCTCATTTCTATTTCCGTCTTCTTCTTTCTTCTCTTCCCTACTCACATCTCTCTTTCTATCTCTATCTCCTTTCACAAAGAGAAAAATAAAAGAAGCAGCAGAAGAAGAGAAATCAAATCCCAACAACAGCAGCAGGAGGAGGGAAAAATCATCCAAACATGGCCCCATTTGATCAGGACTGTGTCCTTTCTGAAAGGCTTTTCTTTTCAGGGGGGTATCGCCTTTTTCTCTTGGTTGCCAAATCATGCCTAAAATCTCCACCGCTTCGATCGACACTTCCTTCAATTCCAACGCCACGCGTTCCATGATTTTGCCGGCCTTGCTGGTTTTTCATTTTCGAAAAGAGACATACCACCAGTGGGCCAGGGCTATCGAAGTGACGGAGATGCTAGTCCAGATCGAAGTGTCTGTAACTGACCCTTAATTTCTTTTTCTTCTTCCCCTTTGATCCGCAAAAGAAGTTGGATGAAGACGAAGGCGCGCCCAAATACCAGAGCGTCGCCCTCATCATCGGCGTCACGGGCATCGTCGGCAACAGCCTGGCGGAGATACTCCCACTCTCCAACACCCCCGGCGGCCCATGGAAGGTCTACAGATCCTACCTTCGCCATCAGTACTACTCCGCCGGACTCCACCCCAAAACCATCCAAATTGTGGCCAAACCACCATCCACTGTTGGGTTCCCCAAACCAGTATCAGTACCAGTTCCCATCATCCTCCTCCAAAATTGCCATTAGTCCTCATCCACGGCTTCGGCCCCCCTGCCATCTGGCAGTGGTGTTACCAGATCCGATCCCTCTCCCCTTACTTCGACATCTACGTCCCCAACCTCGTCTTCTTCGGCAGCTCCACCACCACTTCCGTCGAGAGGTCGGAGCTCTTCCAGGTGGCTTCCCTCGCCAGGATGCTGGAGAAGCTCGGCTTGGAGCGGTTCTCCTTGCTGGGGATGAGCTACGTTGGCTTCGTGGCCTACAATCTGGATAAGATGTGTGGGGAGAGGGTGGAGAAGGTGATGATCACGAGCTCCGCCTTGTGGAGGAGGAAGAGAGATAACATGGAGCTGAGATCGCCGTCTTGGGCAGCATGAGATCGGCGATCGTCTCCACCCCTGCCTTCTCCATTAGCTCCCCGATTGGGCCCTCGATCACCCCATCAAATACATCCAATGCGACGTCTCCGATCCCTCTGACGCCCAATCCAAGCTTTCCCCCCTCACTGACATCATCCACATCTTCTACGTCGCCGAGGTCGACCTCCGCACTAAAGCCAAGAACCGCGAAATCAACGGCTCGATGCTCCGCCACAAACCCTGTCTATAAATTAAAAAATTAAAAAAAAAGAAAGGAAAGAAAGCAGAAAAGGAGTGGAGAGTGCACTATCCACAACCTTCGGCGAGCTCATCATCACCTTTTCATCGCCGGAGGTCCTTTCATCGCCCGAGGATCCGAGAGCTTTTGAGAGGGAGAGTTGCAGATCGATTATGTTCAGAAATTTGGAAAGGGGGAAATGAGAAAAAAAAAAGCTGGCCTGAGATTTTTTCTCTCTAGGGGCAAATAAGTCTTTTTTGGGCAAGTAATTTGCCGCCACGTATGCACTAGACACCCATTTATACGACCTACTGCCGTTAAACTAACAGAATCCGTGAGTTTTGCATTGTGATTAAAACTAAACAGGTAGGTTTAGTTCAAAATACCAAAGTTCAGGGGGGTACTCTGCAAAAAGGCCAAGTCCAGGTAGGTATACTTTTTTTTTTCCCTTAATTAAACTTCCATTGTTACCTTACCAATCAAAAAAATTAAAGAAAAAAAAAATCATGGATATGTCTAATCTACAAAGGATTACAAAGATAGCTACAAGAATATTGTAGTCAATGGTACAGCTCAAATCATGTTCCTTTGTCTTGGTAGTCTGAAGGTCTACACAATATTGTTGCTTTCTTTACACCCCTCTGATGATGCAGAAAGGTGAGCATCAAGATCTTGTCAAATAGCTGAGAGAATCACTTATATACGAGTCTTGATGCAGAAGTGAGAAAGCTGATCCACTAGACAAAGGAAGATGAACAGTGCCATCATGAATGTGAAGAAATACAAATTACTATCTATTTTGGTATGCTCATAAAACACATCGTGTGAGCAATTTCTGTGGCACGTTTGTTATCTCAATATGGTGGAGTGGATGAAGAGATGTGCGCTCCAACATCACAAAGCATCCAGCAGAGCCATACTATCTTTGCTATGGTATGTGTCAGAGCAAGATAGATAGCCCCAACAGTAGAAAGAGAAACAATATTTGTTTCTTACCTTTCTAGGAAATAGGACATTATCCCAGTAATACACAGAAGCATGTAGTAGTATAGCAAGAGTCATTGTCATCACTGGCCAAATCAGAATTAGAGTAGATCTTGAGTGCTACTGGGGGAAACTAAAAGGGCACAATTTGTAGTGTGGTTTTTCTGAAAACGAAAACACCTAGGACTTTTCTGTAATTTCCTCACTAATAAAACTAAAGCTCCCTTTGTTCATTCCAAACCCCTGTCCCTCTTTCAGAAGAAGAAGAGGGGAGGTGTACCTGTCTGTGGTCTGGGAGCGAGTCTCTTGTGAGGTTTAACCTCATGCATTGAGGCATGCTTGGGCGATAGTAGTACTAGGATGGGTGACCTTCTAGGAAGTCCTCGTGTTGCACCCCATTTTTATTTATCAAAAAAGAAAAAAAAAAAAAAGCCTCATGCATTGAGGCTTACACTTCATGCTTTGGCAACTGAAATACCTCGCCTCGAGTCTCAATGTTTTAAAACATTGATCATGTACTGAAATTAATTTCCATGATTACAGAAAAATATCAGTGTCCTTTCACTCAAATTTGATAGTTAGTGTTGTTTATCATAAAAATTCTAGATATTCCATTGCTGCCATAGCTGGTTTTCATTTATACAAAAGCTATATGATTCTCACTAGTTCATCTTCCATGTTCTGAACTTGATATATCTTATGTTTTCTTATTTTCTGTTTATTTTCCCCGCTTCATTTTCAATACATGCAGAGGCAATGATCAGAGGCCTCAATAGAGTGAGTTGGGAGCGTGTAGATGTCAGCTTTCACAAAAGTAGAAAGATATATTTGCCCATAATACAATTCAGGTAAATCTATTGCAGCACATGATATGAAATGATCAAGTTTCTGTGAGAAGATTTGGTTTTGAATATGGAATCTTTTTTCACAAAAAACCTAGAAGAATGTTTAACATAAAATTTCCAAATATGTAAGAAATTCTCAATGCAGTTAGCTCAATCATCTTAGACCCCATTCACTTATCCACCCTAGACAACATGATGTTCGAACATCTTCTTCCTGGATCTCATCTTTAAATAAATTCCTAACTACATGTCATGGATTGCCTTCTTGTAGCACATATTGCTTTAGAACTGAATTTTGGACAGAGTTGGCACATTCTCAAACCTTTTTTAGATCACTTTTTCTTCTTGTTTGTCACCCCACCTTTTCTTCCTATATAAGGACACTCTGCAAGATCCATTTTTATCTTTGTGCATCCTCAGTGTTGGAACATATTTGGTTTGTAGAGATGATAGTTTATTAACGTTTATGATTTTCACTGTAGTTTTCATTGTGGGCACTGGCTGTCTTTTAAAAGGGAAAAAAAGGAACCGTTTTTAGCAGCTTTTGGAATTCTCAATAGATCCTATTCTCACAGCCATATTGAAGAAAGAGGATCCTTATTTAAAGCCTTATCTATTTTGAGTTGCTTGAATAATGGGTCCACAAGGGACATCTACCTTTTCATCAATCTCATATCTCCTGACGAGGTTCGAAATAGTCCCCTTAGAGTCAGTGTGGCACCTTGATGTTAGCACACAGGGTTTGTGGCATGCCTTTGTTCTGGGATAAGTGTTCACATGTTTTCAGTCAATTTTGTTGAGTTGTTGTGTTGCATATACCCATATTAACATCTCATCAAAAGAGGAGAGAAGCAATGCATGGGGACGGCACTTCGTTAGCCATTTCTCTAACCTTTGTCAAACATGCCATTAGTTTACATGAATACTTTTAGCTAAAAAATTTGTAGTGAATTGCTAGCAGGGAAGTTCTTTGATTTTAATATTTATTAATTTAACAGATCTGTGTTTTGTGATACGTGCATAAAAAAAATGGTTTATTGCTAATGGTAGAGTGTTTTTTTCTTTACATTTTAACATTTATCAAATGAATGGATCTTTGTCCCGTGACACTTGCATCATTAAAAAGGTTCTGTAGTCTAGAATTTCTTGGTCTAAGTTTTTAGTTGATGCCAAA